>JAKOOJ010000001.1:20512500-21712500 GCA_022577455.1 Arizona elegans | reverse complement strand
TTCTGATCCCATTTTCAAATACAACCAATCTATTGTGCATTTGGGGCATGCATTTTTCGCAATTTCATTTCTGCGGGGCTTCTACTTCAGTGAATAACGGAAGAATATATGAACTGGACTCATCATCACAATCCTCATTTGTTGTGTGCTTGAGGGACAAGCTTTTTAGTAGGAGAGAGAGAGAGAGAGAGAGAGAGAGAGAGAGAGAGAGAGAGAGAGAGAGAGAGAGAGAGCGCGCCAGCAAAAGAGATCTTGCTACTGCTGCTCTTTGGTTTGTTGGTTTGTTGGTTTGTTTGTTTCTCAGAGGCCAATGTGACTGCAATTTTTTCTGCCAAGATATAAGCTTTGTTTCTTGCAAACCCAGGAGACATTAAAAATAATTAGAATATGCTGCTGAAACATGAAAATGATAACTTTCTTTCCTTATTTATTTATCCCTCTTGTGCTATTAACCTGAAGAGCTAACTCTTGTCTTGGCATCTTCCCAGGAAGAGATTGTGCCGTGCTCATTGCCCAGAATTCAGAAAGCAGCTTCTTGGTTGATTAAGAAAGTTTAGCCCCACTTGGGAATTGGATTTCTACCTGCTCAAGCAGTTTGCTCTCTGCTGAGATATCATTTTCCCTTATTTAGTCAGTTTTTTTAAAAAGGAAAGCAAACATGTATCTATTAAGTGTTTGTTTTCAAGGCTGATCATTTTGACTTTATCAATTTTTTAAGTGATAAACAGGTCACTAAAACCATTTTTAGAAACAGCTTGTTGTAATGGTGCTGGCAAGGGATACAGATTTTATCTTGGATGAGAAGCAAAATATTTTCATGGGGAAAGAAACAAGAAAGACCAGTTGCCTTTTGAAAAAGCACCTTTGGGACAGCCATGACCTGGATGATTGAGAATCTCCATAGATATTCCCAGTGGGAAAATCTTTTCATTCTTTATATTTGGGCATTAGGTGTTCTAAGAGCATAAGAGCTTGTGTTATTTTCCTGGTCATTTGCACCCTTAATTTGTTTTTCTCTCAGACAATAACTGTGTGAAGAAAGAAATCCTATCTTAGCATTTATAGAATAGTCATGGTCTCAATGTCTAGCATCTTGAAAGCAAGGTTTGGGGAGGTTCTTATTTGAAATAGAAATAGCACTTAGACTTATATACCACTTCACAGTGCTTTACAGCCCTCTCTAAGTGGTTTACAGAGTCAGCATATTGCCCCCAACAATCTGGGTCCTCATTTTACCCACCTCGGAAAGATGGAAGGCTGAGTCAAACTTGAGTTGGTGATAATTGTACTGCTGGCAGTCTGCTAGCAATCAGTAGAGTTAGCCTGTAATATTGCATTTTAACCACCACACCACCATGGAAATCCTAAATGGTTAACATGAATGTATGAGAATGATCAGGGTAATTAGACTGAGCAAGAAAAACGATCAACATTACTCTAAGCCATGGAAGCTCACAACAGTGGTGAAATTAAAAAATTTCCCCTACCGGTTCTGTAGGCGTGGCTTGTTGGGGGGACGTCATGTGACTAGGTAGGCATGGCCAACTCGACATCACTCACATTGAGGGGCTACTCACTGGCCCCTCCCCTCCCAGCCACTTCTTGTCACGAATGGCAGGAAAATGGGGAGGGGAATATTCCTGCCTACCATGTTTTCCTCAGTCTGTGCTGAGATTGAGGAATGGATGACAGGCAGGAAAATCCCCTTCCCCATTTTCCTATCTTTCACGAAAACGGCTCCATTCCAGTTGCTCCCCCATCCCCCTCCCTCCTGGGGACTACCTTAAAAGGGACAGGCTGTAGCAGCTCCGTTGTGAATGGAGGGAAAAAGTTAGCATTCTCTCTGCTGCATTTAATGTTGAATTCTGTGGCAGAGAGAATGCTAACTTTTCTCCCTCCCTTCAGAACAGAGCTGCTGCTCCTTTTATGGTTCCCTCCCAGCTCCCTCCCTTCTAGGGATTACCTTAAAGGGACAGGCTGCAGCAGCTCCATCTGAATGGAGGGGGAAAAGTTAGCATTCTCTCTGCTGCATTTAACATTGAATTCTGGGGAATATCGAGCAGCCGGAAGAGGTGAACCAATGCCAATAATCCCTAGCAATTCTCCCATACCGGTTCGAACTGGTGAGATTTCACCCCTGGCTCACAAATGACTTTAGGTCAATCACTATCTTTCCCTACATGGTGGAGAGAATTTAGAGGAAGGATTATTATGTACTTCTTTTTGAGCTCAAAGAAAGGTTGAATATAAAGCATCAACTAAATAAAAGCGCTATTGCGAATCAGTGTAAACAGTGATCTATGTTCTGATCTATGTACATAGACCTGGTCTATGTAGACCAGGGGTGGGCAACTGTGGCCCTTTTACAACCTGTGGACTTCAACTCCCAGAATTCCTGAGCCAGCTTGACTGTCTCAGGAATTCTGGGAGTTGAAGTCCACAGGTTGTAAAAGGGCCACAGTTGCCCACCCCTGATATAGACTCATGGTTAGTTATAGTATAAATCAGCTACTTCTGTTAGTTTGATGGGCCCTGGAACCTCCACTATTTTACTTTTCTTTAGAGTAATGCTCAACATCAAGACATGAATTTTAATGACATTGTATTCTTAAGGTAGGATGTTACTTCAATTTTAGTCAATGAGGAAGGAAAAAACTGGCCTGATGGGTTTGGGCTTCTTCTTCTTCTTCTTTTAACATATGGATGAAATTACTGGCAGAGGTCTTCCAGTGGTTTAAGGTGAGGTATATTGAGACAGAGGGGTGTGATGGCTTAGCGATTAAAGATGCTGAGTTCATCAGCTGGAAAACTGACAGCCTGGGTTCGAGGCCCAAGTGCCATACGATGGGGTGAGCTCCCATTATTTGCCTTAGCTCCTGCCCATCTAGCAGTTCAAAAGCAGAGAATATCTAACTGTTTTCCCCAAAATAAGACATCCCCTGATAATAAGACCAATTGGGCTTTTGAGCACATGGCAATAAGGTCAAGCGCTTATTTCAGGGTTCAAAAAAATATAAGACAGGATCTTATTTTCGGGGAAACACGATAGTCACCCTGAGCCCAGTCAGAGATGTCAATGAACTCTTAGACTTGATCCTTGGAGGCTGTTAGATCAGGGTATAAAAATATAGGCTAAAGTTTAACCTACACAAACTAGAGTTGTTGCTTGTTTATTGCAATTCTTTATCTGCTTGGCCTCCCAAGGGGGAAGTGATATCCTGAAAGAGTAATTCCACAACTTGGGTGTCCTCCTGGATTCAAAGTTACAGGTAGGCAGGCAGACACTATGACTGAGAAACTATGGTTGGTGTGACAGTTATAACTTCTCTGAAACAGGACTTTGAAGATCCATGCTTTTATTTTTATACAAGTGACTACTACAATATACTCTATATAAGGCTTCCTTTGAAGATCATTCAAAAATTGCCATTGGTTAAAAATGCAATTGCTTATGCACCATTAATCATTCATTCATTCATTTGTTCATTCCTTCATTCATTTTTAAAATTTATATAGCCACCCATCTCATAGGTAGCTTACAAACAATGAAAGCAAATATAAAACCAAAACAATACAATACAACACAACAATTGAAAAATCAATATAAAAGTGTGTATAAACCATAGTAAAATATATAAAACTTACAAGCTGTAATTCCATTATCCAACAATCAGTACAGCAGTGGTGGGTTTCAAATCCCGGTGCTATCGGTTCGCTATCGGTAGCGCACGGTGCTTCTGTGCATGCACAGACATTTTTGATGATGCTTGGGTGGGTGGGCGGAGCCTCCCACCGCCACCGCTACCGGGTCACACAAACCGGGAGCAACGCACCACTGCAGTACAGCCATTGCACCAGTTAGACCACACTCCCATGTCCTCATGTCTATTGGCAAACCAAATCAAACCCCAGGGCCTTGTAAAAAGCTGATAGAGTTAGGGCAATCTGACCTCTGGGGAATGATATTCCATAGGGCAGATGCCATGGCAGAAAAGGGTCTCTTCCTGGGTTTTGCCAGACAACCTCTGATGTCTGATCTTTTATCATACCTTCAACACCAAGTACTAATAAAATGAAGTTTTTTCTCACTGGGCAAATCTTAAGAGCCAAGTTCATTTCTGAAGGAGTTGGTTATATCAGCTTCTTTCTTTTGAGGATTTTCAGAGGGTCAAAGCTAACAAATCCAGAAAGAAAAACATCTCACTATTTTGAAAAGATCACCTCCACTGCCAGCAAGGCAACATGAAAGATGTTTATGTTGCATAGAAGGATCCCAACATCTCATTTTATCTATAGAAAAAAAGCCTCAGAAAAGTAGGCATTTTTTAAAAAAACAGGAGTAGGCATTTTTCTCTGCCAAGAATGATATTTTCACAAGAATAATCTGTAGAGGACTGCACCATATATCAGCAGTGGCTGGAGTGAAGTAAACAGGGCCTTGACTAATAAGGGTGGGGCCAAAACAAGCAAAGATAATTGCTAAATATTTTTAAATGAATAAAATTACAATTCAGTAACATTCTAAAAACATGTTTATTTTTTTTTAAACTTGTAATCCGCTCAACAACCTGACTCCCTTGTCTCTGGAAAAGCAGGACAGGGGAAAAAATGCTTTCATAGTTGCATGATTCTGTTACTATAATTTTACAATACAGATAGTATTGGAACTCATGGTTTTGGTTTCCTGTCTGGAGTACCTTGAAGGTGTGACATTAGGTAACCCAGTATCATAATAGTGCTCTGTAAAGATATTCCTTTGCGTTTAGTCCTGTATTTGTCTTTCTCAACATGAGTTTGATTTCCAGTTCTACATTAGGGGTGTCAAACTGATGGCCCGCGGGTCGGATGCATCATGGGCAGGCCACGCACACCCTAGCTCCGTGAATGAGGAAAATGTCACAGAACATCACATGATGGCAACGTGACGCTGCAAGTTTGACACCCGTGTTCTACATGAACAATCCATGTTGTTTTATGTTTTACCATTGTCTTTGTTTCTTGGTTTGCTTACTATCTGATTCTTGGAGTTGCAAATGCACTTCCACACGTCTAATAATTAGGTCCAAGCATAATTATCTTTTGGGGATCAGTTGTGGTCATGTAGAAGCTGCCACCTCCTTAATCAAAGGGAAGGAGAAGATATTTTTTTAAGGAAAGGAAGAAAATACATTCTTAAATGAGTATCACTGGCATTAAATAGATGGTAACTAACAACAATTGCTGTGCAGAAAGACAATAGGAAAGCACAGCAAATTATTTATTTTAAATGGCAATTTAAACACTATTATGAACTCCAAAGCTTCAGCAAAGGAGGAAACTTGATTTCTTACCGGTTCAAACATGATTTGTAGATTATGCAAATTCTCTGTTAGCAAATATATAACATTCATACTCCTAACACATTCCACTATGCTCAACAGAGATTGCGTTGTAGAAGCCAGCATTATGATATTCAACATTATGGACTGTAGTGTAGAAATAATCTGAACTAATATGGTATAGACTGGAATTAGAATTGAGGTGAAAAAATAAAATTATTTATTTGGAAAAACATCAGAGATTACTTGGTACTAGAAAGTTAACATTAAGAGAAAGAATGCTATTTTGCATTCATAATGTTTGATTTTGTGAGTGGTGAGTGGCTTTTGTTTTTATCATGGAAGAAATTCAAGAATGGTATCGTCCACCAATATTTGCAATTAAAATATACCACTTCATCTGCTGTGTATGTAAATCCATTCGTGCATATTGTCTGTCTTTCAAGACAACTCCATGGATAATCAGAATCTTTAGAGAAGAGGAAAAAAAGCTTCTTCTGCTCTCTTTTCACATTATAGATAGACTTCAACTTATGACCAACAATTCAGACCAGATCTTAATTAAGTGATGTTGTCATTAAGTGAATTGCATCTGTTTTATGACCCTTCTTTGCTTAACGTTAATTCCGCTTACTCCATTGACTTTGCTTGTCAGAAGAAAGATGGGAAGGTCTCAAATGGTGATCATGTGACTTTGAAAGGCTTCAACCATAGTAAATACATGCTGCAGGAATATTGCAATGGTCGTAACAGCACTTTTTTCAGCGCTGGCATAAATATGAATGGTCATTAAATGAATGGTTGTAAGTCAAGCACTACCTATACCAGTGATGGCTAACCTTTTCTGGACTGAGTGCCCAACGCGTGCATTGCAAAATACAATACGCGCACGCCCCCCCCGCACATGCACGCCACCCTCTGTGCACGCCCCCTGCCCCCCATGAATGCATGACAGAGACCCGAAAACCAGCTGGCCAGCGGGAGGCACCCGCACATGCGCAGCAGAGCTGAACTGGGGTGACAACTGGCATGCTATCAGAGGGGGCACTGCGTGCCACCTCTGGCACATGTGCCATAGATTCGCCATCACGGACCTATACATTTGTGCTTCTTACCAATGCATTTTCATTTAGAGTTTTATACCCCCTTGGTTCATTGAGAATAGGACTTTCATGTGTCTATGGAGATTCTCAGTCATCTAGCACATGGTTGTCCCAAAGGTGCTTTTTCAAGAGGCAACTGAAAGTCCAGTTGCCTCTTGAAAAAGCACCTTTGGGACAACTTTCATGTGCTTTACTATGATTATGTATCACACAAATGTGTTTCTGGTGCTTGATATATGGCATGACTTTAGCACCAGCCAGGCTTCATAATAATGATGCATTACAGTAATATGCATGCAAGGTGGAGAATATAGTCATGAAGCTAGTGGAAAAATGAAATAGTGGAAAGAAACAGGTACCAAGCAAAATTTGAGCAAATTCTCAAATTTATTTATACCTTCTGGTTCTCTCTAAACTCTGGGAATATATTCTGGTTCCAAAGTAAAAATATTTTCTTTGCTGGAATTCTTGTAATATCCCTACAATCTTCTTAATAAAATTTGCTCTTGAGGACTCTGATGTTCAAGCTTGGGTAAAAGGTTTACTTTCAGTTTAGGCATCTACCAACAGCCTGAGCCTTATTCCCATTATCAGCAATAAATATTTTAAATTTGTTGGTACTAAGAGCAATGTTCTAATCTGATATCAAATTTCAGTTCTCTACTAATGTTCACTAATACTTCTTTGTTCCTACAAGAAGCATAATCACTGAAAGGACTGTTCAGCTTATGTTATACAGAAAACAGGCCCATTGCAGAAAATCACATCTTAAAGTATACAGATTCTTCAGTATACTGGGACTGCAACTCCCAGGACCTTTCTTTGGGCCATACTAAAGTATGTCTGGCTGAAGACTGGTTTATTAGTTAATTGTCATATGCAAGAATGAAGAAAAAACTTGTAATAAATCAAAACCAAATCAGACCATTTAAACCCTTTTTAAAAAATTGGTATTAGTGTAGGTATCTAGACCAGTCTTTTTCCACCAGGTGGAACTTATAACCTGCCAGGTATGACTAAACTGGAGTAGTCCTCAGCTTCAGTTAACACAGGAAATGGTGAAAGATCATGGAAATTGTAATTTAACATCAGCTGGATGGTCATACATTTCCATTCTTTTCTAAATGACACCTGTATCGAAGTATTGTCAAAATACAAGATCACAGTAATTTAATTATAATAATAATTACTTTATTGTCATTGTACGTGTATACACACTATACCCATACAACGAAATTCACTTAACACCCAAAGACCAGGTCCAACATACATAACAATCCCCAAACATACTCCCACCTACCACAAATTCCCCACCCCTAAACCACCCAAATATCCACACAACAGACCAAGTAATGCTGTCGAACAGCTCACTGACGGTGGCCCTTTAGTTCATTGTTGAGTGCAATTATAGCTCTGGGATAAAAACTATTCAGAAAACATGTGGTCCGAGTTTAATTGTTCTGTATCTTCTCCCAGAAGGCAACAGTCCAAAAGGATTGTAAGCAGGATGGGAAGAGTCTCTGAGAATGTTATGCAACTTCCTCAAACAGCGAGATTCGAAGACGTTGTTCAGCTAAACGAATTTAAGCATAATTCTTAAATTGATTATATTTTAACTTGTTTTAAGTAAGTTGGATTCTTAGAAACAAAAGGGGTACAAATAAATGAATAAATGTTAATGCTGCATCCTGTTGTCTGCATTAAACTTATATTTATGTTGACTAGAACTGCATCAAAGTGGGAGATGCACGAGCACCATCAGTTAAACCAATACATATATATACATACATCAAAGAGATTATTTTTTTTAGCAAGTACACCTGCAGAAATTAAAATAACCGTTTATATTTACGAGACCGCCTTCTGCTACCGATAACCTCCCACCAGCCAATACGCTCTCACAGAGAGGGCCTCCTCAGGGTGCCGTCGGTCAAGCAATGTCGGCTGGCGGCCCCCAGGGGGAGAGCCTTCTCTGTGGGGGCACCTGCTCTCTGGAATGAGCTTCCTCCCGGAATACGACTGATCCCGGATCTCCGCACTTTCCGTAAGGCCCTGAAGATGTTTTTATTTCAGCAAGCTGGCCTAGCCTAATTAGGTTTTTTATGGGTTAGTTTTTAATTGTATAGCTTTGGGGTTTTAAATTGGGGGCCGATTGATTTAATTTATTTTAGCTATCTTAACTTTTATATTGTATGTATTTTAATTTCGGCTGTTCACCGCCCTGAGTCCCTAGGGGGAGAAGGGCGGTATATAAATTCAAGTATAAATAAATAAATAAAAAAATAAATATAAGGAAAGGAGACACCCTCAACATTGGGAGATGGTTTCAGCTATTTCCAGATTTTTCTCAAAGATACAGTAAGTGTAGGCCTTGTCATTCCAGGATTACTTTTTCTTTTAATAGATGTCCTTCAAAACACCTGGTCTGAGTTTTGCAAAGGAAAACTAGACCTTAAGTGTAATAAAAAAAGAAAGAAAGTAGTATTTATTCCTGTCAAAATCATGTAACAGACAACAGGCCATATTATCAAAATGAAAATAATGTACAACAGGCCATATTATTATTTATTATTTATTCGTTTGATTTATATGCCACCCTTCTATAGAGACTCAGGGCGGCTTACAATGCTTTTAAGCAATAGCCTTCAAACTTTTGTATATACCTGCTTAGTAGGGCTTTTTGGTCCCCCCAAGCAGTGTTCTATTTTATACAAAGTCAGCTTATTGCCCCCACAAACTGGGTCCTCATTTTACCTACCTCGGAAGGATGGAAGGCTGAGTCAACCTTGAGCCTGGTGAGAATTGAACTCGCAGTAATTGCAGACAGCTGGCAACTAAATACTACTTTAACAGTAGTTTAGTCCACTGCGCCACCAAGCTCTTATCAAAATTATCATTTATCTATTCATTATCAAAATGAAAATCATGTATCTTCCTCATATCTATACAACTTAAACCAAGTAACACAATCTTCAATCAATGGTTATATTTTACCCTTTCTCTAACTAACTTATGTATAACTTATGCTATTTCCCCACTATTTCCCATGACATTTGAACCTGGCAAATATCCTGATTAATTAACATTGTAAGCTAGTTTTCTGGTTCATATGCAATGAGAAACTGTAGTTCAAAGTATTAAAGAATTAAGTACAAAGAAAGAAATGGACAAAAAGTGTATCATACAGGCAAAATTCCTGTTCATGAATCTGCTTCAAGTAGTTATTAATACTATTTAGGCATCCCATATTTGCAGGAGAGAAACTAATACATTTATTTGTTTATTTATTTGTCAGACTTGCCATATGTGAGCGCAGTTTGCTAAAATTCTCAAGCACCCCAGGAACCCCCCAAAAATCATTTTTTCCTTCTTTAATAGCCATGCAACACATGCCAAAGTATGATCCAGGAGCATATGTATTATTGTTTGGATATATCATATTTCAAATACTGTATATGGATACAATCTACACAGGCAGATTTTATGACTATAAAATCCTATTGAGGCAAATGTCTTGGAATGGGCTAAAACTTCATCTAGGCAAAACTGGCCTAGATGAAACTAATGATCAGGGCAAACACATAATCTAGAGACAGTTGAAGAATCAGCCTGTAGAAAGTTAGCACCCACCCGTCTTCTAGAAGAATGAAATATTCTAGGAAATATTAAAAAGACAGAATATTTCCCCTAAAAGAGAAATAGAAATCTTAAGGGAAACTCAGCCCCAGCAGATATATTTTGGTGCCAGTTTATCTACAAGACAAAAGACCTTCAGCTCCAGGGTGATAGGATTAGCTCTCACTCGAGATCCAAACCAGGACAAAGCCATTAAGCCATAATAGGAATTGCCCCAAACCCCTTCATTATATCACCCAGCAAGATTCAACCAAGCCTGGGACTCAAGGCAACCTACAAAGTTACCCCTGCATGGCCCCATGGGAGTCTGACAACCAATCAGAATACATTTATTTCACAGGAACAGGAAGCAAGTTCAAAGCCCAAGAGAAGGTATAAATCTCTCTCTCTCTTTCGCTCACCCATGTGCTCGATTGCCCAGGACCTCAAACCATGTGGTCCTGTCCAACATTAAACCATCTTTCAAAACAGCTTCCATGTTTCCAGTGTCTTTGTCCCCACTTGGAACTGAACCCAGATGGACATTACTTCCTACAAGCCAAACCAGATAACCAGAGTTCTAATCCAGAAAATACAAGAACATGTCAAAATATCTCCTAAGTAAAGTTCCAAGAAATTGGAGCAAGGTCCAAAACAAAGTTCAAGGTAGCAGGCTACAGAGGGATAGAAAACACAGATATTGTTTCCAGTAGTGAGTTATTCCCAAATGGAAAAATTTATATGTGAGGTTTCAAATCTTTCCCCATAACATCACTGACATGTAGATTAGTCAGAACACTGGGCTTCTCAGAAGCTACAATAACTCCTAATAGGCTTAGAGGTAATTCCAAGGAAATTAGATTGTATTTACAGGGTCTACCTCTTTCATGCTTGCTATTCTGAGTCCAAGATCTCTGAAATTCCTTGACTTCAATTCGTCTCTGGCTCATTTCATCTTTGAAGAATGAGACCTCCAGAGTAAGCAAAACATTCTTCTTCTGTGTTTTTTGAAGGGAACGTCAAGATGATGGCTGCTTAAAGATGGAACTGCCCTATACATTCTGCACTATTATTACAACTATCCTTCAATCAATCTGTCAATCTAGAATTATTATGCTTCCATTTCATTTTACAGTTCTTATTTTTTATACAGTTCTTCTAATATTTTTCCTGAACATGGAGAATGGAAGTAATTTATTTTTACTTTTTAAAAGAAACCTTTCTTTTTCAATAACAAAGAGCAATACTAATATTTTTATTTAGATGCATGTAAAATAAACCTGGCGTGTCATAAGCCACAAATAAGATAAAATAAAATATTGGAATTCTGGCAGAGTAGACAAGACTATAGGTGGGCATTGTGAATACTCTTAAAAATACTCTTAGGAAAGTAAATAAATTCTCACATGTAGCAAATTAGCGGTGGAATGTTTGATCTGTGTTATAAAACAGAGAGATAGATGCACCTGGGAAATAATTACTGATGATATGAAATTCATATGATACATTTTCTACGCTACCCTATAACAAAAACTATTTTTAGGTGGCACACAAATCAGGAAGAAAGCAGCACCCAGTACAATATATAGGGGAAAAAACAAAGTGATCTGGAGGAAAAATATGACAAAAAATTGTCAAGTAATACAGAGAAAACTAATTAGGAAACTAATTATTAAAAAATTTGAAGTTTTAAAAACAGAATGTTTTCCTGGTTGTTTGTCTTGCGTCTAGCATAACCAAACCAACCCATCTTGCATTGTTTCTTTGACCACTGCACTTCTCCATAGTCAGCAGAAGTTATTCATCCTTGAGCAACATAAATTCTAAAGGAACCAAATTAGCTGCTATAGGTATTTGCAATTGATCTGAAGACACTGCTAGTCACCTAGATAGCTTGGGTACCTGATGGAGTACCTCCCCAAAAATCACCATGATTAACTAACTGATGGTGTGTAATCAAGTTTATATCAACTCTTAGAAACCGCTTAGACATATATTCTCCCTGGTGATCTGTCTCTAATCTGGTCCTTCAGTTCTTCCAACAGTGATCCTATCACCAATGTAATTGACTCTATCCACTTTGCTGCTGGTCATCCTCTTCTTCTTCTCTTTCTTTCCATCTTTCCCAACAATGGTGCATTCTCCAGAGAGCTAGGTCTTTTGTAGAATGCAAAAAAGTTGACCTTGACAGAGATAATCCATTGTGTGGATTGGCAATGACAAAACAAGAAGAAAGACTCAAGCCCAAAACAATATGAAGGGAAGGAGGAAATGACTCCCACCCACCCAGTTTTATAGGGGGTGGAAAAGTAAAGCATGATCATAAGTGCAAGATTCTGTTTCTGAAGCCAATATGATAAAGTGATTTTAAGCTTGGTTGGAGTTACTTTCACAGCCTTGTATACAGCAGAGCTGACATCAATCTTATTGCTGCTTCTTATCCATTGTAATATTTTTCAATTAAAAAAAAATTCTTTGTACCATATTTAGATAGATAGATAGATAGATAGATAGATAGATAGATAGATAATTTTATTTCTATACTGCCCCTCTCCCGAAGGACTCAGGGCAGTGCAAAACCAAGTAAAAAACACAATACAAATCGCAATTAAATTTAAAAATTATTAAAATTATTACATTTATGGCCAAGATTCGTTAAAAACCCAAAAATTTAAAACTCCGAATTTAAAACTCCTTTACAAAGATAGCCCTGCCTTTCGGAAGAGCAGGGTCTTGAGGGCACAGCGAAAAACTCGCAGGTCAGAGATTGTGCATATTTCCGGGGGTAGTTTGTTCCAAAGGGCAGGAGCTCCCACAGAGAAGGCTCTCCCCCTGGGTGTCCCCAGCCGACATAGTTTGGCCGATGCACCCTGAAGAGTCCCTCTCTGTGGGAGAGAACTGGTCGGTGGGAGGCTATCGGTGGCAGAAGGCGGTCTCATAAGTACCCAGGTCCTGAGCCATGGAGCGCTTTAAAGCTGATAACCAACACCTTAAATCGCACCCGGAAGACCACTGGGAGCTAATGCAGCTCACGCAGGAGAGGTGCACAAGCTGCACCTCTTTACTTTGTATATGAACAGTTTAATAATGAAGTAAAGACAAAAACATAATGAAGTAAAAACATACACTTGTTGGATGAAATATAAATCTAGTGACCTCGTCTGTTGTTGTCCTCCAACTCAAAAAGCATCTCTGAAGAATGTTCCAAAGGAGCTTTTTCCAAAAGACAGCCGGACTTTCTTGGTTTTTTTCCATTGAAAATGTTTGGCTTCTCATCCAAGAAGCTTCTTCAGTTCTGAGACAAGCTTTGGGACAACTATGACCTGGATAATTTAAAGTCTCCATAGATATCTCTGAAGAAGAATGCATGGTCAGGCACACATTTTCTTTCCTTTTATAAGGCTTTGAATATATTGTATATCTTTTTGACATTTTGAATATATTTTTCAATTTATAAGATTTGATATATACAGATATATATTTCAAAGCCTTATTATCTATTCATTATTTTATATCTATAGCCAGATAGCTATAGACCACTATTTTTTCCTCCCCTTCTTTTTTTCCTTTTACAGAAGCTAAAATAAAGTATGGCATTCCTGATATTTTGATTCATTCCTTCCATCCTTTTTATTCAGTAAGATATTAATTTCCGTGTAATAATGTGTGCTTAAATAGGCTCCTCGGCCAGTTCCTTCTGAAATGTCATACTTGTCACACCTTTGGAAGGGTGAGATTCTTCCTCCATGACTTTATTTGGGTCCCCATCTTTCTGCACATGTATTTCCTCTTTTCCTTTATGGAATCCACTTACAAGTGATATCAACTTGTCTACATATGTCACTTGCTGCCCGCATAGCCATTTATCAAGTGTCTGAGTCTGAGTGCAAACTTCCACATTTCTCCAAGTTTCTCCTAACCAGAGGAAGATGTATGCATGAGTGAGATTAAGAGAGGAAAGAATTAGAAAGAGAGGCAAGGGCAGCCTTTCCTGTTCATGGAAAATACAAAGGAACATTACAGAGAATGCATCTGAAAAGCAATAGCACCAGCAATAGCACTTAGGCTTATATACCGCTTCACAGTGCTTTTACAGCCCTCTCTATGCGGGTTACAGAGTCAGCATATTTCCCACAACAATCTGGGTCCTCATTTTACCTACCTGGGAAGGATGGAAAACTGAGTCAACCTTGAGCTAGTGGGATTTGAACTGCCAAATTGCAGGCAGCCGATAGCAGAAGTGGCCTGCAGTAAAAGCATCCTAACTACTGTGCCACCGAGGCTCTAGAAAAAATACAATTATAAACGGAAACTGATGGTTCCTTCTCTCCTCCTACTCCTGTGTCTCCATAGAAATTTAGGTAGCCAATACTGGACATGTTATATTAAGAATACCTGAGCTATTTTTGTGAAGCAGAAGTATCCAGCTCCCTGGATACTTAGCATTCCCACTTCAGATCACAAACATGGTGCTCAAGAACCCTGAAGCAAAAATTACTATAAATTTGGAAGACAACATTTATCAAGTCCTATTGAATAAAATAATTACCACTTTGTGCAAAGGAGCTTCATTTGCATCTGTGAATATTTAACTATTATCAATAGGACTTTAATCTTGGAATAAAAATAGGTGCATTACATAATCATAACTTACGACATTTGAGATCTATTATTTCTGTCTCCCTGCTTTCCATTTGACTTGAAGTTCTATTATTTATTTTGAAGTTTCGAATTCTTTCTGTGGAATAGCTTCCCCAAGATTGTTCATTGAGAGTGTGTCTGTATGTGTGTGGGTGTGTGGGTGTGTGTTTGTGCATGCATGTGGTTTTTTTGTGCTACTGTGAGTCCTAGCTACCATGTCTAGTAAATACATCAGCTCCAGAGGTGGGCTGCTGCTGGTTCAGACTAGTTTGGGTGAACCGGTAGTTCCAACCATTGGCTGGACCTGCCCACTGGCCCTGGGGCTATCCCGTCCTATGTATCTCACTCTCTGACTTGCTCGCCCCGTCCATGCAGCCCAGCTAATTTCCACGCCTCGCCTGCTCTATTCACCATGGCTGCCCGAGAAGGTGTGCTGAAAGTCGCGTTCAGGAAATCGATGTGTGTTTGAAGCCGCGCACAATTGTGGAAGGCGCACACGCAAGGAAAGCAAGCGTGCGTGTCCGCGCTCACATTTTTGGTTCTGCACTAGAAGGACCGGTTGTTAAATTATGTGAAGCCCACCTTTGATCAGCTCCTACTGGTTACCCCAAAGATCTGATTTGAAAACTGGTCTTCCAAATTTTGATCTCAAAGTCCATGAGTGCTGGTCCTGGTTCTGATGCAAAGGGGGCCCTTTCTTTTGTAAAAGTATGATATGTCCCAACAGTGATTACTAAATCTAATCCTTTCCCCTCTACATCACCAATTAGATCCCTTATCTCCAGTGGTGGGTTTCAAAATTTCTGTTTCTAAGCAAGACAATTGTTAAATGAATTTTCCCCATTTTATGACCTTTCTTGCCACAGTTGTTAAGTGAATCACTGCAGCTGTTAAGTTAGCAACAGGGTTATTAAGTGAATCCGGCTTCCCGATGGACTTTGCTTGTCAGAAAGTCGCAAAAAGTGATCACATGACCCCGAGCTACTGCAACCGTCACGAGTCAGTTGCCAAGCATCTATTTATCATGTGACACAGGGATGCTACAACAGATCGAAAAACAGTCATGTCCCTTTTTTAAATGCCGTCGTAACCTTGAATGGTCACTAAATGAATGGTTGTAAGTCAAGGATTAACTGTACACTAAGAAAATGCAGGTGCCTACTGGTCATGGGGGGAAAATTCCAGAAGCCTCTTGTGTTTTCTATTTCTCTTTTCCTACTTCCTTGAAATGTATTTATCTGTTGTATTTCTATGCCTCCGTAGAGCCAAAGTTCTCGTAAGCCATTCCTTTTCCGTTCCTCAATTTCCATAACAGCAGCAAGGTTATCAGAATACTGATAACCTCCATTCCACAAATTCTCTGCCTTTTTCAGCCACTTCTATTCAGCTCCCTTTCCATTTATTTCTTGAGATCTAGAATCTCATTTCAGGCATATAGTTATGGGATCACTGAAAGGAAATATCCTGGTCACTCCTCCATTCACAGGACAGACCCACCTCTTCCATCTGTTTTCTGGCTATGCCTGGTTATCTGGAAGATGAATTACTTCCAAATAAGAGGAAGTATGTATGCATTGTGGGCCCACTTGACTTACTGCTAAACGTATTGCTGTCTATTTATCCTATCTTTCACTCTGACCCTTTGTAATTCTTATTCTTGAAGCTGCTAGACAAGCCAGAATAATTTTGTTTTTCTCTCCACCTGCAAACTCCCTGGAATTGGCTGGCTACTCACAGATCAACTGTTCCTTCCATCTGACCCTCATGATTCCTTTGATCCCTTATGATTCATCCATCTGACCCTCATGATTCCTTTGATCCCTTATGATTCATCCATCTGACCTTCATGATTCCTTTGAAACAGCAGAAGTGCTCGTTTCTCAAATCAGCTGCTACAGAAACTAAAACAGATAAGAAGCTGAAACTCTTAAATAAAAACACAATTCCCCCTCCCACAAGTAGGAGAGTCCAATTACCTGAACTCTATCTGCCTCAAATAAAACAATCTGTTATTTGCTTGTTCTTCACCCATCAATTTATGTAGAAAACTAAAACACTATTTTTTTTCTGGAAAAAGCATTCAAATATCACTTCTTCTGACACAATCATAGCAAAATTTCTGAAATTTCTATTCCAACATCTTTATTGTATTACAGAGAACATCTTAGAATTGCTTTCCGACCCCAAATGCAATAGCTGCTTCTCTCTTGCCACATTCAAAGGTTTTGGGACAGGTATTACCCCCATATAAACATTACAAACTCTGTTGCTCACTCTGTATTTTGTGTGTGTGTGTGTGTGTGTGTGTGTGTGTGTATTCCAGTTCAACTTGTGAAAGCTAGTCATTCAACACTTTGCAAAAGAGAAATTTTAATGAGGACTGATTCACCTGCACAGGCATCACTTATCTCATCTCTTTATTACTCAACACTTAATGACTCATAGCTGAATGTGTGAACAGACTCCATTAAACGTGTTGCATTTGAGATGATGTGAGTGTAACCTTTCTGTCTTGTCCCTGGCAGGAAAAGAGAACAAATCTTAGTGACTTTGTGTGATCATAAGGCAAATGTTTCCCACTCACAAGCCTAAATTGTTTCAAAATAATGTTTTCATTTAAAGGAGGGAAATGAGCTGATAAACTTAGGCTGTGCCCAGATGTGATCTTCATTCAGTTCATAGCATTGCATTTCTGGTTGGGGAATGGAGGAATGATAAAGTTTTCAGATCTGCAAGATTTGTTTTTGCTAAGTGCAGGGAATCCTGATGCATCCCGTCTATAGAGGTGGGAAAATCATGACCAGATGTTCTTAGAAAGTCCACACGTTTGCTTTATTCACCTCTCTATCATTCCCTTCCTATTCCGTCCCCGCAGTAATCGAGATCATACAAACAGGTGCATCAATAATCTGTGCATGCATAGAGATTTCCGGCTTGCTGTTATGCACATGTCATGCCATGCACAATGCACATTTAAGAAGGATGCAGGGAAGCAGTTTTAGATCCCTGTGGAAATTCTAGGCAGATCACATTCAATAAATAGTACATCTGTTCAACGTGTTGGGTTCTTGGTGTTCTGTTCTCTGAGTTTGATTGTTTTCCTGCAGACATTTCATTACCAAGCTAGGTAACATCATCCATTTAAGGCATACTAGCCATGTATGATATGGGCCTGGTAGTGAAATGTTTGTGGGAAAATAACCAAGCTTAGAGATCACTAAGAATCCAACACTTCAAACTTGAATTGGATATATCCTTTACTATTTAATTAGTGTATAGCGTATTTAATATGTATGTGCAAATTAGTTGAGTCATAACCAGCTGAAATGGTACCCCAAGCTGCTTTTTTAATGTGCATTGTTAATATTTCATAAAGATAATTTCATGTGGCATTGTAAAGTCATTGTTGTCCTTTATATATCCTATTTTTCTTTTTTTCAGCCTTTTTCCTTCCAATGTAGTTAATCCGTTTATTTAAAAGGATCAGAATGCTTTGAATATGAATTGTTTCCTTTTTATTTATTTTATTAACCTATATCCTACCTTTATTTTGCAGAACTCAAGATGATGCATACAGTATTCCTTTATCTTATTTTCCCCATAATAACAACCCTGTTAGTAGGTTGGACTGAGCAACAATGCCTGGCCCCAAGTCACTCATCTCCTTCTGTAACTAAGGAAAAGCTAGACCTTGTGGCTTCCACTCTCTGGTCCAGCACCTGGATCGGTGCACCAACATGGCTCTCCAATTAGTGTGATTCTTCAAGCTGGTACTCAGAGAGCATCAAGGACTCCCACTTTTCCTAAATACAGATAGTCCTCAACTAACAACCACAATTGAGCCCAAAATTTCTGTTGCTAAGCAAGGCAGTTGTTAAGTCAGTTTCCCCTCATTTTATGACCTTTTTGCCACTGTTGTTAAATGAACCACCACAGTTGTTAAATGAATCCAGTTGTTAAGGCTCCGAGTAATTAACTCAAGCAAATCAGAACCCTGAGATTTGGCTCCTTCTCAAATGTCTTCTTTAATGAGTACACCATATCGGCACATCTTCAATGGACAACCAAATCTAAATCTTTTGCCTGGTTTCAATATAATTAAACTAGGAAATAACCCTATCCCCAAGTGTCACAGGTCACATTGGCCAATTGAGTTAATTGGCAGGCTGATCAGGCACTCCTTTCCCAACCTTATCTGTTGCCAGTGGAGATAACCTTGGTTCTCACAAGAAAACTCTTTACTGTGTCTAGTAATGCATTCCAACCTTCTTCCCCACTTCCCCCCTGTTGCAACTGAGGAACAGAGAGATGGCTGTTCAGTTCAAAGTTGACACCAGCTTTCCCCATTGACTTTGCTGATTGGAAGTTGGCTGGGAAGGTTACAAATGGTAGTCACATGACCCTGGGACAGTACAACTGTGACTAAGCCATGCCAGTTGCTAAGCATCCAACTTTGGATCATGAGACACTAGGAATGCTGCAATGGTCGTAAGTGTGAAATCTGGTCATAAATCACTTTTGTCAGAGCTGTTGCAACTTTGAACAGTCACTAAATGAGTGGTTGTAAATCAAGAACTATGGGTATATTTCTTGCTATGGGAACATGCATAATCTTTGTACACTTTCACGTATAAGATGCTAAGTTTTAAATCCCACAAGTAACCTGAAAGTTCATTATTTTGAATGTGGATGCTCATCTACTTTTCTGATCATCTTTTTTGCTGAGAATAAAGAGAATATCTGTCTGCTTTTGCAATTCTATTCCGCTTGCTAGAGATATTTCACTTTGGGGATGTTTATTTCTCATGCTGAAATTACATGTAGGCTTACAGCTTGCTGTTCTTAACAATAAACAAAGAGGGTTTTTTTATGTCTGAAACTGAGAAGGTGGCATCAGATGAGTCATCTGATTGTCCATGCTACGCCAAATTCCATTTCAATAAATACACCTGCCATTTCCAAGTTAAAGAGTGATGCTACCATATGTTGAAGAATAACACTAATTGTTAATACTAATTCTGAGGAAAGGAAAGTATATCATTGCTTTCTAGGCACAATTTCCTTATACATTAATTTATCCTCACATAAACTCGTTAATCTTGTCATTGTTTTTTCCATTGCAAGTAACAGTCACTTTCATTACAATGTAATCCTTGTAAAGCAGGGGTGGTATTCATTTATCTTCGCTACCGTTTTGCAAATGTGAGCATGTGCAGAGTGTCAAAAACGGGATGTGATTACATCCAGCTGGGTGGGCGGAGCCTCCGGCCGCTGTTGCTGCCAATTCGCCCGAACCAGATAGAACTGGCTGAATACCACCACTGTTGTAAAGTACCTAGAAGCTTCAGCTGGTACAGAATACGGCCATGCATGCAATTTGAGGTGCCCAAAAAAGGCACATGCAACATCTTTGCTTTGTGAACTGTACTGGGTGCCGGTTTGCTTCCAAGTGCAATTCAAGCTGTTGGTTATGATTTACAAACTCCTACACGAACTGAGTCCAGGCTACCTACAGAACAATCTTTGTCTGGTTATATCCGCCTGTTCCACTTGATCAGGCAGGGAAGGCATGTTATAGACCTGTCAGTTAAAGAACTTTGACTGGCAGGGTCCAGAAAGGGAGCCTCCTTTACTGTTTCCCTTGCCCTCTGGAATATTCTCCCCTCCGGTGAGACAGTCCTCCCTCTCCTGGCCTTTCGCAAAGGAGTTAAAATATGGCTCTTTGTCTTCCTGTGGGGAGCCTAGAGGAGCACAAAGCTGTGGGGCTGGCAAGTGCCCTGAAAGCCCTCTCTTTACCTTTTCATTTATTTGGCAGTGTTTCATCATCCTTGTCTCTTTCTAATTTTTTTTAACTTTTATATATTGTTTTAAAAACAGTATTATATACTGTTTTTATATTTTAATGCTTTATTGTACACTGCCCAGAGACCCTCTCTGAGACAGATGGGCAGTTCAAAGTGAAAAATAAACAATAAAATGAAATAACAAAACAATAAAAAACAAAATACAAAATACTGGTGTAAAGGTGCTCGAGAAAAGTTACTAAATATTAAGCAGATATCTGCCGCTACCTTCTAAGATTTGGCCAGGTTAAATACAGATTAGTCTAATTAAGGAGTGTAAGTGCTTATCAGTGATTGGACCCTGGTTTTTTCTGCAAATTAAAATTCTGTCTAATATTGCAAAATAAAATTGCTGATTTTCTAATTTTTTTTTAAAAAAAAAAACCTAACATTTTTAAACATTGGTCTCTCTCTTGTTTGTTACAGTGACCAACAAAAAGTTGTACCAACTTCTTAAAGGTGATGCTCTGGGATCCAGGACAAGAACCTTTTCTGCTATGGTGCCTGCCCCATGGAACATCATATCCCCCCCACCGCCCGGTAAGATCCACACCTATCCTCAGTGGTGGGATTCAGCCACTTCGCACCTATTCGGGAGAACCAGTTGTTAACTTTCTAAGCAGTTCGCACAACCGGTTGTTGGAAGAAATCTTATTTTGTTTTTTTTCACTTTATAGGACTAATCCTGTAAGGAAGGCAGGAAGGAAACATTCTGGTGTTGATTCTAGCCTAATCTTTATTGCCCTGCTTACAGAAACTGCCTCTCTGGTTAACCCTTATTACATTGTAACAGCTAAGGTGAAGCACCCATCAATGTGAGTGATGTTGAGTTGGCCACACCCTCACGGTCACATGACTACTGAGCCACGCCTACCCAGCTGATCATTCGGGCAGAGAACCAGTTGTTAAATTATTAGAATCCCACCACTGCCTATCCTCCTGACCTTCCGAAAGTGCCTGATGACCTGGTTCTGCCAGTTAGCCTCAGGCCCCAATGGGGTACACCAGGGTGAAATCCAGCAGGTTCTGACAGGTTCTGGAGAACCAGTAGTGGAAATTTTGAGCAGTTCGGAGAACCGGTAGTGGAAATTTTGAGCAGTTCGGAGAATCAGCAAATACCACCTCTGGCTGGCCCCAGAGTGGTGTGGAAATGGGGATTTTGCAGTATCCTTCCCCAGGAGTTGGGTGGGAATGGGGATTTTGCTGTATCCTTCCCCTGGAGTGGGGTGGGAATGGAGATTTTGCAGTATTCTTCCCCTGCCACACCCACCAAGCCACACCATGCCCACCAAGCCGTGTCCACAGAACCGGTAGTAAAACAATTTGGATTTCACCACTGGGGTACACCACTCTGGAAATGGCATTCAGATTAAGATAAAAAAAAATCACTTCTCCCCTTGTGCTTCATGCTACCCTGCCCTCAACTTTCAATTCTATATTAATGTTATTATTATTTATTGTTTTACCATTTTAATGTTTACTAATATTTAATGTTTATTAGTTGTCCAGAGTCATCTCTAAACTAGAAGGGCAGAATACAAATCTAACAAATAAATATGGAAATATAGACATATCTACCAAGCAGGCCCCAAGGACCCGATTATGACTGATGCTTTTTATTTGGTTCATAAATTAACTGGAGTTGTGAATAAGCAATTTGATAGCCAGTTTGTGCTGATCCAAAAATATTTAGAATGATTACAATGTAAAGGTACGGTGGTCAGCTTCAAAAGAATTCTCCAACCTATGGAAAAAGACACCCACAGTTCATTGTAACTAAATGTGAATAGTGGCTTATACTATTCATGGATAGCTGAATGAAGGAACCGCTCCAACAAGTGGTTGCAGTGAAAAAAAAAAGTCTATGCTGAGGAACATTATAAAAAGAATTGAAAATAGAACTAGACTTATAATAATTTCATGCAAATAAATGTCCCAAAGGTGCTTTTTCAAGAGGCAACTGGACTTTCTTGTTTTTTCTTTGAAGACATTTTGCTTCTCATCCAAGAAGCTTCTTCAGCTCTGACAGGACAGTGGGGAATGGAAGGATTTGTATTCCTTGCAGACAGCTGGTAATCTGCATCTTTTTGAAAAGTCGTTGAAGCACTTGGAGGTTTATCTGTGTCCTCAGGGTCACCTGAGTAGTGCTCCTGGTTCCGTAGTCTGCAGTTTTTTCTCTGGAAAGTGGAAATCCATTCCTACTTCCACACCATTCCAAGGGTGTCCATCCCAAATTGTATAGCTAAATGTCTGTAGAGATTCTCAGTCATCCAGGTCAGGAGGCAACTGTCAGAGCTGAAGAAGCTTTTTGGATGAGAAGCAAAACATCTTCAAAGAAAAAACAAAAAAGTCCAGTTGCCTCCTGAAAAAGCACCTTTGGGACAACCATGACCTGGATGACTGAGAATCTCTACAGACTTTTATGCAAATAAATGGTATGTCCACACTAAGCATACTACATGAGTTTCCAATCACCATATGGTAAAAGAACTGGAGAAAGATTAGAGAGATGTGCCAGAAAGGGCAAAGAAACTGACTCATCCAGTTAAAGAAACTAACCTGGAAATACATGGAGGCATATAACATTTTTCCAGATTTGAAAGAAATTTGAGAGTGCAATTTGTTTCTTCCTTTTTGGTACAGAATAATCCAGTAAAGCTGAGGGAGAGGAAATTCAGAATAAAGAATGTACTCCTTCATTAAGCTCCTTATGCATTGTAGAGTTTAAAATGTTGGATTAAATCAAGAAGACTCAAGTTCAAGTCCATCTTCTAGCCAGGGAAGGGACTATTTCTCAACCCAACTTATGTCATTGAGTTGGTTTTGTGCTTCCCAAATATGGAAGACAGCGGTGTGGAAAGAAGTTGGAGAGACTACATGAAAGGCGGGATATAAATTGAACAAAAAAATATAAGGAAAAGTACTTAATCTTAATCTTAATGAAGTTTAGTTATGACCACTCATTTGGCTGGCATTAAAATTGGAAATGGGGATATTATTGGAGAATAAAGCTGACTGGTGTATAGTCATAAGCGCTAGAGGTGTTGAGTATATATTTGTATATAAATGAATAAGACAAATTAATAATATATTTAATATCTTCTGCAGGAGACAGTATTACAGGAGTGTCAAACTGGCGGCCTGAGGCCACTCCCACCCCAGCTCCGCAAATGGGAAAAACATTGCAAAATGTCATGTGATGGCAACATGACGTACCGAGTTTGACACCCGTGCAGTATTACTATCAGCATCAGTCTGGGGAGACACAAATAAGTGAGATAGTCATGAATAGATGCACAAATTCATACACTATTTGAAACACTACTATTTCTGTTTTGTTCTGGGGAAAGAGTAACAAACGTTACCTTCCATAACCTCATAGTTTGCTAGTTTGGCTTTCCTTGCCTTCTCCTGGAGACCTGCTATTTCTCCTTCTCATCCCTTGGGTGACAGATGGGCTGTTGGCCTATAGGATCATTCAGTGAGACCTGCTATTTATGGTGGGAAGAGCAAGGCAAAACTGGAATAGAATTTGTAACGTTGCAAGATTGCATCTCTCTTTCTCCTTCTATGTCTCCTCAGCTCTTTTTGATGCCACTACTAAGCCCCTCTCCTATATACCCCATGCCAGTGGTGGGTTGCTACCGGTTCACCCAGGATCGGGAGAACCGGTAGCAGAGACGGGAGGCTCTGCCCCCCACCCTCCCGGACATCTCTGCGCATGTGCAGAAGCGTCGTGCGTGCACGAGAGCGCGAGAGCGCCCATGAGCAAACCGGTAGCAGCCGAAATTGAAACCCACTACTGCCTCATACCCAATTGGGTGAACTAGTAAGTGCCAGTAGCTCAGTCCTAGGAACAAAAACAGACCTAGTGCATGATTTAAAAGAATTGTCAAGTAGGCCGAGTTTATTTCATGAGCCAATTGCATCAATTCAGTGCACACGGGAGAAAGGGAAGAAATGAATAGACATTGTGAATGCACACTTTCTCACAAACAACAGCAACAACAACAACAACCCAGTGAAGCCCAATAAAACTTCACTGCAGCAAATGCATTTTGCCTGACTAGATACTGCCAATATTTAACAATTGTATGTTTAAAATGCGGGTAGGTATATTGCCTCTTCCCAGTGCCGGAACTAGGCTGGCTGCATTTTTTTTTTAACAACAAAGATATTTGTCTTGACATTCCTATTGAAGTTTTGGCATTGCCATGTTGCTTAAGCTAATTAAAAAAAATGTCTTTAAATGAAAAAGACTGCATATTTCCATCAGTCAGCGATCTATTAGTCATGCTTGACCATCTGTTATTTAAAGGGAATATGACAAGATGATTGTTATTTTTTTTAACATGGCAAATTGAAAAATGTGACTTTTTGATCTGTATTTTAATTACAGCCCCCTTCTGCCTGAATCTCTCATGCACTTTTGTAAGAATAAGGATTGGCTTATGGAAATAAAATGGTGCCCTAAAACATTTTTTCAGTCATCTTTAAGTTTCTTTCCCCATTCCATCTGTCCACTGGGTGATGAAGAGACTTGCTTACATTCTTTCTTTTTTTTTCTAAGAACAAAGTAAATGAAAAGATCCTGTCTTCATGAAATGTGACATTTGGGAGTGCTTATTCCTTCGGGGCATCAGATCAATATTGCAACATTGAAAAATAATAAGTCCTGCAGCTTTAAGAGAACAAAAGCAGGATCTAGAACAAAATTTTGTAGCATGGTATCATTTTTTCCCCATTCACATTACGCACAAAAAACTAAGAACGTTCAGTTCTTCTTGTTTGTTTCCCAAGAGTTGCATTTGTTCTTCTGCAGCCCTCTTGCAGATTCCAAACCTATGCACTTTTGGGACAAACGTCCTGATCTTTGCTATAAATGCAATGCTATAAACAGTGTGAATACTGAAAATAAAGGAAATACTAAGAATTATCATATTGTAGAAAATATCTACTTGAATATCCTGCTTCCTATGGTGTTCAATACAATGCTTCTGGGATATCCTTAGGACAGTATGAAAGAAAAATCTGCCTCTTCACATTACAATCCATATAGTAGCCCTGCCTAATAACTCAAGACGCAACTAAAATTCTCTTCAGAGCCAGTGTGCAATGCCGTTTTCACAGCCAGCATATCTCATGGGGTCAACTTAAAAAGAAATCACGTATATCCTTGTAATTGTAAAGTGGGATAAATGTTCCATAATTTTTTCATGTCACTCCATTCCACCTTCTGTTAGCTGGGAAAAAAAAAAAGCAGACTATTAGCACTGGGGAAATGGTAACTTAACCCAGGTGGAGAGAAATCTGGGAAGAAGCATTTCAAATCACTCAGTGATATGACTTGCTGCCGGAGGGGAAAAAATCTGCAAAATACAGTAGTATGAGTCTTTGGATCCCTTTTGTAATGTGTATTTTTATTCTGTAAATACAGTAAACCTTTATTATATTTATAGTGCAATCACGCCAGGAATTAATATATACCCTTGATGGCGAACCTATGGCACGCGGGCCCAAAGTGGCACGTGGAGCCATGTGACCTGGCATGTGCGGTGTTGCCCGTTCCTCTTCCGGGTTTCTGGCACACATGCATGCATGATGATCAGCTGGCCTTCGTGCATGCAGTAGTGCTGGAAACTGGAAAAGCTGGTCTTCTGGTTTCTTGCGTGATGATGTGCACTGGCTAGCTGACTGTCGCACATGCATGTGTGCCAGAAACCCAGAAGACTAGCTGTCCAGTGTGCATGCACATGCCAGAAACCGGAAGTTTATTTTTGGGCGTGCGTATGCGCCCGGGCCAGCTCCTCTTTCGGGTTGCGACCTAAACAAGCGTGCATGTGCGCTCCCTTTTTGGTACTTGGTGCCAAAAAGCTTTGCCATCACTGATATATACAGTTCTGATCACTATGGAGCAAAGAACAACAAAAATGAAGGGGTGATGGTGTAAAGAAAGCTTTGAAGAAAGCTCCTGGGCTGCTCTGTTTTAGCTTAGAAGGAAGTCAGGCAGGGAAACACAGCAAAGCTATATAACATTGTGCACTTTGGAAAAACTGGACAGTATTAGCTCTCTAATTCAGTCATTGGAAGTAGCTTTAGAAAAATTCAGAACCAATAAAAAGAAGCACACACACACACACACACACACACACACACCTACACAAGATAGATAGATGATAGATGGTAGATAGATGACAGACAGACAGACAGACAGACAGATAGATAGATATAGATAGATAGAAAGATAGATGGGTGGGTGGGTGGATGGATGGATGGATAGATGGATAGATGGATAGATGGATAGATGGATAGATGGATGGTAGATAGATGATAGATGGATGGATGGATGGATGGATGGATGGATAGATGGATAAATGGATAGATAGATGGATAGATGGATAGATGGTTGGTAGATAGATGATAGATAGATGGATGGATGGATGAATGGATGGATAGATGGATAGATAGATAGATAGATAGATGGTAGATAGAAGATAGATAGATAGATAGATAGATAGGTGGATGGATAGATAGATGGTAGATAGATAATAGATAGATAGATAGATAGATAGATAGATAGATAGATAGATAGATAGGTGAGTGGATGGATAGATGGATAGATGGATGGATGGATGGATGGATAGATAGATAGATAGATAGATAGATAGGTGGGTGGATGGATAGATAGATGGTAGATAGATGATAGATAGATAGATAGGTGGGTGGATGGATAGATAGATGATAGATAGATAGATAGATAGATAGATAGATAGATAGATAGATAGATGGGTCGATGGATAGATGGATAGATGGATGGATAGATAGATAGATAGATAGATAGATAGATAGATAGAGTGGTGGTATTCAACCTGGTGAACCGATAGCGGCAGCTGCAGGAAGCTCCGCCCAGATGTCATCACGTCCCATTTTTGACACTCTGCACACGTGCAGAAGGTCCTGCACAGGCGCAGAGGTATCGCACGCGAGCAAAGCAAGTGGGCGTACACACTCACATTTGCGAACTGGTAGCAAAGGTAAGTGAATACCACCCCTGGATAGATAGATGAGAGATGGATGAGAGGTAGAGAGAGAAAGAGAGATGATAGATAAATAGATAGATAGACAGACAATAAGTTATTGAATTCATTGCCACTAGACCTATAACTCACTTTTTTCAGTGCTGTTGTAACTTTGAACAGTCACTAAACGAATGGTTTTAAGTTGAAGTGAGGCTCTAGAAAGAGTGCAGAGAAGAGCAACCAGGATGATTAAGGGACTGGAGGCTGAAACAACAATGAATGGTTGCAGGAACTGGGCATGGCTAGTCTAGTGAAGAGAAGGACCAGGGAAGACATGAGAGCAGTGTTCCAGTATTTGAGGGGCTGCCACAGAGAGGAGGAAGGGGGTCAAGCTATTTTCCAAAGCACCTGAAGGCCAGACAAGGAATAATGGATGGAAACTGAACAAGGAGAGATTCAACCTGGAAATAAGGAGGAAATTTCTGACAGTGAGAGCAATCAACCCATGGAATAGGTGTTGCCTTCAGAAGTTGTGGGAGCTTCATCACTGGAAGCTTTCAAGAAGAGATTGGATGGCCATCAGAGAAATCATGTAGGGTCTCCTGTTTGGGCGAGGGATTGGACTAGATGACCTACAAGGTCCCTTCCAACTCTGTTAATCTGAATCTAATCTGAATCTGAATCTGTAAGAGCAAATTTGGTGGTTTTAAAATTAAATGAGTAAAGCAGATTGGGTTATCAATAGCTATTAAAATTGCCTGTTGAGTCAAAGGCAGTATTATATTCACGTTATTGCCAGGCAATTACTTTTCCTGTGTCCCCGCAGATATATCTGGTTGACCGCTGTGCCTTTAGCCTGGCCCAGCAGATCTTTTCTGCCCTTCTCATAAGGTCCTCTTTCCACTTTTCCTTCTTTAAAAATAAATAAGATGTTGGGGACTTTTTATCCTACTCAGGGAATGGCAATTGAGGCATGTGATTCACTATTTGAAATCCAATGATGTAGAGGGCACTTTTGGCCTTTGACAAAGGACAGCTACTATATCATGGAACAAAACAGGGGTGAAATCCAGCAGGTTCTGACAGGTTCTGGAGAACCGATAGTGGAAATTTTGAGCAGTTCGGAGAACTGGTAGCGGAAATTTTGAGTAGTTCGGAGAACCGGCAAATACCACCTCTGGCTGGCCCCAGAGTGGGATGGGAATAGAGATTTTGCAATATCCTTCCCCCAGGAGTGGGGAAGGAATGGGGATTTTGCAGTCTCCTTCCCATGGAGTGGGGTGGGAATGGAGATTTTGCAGTATCCTTCCCCTGCCATGCCCACCAAGCCAGACCATGCCCACAGAACCAATACTAAAAAAAATTGGATTTCATCACTGGAACAGAATCACAGTTTCACATATAATGGTGGAGCTGAGAGGTATCCTGTAGAATCATTGTGACCAGTAAATTGTAATTCTACTCACAGCAACTCAGATATGTTCTTTTGGTACAGTCTTTATTGTCATTGTACATCATGTATACAACAAAATTGGTTTTAGCCTCA
The DNA here is from genome assembly GCA_022577455.1 of Arizona elegans. Taxonomy (NCBI): domain Eukaryota; kingdom Metazoa; phylum Chordata; class Lepidosauria; order Squamata; family Colubridae; genus Arizona; species Arizona elegans. The sequence continues at coordinate 21,683,415 of JAKOOJ010000001.1, read as the reverse complement.
CTGGTGCAATCCATGACAAAAAATACAAACAACATAAAGAATATAAAGAATAATCCCTATGCAAGTAATTGGGGGGGGAAAGAAAGAAAAAGAAAAACTAATCATATGTTTCCATGTGTGCGAGGAGTGGTTGTGGTTGTGTTTAAGAGTCTGACAGCCCAAGGATAGAAACTATTTTTAAACCTATTTGTTTGGCTGGCTATGCTTCGATGTCTTCTGCCCAATGGTAGAAGTGCAAAGAGACACTGACCAGGGTGTGAATCATCTCTGAGTATCTTTCTTAGTCTGCTAAAGCAGACCTGGCAATGTCAACCAGTAGTGATAGGGGGCAACCAATGGTTTCTTGTGCCAAATTGATCACTCTCTGTAGTGCTCTCTGTGGTGCACAAGAGGGTTATAGTTACAGGCTTGGGAAAATTGCAGTCGGAGTATGACTGAAGGCCACAAAGGCTGAAAGGAAAATGTGGTATAATGAAATATGCTTAAACTTGTAACATTCAACTGTTACATACTATCATTGCAGGGGTGAAATCCAGCAGGTTCTGACAGGTTCTGAAGAACCGGTAGCGGAAATTTTGAGTAGTTCGGAGAACTGGCAAATGCCACCTCTGGCTGGCCCCAGAATGGGGTGGGGATGGAGATTTTGCAATATCCTTTCCCCAGGAGTGGGAAGGGAATGGGGATTTTGCAGTCTCCTTCCCATGGAGTGGGGTGGGAATGGAGATTTTGCAGTATCCTTCCCCTGGAGTGGGGTGGGAATGGAGATTTTGCAGTATCCTTCCCCTGCCATGCCCACCAAGCCACACCCACCAAGCCACGCCCACCAAGCCACACCACGCTCACCAAGCCACGTCCACAGAACCGGTAGTAAAAAAAAATTGGATTTCACCACTTTATTAATCCTACTATTCCCCATCACACTTCTTAGCACTTCTAGGCATTCAGAGCAGCAACATCTGGAATGCCACATTTTACCTATCCTTGAAGCAAACTTTTCACATTGCAATATATAATTACTTAGATTTCAGTAAGCCATTTGATAAAGTAGACTACAGCCTACTTCTGGGTAAAATAGAACAAAGTGGGACAGACAGTACCCCCATCAGAGGGATTTGCAGTTGGCTGACCAACCGCACTCAGCATGTGGTCCTCAATGGAACTATATCTGAATGGAGAGAAACATGTGGTGGGGTACCTCAAGATCCTGTCTTAGGCCCAGTGCTCTTCAACATGTTCATAAATAATCAAGATGAAGGAATCAAAGAGGCACTCATCAAATTTGCAGATAACACAAAGTTGGGGGGAATTGCTAACACTTTGGAACATAGACTCAGAATTCAGAAGGACTTTGACAGACTTGAGCATTAGGTCCTATCTAAAGATGCAGTTCAATGATGAGAAAAGTAAGGTTCTGCAGTTAGGCAGGAAAAACCAAATGCACAGGTACAGAATAGGCAGTATCTAGCTCAACAATAGTATCTGCAAGAGGAATCTAGGTATCCTGGTGGGTCACTGCTTAATTATGAGTCAACAGTGTGTCAAAAAAGCCAGTGCAGTCCTACACTGCATCAACAGAGAGATAGCATCAAGATCATGAGAAGAATATTGCTGTTTACTGCACTAGTAAAGCCAAACTTGTAATACTGCATCCAGTTCTGGTCACTTGATATAAAAAAGATGTTGAGATTCTGGAAAGTGTGCAAAAAAGACAATAAAGACAATAAGGGGTCTGAAGGCTAATGTATAGTGAACGTCTAACTAATACTTTGGAAGATAGACTCAAGATTCAGAAGGACCTTAATGTTTAACTAACAAAGAAAAGACTTAGGGGTGAGATGATGGCTATCTTCTAGTACTTGAAGAGCTATCACAGGGAAGAGGGGGTCAATTTATTCCCCAAAGGACCTGAGGGCAAGACAAGAAGCAATCAATGGAAGCTGGTCAGAGTGAAATACAACCTAGGGAGAAATTTCTTGACAGTGAGAACAATTAGTCAGGGCAACAGTTTGCCTCCTGAAGTTGTGGGTGCTCTATTGCTGGAGATTTTCAAGGAATGTTTGGACAACTATTTGTCCAGGACAGAATAAGATCTCTTGCTTTGGGCAGGGGGTTGAACTTTTCCAGCTCTGTGATTTTGTGATTTCTATAACATGTCCTAAATCTTTATTGTTAGTGTATGACTATGTGTTTGAAGTATTAACACTTTAAAGCAGAAGGACCAAGTAGGAGTAAGTACCCCTTGGTGCAAAGATAGGTACAAGGAATAGAATACAAATGCAAGACTAGAAGGAATCATCATGTATTTCTCTCCTTTTGTCCTGAGCTGTATTTTACTGAATTTATTTTGTAACATAAACAATCCTCTAAATGACGGACAGCTAACCTCTGGGAAATAATATTCATCTCTATTTTTTACAACCCAAATTTCATATTGCCATTGATGGAATTTTCCTAGGCAGCCAATTATCAAAAGGAAAAGCAGGATATTTTGCTTGAGCACTTAGATTTTTCTTCAAATTACATATTGAAAACCGAGAAGTGTGAAGGGGAAAGGGGTAGAGGGAAAAAGAACTGTACTTCAGATGGTGGTTAGACTTATCTTGACTTTCATCCATGGCAGCTTTCTTCTGCTTCTTTTGATGGGCTTCGTGATTCAGTCAGATCTGATGGCATATGTCAGTAAAGCTTAAACATGGCTGGAGCCAATCGTGTTTTTGTCCAAGTTGCACATGTCAGCCTAAAGTAGATTGATGAAATTAAGGACAGATGGCTGTGGCATTTTTGTTCTTTGAACTGACAGCTGCTGGTGTAAAAATACATTAAATTTTAAAAATACATTAAATTCAATTGCACGTAAATTAGATTTTATATTAAAATAGTTAAGTAATCTTTAAAGGTTTGTTCAGAGAAAGGAAGCACAGAGAACTGGCAACTCATATGGCTTATGCATGGATTCTGTTCTCTGTTCTGCACTCACAGAATGCAAACTCTGAAAAATGTTTTCTCAGACTGCTCCAGCCGTGACCTCCAGTCTGTCTCAGAAACAAAGTGCTTTTCAAGGACAAAGAGATATAAGGAATCCTTGGTACTACTCATCCATTCCCAAGGGTTTGCTAATGGAAATAAACTCTGCTGTGTGCAATCAAAATTTATAGGATGAATAAAACTAGATTTATACTATTTATCATACCTCTTTTATAACAGGATCATCTGTTGGGTTGGTTCAAGGGAATGCTTGGGTGATAGTGTATCAGGATTTCAGGAATTTGTTTGACAAGTTCTCATATCCTTGAGGACCAAATGGAAAAGCTTAATCTTGTGATCAAGTGGATTTACAGTTGCACCAAATAGATGGATATACAATGGATGCATCCACATCCATTTTCTATAGAGGGAAATACCACTTGGGGTATTGATGAGGTTCCTAGAGCTTCAGCACAAATCACAATTCAACTAAGCTCAACAGGCTTGGATCAGCTTTGAACTCAAGCCAAATTCAATAAAATAATATTCAACTCTGCCGATGGTTCTTGTATCACACACCTTGCAGATTTTCCTCTGGAGTTGTGGAGCGAGCAGTTTCCCCACTGGTGAACAATGTCAGCCCACCTTCCATTCCAGGAATCCTGCCCTCCCTGTGTAGCCAAGTTGCTCTGTCATCTTGTCACCCTTCTGTCACCCTCCCCTATTGCCCAAGGGATTCTTTCGCTGCCCCCCAATGGAGCAGCTGGATGACTGTGGAAAAATAAAGATGGTGGAAGAAGAATAAAGGGGAATACCACCGGGATGGTAGTCCTCCCACCCACACCGGGTGTGTGTGGGTGGGAGGACTGTCTGAATGGAAGGATAAGGTACACCAGTGAAAACATTTGTCCAGTACCACAAAACTGCTGTAGAGGATAATATGGGTGAGGTCAGTGACTGCATGGAAATACTTTGAAAGTATAAGAAAGCCTAAGTGTATTTTTCAAGCTGTGGTCTGTAAAACCTACGATTCTGTGAGAACTTGAGGAGGCTCTGAGAGAGAAGGTAAAAGAAACAAAAATCACTTAAATGTAGCCAGGGGCTTCTGTAGCAGTTTTTAAGGTATAGCAGGAAGGGACAGACATTGTTTTCCCTTGAGAAAAATGTCACAGCCACAATTTTGTGGATCAGAGATCCCAGGAAGCAGTGGTGAAATGTAAAATTTGTTACTACCGGTTCTGTGGGTGTGGCTTGGTGGTGGTGGTGGTGGGTAATGTGACTGGGTGGGCTTGGCCAACTTTTTTTTTTTTTACTTTTAAAAGCATTTTTTCAGGCAACTCAGCTGGGATTGTCAGAGCCTTTTAAAAGCATTTTTTCTACAACTTCTTCGGCCCAAGAGGTTGTAGAAAAAAAGGCTTTTAAAAGCCTCTGACGATCCCAGTTGAGCCGCACGATCATCAGAGGCTTTTTTTTTTTAACTTTTAAAAGCATTTTTTCTTTGGCCAAAAAAATGCTTTTAAAAGTAAAAAAAAAAAGTCTCTGATGATCGCGCGGCTCAGCTGGACATTGGGGGGGGGCAGGGATTTTTGCTATCAGTTCTCCCAACTGGTTCACCCACCATCACTACCAGATCAGGTGATCCGGTCCAAACCGGGAGCATTTCACCCCTGCCAGGAAGTTTTCTAAAAACAACTATCAGGTCTGATGACTTGAAACATTTTAAAACCTTTGACAGAAGGCTTTAAAATAGATGTTAATTCCATGATAATATGCGACTTAAAATCAGTTCAAATATTAATCAAAGTCTAGGATAGAACAAGTAGAACTATTGCTGGGATAGTTTTGGGATACATCTGTCTCTCTAAGAAAACCATTGCCTCTTCCTCCCAAGTATAAGCTGATGGGTCCTCTTTTTATTTGCAGTTCTCAGGGGAGCACTTTCCAATCTTCTGTTTGTATCAGTTAAAGTGCAGCTATTTTAGATCAGTGCAAAGAAGTGATGATTCTGCCAGCCTTGTGCAAGTGCTTTCAGCTGTTTAATAATATATGTTGTTGTCCATTACAATGGCTATGTGGCTGTATGTTGAGAGGAGAAGCAATCATGCCAAGAGATGAACTTTGGGATAGCTGCTGCCTAATGCTTTGGGGATGGAGAAGGTGATTGGACTTCAGATGACCTCCCCCAATGGAGAGGCCAAGCCTTCAATCACAGAATTGGCTCAATGATTCATACTAAATTTGCTCTGCTTGTAAAGATGGCTATGCCATTGGCGTTTCTCCAGCTCTTTTCTACCCTCTTCAAGCTTTTTGCTTTCCCCCCAACAATAGATGAAAGCAAAATTCATGCACTGAATCTGTTGCAGGGATGGGTTCTACTTACCTTTACTACCAGTTTGCATCGTGCCTGTGTGCGCTCTTCTGCGCATGCACAGAAGCTTCTGAGCATGTGCAGATCAACTTCGATGATGTCCAGGTCAGTGGGTGGAGCCTCCCGCCAGTTTTACTACCGGTCTGATCCGGGGGCAACCCACGACTGATCTGTTGAGTTCAATCCAGTTCTGAACTCGTTGACTGTGCAAATTGTTTAGGAAGATTATAGGTGGAGGATGGGCTTGGAGAGCACGAGGGCACACAATCTGATACATGCAATTCCTTAAGCCGTTTCAAAAGTTTCATCAAAGTTATTATTTTTACGCAATGGGGAAAAAATGTTTCAACATGTGGAAATAAATCATATTAGATGTACGTATGGATTTGCTTCCATTTTAATTAAATTTCAAATTAGAGTTGTCTACTTATAGGACAAGAGCCAATTTGCAGTGTTTAAGACATCAAGCTAGAGACCAGGAGACTGTGAGTTCTAGTTCCTCCTTAGACACAAAGCCAGCTGGCTGAGACTTGAGCCAGACTCTTTCTCTCAGCCCTAGGAAGGAAGGCAATGACAAACCACTTCTGAAAAATCTTGCCAAAAAACCTGTAGGGACTTATCCAGGCAGAACTGAACATGATTGATCAGAAATAAAAATACCTTAAGAGGCATAGCTGCAAGAAAAACTCATAGGGACAAATGTGGCCCATGATCCGAGTCCGTCATTTTGTGCACTGCCTCAGTAGTTCGAGATAGTGCCATTGAGTTTGGTCAAACTAAACAGTATCAGAGGATAACATGGTATCCCCAAATCTGCAATTTTTGACTGAAACCACTTAGCTCATTTTTTTTCTTTTTCCATTCAGTTGTGGCCAATTCTTGAAGAGTGTCTATACAAGTTCCTGCAGTTTTCTTGTCAAGGTTCTTCAGAATTGAGTTGCCATTGTCTCCTTCCTAGGGCTGAGAGAAAGTAACTGGCCTAAAGTTACCCTGCTTAAGGAAGAAATCTCTGTGTTTGATAGTCTGATAGCTTAACCAGTACACCAGGGTCGGCAACCTTAAACACTCAAAGAGCCACAAAGGTCCTAACCGGAAGCCCCCCATTCAATTCTGGAGCCGACCAGAAGTCCGGTTCCCCCACCATAGTGTGTCCTCCTAGCGTGGTGTCCTAACTGAAAGTCCTATCAATTGTGGAGCTGACCAGTGACAGGGAACCGCAGCAGAGGGTTAAAAGAGCCACATGCGGCTCCAGAGCCACGGGTTGCTGACCCTTGCACTACACCAAACTGGCTCTGATATATCCTCACAAAATATTCTAATGGTGCCTTTGTCAGTATTACCACAAGGCATGACTACATACTGGAAATTTATTTATTCTCAAAAAAGGTTCATCTGTTCTCATCAAAAGTATTTTATAATCACATCATCATGATGGGAATGGCAGAACATTTACAGACCTGTAACATTATAAAATCAATGATTTAGTGCAACTGGAAAGGGAAGTAATTGTTTATCAGATCATTGTTTCATAGCCCTAGGATGACAAAACTGCAAGGCAACTTATCCTAGGAAGCATAAATGAAAAATCACCCAGGTAAAAATAAAAAATGAGCAACTGATATTGATAAAGAAATGACAGATTTAAAAAAAATTTTTTTTTAAAGAATTCAGATAAGAAAGTGCATTTTTCATTGTATTTTTCAGAGACAGTTGTTCAGGGCAAAGAAATGAGATATAACCATAAGTATTCCTTCTGTGAGTTTCCCATATTTTGATTCTTTAGAAAGCAAATGGATTCACTAGGATGATGAGGGATCAGGAAAAAAATAACAATTAGTACATCAAAGAAAGAATGATGCATTTTGAATAAACTGTCCTAGATGAAACACATCAGTGTATAATATTTAACATGAAAAAATATTCTGAATTTATTCCAGTATTAGCATTCAGCTGCTTCAATTTAAATAGATTGTGTGTGTGTGTGTGTGTGTGTTTGCTACTTCCTAGTCATCTTTTTAAATAGCTAAATGTCACACAAATCTTTTCCCCCGTTTTAGCTGCTTCAGTTTCAGTTTAACATGTCCTCCCTGCTCCTGGAGATAAAAACTGCCAGCTTCATTCAGAATTGCCAGCTTAATGAAAGCCAATTGTCTGCATTCAGAAAAACGAGGACAGACTGTAGAAGAGCATTATGAACAAACATTGTAACTGCATGTTATTGATCTTTTCTTGTTTGACATAACTTGGGAAAGCCTGAAAATTAGGGTTTTTTAAAATAGGTTTTCAAGAAATTAAAATGTTAAAAGTGTAAATTTTGCAGTCTTCATCACAAGTCTCATCTTTTCTTTTTGCAGCAGCCAAATGAAAATACCATTGTTCTTCTCTAACAATCAGCTACCATTCTAATTACTTAAGAACGTGGGGGCAAAGTGAGACCTTTTTAAAAATATGGGCAGTTTAATATGGATTTGAAGCGTATAACATTTATGTGACACTTGTAACTCTGTGGGAACAGAAAGGACTGAAAGTACAAGTGATGGCTTGGTGCAAAGTTTATCAGACACCAGTGAGGCACAATCACCTTTTGGTCTTTGCTGGGAAAGGAATAATAATCAATTCCTCTATTACTTCAGAACGGTAAAAATGTCAAGGGAGAAATCTCCTGTCCTAAAACAGCCATTACTGTATAGTCCAAAATACCTATATTTTGTCTTTATAACATTCTTTCAGCTACCTGCAATTTGGGTAATTCACAACAGGAGCAAGCAGATTTTGTGGAACCCAGGGGTGAAATGCTCCTGGCTTGGACTGGATCGTCCGATTCGGTAGCGATGGAGGCGGGTGGTTCAGAGAACCAGTAGCAAAAATCCCTGCCCCCCCCCCCCCATGCCCAGCTGAGTCGCATAATCATCAGAGGCTTTTTTTTTTACTTTTAAAAGCATTTTTTCTACAACCTTTTTGGTCAAAAAATGCTTTTAAAAGTAAAAAAAAGCCTCCGATGATCGCGCAGCTCAGCTAGGATTGTCAAAGGCTTTTAAAAGAAAAAAACCCCTTTTTTTCTTTTAAATGCCTCTGACGATCCCAGTTGAGTTGCCTGACCGGCAGAAGCTTTTTTAAAAAGCCTCTGCCGATCAGGCAACTCAGCTGGGATCGTCAGAACCTTTTGAAAGCATTTTTTTTTACAACCTCTTCGCCGAAGAGGTTGTAGAAAAAATTGTTTTAAAAGTAAAAAAAAAAAAAAAATTGGCCATGCCCACCAAGTCACATTATCACCCCCCCAACCAAGCCACGCCCACAGAACCAGTAGTAACAAATTTTAGATTTCACCACTGGCCTGGCCTGCTGGTAAAAAAAGATGCTGTTTCGATTGTAAGAACTTTGACTTTTATTGATCCTCCTACTACTTGTAGAAACCCTCAGCAGGGGTGTCCCAAAGGTGCTTTTTCAGGAGGCAACTGGACTTGCTTGTTTTTTCTTTGAAGACAACGTCTTATCCAAGAAGCTTCTTCAGCTCTGACTGGATGGTGGGGAATGGAAAGATTTATATTCTTTGCAGACAGCTGGTCATTTGCATTCTTTTAGAGGGTTTTTGAGGCTACTTGAAGGCTTAGCTGTGTCCTCAGGGTCACCTGAGTAGTGCAAATGGGTGTGAAGCCTTCTTGGGTGCAGGAAGTTTTCTGCCCTGTGTCCCTTCACTGTTGAAGATAGACGCAGGCTGTTTGGGATGAGTCTATGTTGTCTGCCTCTCAAACTGAAATGTAAATGGTTCCTGCAGTCTGCACTTGTTCTAGAAATCTGTTCATACTCCCACACTATTTGAAGGGTGTTCATCCCAAAGTGCATAGCTAAAAATCTATGGAGATTCTCAGTCATCCCGGTTGTGGTTGTTCCAAAGGTGCTTTTTCAGGAGGCAACTGGACTTTCTTCAAAGAAAAAACAAGGGCTGCACTTATTGCGGTCTGCCAGCAGCCTGAGGAGCTGGCAGTGGAGTCGGACAGTGAGAAGGCAGAGGAAGAACATGGGCCAGTCCTGGAGGCTGGGAAAGGCCTGGATGGGGGTCCTGTGTTGGAGGCAGAGATGGGGCCAGGGCCATCGGGGAGTGATGTGCGGACTCCGGAGCCTCCAGAGGCTGACAGCAGAGAAGCAGAGGAACAGGAGGAGCCTGTTCCTAGTGCACGCATGAGAAGAACTGCCAGAAGGCAAGAGCAGCTAAAGCAAAAATGGCGACTCAGGAGTAAGGCCAAGAGATGATTGGCCCCTCCCATAAGCCTTAAAATACCAGCAACGGCTCTTGGGCTCTTTGTCGGAAAATAACGTTGATAGATTTGTTTCTTGTCTTGCTGCATTTATTTCTTGTCGGCGTTTTCTGCTTCTGAACTTTTGCCAAGAAAAGCCTTTGGCAGGTTGCCTAATTAGACCAAGGTTGGTGATTAGCCTGAAGAATTGTGTTATGAAGAATCTGTTTTGAGTTAGTTTGGACTACGCTGAGAATGAGTTAATTCTCAGCTGTTCTAATAAATTCTGTTTGTTTCGAACTGATTGTGTCTGAAATACCTACTTGGGCCTGGGTCACAATAGCACTTAAGGATTTTTGAGGTCTTTTATGTTGATTTTTTGCTTTTCCCTGTTTGAAGGGGAAGATGGATGAAGTCTTTCCTAAGTTTTCAAGATGATAATATTATTGAAGAGTGTTCTAAATGTTGCTGGAAGACTTTTATAAGAGAAGAATGACAGACATTGCTTATATTCCTTGAGTAGCATTCTGAAAAGGAGTCCTCCATGAGCTGTTGCCTTCATTTTTAATTTCCAGGAGCACCAAACAGTGTCTTTTGTTCATGCTATTTGGGGATTGTAGCAGTTTGTTTGTTTGTTTATTATTTATTTATTTTATTTAGTTTGTCAAACATGTACAAGAAAACATATATAAACATGTACATTAACACATAAACATGTATAAACATGGACATGAACACAGGAAATGAGTATGAATAAATGGGGACAGTAGGACAGGGATGGTAGGCTTATGCATGCCCCCTACAGACCTCTTAGGAATGGGGTGAGGTCCACGGTAGACAGTTTAAGATTAAAGTTTTGGGAGTTTGAGGATGTAACAATGGAGTCAGGTAGAGTATTCCAGGCATTGACCACTCTGTTGCTGAAGTTGTATTTCCTGCAATCGAGTTTGGAGCAGGGGCTGCTGAAAACTCCAGATCAGCTTGCCTTCCAGACTCTGAACCAGCTGCCATGGAAGGTAAGCAGCCCGAACAAAGAGGTGGTGGTGGGAGAGGAAGTGGCTAGGGCTGGAGCCACTAAAGGTAAGGTGACCAGATTTTAACATTGGTAAAGAGGGACATTGTGGGCATGGCTTATTTTGTGGGCGTGGCTAGCTGGTCATGTGACTGGGTGGGTGTGGCTAGCTGGTCATGTGACCGGGTGGCCATGGCTATGCGTATAGGGTAAGGTGAACAGATTTTAACATTGGTAAGAAGGACACCATTGTGGGCGTGACTTATTGTGTGGGCGTGGCTTGGAGGCCATGTGACTGGGTGGGCGTGGCTAGCTGGTCATGTGACCGGGTGGCCATGGCTATGTGTATAGGGACTACTCAGAGGGCTGAAAAGTCATTTCTGACAGGTCCTCACACTTTTGACTGGTCCTCACACTTATGACCATCCTCACATTTATGCCCGTGCAGTATTCTTAACAACCATGTCACTCATTTCACAACTGCTTCTCTTCACCATGGTGACAAGATAGGGCAAAAATGTAAAATGTGAGGACAGTCGTAAGTTCGAGGACTGGTCAAAAGTGTGAGGACCAGTCAAAAATAACTTTTTCAGCCCTCTGAGTAGTCCATATGCATTAAAGGATACAGCAATAGAGAGGGATGAAGGAATGGAAATTAGAGTAGGAGTGAGGGTAAGAGAGGGAGGAAGAGAGGAGGAGAAGGAGAAAGGAAGAGGAAGTAGGGAGGAGAAAAAGAGGGTGGGGGGAAGAGAAAGTAAGAAGGAAAGAAAAGAGAGTGGTGGTAGGTTTGAGGAGAAAGATTGCTGTACAATAAAAAAGATGAAAGGGAAGAAAGCCAACCCCAAGCAAATATAAAGATATTAAGATTAAGAATGAATTGTTAAACTTTAAAGAATAAAAGAGAACAAATATGAATAAATAGCAATAATTAGAAACACACATACAAACATGCAATGTATTTTCTTTGAACAGAATATTTGGCTGGTTCACAAATTTAAACAGCGTTTAGTCATTTCAATTAAATTTACAATTTCTATATTTCCTTTTTGCCATATTTATTCCTCATCTATTTTTTTAAAAAAGCAATATTACCCTTCATCCTCATCTCTAATCTTAATCAAATTCAATTTTTCCCTTCTATTCTATATTATACTCCTTCCCATTGTCATCTATTTTTATATCCATCCTCACATTGGTTAATTATGTAATTATGTAATACAGTTGTTTAATACAAATTCAACATTTTAATATAAATCAATTAGTTATATAACTATCTTTTTTGTATATTAATCAATATGAACATGAATATTCCAATTATTTCCATGCAATCCAATTTCTTACAAATCAATTAATTATATTTACCAATAATAATAAACCAAATAATTTCCCCCATATATTCCTCCAAACCACAACTTAACCATTTCTGCTTTCAACACAATATACAATTATTAATAGTATCTCAATTATTACAATTCCCTAGTTAAATAGAGCTTTTTTTCTTTTGTGTTTTAAAATCTTGAACTCTCCTCTTTTGCCCAAAATTTCCCATTGTTTGCAGTTTTGTACCTACCTTTTTTGGTGAGGAAAAAGAAAAAGAAAAAGAAAGAAATCTCTCTCTGCCTCATTTTGTCATGTTGCAGGTTTAGTTTCGCTTTCGCCTTTGTTTTCAGTATAGCTAGGGGGGGGAAATCTGCTCCAGGAACTTTTTGCAGCTTTTTGCAGCTAATTAACCTAGCGGAAGCTGTTAACAGGGGCTGTTTTTTCTATTTTTGCAGGCATGGGTCTATTCATTTTTTTTTAACACTGATCAGCTGTAGGTCAGCCCTTTGAAGCCCCACGGCAAGAGTTTAAAGAGTTTTTTTTCCCTCTAGCCATCAGCGGGGATTCAGGAGGCAGAATGAAAAATCGGGACTTTTTTAAAACACCGCGGGATGCAGGACAAATTGATCAAAAGCGGGACTGTCCCGCCAAAAGCGGGACGTCTGGTCACCTTAACTAAAGGAGGGGAAATGGGGGCGACTGGCAAAGGGAGGGCGGGGGTAGACAGGTGGAAATTCCCAAAAATTTCCTACCTTTTCCTGTGGGTGTGGCTAGGTGCGGAGGGTTATGTGACTGAGTGGGCATGAGTGATGTCAAGTTGGCCATGCCCACTCAGTCACATGCCCCCCCACCTAGCCATTCCCAACAAACCGGTAGTGAAAATTTTTGAAACCCACCACTATATTAATTAATAGAACATTAATAGTCCATACATAATTTTAAATTAGCTGAATTAAAGACACATACTTTTCCCTTGTATTCTTAATAAACAATGGCAGAAAAGGAGAAAATGAATTATTTATGATCTACTTTTATTTCACTTTAAACAACAAAGAGCCTTGGTGGCGCAGCAGACTAAAGCACTGTTAAGTAACTCCAGTTGCCTGCAATTACTGCAAGTTCAAATCTCACCAGGCTCAAGGTTGATTCAGCCTTCCTTCCTTTCGAAGTAGGTAAAATGAGGACCCGGTTTGTGGGGGCAATAAGCTGATTTTGTATAAAAGTCAGCTCCCCGACCTCCGCATCTTCCGTCGTGCGCTGAAGACTTTATTGTTTCAGCAAGCCGGCCTGACCGAATGAATTAACTTAAGTGGGTTTTAATGGTTTTAAAGGGGTTTTAGCTAGGGGTTTTAAATACAGCCAAATGCTTTAAATTATTTTAAATTATTTTTAATTTTTGTGTTAGTATTATTTTATCATGGCTGTACACCGCCCTGAGTCCTTCGGGAGAAGGGCGGTATAGAAATGTAATAAATAAATAAATAAAATAAATAAAAAGAATACCGCTTAGGGGGGCCCCGAAAGCCCTACTAAGCAGATATATACTAAAGTATGAAGGCTATTGCTTAACGCATTGTAAGCTGCCCTGAGTCTCCGGAAAGGACGGCATATAAATCGAACCAATAAATAAATAAATAAATAAATAAATAAATAAATAAATAAATTGCAGAATGGATAACGTGTTTTGGTCTTTTCAAATATGTTCATATGTTGGCAGTTTGAAATGAAGACTTTTCTCCCTTTCCTGGTTTAATCAGTGTGTTTCAAACTATTGATACAGCAAGTCTAGGGATATTTGTATAAGCAATGTATTTATAAATATCTCAGTCATAAAAAGTAGAAAAAAACTTAAAGGCCATCTACTTTAGCTTTGTGATAAGTCCACAGAAAAGCCTACAATGACACTCGTCAATTATAGTACATCCAAAAAGAAACAAAACGTAGAAAAATACCTTCTGAGACAAAATGTTCTTTTTATATTTATTTATGGTAGCTCCAAATCCATCCTTGTTTGGCCAAATTGATTCATTTTGTTGCCTGAGGCCATCAGCAATTGCTGTGTTCATCCTAAATCAGTGTGCATGAAACCAAAGACCAGCCAAACTGTTAGGGCACTTAAAGCTAACAAAGAGTATTTCTTGGTCTCCTTGTAGAGTAAAAAGATACCAATAATAACTAAAAACAAGTTTCTGCACTTTTCTAACATCCAAAATCAGCTGTGACAGATGTTTCATTCTGCCTAATATTTTTAATTTTTGATATATATTTTTTTATTTTTATATGGCGCCCTTCTCCGGAGACTCAGGGCGGCTTACAATGCGTTAAGCAATAGCCTTCATACTTTGTATATTTTATACAAAGTCAGCTTATTGCCCCCACAAACCGGGTCCTCATTTTACCCGCCTTAGAAAGAATGGAAGGCTGAGTCGACCTTGAGCCTGGTGAGAATTGAACTCGCAGTAATTGCAGGCAGCTGGCAGCTAAATGCTGCCTTAGTAGGAGGCATTAGTCTCCTACGCCACTCAGGCTAATATACGGCTAGCATTGCAAAATAGAGAAATGGATGTTTAGAATCCTTATGTAACTCAAAACAAAATATTCCCAAATATGCCCCCCAAAAAATATTCCCAAGTCCTCATAGTAAAAGTTTGAGTGAGAGTTAATTAAGTTCAGAAGGCAAGTATTTTGTATTTTTGTATATGATTAGAAGGACAATGGGTCAGGCTATAGAGACTGAAAATAAAATGCCAAAATCATATGTATTGTATATGTACACACCTGTAGTGGGTTGCTCCTGGTTCGGACCGGTTCTATAGAACCGGTAATAAAACCGGCGGGAGGCTCCATCCACTGACCCTGACGTCACCAGAAGCGATCTGCGCATGTGTAGAAGCTTCTGCGTATGCACAGAAGCAAGGCACGTACGCGAGTGAAGCGAGCGCGTGTGTGCGATCCCATTGCAAACCGGTAGTAAAGGTAAGTAGAACCCACCCCTGGTACACACCTGCAGTGTGGCCTAGTATGCACAGTTAAGGTTATTACACATTGGAAAAGGCATACAAATGTATAAATACAGATTCTCTTATGAGAAAAGAAATAGATTTTTACTGCTTTTACTGCCACTAGTGTTAAAATCTTATATCCCAAAAGTTTCTGCTTCCCAAGGACATAATAAATTGGTGGGATATCCCTGTGATTAGAACACTAGGACATACATTCCCAGAGGTAACTGTCTGTGACCCGTCGATTGAGACCCCTCACCTAGCACAGAACAGCCAAAATAAGCAGATGTGATCAATTGGTGTGCAGAACTCATTAATGTGCAAAAAAATTGGGGCAAAGAAAAAGGAGAAGGATTTTATTTATATATTTATTTGTTCAATTTATTTAGCCACTCATCTTGCAAAACAAGTGACTCTGGGTATAATAAGAGCAAAATTCATTTACGATTTATGATGAATGTATTTTATGCTGATTAGGATCATGATTTATCACTTGTTAATATTGTTAATATTGTTGTTTATACACTTGTTATTTGTATGTACACTGAGAGCTTATGCACTGGAGACAAATTCCTTGTGTGTCCAAACACATTTGGCCAATAAAGAATTCTATTCTACTCTATTCTATTCTCCAGTGGAGCTTATTTGCATCATTTATTAAATAGGAATTTTAGTAATGAGGCCAAGATAATAGATGCTGCATCTTCTTAACCACATCAAATATATCTGCTGTTATGAGGACAAATGTCTTGTTTGTAGTCTGCCCACAAAACCAACCATACAGATAACAATAAATAAACAGAATCTATGGCCTTCCAAACATTGTTTGGTCTCCCACTCCAAAATATTGCAACCCGCAGTCATGGCCAGAGATGGGGAGATCTGAACTTCAGTTTCTGTAGACAACAAGATCTATACTCTGCATTATCATTTAGCAGTAGAGTATGTTTTGTATTCATAAATACAAAACAAATGTACTTTTCTTATTCTTATTTATAAAATCTCTACTTCTCATTTATCAGCAGTCCTGAAACTATATAAAACAAACAAAACTGATTTTTTTTTACATTTGCAGTTTAAAAAATTACATTATTGGCCCTTCCCAAATACTATATGTGTAGCACTACCACATAGACTTATATATTGCTTCACAACTGCTTTACAGCCCTCTCTAAGCGGTTTATAGAGCCAGCATATTGTCCCCAACAATCTGGATCCACATTCTACTGACCTCGGAACAATAGATCAACCTTGAGCCGATGAGACTCGAACTGCTGGCAGTCAGCAGTCAGCAGAATTAGCCTGCAATACTGCAATCTAACCACTGGCCACCATGACTCTTACCACTCTACACTTAGAATAGTATAGAACTCTAAACTATTTTAAAATCCCTTCACACGATACTTAGAACCAATAAGTAAAATATTACTTCTTATAGTTCAGTATTATTATTACTTATTGCAAAATAATTACTAAATGATAATATTATCATTACTAAATACTAGTCTTATTAGTTACAATTGCTTGGTAGTGTGGCTTTTACATTCTGCAGCATCAAAAGAAGTATTCTAAAAAATAAAAAACATCAACAATAATAATGTTAACAATAAGATAAAATAGTTTCAGATTCACAGGTAATATGCAGGTAGCATGCATTTTAAGTGAAGATGTTATCAGACACAGATGATGAATTCCACATCTAATCAGTTACACCATTACAATATTTGAACTTTGTAGTACAGGTAGTCCTCAACTTATGACAACCATTGGAACCAGAATTTCCATTGCAAAGCAAGATAGTTGTTAAGGGAGTTGCACACAATTTTACCATCCTTTTTTTTTTTTTTACCATGGTTGTTAAGTGGATTACTGGAGCTAAGTGAATCGTGTGGTGATTAAGAAAATACGGCTTTCTCTATTGCCTTTGCTTTTTGGAAGCTAGCTGGGAAGATTGCAAAGGACGCTACAACCATCATAGTAAACAGATGCCCAATGCCAAGATCATATAATTGTGGGGATGCTACAACACTTGTAAATGTGAAGTCTGATCATAACATGCGTTTTTCAGTTGGTTGTAATTTCAAATGCTCATAAGCGAATAGTTGTAAGTCCCAGACCTTTTGTACTTGGCATCATGTCTATAGGATCAAAGGACTCTGCCTGAGCATACACTATTTGTACAACTAGAGCAAAGAGGGAAAGAAAGGAAATATTAGTGGTAAGCTGCTAACAAGGGGTAGATCCATATTTTGTAAGGCCAGAGATCCAAATCTAGAGCTTGGTATCTCCTACAGAAAACAGAATAACAGTTGGAAAGGACCTTGGAGATCTTCTAACTAGTCCAACCCCCTGCTCAGGCAGGAAACCCTATACTAGTTCAAACAAATGGTTGTCCAATCTCTTCTTAAAAGCTTCCAGTGTTGGAGCATTCACAACTTCTGGAGGCAAAATGTGTGACGTAGCAAGCTTAAAGAAAACCTCTGCCCATAGTTTTGGAGAAACTCTGTTAAACAGAGACTCAAGTGGACAATCTCATTTATCTACAATTACCAGGGTCTCTTACTTATCTCTGTGTTGGCCGCTGTGCTTGGAAAGCTAGAAGACGAAGAGTCTTATAGATAAGACATGACATCACCTCCTGCCATCTTTTGACAGATCTGCTTTTGGGTTGTTGTAGAGGATTGTTTGATTGTTTGTTTGTTTGTTTGATTAATTAATTAAATTTGTTTGATTAATTAAATTTGTTTGTTGATTGATTAAAAGGTGTGAGCTTTCATGAGCTGCAACTCACTTCAGCAGATGCATAGAGTGGCTGACTTTTGGAGAGCTTATGTCTTTTAATTATATTTATTAGCTGGAAAAGGTGCTATCAGGTTCCTTTTTTGCCACTTGCGCTAAGAAACTTCTTCTAAAACTGTTGATTATCACCACCTCATTTAAGATTCAGAAGGCATCAGACACACTTACACAGGTATCCTGTGGCAATTTAGTTCTCACTAATGAACAGCAATATTACAGCATCAGCAAAATATGATTTACATTTTTTCAATAAAAAATGTCACTGGAAGTCCAGTCTCCCTGTGTTAGTATTTGAAGCCACTGCTATCAGCCTACACTTTGGAGATTAATTAAAGTGAAAGATGACAGCATTTGGGAGAGGAAACCACATTATACGCTCAGCCAAAATGACCTTTAACAAGTGCTGTTCTTTATTGGACTGGATCATTACAAGAGATTACAAAATGATTTTTTACAATGAAGCCAAAAAGGCTGAAACGGTATATAGGCTTAATCCAAAATCATTTCACTACATTTTCAAAACTCATGGTTTCTCTAGGGCAGGGTTTTTCAACCTTAACAACTTTAAGAAGCATGGACATCATTCTATGCTGGCTGGGGAATTCTGGGAGTTGAAGTCCATGCATCTTAAATTTATCAAGGTTGGGAAAGCCTGCTCTAGGTCACCTCTCTGCCTTCAGACTTGAAGATTGAATAGGGCAAGGGAGATGCTATGGAGAAAGTTTTGAAATATAGCTTTAAATAAAAATCAGAGGCTTTGTATTTTAGACATTTGAAATTTGGGAGAACGGAATTTCCGCTGGATTCTTCCCGTGCTATATATTCGTAGAACAGGAGAGTCCAACCTTTTCCATGCCAAAGTCTGCTTTTGATCTTGACTGATACTCCAAACAGCAATGGGCAAAGTCAAGGACAAAAGTTGAATTTGATTTCATTTACATTTAAATGGTTAAGAGAACTACTTTCCAGTCATGGAATTGCTTTCATAGAATTTTAATATTATAAAACTAGAAAGGCCTTTTTTCAGTCTCAGCAGGAAGGTAAATCAAGAATTTTGTGAAAATGACATTCCAACCTCTGGTGAAAACATACCCAGTAAATGATCAATAATCTGGTGTAACTAGTTTCACTGTTGAAGTGCTCTTATTTTGGAAAGCATTTGCCTAATGTTCAACCAGAATGTTATTTTCTATAACTTAACATACTAAATTTTTTCTAATCCTTTCCATTCTTTCACTCAATGGAAGTTAGTTTTCAGTTCCTTGCCCAATCTCATTTGCATTGCCCATTTCTTAACCTGTTCAGTTTGTATGAATCTTTCTTGAACTATGGAGCTGAAGAGGCACGGTGGGTCACTTGTAAGGCTGCGTGATGGTCTCTGCTCCAGCGGTTCAAATCCTAGCACTGTGTGGTGGGGTGAGCAGTTCAAAACCATGTTCTATGCGAGTAGATAAATAGGTACCACTTCAGTGGGAAGACGAGTCAGCACTTCATGCAGTGGTTAGAATCCTGCCAACACTGAACCTTCCCAGCTGCGATGCGCATTAGCGAGGCAGCTTCGATAGAGGGAGAACACCTTTTGTTGCAGGAAAAGCGGTTCTTTTTTCTTTCTGGTACAAAGCTAGCTCGCTCTCTTGTGGCGCACTGTGGGAAGTGCACAAACATGTACCTAACGGAGCGAGACTGTTATTTTTTCAGCCAAATCATTTTTTTTAAAGTATTTTAAATATCTTTTCTCCAGAACTCTGTTTACTGAGTTGCCATCCAAAGCTTCAATTAAATAACAGTTCAGAACATAATGAACTGAAAAAAATCACACTTTGAAGTGAGATAAGAATATAGCAAGGATGGTGAGAGAATTAAAAAGGTACAGTAGAAACAGAACCAGATGCTGGCTACTGAAATTTGGCCAGCTTTTGAGAAAAATGCAAAATGGGAACTTATGGAAATCAATGTACATTTTGTACCGGTGAGTCATTATCCCTGTTACTCGATAGGATCCTTGTCAGTAGGGCTAATGTGTAAATGTAGGTACAGAGACTTGGTTAGCAGATTTAGATGGAATGATTCCATTGATATTACCAAAATAGTTGATCCTCAAATTGTTTTGAAAAACACCATTTTAAGAATGGCTGAGAGGCAGTAACTGGCTGAAGCTTATTTCAATGTATTTCTGGTGGATATGGATTTTCTTGACTATGTGTATTCAATTCCATGTTGATCTCACTTTGCATATTCTTAATTTTGTTTTGCTTTATATGCTGGAAATAAGATTTACACCATTTGTACAAGCCAGGATTTTATTTAAAATGGAAATGGGGGTGGGGTTTCCCTTCCTTCAGAGGTGCATCGCAATTGTTTACGGTTGAAATATGTATTTCAAACAAAGTTATTTAAGACTATTGGGAGAAAAGGCATACATTAAATATTTGTATATTAAAGACTGGTATAATATTAATTTAAGTAAAGTCATAAAACATTCGAGAATAGTTACAGACTGGAAATCTGCCTTAATGCAACTTTGAAAGCTGAGGTAATAGAACTGTACATCATGAATTAAGACTAAGGAGTAAAAACTAGTATAAGTGGGAACACAGGTAAGATGGTCAGGCCAATTTATTTATTTATTTATTTATTTATTTATTTATTTATTTATTATTAATTATCAATCATATTTATATGCCGCCCTTCTCCCGTAGGACTCGGGGCGGCTCACAAGATAAAACAACACGACAAAAAATGATATTAAAATAATCCAATTTAAAATCCCCAAGCAATTAAAGCTCCCAGCAGATCAGGGAATTTGCTGAAAAAGCCATGTCTTCAGGTCGCTGGGGAAAGTGCGGAGGTCGGGGGCCATCCGGAGCCTAGTGGGTAACTCATTCCAGAGGGTTGGTGCGACCACAAAGAATGCCCTCATCCTGGGCACCACCAGCCGACATTGTCTGACCGATGGCACCCAGAGGAGGGCAATCCTATGCGAGCGCACTGGGCAGTGGGAGGCCAGTAGAAGGTGGTCCTGCAAGTACCCTGGGCCCATGCCATGAAGGCTTATAGGTAAGCACAAGCACCTTGAAGCAGATCCGAAGGACCACTGGTAGCCAGTGCAGCTCGTACAGGAGTGGTGTTACACGGGAGTAACGGGAAGCTCCTGTAACAACCCGCGCAGCCGCATTCTGGACCAGTTGGAGCCTCCGGGTGCACCCCAAGAGCATAGAGGGCATTGCAGTAATCCAACCGAAAGATATTTATTTATTTAATTTTAGAATCCCACTTTTATTGATAAGTAACTCAAGGCAGTGAACATACATAGTTCTCCTTACACTGATAAATGTTTTGATTTATTGTTTAGAACTAAAGTATTCGAAGTATTCGCTTTGATGTGGGTTTGTTTTTTGCTCTGGGGCAAAGGGTGCAAGGCAAAATAGTGATATTTTAACCTAGTAGCACATATGTTATCATACTTTGCCTCCGGGAAACTGGAACTGGAACATACAGACATGGAATCTTTTTATATATTATAGAGGGGAATTAGTGGCTTTAGCATTTACAACATACAGCCATAATGTGTTTTTTCTTTCATTGTCAGAGGACCAATAGATGATGGATGGGAATGTCTGTGAGTGTGCATGTATGTTTACACACATGTGCACACACGCACACATACAAAATGTAAGTTGCACCATCCATCTACATACCTTAAAGTCTTTATGGAACTTTATTCATTTTTCAAGACTGCTTCCAGAACTGCACAAATGAGCCAATATGAAAGATCATACTAGTCATGGGGTCCTTTCCCCCCCACATAGTAGTGCCAGAAGAATCTTTTATGGAATTATTAAATGCATTGGAAAAGACCTTGCAGTTAAAGAAGGCGTACCACTCTAAACAGTGCAGGAATCCAGTACAGTACTAAGTTTCTTTGAAATTCTCCATCTGAAAACATTCATCAAAGATCTCCCTATCTCCTACGGCAGTCTGCTGAGTATAAGATGTACCTTTCCCCCCGCCCCCCAAAAAAGGGGGTGAAAATTTAGGTGCATCTTATATGTTGAATGTAGCCCTGCTCACCCACTGGTCCCCACCCTTTGGCCTTTGCCTCCCAGCAATTTACCTCCTTGCAGCAAGCAGCAAGAAGAAACAGCCCATTTCAGCTTCAGCACAGCCTAATTACCACAAGTTGATTGTTGGATCGGCCTCCCAACTCTTAGCCGTTTTGCACGGGCCTCTGCTTGCTGCAAGGAGGTAAATTGCTGGGAGCAGATTTTGTTTTTCTTGTGCTAATCAAGCTATGCTAAATGAAAATGAAAGTAAAGCAGGCTGTTTGCTGTTTGCTGCACAAGGCAAAATTGCTGGGAGGCAGAGGCAGAGACAGATTTCTTTTTCTTGTTTTCTTCACCAAAAAAGGTAGGTGCATCTTATAGTCCGGAGCGTCTTATACTCTGAAAAATACGGTAACTCTTATGGTTAGGAATATATTCCAGGTGTCCAACCAAGATCTATTACTTTATAGTTAAAATCCAGTGTTTCTTCTCTTGTCATCTGGAACATCTCTAAAGAACATATCTATAGAAATCCCTATCCATTAGATGTCTGAATTCAGCTGTCACGAATCCCCCCTCTTTTCCTGCAGATAAATACACTCAGGACCTCCAGCCACCTGTAGGAAGCCCCGTGTATCTTCAGTGCTTTTTTCTGGAGTTTTTATTGCACATTAAAAATGGATGCTTCTTAAAACACCCACATTTCTTAACTCCTAGTATTGCCCCTATAGGTAGTCTTTGACTTATGATCACAATTGAGCCCAAAATCTCCATTGCTAAGCAAGACAGTTGATAAGTGAAATGGAGATGCTACAATGGTCATAAGTCAAAAGCAATTATAAGTCACTTTTTTCAGTGTTGTTGTAACTTTGGTCACTATATGAATGATTGTACACGGAGGACTACCTATACTTGCTCTTTTTTTAATCATAGATCTAAAAATGGCTGCCAGACTTTTCACTTTTGTTAGCTTATTAGGTACAATAATCCTACTCCTCTTATTGCCAACTGGTTGGCTGCCATCCTGACAGCTGAGCCACATTCCTACACTCATTTAATAGCTATTTATCATTCAGTAATCTGCCCATTTTCGAGAAGGAATGAAGTTACGTATTCCAGAAATTAGAAAAAAATTGAAAGTTGACCTTTATTAAGTGGGTTAATTGTCACCATCACAGCATGTATGAAATTAACGACCAAAAACTAGAATTTCTGAGTTTCAGAAGAGTAGGTTAATATCCAAAAAAAGGACAAACTCTGACCTTTTTGACACATGTCAGAAGAAACAGCCACCTTAATAAATTACTAAACCATCACTAGCATACAATCGCTTAAATTAATTGCTGTAAGACTGGCTCTACTTTAGACATTACAATTATTCTCAAGACTTCTCAGCAACTAGGTTTTGGAAAGCAGAGCCATTTTTTCAACTGCACTGCCCAATATAGAAATCTATTTCATTTATTAGGGATAAGATTAAGATTACTCAATAAAAGGCACAGGAAAAAGTATTAAAAGAGGCATATTTAAGAATAAAATGATTAGTTTCATAAGCAACCCGAAGCAGAAAGTACAAATTAATGTATCATTGGCAACAATATGACTTTAAATACAAATTACTATTTCTTCATCAGGAATAAAGGAGGGAATTCTAAAACACAAAATTCTATATTTAGGCTGCTTCATTTGCCTATTTCACTGTCAGCATATATATTGAATTTATACTCTTTTCCTAGGAGAATGTGATTCCTGTGTAGGAAATATTATTCAAATGGATTTTTAAAAGCTATAATCTTAATGAATATTCTCCTGTGTTTTTCAAGATGTTGTTTTAAATAGCTGCTGGCTTTCCTTTTTTCACCTGTTTTTCTTACCTTATTTGTATCACATTAATATTTGGGTGTACTTTTTGTAAAACAATTGGGCATTAATTAACAGCATCCCAAAAGGAAGTATTTAACATCTGGATATTCCTTGTAAATTCATAAGAAACAAAGATAAACATGTTCTCAAATAAGCAGCACTGCAATGATATTACTGAAACAAGGGAAAACACCGTGAAAGCTGAATTCGAAAATCTTATAATACATTTGGAAGAGACACATTTACAAGTTATAAGTGAAATATGACTCAAAACCAAAACAAATTAAAGACTGTATGTTTAAACGGATGCAGAAGCTGATCATTGTTACTGTGCTGCTACAATGAGAATTTCAATGGAAAAATAACATTAAATTTACCTCAAACATTATAGTCAAAGAAAACTGGTGCAAAATGTTTGCTTCTGATGTTATCAGTCCAGGCTTGATTGCTAAAAGGAGTAATTCCTTTTCTGAAAATTGCTGGAAATGTAATGCACAGATTGATTCACTTTATCATATATATTGGTAATTATATAAACCTCAATGAAAATAATCCATTGTAGAATGAGACGTATTCTGAAAATTGCATCCTCAGTCCATCCAGATAAGATTTTTTAAAAATTAAATTTCACTAAACCCTACATTCCTTGAATTAGCTTTGTATATTTTAATAGCTGCAATATGGTTTTTATTGAAAAATATGTTTGATTCCATCAGTGTAATAATAATAACCAAGCAGTGGGAACATACTTTAATATCTAAAATAATTTCATATTTAAAAAGTAAATCTGATGTAGAATTCAAATATTTGGAAATCAGTTTTTACATGCAATTTTACCACATCCAAAATTCAGTGTCAGACTTCGATGCTATCTCAAAATAAACGAATTTCCAAACTGCCAATCTTTAAGGAAATCTTTTCTTTAATTGAGCAGCCACCGGATCATGACTCGATGCGGACAAGACTGACCTTTTGCCCCCCAATCCCTCCCTTTCCGATCCCCAAATCTCTGCTTCTCATTGGCTATCTTCCAAGTCATTCTTCAGACTTCTTGTCTTGTCATTTCTCAGGAATGTCTCCCCCCTTCATTTCCACGACAACCCGACTTCAAAGGGATTTAGCAGGCAAAAGTTCAGAGCTTATCTCTCTCTCTCCTCTGCTCTCTATGCCAGCGTCAAAACGCTGACATTCAGGTTTTAGAATGATTTTAATTGTTACTAGTTTAATAGACAGGCTTTAATTACAAAATTGATATAAAATGTCTTGTAGCATTATAAGCTTTTAATGATATAGTAGTTACTACACTGTTTCCCCCAAAATAAGATATCCCCTGATAATAAGCCCTATCGGGCTTTTGAGTGCATGGCAATAAGGCCAAGCGCTTATTTCAGGGTTCAAAAAAATATACGACAGGGTCTTATTTTCGGGGAAACACGGTATATCTCAAATTAAATAGCTATTTGCTTATATTTTACAGTTTATATTTTTATCTGTGGTACCTATCTTTTACACTTGTAATTGTATTATCCATTTTCTGCATATCACAAATAAATTTTCAACCTGAAGGAAAAAGTAATAAAGCTTTGATTTCCACAGTAGAACTGTCTTGAGCAAAGTGAGCGAAGTCTTGAGCACTATTTCTAAGTCATTGTTTTTTGCTTTTGGACCAAGACATAGTTACTAATTTATAAAAGCAGTCTTTAGCTCACTGGCATTGTTCTCTACATCTGGCTATTGTACAAGGGGAAACTTCTATTTAGTATCTGCCTCTCTGAAATTGTTTCATGTTTGTAAGACTTTATGAATACATTATTGTGATCATATTTTGATTATGACATATACACATCCCAACTGAAACTAGAAGTCTTTCATGTTTTTGCTACAATTCCTGTATTTCTTCATTGGTTGTCTTGACTGAAGTTGATTGGAGATGTAGACAGAAATATCTGGAGCTTATCAAGATGGGAGGCTACTTTGAAATGTCTAGACGGGTGTCAAACTCGATTGTGTCATGTGATGTATTGTGATGCTTTTTGCCTTTGTGGAGCCGGGGTGGGTGTAGCCTGTGTGTGATGCATCCAGCCTGTGGACTGCCAGTTTGACAGGCCTGGTCCAGGACACTTATTCAGAGCAAATTTTTGCTTGCTTTGAATAAAGCAGAACTATTACTAGTCTTTATTTCTCATTTGAGGTTGTTATTATAGACTGAATTTACAGTAAAAAAATTTTTTTGCGGTTTCTATACTTTGCCGACCTCCCCTACTTATTATAAACCTGAAAGTCTACATCTTACACCTGTATACATTCATTCTGTAAAGTGTCTTTTCTCTTCCTGGCTGGGAATTCTTGGATTTGTAATGCCAACTTATATGAAAGACATCAAAATGGGGAAAACCCAATGTTTAGTCTTTGGCCAACTTAATATCTATCTATGATACAAATATCTCTAATGCTTTCATGAATTTCATGATGTTCCAGTGCTGTGACCAAAGCTGCAGGAGTTGGCAAGATTGAATTAACAGTTTTCAACTGGTGATAAACTTATTACAAATGGGACCCAGAAGATAAGCAGATGACAAGGTCAGCCAATAAGATTTTAAATCAGTATTTAAATTATCATAAATGATGCATGTGTAATAAAATGCCTGTAAATACACTTACTTCTAGAAAAGTTGTGTTATGTTTCTAACATGGCAGAACCCACAACCGAATGACTAGTATTTCCTATTTGAATGGTAGGTTTAAGGTATTAAAGTAATCAAGAAAAGTAAATACTGTATGCCATTTAGCTGAATGCTAGTTCTGGTATCTGTATCTATGGAGTTTTCTTGAGCATTATAGAATTGATTTGCTATTATTATTATATATTATAATTATTAATAACCTATTGGCTATCAAAGCTGCAATTCCCAATTGGTATAGCTTAGTTAGTTTCAAAGTTCCAAATTATTGTCAAGAAATAACATACCGTAGATGTGTCCTTGAGTTACTAAGAGTTGAGCTCTACTTGTTTTTATTTTTATATAAATATAAAATTATTTTTTTAATTTTTTTACTAATTATTTTAGCTAATTAATTTAACTAATTATTTTAGCTAATAGAAATTGTAACAGGTTTGATATATACTTTCTTTATGAAGGTATACATCATGCAACATAATTAAAGGTATTATTTATCCAGTCGTGATACCACTTTTTAACTAGCAGCTTTAAACGAAGATTTTTTGGAAGACATTTGAAGAATACCTATTTTCTGAAGTTTGGCAGAAAAACTTCTCTGATATTATAACTTGTAGAGATGGATAGGGAACATGACCAAGTTAATTCTTCTGGAAATCTGTAGCATTTCCCCCACACTTAAATATTAGAATGTGTGGTTTTGTTTTAAAGAAAATAAAGAGGACTACAGTATAGTGTACAGTAATCGTTGCTCTATGACTTGGTAGATACCTTAGATATGTTAAGGAAAGACACCATCATGTAATGCCTTGTTATTTTCATTTTCTGGAATAGATAATCCATAGTTTATAAATAAAATTACAAAGTAGCCCAGCTTTATTGGATCTGACAACATGGTTTTCTTTGAATTGCTATGATGTTGTAGGCTGAAAGAAGATTCACCAAATTAAATATAAAGGCTGGAACCCAGCACCATTAAAAAAGATCTATTGAAAATCCATGTGGGACAGAAATAATGATGCATGATGATCATTATTAGGTACATGAATCCATCTATATTGGATTGGAATCCCTGAGGGATTAAACATGCAGCAAGCTCCTAAATGATGGTTCTAGTTCAGGAAAATAATGTCAGCTGCATCACTTTTTTCACTACAGTATTGCTTCCATCACCTACCCTGTCAGTTCAGAAAACAGATTACTGCATCATTTGAAATAATAATAATTTATTCTATTTATACACTGCTTGACTCCCAGCAATTGGGAGTCTGAATTGCCTCTGTCAAAAGCCACAATTATGGACCAGAACACTAGTCCACATTGATAACTACTGTATGAACAAATAATTAAAATACATACTCAACTGCATTGGCTTCTGGACTTGATTGAAGAAGACAGACAATATTTAATCAAACTCCCAATTTGCCAAGTGAGCATTGTATGGCAATATTGTCTCCTGTATGAATCTTGTCAAGTAATAACAGCTGACTTTTAAGTACCATGTTCTTTATGAATTCAGAGAGTGGTGTTTATAATGGAGCTCCTTTCATGGTAACTGTTTATTATGTAACCATCTCTTAAGGAAGCTAAACCATATAGATATGGGGGATAGGAATGAGTATGAATATATATATATATATATGAGAAATACAAAGAATATAAAATATGTATTCTTTAAAAACATATCTCTGAGAAATGGGAGTAATTTACATAGGAAAAATGAAATTTCTGCTCTGTAATCTTTGTTTTATTATACTATTCTTATAGTTTCATATTTGATACTTAATTTGTGTACCACCTAAGATTAAATCAGCTACTGTGAAATAAAACTATGGCTAATGTGCAATAAAATAAGTAATAATTTCACACAAATGTTTCTGTAAGATGATTCATACAAAGTAAAAAATTTGCATATATTTGTTTATTTTGGCTTCTGCTAATCTTAGGAAAATACATGGAGTTATATTCATTATAACTGAATTTCCAAACTCATACACTAAAGATTCAATTCTTTTTCTTTCTTTCAGAGACTAAGCAAAGTTTTTATGAGCTTACTTGATAAAACTGCTCCTATATCCTTTGAAGGCCATTTTCAAAGCAGTGAAGGACAAAATATTAGTTCTGCTTAAAATTGCACAAGTTAGAAATATAACTCAAAGAAAATGCATTAAAATTGTGATGTTTCAATTTCAGGTTTCTTTGCTTTAGGGTTCCAGAGCTTGGCCTATTCTGTCTGGGACCTTAAAAATTACACTTTTTAAACATAAAGTGACAAGGGTGCACTCAAAAATATACCAAAATTAAAAGCATTTTGACATATTAAAAAACTGTTCCACTCATCTCTGCAGTTAAACACTGCTGATTTGATAGAGTCAAAACTCTAGACTGTGCTCCAAAAGAACAGACTTTAAAGATCCACAAAGCCAAAAATATTTCTGCATATTAGGAATTCACAAAATGTATTTTTGGGAGATGGAACATTCTAAGATACACAAAATATTTCCATTTTTCTTCTGGACCAGGCTAATTTGTATATTCTGGGTGTGATCTAGCAGTCTTCTGAAAATAAATCTCCTTTAACTCCCCTAAAACTGCAAGCAGAAATTTAGAATTAGTGTACAATTTAGCATGTTAAGCCATGCAGTATTAATGAAAAGTAGCAGACACATTAGTAAGGTTTCACTTTTAATAATTTTCTTAGTCAAAAGTGTTGCTCTGAAAATCTCTACTTATTTGAAAATCTGAAAAAGCTGGGGAGCAATCTCACTTTGAACAACACAGTTTAAAGGCATGGGCTGAATGATCCACTTTCACTTTTTCTTCACTAAATATAACAGTGCCATTTCAAAATAAAAGTTACACCTTAAAAATAAAGTGGAGGATGTACCATAGTTGCAAACTCTGATTTTGGGGGGGTGGGAGGAGAAAGGAGGAGCAAAGAGGGAGAATGAAACTTCTCATACAGTAAAACAAACCACAAAATAAATCAACAATCTTAAAAACCACTATAATTAGAATAAAATAGGTATTCTTACTGATATTTAAAACCTAATAAAAATAAGATTGCCACATTACTGTTTAGGGAGCAGCATATCTGACTCTTTCCTAGCTTTTCAATCTTGATATCCATTCCCTATTCTCTTCTGCTTTCAGTTTTTAGCAAAAGCAAATCCTATCACTTCCTTGGGCAACAAGCTTTGAATTTTAAAAGTCAGAATAAACAGAACAGAAAAGCAGCAGATGAGGTTGACCTCTTCCCTAGGAAGTATATGGATTTTCTCAACCAAGGACTGCACAATGTTCCAATGGTATTTTTCTCTTGCCCTATTCCTGGATTCCAAAAGCAAGATGGCAATCTTAATAGAAAAGGGATGCTAAATCTTTTAAATAACTTAAAACTTTTTTTCTTGTTAAAAAGCACCCCTCATTCCTCTGCAGAAAGAAATGTTAAGAAAACACCAATGTAAATTACTGTTCAAAGAGGAGAATAAGAACACCTGCTAGTTTTCCAGGTCACAATAAAACCAGAATGATTTAGAGCTATTCCTTAACCTCATCAGTACTGTCTGAAGAAGATTCTTTGGTATCCTCAGTCTCTCTGCTGCTTTCTTCTTGATTTAGCTTTTCATTTTCCAATTTGGTCCTATTAAGCAAAGAACTGTCCCCATTCACAAATCCATTTGCTTCTGCACCAATGCTTTCCTCAATCTTTAGATCCTGTGGCTCCTCTGTCTCTTCATCCAAATTTCTCAGGACAATTGGGAGGCTCGAGTCTGCCACAGTGTTCTCCAGCAAGGCAACATTACTTTCTTCATATCTGGGAAGGGGTGCTTCTTCTGCCATTTGTTTGCTATAGTACTCCCGATTAGCAGTAGCACTTTTTATTGCTTTTTCCAAAATTTCTTTTTCTCCTAAACGCAATTTAATAGCCATAGTTGCGTTACGGGTAAGGTCTTGTGTTTCCAAAATGAATTTGTCATCCTACGGAAACAAGTGGAATAACAAACATGAAGCTGTTAGCTCAACCTTAAGCACAAAACCAGACACCAGGTTTACATAGCAATGGCATCAAGTGGAGACCGTTCTTCTTTATGGTTTGGAGAAAAAAGTAGATCCCTGCTTCAAGAACCTTACCATCCCAAAAGTGGACCTTTGGAAAATACAACTGAATATGGTGATTGTCTTGATTGTTTAGACTGTATTGCAATTAGGAATGAACAAGGGGAAGTCACGATATAAGACAGAATATAAAGATACATTGTTCCAAGTGTTCTGGACAAGTGATAATCAGTACAGTGTTTAACAAAAGAAGATAACATTCAGAATCTTGGAAGTTAGCAGAGGTTTAAAAAAATGAATGTTTGGAATGCAAAAGATGTGTTTCTATGTGCCTGGAGGAAAGCTTCAGGGTAATAGCAATAGCACTTAGACTTATATACCCTTCACAGTGCTTTACAGCCCTCTCTAAGTGGTTTCCAGAGTCAGCATATTGCTCCTAACAATCTGGGTCCTTATTTTACCCACATCGGAAGGATGAAAGGCTGAGTCAACCTTGAGACGTTCAGAATTGAACTCCTGGAGTGAGCAGTGAGTTAGCCTGCGATACTGCATTCTAACCATGGCACCACCACGGTTCTGAATGGGTCTGAAAAGTGGCCATCGAGCATATATTTTCAGAACTTTCCCTGTCCCTGTCATCCAGCAATGTGAAAGAAGCAGTAAAAGACCCCAAATTTCAAATGTAGCTTGTAAAGGGGCTGGGTCATATTGTCATGAAGAGTCATGCACAGAAACCTAGCTTCTGTCCCCTTAATTATGATTCAAACCAATTCAGAATCTCTTTTTTAAAATTTAAAATGTTAAGAAACCATTGCATTTTGCAACATCTCCTTACATGAAAATACATATTTAAAAATAACTTAGGTACATAAGAAGAAAAGCAATAGTAGTTTCTGGAAAAGTAAAGAACCAAAAGAATGCAAAGCTTTTAAAACGCACATCACTGATATTTGGAATTAAATCTAATAAACTGTGAAGTTTATAAACATATAAGCTTTTTAAAGTCTTACTTGAACAGTAGTCTTGTAGGTTTTCAAGAGAAGAGATGCCCTGGCTTCCAGGAAAGTCCAGAGTTTCACCTCATTGTCCCAGCTCACTGGAAATTCTGAATTACCAAGGGTGAAGATTCTGTCAATAGTATGCTCCCCTATCAAGTGTTCTTTCAGCTCATCTACAAAGGATAAAATACTGTCAAGCAAATGCTTCACTTATTCTGGCCATCATCCAGGTTAATAATTGACCATTAGTAAAGAATCTGTATTCAAGGTTGATGTTCTAAAATAAAACAATTCACATTTTGCCTTTATTACAAGACCAAACAACATGTATTAGATCAAGGGCTTCCCCATGCTTTTGTGGATGAAGCTGCTTTCCTCTCTTGTTTTATTATCTTTACATGTTATTATTCCTCATTTTTATTTCATTCTATTATTTAAAAGATTTATTAATTTGCTACTTTAAGATTTATAAAGTGTTGGGGTTGGGGGGGGCAGATTGGTAAGAGAATTCCTTGCAAGTAAAGTGCAGACTTTTCCTTTATCAGTAGAGGGAGCAATGATACCGAGACTCTTTTTTTTCAGGATTCTGGAAAATATTTTTCTCTTTTTTTTAGGAAAACAAGCAAGTGAAAGAATATTTTCATTTTGTGCCTTAAAATTTCTCATTCAGAAGAAATGCTGCAATAGAATGGGGATTTTTTTTTAAAGAGATTCAATGCCTCTAGAGATCTTAAGCCATTTCAGCTTCCAAGTCTAAAAAATTGCAGAAAAAAATCTGTTCCACTGAGTTTATGTGACAAACCTAAGCTAAGTCTGTGAAGCCTATTTGAAAGAGATGTGAATTATTTCTTCTTTTCTTACCTGCCTCCCCTGCATCCTAAAGTCACACTGTCACAATTTAGTGGCAAAATAACTAACTGGGGGGCATGTTTAGTTTACTTACAATCAAAGACCAAAATATTAAATAAAGCACAGTCAGATAAAATCAAACCAAAGAAAAGGACAAAAGAGGAAATTAACAGAATTGTAAACCATTCTAGAAGACAAAAATCAGCCAAAGGTAAATCCAAAGCCTATTTATACTTCTCAAACAAAATTAAGTGATTGCTCTAGATCAGGGTTATCAAACTCAGTTTCATTGAGGGCCACATCAGGGCTGTGGTTAACCTTGGGTACCAGCCGGCCGTGACAGACTCGGTGGGTAGGGCCAACTGGGTGGGTGTGGCCAGCTTGACGCCACTCCCCAAACTGCTGGCATGTTTCCTCTTTGCATTGGGTAGACTGGACCAAAGGGACGCGGGTAGACTGGGCTGAAGCAACATGGGCCAGCCCCTTACATTTTCCAGGACAGCCCTGTGGGCCAGATGCAGCCCGCGGGCCATGAGTTTGACACCCCCGCTCTAGATATTTCTGTAGGTCTGTCTGCTAACAAATATAGAATATTTGCCTCATCAGAACATCCCAGGCAGGAAGTTACTAATTCACAGCACTATATTTGATAAAAGGGATAGAGAGCAGATAACAACAAAAAAGTGTAAGAGTAACTTTACTATCCCATTGAGAGAACAGCATAGAGGGCAACATACAGTGGAATTTCCCCCCCAAGACCATTAAGGACAAAATGTTGAGTCCAACTAATGAACAGTTATGTACTTCTATATGGAAAAAAATATATTATAGATGCAATTAAGTAAAGAAAAAGATCTATCATAGAAGCTGCTATTGCTGTAGTAAATAAGGGATTTTGCTTCTGACTCTACAAATCTGGGTTAAAATAGTTTAATATCTAGGATGGCTCTCTTAAACCCTGACATGGTCAAAAATTAAGATGATAACCCACAATAATTCAGATATGAGGGAGACGCAAACAATGAGATGGAAAAATTAATTAAGCGATAAAAAACAAAACAACAAAGAATTCACCAATATTATAACAAAAAGATGGATGAGTGGAAAGCAGAGAGCAAGGAGAAGAGGTGGGTTCTGCCACCAATCCAGCAGCCACCTCCATATTCAAATCTCAGTAGCTGAAAAATAGAGCTAAAAGCTATTCAAGCTATCTTCTAGATTTTAAAGTAGATCTGTTAATTATAATCCAACCAATTATTAAATAAAATTTAATATCAAACAATTAGGAAGCCTACGTATAGGCATATACATAGGGTGTTGGTTATCACCTTTAAAGCGCTCCATGGCATAGAGCCTAGCTATCTTTGAGACCGCCTGCTGCCACCAACGACCTCCCATCGACCCGTGCGCTCCCACAGAGAGGGCCTCCTCGGGGTGCCATCAGCCAAACAGTGCAGGCTGGTGACCCCCAGGGGGAGGGCCTTCTCTGTGAGGGCACCTACCCTCTGGAATCAATTGCCCCCAGAGATAAGGAGAATCCAAAATCTCAGTGCCTTCCGCCGTGCCCTTAAAACCTTCCTTTTTCAGCAAGCCGGGCTGGCCTAATTTTTTTTAAGTGTTTTTAATTGTTTTGTTTATCGTTTTTAATTAATGGGGCCAAATTTATATATACTTTTAATTGTATTTTAATATTTGTACTTGATGTTTTTACTTGGCTGTTCACTGCCCTGAGTCCTCAGGGAGAAGGGCGGTATACAAATTCAAAATAAAATAAAATAAAATAAAAAAATATGGGAGCTTTTGTAAGCAGACAATTATTTTATTTTGCTTTAATGGACTATTAAACTACAGTGGCCTAATAATATTTGTTTTTAAAAAGATGCTTGAAGGATAAGCCTCTCTTAATGTCTTTAAAAAAAAATCCTATTTTTATTATCACTTAATAAAACAAATCAGATGCTAGTGCTTATAAAGTTCTTTTTTTACCTTCAGTCATACAAAATACTCTAAGAAAAGCCAGTAGTTGAGCAGAGATTGGAGGCTCCGTTGAATGCAAAGCAAAAACACTGGAACTAATAAAATAAAGAATGAGTCAGTCTGTGATGATTATTTAATATAAAAAGCCTTAATTTATAATATAGTATTACTCTTATAATGAGGATTACAAGGGATCAACTCAATTTCAGTTCATTAAACAAGCTATTCTAAACTCTTCCACATATAAGTTACACAATTTCTTTTCCAGAATGTTAGTTATTTTATGTAACTTCATAGTTAACATTTATGCATGCCTCAAGTTGTTCCAAGTTGAATTTCCAATCTACACTATGAGTTATAACATGCTATCACTAACCACCAATCATATAGAATAAATCCTATTCAATTTATTTGGGGATCCAAATATAGCCAAAAATAGCCCCCTAAAAAACAAATATACAATGTTTGCATAGCACACAATAATCTGCTCAAACATGAAGAATATTGGCAGCACTACTGTTAAAAATAATACCATGACTGCATCATATTTCTACCGAAGAGAAGTAAATAGTAAAATGGGCAAACTGGGCCATGTCCCATACCCTCAGATAATTTATTTGTGCATAGATGTATAAATAAAATGTATAATAAGTAAACATGGCATAATATGCAATGTAAGATAAATTATATGATGGCTATTTTAGCATCTATCAACAATATCTGAAAGTTCATTAATCTATGATCTACTGGGTTTTCAAGCTTACAATACTTTTAGATAAAAGCAGTCTCTCTAAATTTTACTTACGTTGGGATTCCAGCACGAGCTAAGACTTCTGCCTTCATAGCATACAGCCTGTCACTTTTACTTACTCCAAGCTTTATTTTCACTCTGTCATGTGAATTATTATCAAAGAAAAATCCACTGTGGATCACAAATTCAGCATTTGACCGAGTGCCATAAAAAATGTAAATCTAAAAAGATGAAAAGAGAAGAAACAGAAAAACAGCTTAGCATCAAATCTTGGAATGACAATTGGCACTTTAGACAAATAACCTCCCTGCCCCAAACTACAGTACAAAAGAGCACAAATGAGTAAAAATACTGTATTTCAACAAAGTACAACACAAATTTTCCACAAATTGTTTGCACTCAACATTTCACATTGCTCAAAGTCTCAATATATTTCTGCACTGAATTAATATATATAGATCATTAATGGTCAA
The DNA here is from genome assembly GCA_022577455.1 of Arizona elegans. Lineage (NCBI taxonomy): Eukaryota > Metazoa > Chordata > Lepidosauria > Squamata > Colubridae > Arizona > Arizona elegans. Next base: position 21,648,024 of record JAKOOJ010000001.1, on the reverse strand, counting down.
TTGATTCTCTTTTGAACTGCAAGCAATGCTGGAATTTGTTACATGTAAGGATAGTCTTTTTCTGACTGCTGAATATGAGCTGATAAGAAATGTGTTATAAGATAATCAAATAATGGATTAATGAGAAACAACAGCTTACTGCTTTGAACAAATACAAATACTGTATATTGTGCAGAGAGAAGTACAACATTCTTGAAGTTTCAGATATGCAGTATAATATTTACTTCCCTTAATATACATTGTAGCTATCATGACAGACCTTTATAATAAATTCTAAAGAACTCATTCTCTCCTGAAGTAACATAACAAAGAAGCATGTATGGGCTTGCATGAATGGCCAGAAAAAGCATGAACATTCAGAAATAAGGATAGCAGATATACTGGAGAAAGAAAAGGGAAAATTTTGGATGCAAAATGCAAAAATTACTTGAAGAGGGGGGATGCAAGCATTATGGTGAAATAATGGGATTTCTTGAAGCTATAAATGCAAAACCATGCCCAAGGGAAGAGAAAAATATTGTTTTTATTCAAGTACTTTTTTTTTCAAAAACAAAGAGGAAAAGATGTCAAATAACCACTTCAACATAGTAGTGTAAAAAATATAAGCAGTTAATGAAACTTAAGAGGAGATAGAACCTAAGAAAACATGGGTACTAAGTGTCTCTGGAAAAATGAACTCACCACCTGGAGTGAGCAGATATTTTTTCCTTCTGGGATCCAGAGTTTTGGGGTTGCCAGGAAAGAAGCAGCTCCACACTCTCTTTAATTGGAGAGTTTGTCTCATAAAACGAAAACAAGTGTTTATAGGGGGTGGCAAGAAATGAATCAAGCCAGGAAGACAGTAGAGACTAGGGAAAGAGAAACTTTTAATCTGAAGGCAAGCACTTCAGCTGTTGTCTTCAGACAGCAAAATAAAACTTCCATTCTTGGAACTGAAAAACAGCTGAAAGGCTGAAGGAAAAGAGTCTGCAAACCCAAAGTAAACCGGTGATGAGATGGGGTAGGGTAGGGTGAGAAAGAGAGAAAAGTCCATTTGCAAGAAAGACTACAGATGATCTGATCTCTGTCAAATATGAAAGGCTAACTCAAATGGCTTACCCTACAAATATCTTATCATGGGCATCACTGCTTCTCCTGCCTGCAAGAACTTCAATCATTCTGAAATGTTTTTTTACTATCTCTGAAGACTATCAAAGTCATCTGATAAGTTTCTCATGATCCCTGGACACCCTGCCCAAGGAATGTGTTAATTATGTGATTATTTACTCTTCAGAAATTGTTCTAATTTTTCAAGTGCAAAGCTGGAGCCAGCCCAGATTTGGGTGCCATACACTGTGACTGTACATCTGGGCAACATGGCAGGCAGGGGTTAAGTCTCCTCCTCTTTCTTCCCTAGAAGTTATGGTGATTCAAATCCCTAGTATAGGTCTCCTGAGTGAGAAGGGGGTTGGACTAGATGACCTCCAAGGTCCCTTCCAACTCTGTTATTATTATTATGCTCCGATACTCTGTTCCAAAAGCAGGAGAAGAAATGTCTGTTTTTAGAGTTAGGAAACAAATCAACTTCCCATTTTTCTGAGCTATGCTGGGATAGTTTCTGGATGTAATATTTACTCACTCTGCACTAGATTTTGCAAATTCAGGCAGCCTGCTAATATGCTCATTGATCTCTTTATGAATTCTGCCGTAAGGGACAAAGTATTTTCATTCAGATGATTAGACACGTGGCTTCATTATGAAGCCCTCTGGACCAGGGATGGGTTCTACTTATCTCCGCTACCGGTTTGCAACGGGACTTTCTGCGCATGCGCAGATCATCCATGATGACGTCCGGCAGGTTGGGCGGAATCTCCAGATGCTGTTACTACCGGTTCGCAAGAACCGGACTGAACTGGGAGCAACCCACCACTGCTCTGGACCAATTTCTCTTTTGGTGATTCATGTAAACTTTGTTGAGATGCCTGCTCGTGTTAGCACTTCATCACTTGAGCTGCTGTTCCAGGATGCTTACAGCTAGTTAAAATAATCTTATACATATATTGTCCATAATGGAACCCTAATCAGATCATGTCATTATGCATATGTATCTATTGCTATCATCTGTAAATGTCCCAGCACTATAGCCACAATTTTGGTGAAAACTCAGGGACCAATGCTAGTTGAAAGGAATTCCTTTGAACTAACAGTGGCTGTAAGTAGTAGTAGTTAAATATGAGAAATATCTTTACATACTAACTTGATAATGAAAGTAAGTTTCCAATAAGTCCATTGGTGCCAAGAGGTCATCTGGTATAAGGCTTGTGCTATTGATTTCAGTGTTTCCACCTTCTTTATTTTATAAAGCTGTTCTCCAATCCACTTATTTGGCTACTGGAGATGATCCATGAAAGAATCTATCATTAATTCAGATGATCTTGCCAGCACATTCAGGTATTTAGGTTTTGAATGTATCTCTCAGAACAAATATTCAGAACGTTTAGGTTCTAATAGTATCTCTCAGAACAAAGACCAACTCTAAAGCAGAAACTGCTGCTACTTCTTTTGCTAAAAGAATTGCTTCAGCATTTGTTTTCCTTGCTCCTCACCTAGGTGTTTGAGAAATTCCCTCTTAAGAAGTAGATACAACTGTCCTGAATATACTGTTGTGATGGAATAGTTACAGATTACTGCTTAAATTTGTTCCTTTCATTCCTTTCTGACTAGTTTAGAGATGAATTGTAAGAATAGCACTTCCTGCCTACAAAGTGCTTTCTCTGGAAATTCTGTGCGCCTCAGGGAATAAGTTACTAGAAGTTTAAGAATTCCTAAAGATTTATACAGAGGTGCCAGATAAAACTGGTCCAAGAGCTTGTATCATGGCATATAGTCTAGGGAGTATCGCCCCCTGATAATTTGCCTCCTCCCTCTGAAATTCTATTGTCATTAGGATATTTGTAATTACATCATTGATTCTGTCCTATGAGATCCCAGGAGTAAGATGACATTCTTAAGGTAATTCACTTTAGGAATTTAGAGAAGCTGAGATTGCAGCTGTGGATGATTGTCATGTAGTTGTCATTTAAATTGCAGACAAGGCTCTACCTCCACTTCTTCTGTCTATACTTCTTACTGCAGTTGTGTCTCTCTCATTCCTTCCTTCTGCCCTTGTGGACATGACCTGAGATGCAGAAGCATCAGCAGCAAAAGAGGAAGAAGGAAAGAGGGGAAAAATAGCAGGAAGGAAAGATATCTGAAGTAGTGAAGGATCTAGTGACAAAGTCAGAACCCTTTAAGTAGATGCTCATTTCATGAGAAATTATTCATCTTTTTATTTGAGGAAACTACCCCTTTCAGAGAAAAAACTTGGTGGTTTGTGACATTCACAATACTGAGTAATGTTTTATCACGATGTGTTAATAAGCCTATTATATTCTTATATACCTAAGCTTAATAAACATCTCCTCATACTACTTTGCCAAGAAATCCATGAATTAATAGTCAACATGTATTCCTGGATGTTATGAATCTAAGAACTACTACAGCTGCATGACTAAAACAGATACTGATCTGTGTTATGTGTTATACATTCTCCTTTGGAGAATGAATCCTGACAGTTGAATTGCTTACATTATTTTATTTCTCATAACACTATTTCTGTTTCAAGTCAGAAAAACTTCCCACTCAAAACGTTTTTATTTACTAAATACCCATTCATTTGCATTGACTTTTTTCCCTTTCAAAGTAGCTAGACATATGTTTATACATTAAAAATGTAAATATTTAACCATCTGGACATAAACATAAGTACACAAAGTTACCTGTTCACCAGCTTTAAAATCTTGAAGTGCCACACATTCACAACGATCATCTTTTAAATTGTAGCCTGTAGTAATCTAGATCATGGATTAAAAAAGATATAGAAAATTCTTAACATTTTAGGATTTACTGTATTTTTTAATTTAATTTTTATTGTAGTAAACAAAACATCAGAAAAACTGGAGAATTCAGTATAAAAGTTAGCAAAGCACAGAAACAAATAGGATGCATATTATTTTTTTTGATAAATCTGCTTTTTCTTCAAAAACATAAAATCACATAAAATCTTTCAAAAATACCCACCTTTTGCCAAAAAAAAAATAGTATATAATTCTATCCATATTACCTTTATAACAAAGATCACACCATTTCTACAGAAAAAAATTAAAAAATAAAAGTAAAAAGTTCAAATAATTAACTGTACGTAAAGAAATGTATTTCAGAATCTACCGTTGTGTATTGCTAATAAAAAAAAAACAAAGAAGACAAAATGAAGGCTTATTTTATTAAACTATGGTATATTAAGCATCTTCTCTAACATCTTGACATTTTCTTTTCAATAGAAAGGCTATTAATAAAGGTGTAGTGGCAATTAAAGGCCTGGTGGCTCAGCAGACTAATAGCATTGTGATTAAAACCAGCTGTCTGCAATTACTGTAAGTTCGAATCTCACCAGGCTCAAGGTTGACTCAGCCTTCCATCCTTTCTAAGGTAGGTAAATTGAGGACTCAGTTTGTGGGGGCAATAAGCTGACTTTGTATAAATATACAAAAGTATGAAGGCTATTGCTTAACACATTGTAAGCCGCCCTGAGTCTCCGGAGAAGGGCGGCATATAAATCAAATTTAAAAAAAAAAAATATTTTCATCAAGATGATGCAGAGGAGAATTGGGAAAGGGCTATTCTGCTGAGAGGATATCTTTGACTTTCTCACTCTAAACTGTTTTCATTTCTGCTTGCAATTATGGAAAATCCTACGTGAGTTGGAGAATTAGAGTCCTTTAGTATATTTTCCTTTCTCTTCTACCTTTCTTTTTTGCTTTTTATGTCATGTCTTTAATTAGTATAAAGCTGTGGGAAGAGGACAGTATTTTATCCTGAAAGAGAGGTTACAAATCTTTACTGATAAATTAATAAAAGAATGTATGTAACCTTCCTTGTATGCATTTTTAGTTGACAAGCATGACAAAATAAAAAATAAATGCTATAATTCTTAATCCTTCGAAGTGTGTTTCATAGAATTTAGCAGCAGTAAAAATATTAGACATGTATCACTGAGCTTCGCAATAACTAGGACAGTGATGGCTAACCTTTTCCGGACTGAGTGCCCAAAGTGGTAGCCCCCCCCAAATGCAATGCACGTGCACCCCACTCCCCACACGTGCCGCCCCGCACATGGCCCACTCCCCGCGCATGTGTGACAGGGACCAGATGACCATCTGGCCGGCGGGAGGCGGGAGGCGCGCGTGCATGCGCAGCAGAGCTGAACTGGGGTGACCCCTTGCATGCCCACAGAGAGGGCGCTATGTGCCACCTGTGGCACGCATGCCATGGGTTCACCATCACGGAACTAGGAGCTTCTATGAACAGTTACTTTATAGATTGTGATTTTCCATGTGATTTTGGTAAGCGAAATGGAAAAAAAAACAATTTTGTATATAAGTTATCTATCTTTTCAGAAAATGAAAATAGGTTACCTCTTGTCTCCAAATGACTGCTAATGTCAATTAATTTTCTGTCATGGCAACTGCCCTATGGATCCCAAGTGGTCTGAACTCACTTGGCCTTAACTAACTGAGCTCCTAGACATGGAAGTCATAATGTCATTTGGAGTCCATAAATGGTTGTATTAATGAATGGTATTCCTTGTATCTACTGATTTTAATTGTAACTAGCCATCCAAAGTCACTTGCTTGAGATAGATGGTCATAAACATAGAAATAAATAATTGCCAAAAGGATACAAATTAATGAATAATAAATGTGTGCCCCTTCCTTCCCGTATATAATCTCTTATAGTGCTTAAAAAGTGATATATAAGGAATAATGTATATTTATTTACTCAATTTCTATAGCTACCCATCTCACAGTCAATGATTCTGAGCAGCTTACAATACAATTATGTTGCTAAAAACATTTTGGAACAATAAAAAAATAAAAACAATAAAAACATCCAAAATAAATATACTGTGAAGTATAAATTAAATAAATAAAATTATAACTATCTGAACCAGAACATTATCATCTCCAAAAAAAATAGGATTATGAAATAACAATATTTGTGCTGAAATCCAATTGAAGCTTGGGTTGGGATTAAATCATAATCAATTCAAGTGTTGCATTCAAGTGATATGGTAAACAAGAAATAATGGAAAAATATAGTTTGGCCCTTTCTGTCAACAGGTGTAGCTAAAAAAAAACTGGTTGGCTCTATCTGTACTTCCTTCAGTATTATATGCAAACCAGTAATTTCAGTTTGTTCTCTAACCATGTTGGAGTTATAACATCAGTCTGGCAAGATGTATAGGTTTAGTGGACTGGAGGCTAAAACATACGAAGGACGGTTGCAAGAATTGGGTATGTCTGGCTTAGTGAAAGGAAGGATTGGAGTGATATGATAGCAGTGTTCCAATATCTAAAAGGCTGCCACAAAGAGGGCATCAAGCTACTCTCCAAAGCACCTGATGGCAGGACAAAAAGCAATGGATGGGAACTAATCACAGAGAGAACCAACTTAGAACTAAGGAGAAATTTCCTGACAGTTAGAACAATTAGACAATGGGACAACTTGCCTCCACAAGTTGTCGGTGATCCAACACTGGAGGTTTTTAAGAAGAGACTGAAATTTGTCTGAAATGGTATAGGGTTTCCTGTCCGAGCAGAGGGTTAGACTATAAGGTCACTCCATCTCTCTTATTTTATTATAGTACTAAATAAAGCATGGGTTTGTTTCTTGTGTCTATTGACAGAAAGAACAATATGGCAAGGACCTCCAAGCCAAGCCTAGATTGTCAACAATAATGTCTGAGTAGTCAAGGAGATTCACTTTTGAGTAGACATACTGTATAGAGGATTGGTTTGCCAAAAAATAGTGATTTTGTATATAAAAACTCTTCCAACTGTAGAAAAGCAATTAATTAAAAAAAACCGAGTAAAAAATAGTTATTGGCAATTATCTTATTCAAAGAGCAACTTTTACACATCGTAGAAAAATTAGGGTCACAAAACTAGAAGAAAATTGATTTCTAGAGATATTACAGCCAGATATGTTTTGAATTTTTAGTAAACAATGTAGTCTTGGGGATTAAATGAAACTTTGATGTTGAAACAGCCAAGTATATTAAGGAGCAAGTAATGGATTATTTTTATCACTGTATAATTCTAAGGGAACAATAGACCTCCCTTGCTGTGATGGTTATCCTCAAAAGAAATGGCCAAATGGCTAAAAATGAGGGCTTATTATCAGGGAAGCTGAAATAAATCCAGTTCTTGTGACATCTTCAGTCTGTACTGTATGTACAGCAGTTCTAACCTTTTATCCACAACTTCTGTTTCCTAAGCAGCACCCCCACAGCAAGCTGAAGAACTGGAATTTTATTTATTTATTTATATTTCTATACCGCCTTTCTCCCGTAGGACTCAAGGTGGTGTACAGTCAAGAAAAATATAGACACACAAACATCATAAAATTGCTAATTAAAATTATTACTTAGTTTGGTCAATTAAATAAAACCCAGAATTAGATCACATTTAAAAAATCATTCACATGTTCATATGTTTAGCCCCGCCTGTTGGAACATCAGGGTCTTGAGGGCACTGCGGAAAGCACGGAGATCAGGGATATTCTGTATCTCCGGGGGCAGTTCATTCCAAAGGGTTGGAGCCCTCACAGAGAAGGCCCTCCCCCTGGGAGTCGCCAGTCGGCATAATTTGACTGACGGTACCCTGAGTAGTCCCTCCCTGTGAGAACGAACTGGTCGGTGGGAGGCTATTGGTGGCAAAAGACGGTCTCGTAGGTACCCAGGTCCTAAGCGATGGAGCGCTTTAAAGGTGATAACTAACACCTTGAATCGCACCCGGAAGACCACCAGGAGCCAGTGCAGCTCGCGTAGGAGAGGTGTTACATGGGCGCAATGAGCTGCGCCCATAATCACCCGGGCGGCTACGTTCTGGACCAGTTGGAGCCTCCGGGTGCTTTTCAAGGGGAGCCCCATGTAGAGAGCATTACAGTAGTCCATACGGGAGGTAACTAGGGCATGAGTGACCGTGCGCAAGGCGTCTCGATCCAGAAAGGGACGCAACTGGTGGATCAGGCGAACCTGATAAAAGGCACCCCTGGCCACGGCCATCAAATGATCTTCTAAAAATAGCCGTGAATCCAGGAGGACACCCAAGTTGCGGGCCTTCTCTGTGGGGAGCAAGATCTCATCCCCTATTGTCAGTGATGGTACCAGCTGACTATACCGGGACGCCGGAAGCCACAGCCACTCGGTCTTGGAGGGGTAGAATGGTAGAAAAGCGTCAGATTGCAGATTCAGATATTATTCACTAAGTCTGCATTACTATTAATCTGTTGTGGTTCGCCAGCAGCCTGCAGAGCTGGCAGCGGAGTCGGACAGCGATGAGGCTGAGGAAGAACATGGGCCAGTCCTGGAGGCTGGGGAAGGCCTGGATGAGGGCTCTGCGTTGGAGGCAGAGATGGGGCCAGGGCCATCGGGGAGTGATGTGCGGACTTCAGAGCCTCCAGAGGCTGACAGTAGAGAGGCAGAGGAACAGGAGCAGCCTGTTCCTAGTGCACGTATGAGAAGAGCTGCCAGAAGGCAGGAGCAGCTAAAGCAGAGAGGACGACTCAGGAGTAGGGCCAAGAGATTGGCCCCTCCCATAAGGCTTAAAAGACCAGCAACAGCTCTTGGCCTCTTTGCCGGAAAACAACCGTTGAGAGATTGGCTTCCTGTTTTGCTGTATTTCTTTCTTGTCAGCGTTTGCTGCTTCTGAACTTTTGCCAAGAAAAGCCTTTGGCAGGTTGCCTAATTATCCTAAGGTCAGTGATAAACTGAAGAATGGTGTTTTGAGATTGAGTTAATTCTCAGCTGTTCTAATAAATTCTGTTTGCTTTGTCGAACTGTTTTTGTTTAATACTAACTACTTGGGCCTGGGTCACAACATAATCTTCTCACCGTTCCTATCACCTGTCTCCTCCCACTTATGACTGTATGACTGTAACTTCGTTGCTTGTATTCTTACAATTTATATTGATTGTTTCCTAGTATGATTTGATTGCTTATTTGTACCCTATGACCGTGATGGCGAACCTATGGCACAAGTGCCACAGCTGGCACACAGAGCCTTCTCTGCAGGCACGCGAGCCGTCACCCAGCTCACGTCTACTGCACATACACGCGCCTCCCGCTGGCCAGCCAATTTTCAAGATGTGCAGGGGGCGGGGCACATGCACGGGGGGACAGGGGGAGTGCAGGGGGAGCGGCGCACGCATTCCGAAAGTGCGGAAACGCCCCCATTTTAAAGTTCTGGAGACCTTTAAAAATTGATGGAATATTTGCCCTATGCCTTTAGTGGGTGGTAATGTAGGCTAGGCTGAAGGGGTAATAGTAAGTACAAGACCCTCTCCTTTTTATCTGGGTCTGGATGATCTTTTAAGAAGATGTTGGATAACCATTTGTCTGAAGTGGTGTAGGGTTTCCTGCCTAAGCAGGGGGTTGGACTAGAAGACCTCCAAGGTCCCTTCCAACTCTGTTATTCTATTCTATTCTATTCTATTCTATTCTATTCTATTCTATTCTATTCTATTCTATTCTATTCTATTCTATTCTATTCTATTCTATTCTATCCCATCCCATCCCATCCCATCCCATCCCATCCCATCCCATCCCATCCCATCCCATCTTTGGGATAGTTTGCAGGGTGGCTTATTTGTCCTGTAGATGAGAGCTAGCAGGTTTGATGAATGGCAGTGGGGTAAGAACCAACCAAATGCAACCTGCCTGAATTCATATGGGCTGTGGGTCACTAAGCTATGTTTATTAGGCCAATGGTGACAGCTCAGGCTTTTAATTCTGAATAAATGAGATTCAAGTTACTGTAAGTTCTCATTTTTTGTTGGTTGCTTTTGTACTTTCAGATGTCTTTGTTTTGTTTGCACCATCTTTTTATGGTTTAGAGGAAGATTGTGTATGTGTGCGTGTGCGTGTTTTGGTGTCTTTGAATTAGAGTTGACTCTTAGCAACTACATGGACAAATCCAGGCAGTTTCCATGGCAACATTTTTTTGGTGGTGGTGGTTTGCCATTGCCTTTTTTCTAGGGTTTGGAGATAAGGGGACTGGCCCAAAATCATCCAAGCTGGCTTTATGCCCAAGACATGTCTAGTTTAGTTTAGTTTAGTTTAGTTTATTTGATTTGTATACCGCCCTACTCCCGAAGGACTCAGGGCGGTGAACAGCCAAACAATAAAATACATAGATACAAAAAATTTAAAAACCAGATAAAATCAAATTAAATCATTTTGGCCCAGACAGATTAAAACACCCCAATAATTTAAAAACAGATTAAAATTTACATATTAAAAAGAGGGAAGAGATTAGGCCAAGCCCAAGGCCAAGTCTAGAATGTTTGGTTTCTAGCTCAGTATCTTAACCATTACATCAAACTGGCTTTCACTTCTAGTCTACATTTGTGTATTTTATATTTCTCCAGGATAAATTGTGCCCCTATTTCCGTGCCTTTTAACACACAAGATCTGATAAAAAGAAAAGAGGCAGATTTGTGAAGGGAAGCAGAATCTATGTAAATATAAAAACTCCAATATTTCCCTTTTGGGCCACATAATAATTTGGAGTGTTAGACTGCGTTATCACACTGTGATACTATTACTATTAAATTCAGATTACCCTCTAATAGAAAAACAGAGAAGTCTGTGATGTCATAATAAACTGAAGGACTAATCCAATTTGGATTAGGAAGCTGTGGTGGTGCAGTGGTTAGAATGCAATATTGCAGGTTAACGCTGCCCATAGCCAGGAGTTTGATTCCAACTGGCTCAAGGTTGACCCAGGCTTCTATCCTTCCAAGGTCAGTAAAATGATCCAGATTTTGGGGGGCAATATGCTGACATTGTAAACCACACAGAGTTGGCTATAACGCATTATGGGGCAGTATATAAGTCTAAGTGTTATTGCTATTATTAGAGACATAGCATGATTTCTGATTGAATGTTTGGAAATTATTTATCTACTGGGTTCTTTATAAGTTCTAACTTGTCTCCTGTGTTTATAAGGAACTTCTAGGAAGGATCATTTGTAGGTTTAGAACTAGCTGTTATTGCATTTTTTATGACATTTGGTTATATTTGTTTCTTATGATTTCACAGTAGGTCTCTAGTCTCTAGTAGGTCTCTAGTATTTCTAGGGTCTCTAAATATCTCCAGCTTGTAGTAGACTGCTTGTGATAGACATGCAAACTCAATGTGAACAAAACAGAGTTGTCTGGGGCTGGACTTCAGGATTAACACTAGATTATTGTTCTTGTTGGGAGTGTACTACTCTCTTTTAGGGAGTAGGTAACGTAAGTGGCAATGGAGGCTTCTATCAGTTGTAGTTCTTCTACTCAGAGAGATGCTTTAGTGACATGTGATGGCAAGTCAAAATTAAATTATTGTAATTACTATAATGTGCTTTTTGTGAGGCAGTCACTGAAGATGTTCCACAAACTGCAACTCATCCTGAATATGGCAACACAGGAGGTAAGTGGTACCTTTTAAATGTCCCACATAAGTATCATGTTGAAAGAATTTATTCAGTTGCCAGCTGCTGTCTGAGTCCCATTCAAGGTGTTTATAATGGTAAATAAAGTTTAAAAGTTAAAAACTATTTTTAACACAAGTTTGAATATATTTTGACAATGTTTTAAGGTTTCTTTTAAATGTAGTTTTGCTCTTTTAATTATTTATTTAAATTTATTGGCTGCCCAACTGTAGTGGACTCTATAATCTTCTGAGCTGTTAATGGAATAAGCAGTAGAAAAATAATTATTGGATCCAGCCATGTTAGTTAACTTTCATCCAGTTTCCCACCTTTTCTTTTTTGGGGAAGGTTATTAAGAGAGTGGTTGGCATGCAGCTTCAGAGGGCCCTGGATGAAGTGAATTATTTGGACCCTTTTGGTTGAGTTCAGGCTGGGGAAGAGCACTGAAACAGCATTGGTCGTTTGGAGGGCCTAGGATAGGGTGTTGAAACTGTCCTGCCTTTTCAGGATCTCTTAGCAACTTTCAATACCATTGACCATGGTGTCCTTCTGGACTGGCTCCAGGGGTTGGCAGTGGGAGCTCTAAGCTACTGTTTTGCATTGGTTCTCCTTTTTTTTTTAGTCTCCTTTTTTTTTAGTGACTGGGTTCAATTGAAGGAAGTGGGTGAGGAGAGGTTGACCCCTAGGTCACTGCAAGCATGGAATACTTCAGGGCTCAGGGCTCTCCCCTCTCCTCTTTAATATCTATTAAAATTGCTTTGTGAGATCATTCAATGGAACAGGATATGCTGATAATACCCACTTACATCTCTCTACACTGGGCCAGGCAGATGATACAGTTGTAGTGTTGTCTGAGTGCCTGGAGACTGTAAGTGTCTGAATGGGGATGAACCAACTTCAGCTCAACTGGTAAGGTAGAGTGGGTTTGAAATCCCCCCCCCCCCCCCAGGGTTTGGTCACGTCATTTTTGATGCTGGATGGACTTAACTGATACACAATACAGGGTTCCTCCTGGACTCATGGCTCCTGCTTGATAAGCAGGGGGCAGCCATAACTAGGAGGGCCTCTGCACAAATTTATCCTGCGTACCAGCTGCATCCTTTCCTGGACCAGCAAGCTATGTTCATGGTTACTAACATCTTAATTATTACAATGTGCTTTGCATGGGGCTACTCCTGAAGACCGCTTGGAACTTACAACTGATCCAGAATGCAATGGCACACACAGTACTGAGTGCCCATAGGTTTACCCATGTTATACCTTTATTGTGTGAGCTGCGCTGATTTCCAGTTTTCTCATGGGTGTAATTCAAATTGGTGGTTGATGGTTATTGGTTATTATCTTTAAAGCCCTAAATGGCACAGGACCTGGTTATTTGTGGAAATAAGAATATTTATCCAACCCCACTATATCAATTAAGATGGGCACTGTCCAGGTCCCCTCCATGAATGTTGCTATCTAGTGGGACCACTAATCAGACAAATCTTAGATGAAGAATTGACCATCCATTCTGAGCTTGCTTGCTTATTTATTTATTTATTTATTTATTATTTATTCATTTTATTCATATGGCTGCCCATCTTAAGAAACTTTGGGCTATTCACAATAAGAATAAAGCCAGCAAATAAAACAATCATAAAAGAATAAAAACCTGAAGCATTTAAATAAAAAAACGTGCACTGCAATCATCCCCTTGGGATGCCCCACAGCAGGCTCAGCATACTTTATAAGTTTATATCTATACAATCCTATCCCAGCACCTCAGTAAAAAGTCAGGTCTTAATGGCCTTCCGAAAGGCTAGTCAGGTGAGAGTTTGTTAAATTTTCAGTGAAAGGGTATTCCACAAGATAGAGGCAGTCATGGAAAAGGCACGTTTCTGAAATTTTGTTTCGTATAGTTTATTATTTCATTCAGTAAAACTAGTTGACTTCTCCATTCTTTCAAGGTATTTTAAATCTTGTATTTGAGATCTGGGACAGGTTAAACAATGGTCACATTGCAGACAATCTGCATAGTTAGGGTAGAATATTTTTGTACAGGAGTAATAGCATAATATGTTAATGGGCATCTCAAAATATAAAAAGCACAGCTGAACACTCTTGTCTACACAGCTACTGCTGATAATATGTGGAATTCTTCTGGTAGATAAAATGAAACATTCATTTGAAGCAGAAGAACTTTATGCATCAAAACAAACAGTATTTTTTACTGCGGAATTCTACATGAGATACAGTATTACAGCTCTTCAACAAAAATAATCATTTAGTATATTCTATGACTTTTTAATATCACATTTTCCATTTATCTTAAGCAAAATTATTATTTATTCCTACAACACCTGTAATTACCACTTAAGATAAAAGAAAAGACAGACCCTTGAGCTTTTATCAAAGAGGCAACATAGGGGAACTATAGTAGATTCACGGATAATCAGTTCTTTATTTCTTGCTATTATTTTAACTAGAACAAGGGGAAAGCTAACAAGCCTCCCTCTGTAACCTGGCCCAAAGAAAGTCAGCTTCCCTCCTGTTGCTTTGAAGCAAAGAAAAAAAAGGAAACAATGAGGGTGGGGAATCTCATATCTCATTTAAACAGAATATAAGAAAATTGCATAAGAGGATCAAAACGGAAAAGTTATATAGAGAGAAGGAAACTTTTAAACTGGCATTAAATATACATTAAGAGACAAAAGGCATAGAAATGTGTTGAGATAAAATATTACTAGGCTAAGATGGAAAGGGGTAAAAGTATAGGAAAGGGAAATGTAAAAATGGAGATATATAGGACAACTATACTAGAATATTAAATGCAAAAAAGAACATAGAAAAAAACAAGAAAAAAGTTTCAAAAAAATTTCAAGTTTTCTTTTAACTTTCTATAGTAAATAAAGATAAGACATTCCTTAGCCCTCCATATTTTGAAAGATTTCACTCTCAGGCCTTTTAAAACTAGTTTCAACCAAATGATGAACTAATTTCTAACAATAGAACAAAAGCAATGTGAAGTTGTTTTTAATTGTTTTAAGGTCATCACTACTAGTTCCTTCACTGTACAAAACACATAAGACAGTTCTCAGTAACAGACATCTCTCGAATATATTGTATTTAATATTTATTTTTAATAATAAACTTTCATGGGAATGCATTCATATTTCAAAGATCAAATCATATTTCCAAATCAAGTCATATATTAAAATATTATTATTATTATTATTATTTATTAAATTTTTATACCGCCCTTCTCCCGAAGGACTCAGGGCGGTATACAGTCATATTAAAACAAACATATACACATAAAATTTAAAAACAATTTAAAATATATAAAAATTTGGCCCTTGTATTAACTACAGACACCCTATTAAAATTCATTTTCTAAGCCAGCCCGGCCTGTTGGAACAAAAGTCTTAAGGGCACGGCGAAAGGAACGTAAATCGGGGATCATACGGATCTCCGGGGGCAGTTCATTCCAGAGGGCAGGTGCCCCCACAGAGAAGGCTCTCCCCCGGGTGTTGCTAGTCGACACTGTTTGGCCAACGGCACCCTGAGGAGTCCCTCTCTGTGGGAGAGTATTGGCCGGTGGGAGGCTATCGGTGGCAGAAGGCGATCTCGTACATACCCAGGTCCTAAGACATGGAGCGCTTTAAAGGTGGTAACCAACACCTTGAATCGCACCCAATTAAACACAAATATGTTTGTGTTTAATTTGATTGGTATGAAACAAAATACCTATCCCAAAAAAAAGATGCTGAATAAAGAAATTGCATTTATTCTCTCTCATATGAAACAGTCCTTACCAGTCCATTGGTGTGATTACACATGTCCCATAAAGGTATCAGAGCTAATGTAACCCTAGAGCCATCCTCAGCAGGAATCTGGTTTTGTCGAGCCATGACTGAGGAAACTGCCCACCTAAGAAGCCAAAAAGAAGTTAGTGGCGGTAACTTTTTGTTTTAATATATTTTAAACAATTGAGATATTTTATATATTAAATGCCATTATGGGTTTATTAAAGTCAAACAACTGCAGAATCCTATCTTTTGAAAATCTAGAAAAACAGGCTGCAGTTAAAAACAAACAATAGTACATAAAACAGATACTTCAGTGTGTTTTAAAATTACTAAGAAGGGACTAGAAAATTAGGAATTATTTTTAGGATATGAGAGGCGCAGAAAGACTACTTATAGTGTTATCAATTATGTCACAGTATCTTTCAAAGAAGTCTCACTTATTTTAACTATTTTTCAGAACATTAAACAGCAACAGAAACAAAAATGATTTAAGAGAAATTTTAGAAAGGAACGTAACAATGTATTTTAGAAGAAACCATAAATTAATGCTAATTGGTTAGCTAACAAACTTTGAAGATTAAATACAGATGGCTGCAATAATTATACTCTGTGATTTTTAATGCTAAGTATTATGATGGGACCAGGGATTCATGATTAATAACTTGATTATTGGGGGTAGGGAAGAAATCTGAAAACTTAACAACTTAGTTTTTAAATAAAAAGGGAAACTAACCTGTAATCATCGTAAGTGAAAGAATCCTTTAATGGCAGTTTGCTGGCATTAGGATGGGTCTGAGAAATAAAGAATTCAGAGGAGAGGTGAACAGGGGAAAAAGGCAAAACAAAACCCCCACAAAAATCAGTCAGCAGAATTTCATTATTTAGCTGCCTAACAGATCCTAACAAGAGCCAAATGAAGCAGGAGGCGTCCAGCCGTGCTACAGAGGGATCATCATGCTATTATGCTCTCATACATCACTGTCAACTTAATTTGTTGTGCCCAGCAGCCGCCATAAATCTGTTTCTTCATATTTCAAAGACTCAAACTCACAGACAATGGCACACAAGAATTTAAGGTAGACTCCTATCTCCAAGCCACTGATGAAAAGTTTTCTGCTCTCAGGGTTTTAATTTTTAACTTGGTCACACTGTGTGAGAGTAAATATATTTTAAACTACTTTTACTTGTTCTGTATCCTATTTTTTTGTAAAAAAATAATTCAGAGGATAGATATATTTTAGAGACTAAAGACATGAAAAACACTGAAACAGTGTTCAGATGCGTAGGTGAAGGACAGTGCTACAGCTATTATCAAATGAAACTAATGAGGCAATTACATTTTTTTCCTTTAAGGTATTGGTCATACTATATACCAGATCAATAGGACCAGAAAATAATCTTAATTATGATGAGAAAATAAGGATTTTACCCAACTGACTTAAAAGTTCTTCATATCTTATATGTTTAAATATATAACATTAAAAATGATAGAATTTTACCAAATACTTTAAAATGTTCCCCCTCTTGAGTTATTAAGATCTGTTAAAAAGATCATTTTAATATTTCAATTACAATTGAATAAGCATGCTTCAGAAATTATCAAATGAATAGTTATTTCTACCAATGGAAATGAGACTTGCATGGACCTATCTTTGCAACATTGTTAAAGTAAGAAGCTCAACACAGCGTGTTTTTTATAGTCTTGATGCATTAGCATCACAAGTGCATGGTAATTTATCATCTCTCACAGTAATGTACTTGCTGGCACTGTGTGCAGGACAGTAGGGGATGAAGTAAAAGTGGCTCAAACCGTAAATCAATTAGAAAACAAAAGCTTGTGCTTAGTGCACAATTTTAGGCAAATTATATATTACAAAAGGCTGTCAATTGGATGTTATGTCCCAGGTGTCCATTCTCTCTAACCCCTTAAAATTAGCTTTGTGGATGGACTAGCTCTGAAAATCTTGTCTCTGAACTAATTTTCAAATCAGTATTCATTTTACATAGAAAATTTCATTGCAAATTTAGTTAGTTGTTGGTTATTTTAAGAAATAATTATTGCTAAGATCAAGTGCGGTGGTTAAAGGCACCAAGGTTAGAAACCAGGATGCTTGGAGTTCTATTCCTTCTAAACAGCAATATAATCTTGAGCCAGTCACTGTCTCTCAGCCCTTGGAAGAAGGAAATGGCAAGCTACTTCCAAAAATAATGCCAAGAAAACTTTGGGAACTTGTTTGGGACAGTTATCAGAAGTTGAGGCACAAAACCAACCAAACAAGCTCTGTATAATTTTATTAGAGCTATCTCCAAGTAAATGAGAATGCTCTCATCAATCATGTGTGTGTGTGGGGGGGGGGGGGGGAGAAGAATCAAAACGAAACATAGGATGAGGTGCAAAAAAGATAGTATAAATACAAGGAAAGCCAGATTTTGAGGATCAATTTTTGATAAAATCATATGTTCAGTTTGCTTCTGTTAATAAGTAGCTAGTTAATGTCAAAGCAGTGGTGAAATGTAAAATTTGTTACTACCGGTTCTGTGGGCATAGCTTGGGGGTGATGTGGTAATATGACTGAGTGGGCGTGGCCAATTTTTTTTTCTTTTAAAACCATTTTTCTACTTCTTCGGCTGAAGAGGTTGTAAAAAAAATGCTTTTAAAAGCCTCTGACGATCCCAGCTGAGTTGCCTGATCGCAGAGGCTTTCTTTTTTTTTTTTTTAGCCTCTGACAATCCCAGCTGACTTGCCTGATCGGCAGAGGCTTTTTTTCCTTTTAAAAACATTTTTTCTATAACTTCTTCGGCCGAAGAGGTTGTAGAAAAAATGCTTTTAAAAGCCTCTGATGATCCCAGCTGAGCCGCGGGATCATCAGAGGCCTTTTTTTTTTACTTTTAAAAGCATTTTTTTGGCCAAAGAGGTTGTAGAAAAAATGCTTTGAAAAATAATTTTAAAAAAGCCTCTGATGATTATGCGGCTCAGCCGGGCAATGGGTGGGGAAGGATTTTTGCTACCGGTTCTCCAAACCACCCACCTTCATCGCTTACCGGATCGGGTGATCCAGTCCGAACCAGGAGCATTTCACCCCTGCATCAAAGCCCTACTTTATTTAATAAGACGTTTATGCCACTATTTAGAATGAAACTTTCAAGATACTATAAAACATCTCTAAAATAAAAGATGATCATGAAGTTGACATTATTGCTATTATCACTATGTAGAAATAGAGGGAGAATGGATTATTATATATGCTGCCTTGAACTCCTGAATGAGAGATATAAATTTAATGAATAAACACGACAACGTGTAACAATAAAAATCAGATAACAGCTTACACATAACTATAATCAGAACTTAGTTAAAATCATAATGACAGGAAAAATCTTAAGATGCTATTTAAAAACCTCTTAAAAAGCAGATGTTTTATTGAAAAAAATTTCACAAACGTGGAAACAAGAGATAGCTTGTTAGTGATTAACCTTTTAAAAATAGCAAACATTTATTTTAAAATTAACAATTTAAGCTTTTTAATGAACTATACATGTGATAAAATGAGTTTACAACATTATACACAATTATATTTACTTTTTGTAACTTTCAACTGAAAAGTCTTCCTATAAACAATTATATCAGGATTTATCTCTGAAGGACAGATGACTAACATGGCTCTGTCTCCATCTACTGACAGGATGCATGTAAAGCACGATCAAAAAATTTTGTCTTAAAAATGCAAAAGGACAATTTTTTCTTAGGAAAATTTTCAGCAATGATAATTAAGCAGATAATTTTACTATATAGAATATAAAAGCATTGACCTTTAAAAGAGTAGCACATGCATTCTATATTAACAGAATATTTATAAAATCCCTTTCTGATTAAAAAAGCCATAACAAGTTATAGAAAATGAAGAAAAGACATTTAAATATTACTTTAATTATCTCACTATAGGTAAAAATCTTCATATTAACAGAGCAGAGCAGCATTTTACTTCTGATCAACTAAGGGATTTGAGTTCAAACCATCTGGAAGGCTATTTTTCCCAGGTTGTTTGCAACAGACTAGACCAAATTTACAAACAGCAAATTATTATTTTTTTTGAAAATAGGCAATAACACTGTAATCTAGCAGATGTTTGAAAACTGCACAGAGTACATGGAACAAAGCCTCCAGCAAGGTCTAGAAATGAAAATAAAACTCTTTTTGTTCAAGTGCCCATTTCCTAAAATATTCTGAATCCAAGATATATATCACTGGGTATCAGACGCTGAAATATGCACACATTGACCTTGATAAATGTAATCAAGGTATCAAAGTTCAAATTACATTTGCTCAGTATTCCAATATAAGAGCATGTATCTAGCTCTCTATCTAGTTGAACTATGGAATCCTTGGTGCTGTCTGAATGTGGTTGTTTGCTGGCAGATGTTTCATTATCCAGCTACCAAACTCAGAGAGCACCAAGGGCTCCACATTTGCTCAGAATTTTCTTTCCTGTTGATAATATCCCATCTCATATCAAACTATAAGATATTAAAAAGGGAATAGATTTTAAAGTTAAAACACCATCCATAGAACAAAAAGTTCCCAAAACTCACATAGAACCAGTATAACCTTTGGAGTTATTCAAAATCCAAGAAAGGGGAAAAAAAGGACAAGGTGTGCCTGGTGTTCAAAATATATTTGTTCCAGGTTACTATCCTAAGCAGAGTACTGGAATAGTGTGCAATTGCTCATCTCAACCAGTAGCATGGTTAGGGGAGTGCCCAATATGAAGAATAGTGAATGGGACAATACAGCACCCAATATTTTACTGGGTGCCACAGTAGACCAGAGGTGTATGCTATAGTTAGCTACCAATGATGTAACTGTCTTTGAACAACTATAGGATGCTGTCCAGTCAAGACAGATTTGTAGATATGAAAAATTGAACTCTATGATCTGTAGATTGCACCACGAATTTTCTTATAAAGTTCTTTTTAGATGTATATAGTTTAGTAACAGAGTTGGAAGGGACCTTGGAGGTCATCTAGTCCAACCCCCTGCTCACGCAGGAGACCTGTACTAGGGATTCAAACCGCCGAACTGCCCACCTTTCTGCTCAACAAGCTCAGTGTCTTAGCCACTGAGCCACCTAGTCAGATTTATTTATATAAATAAATTTAACTATAATTTATATAAACTGTATAAATTTATATAGTTCTTTTTATATTTCTTTTGTAGTTTGCTAGGAGGGTGAAGCAAACTAATCACCTTCATTCCTAGAAATAATGAAATCCAGCAATTAATATCAGATTTAATATTTAATACCCATTTCTCCAAAAATAAGATCCTGTCTTAATTTTTTTTGCCACCAAAAATGGCACCAGGTCTTATTTTCTGGGGATGTCATCCACTGGCTCACCTGACTTGCGCACATCGGCCCCGATCTCCTTTTCGCTGTCAGAGGCCTTCAGGAACTTCTGCGGCTGGCAAGGCTTTCCTGAAGGCCTCTGTAGCTGATAACAGAGCTCCGGATCAAGCAGAGCTCTGTTATCGGCTGCAGAGGCTTTCAGGAAAGCCATGCCAGCCTTGCCAGCTGCAGAAGAAATGGGCCGGTGAGGCAGGTGTCAGGGTGTGGAAGGACTGGCTGCAACTGCCCGAAGGTAAGTAGTAGGCAGCTCCACTACCACCCCCATTTTCACTCTAGCTTAATTTTTACCTGTGCACCCTGGAGTGGGCGGGGTCTTGATTAGGGCTTATTTTGGGGGTAGGGCTTATAGTGGGCACACGTGTACAAATCAAACTAGGACTTACTTTTGGAGTAGGTTGTATTTTGGGGAAACACGTTACTTGGTTTTATTGTAAATGGAAAACAAGAGTGGTCATCCAGATTAAAATGCAAACCCTATTTTGAATATAATTTGAAATTACTTTTGGGGCAAAGATGTATCTAAATAAGATTATTTCGATTCCAGAAAATAAGTGAGAAATATAAACTATGATTTATAAGGTTTATATTTGTTCACTTACCAAATCCAAAACGGTACCAGCAAAGTGTAAATGTCCAATATTACATTTTAAGGCAACTGATGTTTAATTATTAAATAGTATACAGCATATTAAATACAGAGGAAATGAAGTTCCATAGATTAATACAATAATTTTTAAAGCCTTCTGCATTTTTTCTGAGAATCTCCAGAGAGGTACGTGCACATTTCTAGAAATCTTTCTCCCTCCTAATACATCACAGGAAATACTCCTAATACAAAATTATACTGTCTCACAGCAAATTTATTTTGTATTTTTGAAAATGCAGTATTTTTAACATATGTTAGCATATCTTAGCTGAAATGATCAAGAGAAAAATACGCTGATTAAAAAAATTGATTTAGCATGCGGTTTCACTTCACAGTCCCTCTGTAAAAATGAAATCTCCCTAACAAACTCTTAATAAAACCTGTCAATATATCTAGAAAGAAAAATGACACAAATGCATTAAGTATTAAATACCCTTGGAAAAAGTCACATATTCCATGAATTTTTGATGTACTATCTTGACATTAATGTAAAACCTTGATATTTATAATTGACAGATATTTAATAAAGTATAGAATATGGCTGCTGCATAGCATGCAAATTTTTCAGGTTTATCAAAAGGAGATAGACACTTATTCAAATGAAGCAACCTGTTGATAAATGGCAAAACTCAGATTACGTTTGTATAGTCTTACCTTAAGAAATAATATGCCCATTTTATTTCAGATAACTCTAAATACATGATAAAATTATGATGCATTTTTAAAACAAGTAAGAATATTATGGCAATTGTTTAGCTAATAAGTGCATGCTACAACGTTGCAGAATAGCAATAAAACTATTTAAATGGCTATTTATAAATAAAACTGTTTTGGAAACAAGCTATTTAAACCTCATAGGATAATAAAAATGGTGAACCAAGATTCTTGGATATGCAGTACATATGCATTTATTCAGAAATCCACACAAAGTTCAAAAAAGCTTTTTCTCAGTTTATATGACAGTGTTCTCAAAAGTAATGGTTTCAAAATGGATATTCCGTTTTTGCTAGTTGCCTGGAAAATTGGCTCACTTATATGCTTAACACCATATTCAGATTATAATTAAAGAGCAAAGTCCAACTTTTCTGCTATTAATGGGAATTTGATCCTAGCACCTACCACAACCACAACAGTGTGCATGTTGTGTATCTGTGTGACACACACAAACACACACACTAACAGCAAGGCAAAAATCATAGAATATATTTTAATATTAATATAATTAATATTAATATTTAGAAATATTTAGAAGGGACTTGGGAAATCAAATTCTCTGCTCAATACAAGAATCAATTATTATAATGCTCTAAAAGAAACCAATCTAGACTGCTATTTATTTCCTACAAAGAAAAATCCACTAAGTCTTGAGACAACCTGTTGAATAGCTCTTACCATTAGACAATTCTTCCTCATGTCCAATGAAAATCTAATTTAAACCTATTTTTTGTATTTTGGAAAACTCTGAATAATTCCTCCTCAGCTTCTATATAATAGTCCTTCACATGCTCAAAGACAACTATTATTATATCTATCTGTAGTTGTCCAAGTACTTTAAACACTTATATGTCAACAAAGAAAAATATTTTATTAGATGGAACACTCTAATTATGGCACATTTTCCCCATCTTAACCATAAGATTATGGTTGCATTTATACTGGCATTTCTACTAGTTGTCTTATTTTGATTTAATTAATTTCTGGTGCCACAATAGAAAAAACGGCTGACACTTGTTAACAGATGGGACCAGAAATATACCTCACCTACAGGAAACAACAGAGCAGGAACAGATAACCAGAGAGAGACATCCCTCAAGTAACCTAAATCCAAGCATGAAACGCTTTAAATGTAACTACCAGCACCTTGAAGTGAACCTGGAAGCATACTGGCAATCAAAGCAAGCTCGCAGAGGTGCCACATGCGCCAAACAATGTTCCTGTTTCTTTACTTCTTGGTTGATATAAAACCAAAGATATTCGATTCGGTTTTATATTTGTCCATTCTTTGAGAGGCAAATTTTCAGCAAAATGTTAGGAAATTTCCTGATAGGGCTATGCTTGTGAGAGTTTATCATCCAATAGACATCAAGGTAATTCCCCACATTACTTTATGCCTTTTCAAAAGATCTGCAGTTTACTTCAGTACAGAATCATTCTCAATTTTCCAACTGGTCAGGAAATTCTAGACACATCAACATAATTACTTTGGTTCATTCCTCTGGTTTTTCTATTAGCATGCTTAGTACACTTCTCACTCAAGCATATTTTAAAAGCAAGTGAAATTATTATAGAACATTGCTCAATAATTTACATGCTTTTTGGCATGACAGTGAATTGTCATGGGTAGGCTAGAACTTTTAAACTGATTAAGGTTACCACCGTTAAAACAAAACAGCGACAGTGCTCCAGTTAAGGGGAGTGAAATAGAATGGAACTTGTAGTTATTTTTTATTATGACAAGCATGTGCTGCATCAAGTCAGATTCTTTAGGCCAAAAGTGTAGAAAACAACTCCTTTCTAATTTAGTTAAATTACTAATTTCTAAAAAACATAAGTCCCTTAAGCAGTTTAATAATGCTCAAAATATGCATCTTCTTTTATTATTTCACTCCAGATTTATCAGATTTCTATTGTGCTTTATTTTTATTGAACATTCATAACTGCTGTTGCATCAAGGAGAAAAACATTAAATCCCAACAATACACTCTGTAATTCTTTGGAATAATATGATTAACTCATGAGGCACGGAATCTTGAACTACAGATTACATCTCAGTGGACAGAGTTGCTTTCTGGAATGCAACTTAATCTGAGAAATATATACTGTTATTCTGTTTTAGCTGCCAAAATGAAAGCTCATTGGAATCTGTGGCCAGGAGAGGGGTTAAAAACCTCATATTTTAAAGAAGAGTCTCAATAGACCTTAGTGTTTTGTAGTCAACATAATATTTCTCCCCGGTGTGGTTTAAAAATGTGCAAAAACAATTTCATCTAATATTGGCATATACAGCTTTGAAGCATAGAGTTTTCAGTCAAAGTATTCAGGGAGATGATTTTAATGGAATTGTAAGTCATTAAGAGCATCAAAAATAAATTAAAAGTAGTTATGTTGGCAAGCAAGGGTCCAAAATACAGAAAATAATGGTTTCCCAAATGACAAGTTTTATGATTTTCAAATTGGAAAATTTTTATTCAACCAATGAACTTTCCTATTGATACAGAAAAGGGACTTAACAGATGAGGTTGGGAAAGCACCATGAAATACAAAATCCAATAAAAGACTTAACAAAATAGATTTAAAGTTTTTGGCATGGAGAAAATTCACTGTCAAACAAATGTGGGATCCCCTGGCATTTTATCTACAATTGAAGGAGCAAAATCAGAAAACCAGAGATTTCAGCTGAACTCACTCATTTAACTTTTCCTTTAACATTGTGCTTAAAATTCCAAACTCCCCAAGACTCTGTGAGAATGCCAACGATTGACTAAATCTGTACCCTACAACAGTCAATTTACACCTGCCGCTATCATAGTAAACAGTAAATTTAAAACATCTATGGAAAGCTTAAAAATGTAAAATAAAACTTCCTAACAGTCAAATAAAACAAAAGAAGGTCCTAAACTATTTAAGGCACTTTCTAGGACAGCTCTATCTTCAGTGTGGGATGTACTCAAGGATGGCACCAACCTGATATCTACTGGGCGAGTGCCCCAATATTTTCTGATCTATGCTTCTGCTATTTAACAAAAGAAAAGTCAACCACTTTTTTAAGTAGTCTGTTTTCATCACTAAATAGCTGTAACCATTAGGAAGTTTTACCCATATTTAAAAAAATTTCCCTTCTCCTAAATTTCTACCTTTCAGTTCTAATTCTACTTTCTAGAACAATGGCCCCCAACCTTTTGGGCACCAGGGACCGGTTCCATAGAGGTTTTTCCATGGACTAGAGGGGGCATAGTTTTGTGTGCTGCCTGCATCCAGCAGATGGGGCCTCGCTTGTTTGCCTGGACCGGTTTCTGGCATGCTGCGGACTGGTGCCAGTCCATGGATCAGTGGCTGGGGACTTCTGCTCTAGAACAATGTAAAACAGCTCTTATCAATATTAATCATCTCATCTTCAAGATAAATATGCTTTTCAGCTATTCCTCATACAGGTAGTTCTTTACTTACAACCATAACTATGATTAGAATTTCTGTTGCTATGCAAGACAATCATTAAGGAAGTCACACCCAATTATGCAATATCTTTTGCTGAAGTCATTAAGCAAATCCAGCTTCATCCATTGACTTTGCTTATCAGAGGACTGTTGGAAAGGTTGCAAATGGCAATCACATGACCCAGATGTAGGAGGTGAGCAGGCTGAACCCAAGGGCAGGGTCAAATGTATCATCAGTTTAGAGTCATTGCACTCCCTCAAAATACCCAAGTCCACCCCCCCACCCCCCGTGAATTCCACTGACCATTATCTAGCACCAATTTGGCTTGACCATTAGTAAAGAGCCTTGATGGTACAGTGGTTTAATGCACCCTGTTATTAACACAGCTGCCTGCAATTTCTGCTGGTTCGAATCTCTCCAAGGCTCAAGGTTGACTCAGCCTTCCATCCTTTCTAAGGTAGGTGAAATGAGGACCCAGTTTGTGGGGGCAATAAGCTGACTTTGTATAAAATATACAAAAGAATGAAGGCTATTGCTTAACGCATTGTAAGCCGCCCTGAGTCTCCGGAGAAGGGTGGCATATAAATCAAATTAAAAAAAACAAAACAAAAACAGAGTCTTGTATATAGGTAGCATGTAAAAAACCGTTAGTGCTTTGAACTCAACTGTTTCCTAATTACTTGCGCCTGACATCAGGATACTGCAACCAACACTAATACATGCAGGTTTCCAAGCATCTGACTCCTTATCACATGACCACATGGATACTGCAATAGTCAGTAAGCCATAAGCGGCATTTCCAGTGTTGCCTTAACTTCAAATGGTCACTAAACAAAGGTTCATAAGCCATGGACTACCTATTCTCCCAATCCAGCGTCCCATCATTCTATATTACTGTAATTTTATATGGAAGATTTATAATTTAAGTATCATATTTAGTGCTCCCTTTTCCCATGTTTGCTCTTTTGATGAACTGTTATCTTTTCATTCTTTTCAATCTGACACTTGAAAAAGTTTTCATTCTCTTATCATTTATACATTGATGAATGTAATGTTCCTCTAGCTTTTTTCATTTTGACATTCTTGCTCCTCCTCTTCTCCTTTGCAGCAATTCAAACAACACTGGTATTTTAATTTACTACAGCATGTCATTTTCTAGGATGTTATTCTTAGGATTAGAAAAACAATACATATGGAAATATGTTATTAAAAATATGAAAGAGCTTCTATTATTCAATACTTTATTGCATTCTCTTTTCAATCTGGCAGAAAATAGGCACGGCTGGGAGGCTATAGCTCTGCTTTTATATGCTAAAGTGCACACAATGATAATATAAGGCAGTTTTTCCTTCCATAAAGCTACAAATATGTCCACGTGCAGAGAAAGTTAAAACAGGAACTGCTGGGTTTCCTTTTAAGACATAACCCAAAATCTCTGTGTTCAAAGAGCAAAGAATCTTCACTGTATATGTCTATGAACTGTATGGCTCCCTCTTGTGTTTATTTTATCATATTTCAAATGTTCAAAAAACTAAGCATTATGCAATAAACATGTGTTCTGTTCACTTTGCTGTATATAATTTGTGCTCATAAAATGGTAATGGCAGCAACATATATTCATTTAAATAATGGGGAAAGAATTATAAATACATACACATTAAAATAATCTGAAGAATCCCCCATAAATTAAGTTTTAAACAAGCCTAATACCTATTTTTTCTCTTTTTCTTGAAATTCAAGTTAAGATATTTTGTCAATTGCCTTGTCTATTTTAGGAATTAGACTATACTTCTGGCTCTTTGCTAATAGCAACGGCTATTTTTGAATATATAAACTTGTACAAGAGATGTAGAAGAAACAGCATCCCTCAGTTTTCAAGTGCACTCAGAATAATTGCAGTCTAAAAGTGCTTAGAAATAACATCTTGAAAATTTACTCCTGCTTTCATCAAGACACTGTATTATTGATTAACAATCAAATATGTGATTATAAACTTTTGTATTGTTTGTAAACCAACAAGCAGACTGGTGAGATATATAGAGCTAAACAGGAACTAGATTTTAGATTCAACTATATTACAGATATAGCTATGGTTTTCCCAGTTGCAATGTATGGCTGTGAAAGTTGGACCATAAGGAAGGCTGAGCGCCAAAGAACTGAGGCCTTTGAACTATGGTGCTGGAGAATACTCCTGTGAGTCCCTTGGACTGCAAGGCGATCAAACCGATCAGTCCTAGAGGAGATCAACCATGCTCTTTAGAAGACCAGATCCTGAAGATGAAACTCATATACTTTGGCAACCTAATGAGAAGGAAGGACTCATTGGAGAAAAGCTTAATGCTGGGAACGATTGAGGGCAAAAGAAGAAGGGAAGACAGAGAATGAGGTGGCTGGACGGAATCACTGAAACAGTCGGAGTGAGCGTAAATGGACTCTGGGGGATGGTAGAGGACAGGAAGGCCTGGAGAAATGTTGTCTATGGGGTTCCAATGGGTGAGACACGACTTTGTGACTAATAACAACATATTACAGAAACATCACAGGGCAAATCTGGTTTACATGATTCTTAAAAATATAGATCATAAAGATGTATATACCTTGCTACCCTTTTAAACCATTTCACCTTCCAATCAGGTACAATACTATTATTAAAATACTAGGAAACATATAGTGAATAATAAATATACACTATCCACTGATATTCCTAACAGCACTTATAAAAGCATGTCAGCATTACTATCTCTCATAGTGAAAGGGCAGGAGGAGAATGACTTACCTGAGTCTATTCAATGACAAAATTCAAAGCAGAGACTTTTTGATTTGTAGTCTTTTGGCCACCAAAAGCGGTCTGGGCTCTAGTTAACTATACCGTATGTCCTCTTCTAGAAAGCCATGCTAGTCACCCACTACTATGTACCTATGAATCAGTTTTTCATTTTTATTTAGTAATTAACATTCCATGTGAATCATGCCATCTTTTGTTTTAAATTATTTTTAAATATTTATTTCTACAAACATCCTTCTTAAAATCAGCTATTTTCTCAGTTTTTACTACATTCTCTACTGTGCTATCCATTAGAGGGAATAATATGTAATTGAATCCAACTCGATCATGGTAAGTCAATTTTATGGTATAATGATAAAGAGTACACCCAACAGTAATATAACAATAGTTATACCATAAAGCTTGTGATACTACTACCGACTTGAAACAATTTTAGACAGAACAGACATTTTTCAAAGTTCTTCTGAAAGAATACAGACACTCTATTGTTCCTTCAAAATGCATCTTTCACTTTGGAATGCTGGCATGCTAATGATCACACTTGTCTACTTTTAAATGTCAGTATTACACATAAGATATAATCTGGATATCATGTCACTTGGTGGCACACTTTATTAACTTTGCACTAGGGTAGCATATGGCAGACATACTTTTTTTAAAAAAACATCATTTAAAACAACATTAAAAGTCTTGCCTGGTAAAGTGTTGCCAGGTTTCTTTTTTAAAATGCTGGAGCTTATCTATGACATTGGCGTCTCATTAATATAGCACCTTCTGTTCTAAAGGGAGGAAACTTGAATCTTTCAGCCTTCACCGTTCTATCACAATATCTTACAATTTGTCCAGGCATGTTTTAAACTGCCCAACTAAAAAAATGCCACCAGTACTGCAATTTTAGAGCAACTAGATACATTAAGCAAATAAACTAAAGACTGACTTCACATAAAAAGAAATGTTAAAATAAGAAAAGTTATTTTAGACTAGAAAACTTTATTGTCACTTTAAATGTACATTAAATAACATATATTAAAATGAAATTTTGCTGCATTCAGCTCTCAAAAGATAGCCATTATGCATTTACACACACACACACGACACAGAGAAACACCACAGACTAGTTCAAATGTGTACATGGTGAAAAAAAGGAATCCTGCAAGTGTACAAGATGGATGGTACATGGAACAAAGCTGTTACAGAATCTAGTATTCCTGCTGTAGATACTTTGAAACCTCCTCCCAGAGGGGAGAAACAGACTGTGAAGTGGGTGTATGGGGGGTCTCTAACAATGCTTTGAGCTCTAAGCACATAGCGCTTTTAAGCAGTATCCTGAATAACGGGAAGCGAACTTCCTATAATCTTTTCAGCTGTCCTTGCCACTCTCTGTATGGACCTTCTATATGAGGCATGCTACCACCAAACCAAACAGTGATGTAATTTGTTAAAATGGTCTCAGTCGTGCCTCTGTAAAAAGTGACCAGGACAGAAGGAGAAAGATGTGCTCTCCTCATCCGATGCAGGAAATGCAAACACTGGTTTGTACGCTTCACTACAGATAGCATATTTTTATATCGTCTGAAAAAACTGAATATAGCTTTAAAAGCAATCTGGGACTACTTTGTCTAACCTAATTTTCAAAATGTTTTTATGATAATACTAACACTAGGTACAAATCTTTCATTTTAAAATATTAAAAATGTTCAAAACCGTTGTAAATTGACATTACAATTCAATAAAGGCAGACAGGCACTAGAATATATTTCAACAGAGATTTTATTTCATTAAACAACAGTGTTGAAAGATTTTACTATATGATATACCATTTCTATGTAGGAAATATTCTTTTCAATAAAAACTTAATGCACACTGAATAGTTATCTAAGAAGATTTTGGTTGATTTTTAGGTGCCACAAAATCAAATCTAATAAGGAGTTCTGTCACTATGTTAAACATTGAGAATATTTTCTTGTCTTTGCAATATAAAGCCTTAGTAACTATGGACACGTACACAAAAGTTGTGGAAAAAGTTAGGTACAGCACAGGAACAAATGGCTAGAAGCAGACGCATTTAGAAGAAAATTGTACTGTAAATTAAAAGGCCATGATGCCATGACACCAATTTATCAATGAAAATGTACTCTCCTGTACTGCTCTACCTCGCCTGTAAACATGCTCCTATCAAAAATCTTTGCATGTACTCAATCTATAGATGTATTAAGTAAAAGAACATAGGATTCAATTTAATCTCTGCAAACACTTAATTGTATAAGAGATTCAGTAGCTTAAGTTGTATTATTTTATACATGGAGTTAACGAAAAGGCCACAAATACAAAGAATCATAACAATGGTTCCCTTTATCTATCCCATCCATACATAAAATGATGGAATAATAAAGTACAATGTACTTATCTACATCACCCAGCTCCCAAGATCCTGGCCAATCTACACATTTGGTATATTTTTATTCATAAAACAGTTTTGATTACAAAGTAAGGTTTATAATGTGCATCATTATTATAGTAAGTTTATTTTTCAAAAATTCAGCTCCTAAATATTTCCTGTGTTGTTTTAAAGACTCCCCACCCACACCCTCTTTGAGTCAGTCTTAATTCCTGGTGAACATAGACAGATAAATCCATGCAATTAATTGGCAACAATTTTTGTGAAATGATTTGCCATTGCCTTTTCCCTGAGAGTAAGAAAAAGTGGTCCAGCTAGTTTTATGCCTAAAATAGGTATAGAACTCATTTCCTCATCTTCTAGCCCAGTGCCTTTAACCACTGCACTGAACTGGCTCTTTTAATAAAGTTATCTTTTTTAAATGTTCTTTTTCTATCTCTTCTACAATTCCATAGTACCTTTTCTAATAATTTATAAGGTCTTACTTTTATTTTCTCCTCTACCTATTGCTACCTCTACCTTTAACAAGATTTTGCTTTTGTTTACAATTATTCCCTCCTTCCTTGCATAAGAAAGTTCTCTTAATAATCAGTTAATTAGACATATTTGGGCTATTCCTGCTGTTGCCAACTTCCAAATCAGCTAGGGCAGACAAGGACAGTCTTGTCAATCGTTTTACTACCTTACACAGCTTTACTTGTCTTCCCCTCTTCTACGAACTTTAGATCAAAAGTCTTTTTTTTGTCTACAATACTTAAGATCATAGCCACTTATCTGCTGAACAATGACAGCTCAGAAAGTCTCAGATCTTCCTTTCAAGCTTTGCCCCTTTTGCCAATGCAAAACAACTTTTCTCCTCCTAATGGACAGTATTTTTTCTTTAATTCTCTTAACCTCACCACAGCATGCTGCATGCCATCAAAAAGTATAATGAAATATGGAACTCATTTGTACAAAATAGAATAAAAAGTATGATATATAAGATATATCATATTTGCATTAGATAATTATATAGAGAATGGTAATTTTTACAGTTGTAACATATGTTCTATATTTTAATTTTTTGTATTTGAACCTATTATTTTTTGATAAATATATATTTGTGTTTTGTTCCCTTTTTTGTCATTTTAAAAGCATTTAAAATATTTTATAAAAAGTTCTATATAAAGGTATGAACTTATATGATCTTGAAACCTCCAATAGCAAAAAGGGTAGTATTGAACATGACCAAATTTTTCTAAAATGTAAGAATATATTAAAAAAAACAAGCACTACAACAATGTGAATTTTTTTCTGCACTATTCAAAACTAGTACAAAATGAAACCTTTTAAATGTATTTACGTGTTTTTAATGCATATAATTCATATTTATTACAACTTGTTTTAGCCTCTTACCTGTACAACTTTGTAGAAATAGGCATATTGTCGGGCAGTATTTTTATACTGGCTAAAAATATCGTGTATGGCCTGAGTTGACTGAAGATATTGAACTTCATCTTCCTCAAAGTAAAGAGCAGTATTATATTCATTTGGGAGGGTCTGGATATAAGGTAGCCAGAAGGAATTAGGGTTGTATCGTTCACAGAGAAGATGAAAAGCTAATGTGATATTGCCCATAGCTTGGAGAATTCGATCTTGAGAATATAGAGAACCTTAAAAAGAAAAGAAAGAACCCTGTAAGAAAATTTTAGTCCCTCTAAAATTAAGGGGGGAAAACTTAACATGTATCTATTTTATACCAGAATCAATTTATCTCCTATCATAGGAGATAAATACACAAGACAATAATTTAAATATATATCATATTAAATATTAAGGAGGAAAGTACTGCAATGAAAAAATACAAAGGTAGCTTTTGTAAAAAAGTATCAGTATGGTTCTTTATTATTCCTAAATCTTCTAACATAACATAACATTAAATCCACTGACACAATTGAGGTTTGTGGGATTATCTTCCTTCATTATATTATTTCATTGATTAAATTTTTTTCTGAGATGAACACAATAAATTGTAATGATATGACTCGGGCAAACATTTATAATTAAGAATACTCAAACATTTATCAAATTTAGGAATTTTATTAAAATTTAAATCTTAACACAAATCCATAATTTCTCTCCAAGTTCCTTATATCATTACTTAAAAACAGATATTTAATTATTACTACTATTAAACAGATGGTTGACTATTAATTCTACCTGAGAATTTACAGCATTATTCCATAGAAAACATCCTATAAATACACCTTAGATTTATCTGTTAATACTTTCAAAAACTCTTCTTACCCAGGATTGAATTTTTAGCTGACTCTACGGTCATTAATAATTTTCTGGGAACCCAGAGAAAAAGTTCTTCTGCCTATAAAAGCCACAAAAATAGTTCACAATATTATATATATCAAATAAACATAACATTTTAGATAGCAATCCAGCTCTTTTTTTGCAAACTTAAAAAATATTACATGAGTTGCATGTCTTATCTATTGGGCTTCCTAATGGATATGTTCTTGGTCACAAGTTAGTCATGTAATTGTTATTTGCCTAGGCACAAAATAAGAGATTGGCTTGCGTGTACAATTCTCTTTATGTGGGCCATTCCATGCCAAATGAACAAAGGAAGAACTATGTCAGACTCAAATTTCTGTAAATGTTTTCAACAAAATAGCATTTAGCAGTTAGACTTAGACTTAGAATAGAATAGAATTCTTTATTGGCCAAGTGTGATTGGACACACAAGGAATTTGTCTTGGTGCATACACTCTCAGTGTACATAAAAGATACATTCGTCAAGAATCATCAGGTACAATACTTAATGACAGTCACAGAAAACAAATAAGCAATCAAATCATATTAGGAAACAGTCAATATAAATTGTAAGGATACCAGCAACAAGGTTAGAGTCATACAGTCATAAGTGGGAGGAGATGGGTGATAGGAATGATGAGAAGATTAATAGTAATGCTATTAATAGTTCATATAACCCAGTGGTGAAATCTAAAATTTGTTACTATCAGTTCTGTGGGCGTGGCTTGGGGTAATGTGACTGGGTGGGCGTGGCCATTTTTTTTTAACCTTTAAAACCAATTTTTCTACAACCTCTTCGGCGAAGAGGTTGTAAAAAAATGCTTTTAAAAGGTTCTGATGATCCCAGCTGAGTTGCCTGATTGGCAGAGACTTTTTTTCTTTTAAATGCCTCTGACGATCAGGCAACTCAGCTTGGATTGTCAGAGGCTTTTAAAAGAAAAAAAAAGGGTTTTCTTTTAAAAGCTTTTGATGATCCCAGCTGAGCCGTGCAATCATCAGACTTTTTTTTTTACTTTTAAAATCATTTTTTCGGCTGAAAAGGTTGTAGAAAAAATGCTTTTAAAAGTAAAAAAAGGCCTCTGATGATTGTGCGGCTCAGCTGGGCGGGGGGGGACGGGGACGACAGGGATTTTTGCTACCAGTTCTCCGAACCACCCATCTCCATCACTACTGGATTGGGTGATCCGGTCCAAACCAGGAGCATTTCACCCGATATAACCCATAGTATTTTACAGAACTCTCTGGCCTGTTTACAGTGTTAGGATATTGGTCCCAACAATTTTTTTTCTTTTCATGACAGTAATCCCTTGCAACGAGGTAGAGTTGGCATGATTGGAGTAGAACACAGGTGTCAAACTCTCCGCATCACATTGCTATCACATGACATTTCACGACATTTTCCCTTCGTAGAGCTGGGGGGGCGTGGCCTGTGTGTGACGCATCCAGCCGACAGGCTGCCAGTTTGACACTCCTGGAGTTGAGCGTTTACTGGCTGGATGTCCCTTGATGCCTATGCAGAGCTCACAGCAGATATTTTCTCTTTGCACCCAGAGAGAGAGACTACCTAAGATTGAATTCAGCTTCCCAATTGTGAGGCAAGAGCTCCACCTCTAGGCCACCACACCACTCATACTGCCCAACAATATGGGTCCTCATTTTACCAACCAAGGATGGAAGGCTGAGTCAATGAGTCAACTCTGAGTTTGTCAGGATCGAACTCCTGGCTGTGGCCAGTTAGATTCCAATACTATATTTTTATCATTCTGCCACCAGGGCTCATAAAAAAGGAAGAAAACTTTTATATTTTCTGGCTACAGAAAATGTCTGTGATAACTTGCAGTAGCTAGTTTTGCAGTAGTTTATCTTAGATAGATAAAAGCACAAGACAAGCATAGAACTAGATCTTGACGTATGACCATTTGCTTAACAATGATTTGAAGTTATGACAGCACTGAGAAAAGTGTTCATGAAGTTATTTCACACCACCCAAATGGTCACATAATCTCAATTTGGGCTCTTGGCAACTGACTTGCATTTATGATGTTTGCATGGTCCTGCGGGCACGGAATTGTGATTTGTGACTTTCCAAATTGGCTTCTAACAAGTTAACAGAGGATTTTAATGATTATTACATTTACTTAATGAGATTGATGACCTGCTTAACAACCACACTATTTAGCAACCAAAATTCTAGTCCCAATGATAATCGTAAGTCTAGACTATTTGTTTTAGCTTTCTTTCTAACTATTCATTATCGTTCTAGAAATATTGGCAGAAAAGGTTTGAGATGATAAACAAATGCCAGGTCTTAAAATCTGTGGAGAGGAATAAGCTTAAATGTTATGCAGCCAAAATAGTATTAACTATTATAGAACTACAAAGGGCAATAAAACAGTTGATGAAAACAATTCACAACTTTTGAGAATTCTGTGGATATAAAATCAATGACCATAAAACAAAAATAATTAGAAGATATTTAACACAAGGAAAAATTAATATCTTGTGTGAAGAATCTGGCTGTCAGCTAACCCATTCAATAGACCATCTACATTTGATAGATAATAATCAAGAAATATATCAAAATTGGAAACACATATAGAACTATCCAGAGAATTTTGGAAATTAAATTTGAAATGAAATCACATTATAAAACAATGCAATATATTTTGCAACTGTTCATAAATGTTGTACTTGGCATTAATTGCACAATTTAAGCAATCTTATGTTAATTAACATTTTTAAAAATTATATTTAACACTAATATAATTTTTCTAATATCATGTTAACAATTTCTAGTTTCTATTGCATAAATACCATTATTCTCAGCTATCATCTGTATTGTTTAATATATTATTTGCATTTTATAATACAATAAAAGAATTATTGGTTTAACTTTGGAAAAAACCGCTGGGTGCGGTTTGCACTCTGCTGTGCAGAATGGAAAAAGAAGCTTTCTCATATACGATTTAGAAGCATGTCACAAAGGGGTGTTTTGGCACTCTCCAGTCCATTTAAGCGCTTTATGCTTTTATTTTTGTTTTTCACAGATGGAGGCAGCCCCATACAGCCTGGTATCCAGGCTGGGCATGCCTCATGAATAGCAGGAGCAAGAGGATGATAATGAAGGTCAGCTGGGACAGAAGGGGGCCAAAAGTGCACTAATAGGGGATGGGCAGGAGATGCAGCTCCTGTATTTTTATCACATGATTGCATGAGTGCTGCAACAGTCATAATTTCGGGCATGGATCATAAGTCCATTAGTTCAGTGCTGTCAAAGATTCAAATAGTTACTGAACAAATGCTTGTAAGTCAAGGACTACCTATTTTAATTATTGTAAGGATAAATTCTGATGTTAAGTATGAGGGAGGAGCACTAAGAAATATAACAGAATTTGAAATACTTATACAAAATCAGTACCATCTGTTAAGGCGGTATATATAAATTATTCAGAAACGATATGGAAGGGGAACAAATAAACTGCATGATAAAGTGGATAGAAAACTTTAAAGAACTAGTCGCAACACAATAGTGGAAGAATTATGGTCCAAATTTATCAAATTTAAAAATCATATGTAATATTGATATACACTTTAAAAGTTTAATTTAGCTAAATGATCACAGTATTAACTATTTCTAGTTTTAATGGAATAAATAGCACTGTACTCAGTTATTATCTGTATTCTAAAATGTATTATTCAGACCTAATGCAATAGAACAATAAACTTGAAAAAAATTACAGACATTATATATGAGATTTTAATTGCATTTTGGAGTATGACATCTCTGAAAAGGTGAAAATCCCTATTTTTTCCCCCTCTGAAATCATATATTGAGGAGAGGTATGTGTTTGTGTGCCTTAAAGTCAGTGTTGATTCCCAGTGACTGCCTGGACAAGTTACTGCAGTTTTCTTGGCAAAGTTTTTCAGAAGCGGTTTGCCATTGCTTCCTTCCTAGGGCTCCATGAAGAAAAGTACT
Source organism: Arizona elegans (assembly GCA_022577455.1). Taxonomy (NCBI): domain Eukaryota; kingdom Metazoa; phylum Chordata; class Lepidosauria; order Squamata; family Colubridae; genus Arizona; species Arizona elegans. The sequence goes on along the minus strand of JAKOOJ010000001.1, from coordinate 21,611,015 downwards.
ATCATACTAAATATGTACTTGTGTGTTTAGTAACTCTTAAAATAATTAGTTGCTTAAAATTTAATATTTATATTATTTATTTCTGTATGTTGACTTTTATATTCATCATGGACATAATGAAATTTATGAGGTGAATTGACCAATATTAGTTGTGTGAGCCAAGTAATTCCTAGGTCTACTTCTATACAGGATGAGATTCCTAACAGATGTTTTTCTTGAAAACTAATAAAGGTGGGATATAAATTAATTACTGTATTTTTCAGTCTGTAAGATGCACTCCCCTCAAAAAAAAAAACAAAAAACGGGTGAAAATGTCTGTGTGTCTTATAGAGAAAAAGTTTCCGAAGCCCCGCCCACCTGCTGGCCTCTACCCTTTGGGCAATTTTGGCCTCTGTGTGCCCCGTTTTCAGCCTCCGCGCACCCCATTTTCAGCCTCTGCGTATCCCGTTTTTGGACCGTTCCAGACAGTGAGGATCACCACCGCTGCCTACTGCTGCTGCCAATTCCCATCGCCATTCACCGCCAGCGATGATTCCCACTGCCTGGAACAGGCTGAAAATGGGACACGCAGAGGCCGAAAACGGGATGCCGTTGTCGGAGGTGATCCCAACAGCCTGGAACAGCTGATTGGCGGTATTCTGGGAGGCCAATCCAACCGCCAATCAGCTGCTCGTGCTAAATCAGGCTGTGATAACGTGCTGAAGCTGACCAGGCTGTTTGCTGCAAGGATGCTAGCCAGATGAATACCGATGGATGCTGGGAGGCAGAGGCAGATATTTTTTTTCTTGTTTTCCTCCCCAAAAGCTAGGTGCGTCTTACGGTCCAGATTGTCTTATAGCGCAAAAAATACTGTAATTATTTAGTGTATAGTACCATTTCTGAAAAACCTGGCAGGACTGTAAGCACTAGTGTAAGCTACATACATTTTTTTCTGACCAAAATAATTATATATTTCACAGTAAATTAACTTGGTTATTGTCATGCCCCCATCAGAGCCTGAATCTGCGGAGGAAGAAGAGCCGGAACTGGAGCCGACAGAGATTGAGGGGGTGACTTCATTGGCTTTGGAGGAAAATGGGGAGTAACAAGCCCAGTCAGGCCAGGGCCTTTCAGGATTGGGACGGCTTGAAGACACGGAGGAATGGGGACAGGATTAACAAGAGAGTCTAAGCAGTGAACATGACAGAGCTCAGGCAATGAGCAAGGACCACCCCCACCTGACCCTAAAGCACGGAGAGTGGAGAGAAGGCGAGAACAGCGCAAACTGACCCAACTACTCGGGAGGAGAGCACCCTGCCCCTCTTCACAATGCACACCTGGGGACTGAGATTTAAGGAGACGCTGTAGGGAGAGGATTTGTCAAGAACGAACGCTGAATTCATGGAGTGTTGAGTGCCAACGTTTGAACTTTCCTGGATTCTTTGCATTTCTTCTGGCTTTCTGGATTAATTGTCTTGCTCTTTTGCTTCCTGGATTCCTCAAGTTGCCTTGTTGGATTTCTTGCTTTGCAGCCATTGTGCTCACAGGATTGGGCTGGACTATTTGCAGCCAGAGGCTGCCGGAGGTGTGTGTGTGTGTCATCACTTTGCTCTGAGACTTGCCAGAAACGTGGGAGCGTTTGGGGAAATTTGGAGAAATAAAGTAGTGGTTTGAACTGCCAGCTGCCTGTGTTACCTCCGTGCCATGCCGCGAGTCATCAGTTATATTTGGAAGAGAAGAAGTATAACTTAGTTCTCTGACAATTATAAAAACCTGGAAAATCTATCCAAGCGTAATAAAATATTGTGACACTTTTTTGCCATCCCTTAAGCAAAGGAGGGCAAACATAGGCAACCACCAACATTTCAATCATAATCTTGCAGTATTCCAAGATTGCAACAGTGAAATCCAACTTTAAAATACCCATTTTAGGAAATCCCATTTTTCATGGTAAAATGGGAAAATTACGAAATTTCCGTCCAAAATTATGAATAGGAATGGAATCACACATTTTTCTCTGTGATTACCTATGGTATATTACTTTTTAAAGACATTCAGATTATTTTGATTGAAGCAGGATTAAATATTTAGAAATAAGTAAGTAGAAAAAGATAAAAAAGCAAAGTAATATTTTACTCACTTTTATATCTTGTGTTGCTTTTAATCCAAAACCCTCTTCTCCAAAATTAGCTACTTCAAAACCATCTGTGGCTGCACCATTCTCTCCAGCCCATTTTATTAATTCAGAGAAATAATCTTCTCTTTTCCCATCAAATATAATAGATAAACCTGTGTTCACATTTAATGGGAGACAAAAATACACAACAAATTCCTATTAGTAAGCCTATGTACATTATTCATTTATCACTGCTATTATGTGGAAAACAGTAACGAACTCAAGAGTGCATCCTGAGTGTATATGCAAGCAAACTACATGTATTTCTGAGCTGGTTGTATTGGCATCAATAGTTGGCTTGTGACAGCAGGGAAGGAGCAGCACATTTTATGACAGCTGGAAGTGCTTTATGGGCCATAATTCCAAATGACCATAAAATAACCAAGTCATTAATCACGACTCATTCAGCAACTGTCCAAAGTTACAATAGTGCTGAGTGAGTAGTACTTACAACCAGTCTTCAAAGTCCCAGCTGCCTCAGCAACCCCATGATCATGTGAGCAATCTAGGCACTTAGTAACCATCTTATACTAACAATGATTGCAGTATCCCAGTCACATGACTGCCATTTGTGATCTTCCATCTGCCTTCTCACAAGTAAAGTCAATGGAGAAGCCAGTAGAGAGGATTACAAGTTGTTCCTGTAAATAGTTTTCACTCCCAACACTTTCCTCTTTCCCCTCTCACAGCCCACAGCACCCATTCTCCACCTAGTTGAACTCACATATGGCTGCAGTAGCCACCCATATGCCTTCTCATCCTTTGGAACATCCACCCCATATGTGGTCATACTAGTGCCAGACTGCAGCAGCCACATGCACAGCCTCCCACTCTTCAGAGCACCCACCTCCAGTCTAACTCATACCACAGCAGCCATTTACCTGCACACTAGCCTATTTGTGAGCAGGCCAGAACTTGTAACTTCCTGCCAACTTCCTCACTAACTTTGCTTGTTGGAAGCCAGTTGGAAGTCACAAGGAGGACTTAATGGCCTGTAATCTTTGCTTGACAACACAACATGACTGCAATGATTGCTGTAGTCGTTTTCCATCATTAAATGAGAATTATTTATTGTGGATATGTGCTGCTAAAGAGTTGTAGTTTAAGAAAACGGTTTAGTTGTGTATATTAGTTTGGGTAATGTAGGCAATTCTAATCACATAAGGTAAGATTGTAAATTCTATAAACTGTACAGTCAATAATACATTTGGACTCTTTTGATATCCCCAGTTCTATATGTTCTATAGTTATATATAGAATACATATTCTAAACATGTTTTTCATGTGGAATCATAGAATATATAATGTCAAGGGAAAAATATTACACTAAGTTAGAAAAAAAGTTTAACTTGGAAAATATAAATAGAATTCAATAGTATTTCCTGTTTGCAGACGTGCATGTTTGGTACAAACAAACGTCAAGGATCATATGAATGCTGATACCTTTGTATCATTTGTTTTTGTGTATGACATTACTCCAATTTGATGAAAATCATTCCCATTATTAATGGACATAAACTTGAGAGAAGAACTGAAGCTTTAGCTAATGGTTTAACATTAGCCTCAATGCACTAACCTCAACTTTAGATACAGGTATTCCTTGCTTAATAACTGGTCACTTAGTAACCATTTGAAGTTATCATGGACTCCTCCCAAAATATATTAACAACCTGGTTCCAGAATTCCGATGTGGCAGTCCCTTCCCCCTGTGGCCACACGATTGATTGCATTTTGGGCACTTAGCAATCAGTCCCCCTTTATAGACAGTTGCAGCATTCCATGGTCACATGACATGATTTACAACTTTTGCAGGGAACTGGCCTTTTGGGCCACTGGACTGTCATGACTTACGATGAAACTGGTCTCATATGAGCATTCTTCCCAAAACAGAGGTAAGAGTTCCTTACAGTATTTGGGCCAAGATTGTAGCATGGAAAAGTTTTAACACTGCTAGTACTAATCTGCCTCTGATTTTAAAAAATGCTTGATGACTATTGAAGAACCTCATATCAATGGGAGACATAATCACAACAGGCCCTCCAGTTTTCTTGGGATGGAAAACCATTCTCAAGTATTTAAATGTGTTTGCATTTTGATCTTTGACCATGACTTTAGATTTTTGCAAGTGGATTATATAATTCATTGCCTTCCTAAGCCTTATTGGACAGCAACAGTTAAGAACTGCATCATCTACATACAGAAGTATCACAACTTTGCACCTTGCTAATTTGGGGCCATGTGTGACTTGTTCATTGATTCAGTCATGGAATTAATAAACAAATTAGACAGGACAACTTCTGTAATGCATGCAGAGATAGAATCTGTGTTTTGATAATGGAAAGAATTAACCTGACAAAGACTTAAACATGAATGGGTTAACTCCACTTCTTGCTAGAAAGCAAGGCTTAAACATTTTGTCACCCAAAAGAAGCTATCCCACTTTTGTACTATGAATTGACTTCAGAAAAAGGCAGTCAAAATGAGGTTTATTATGTACTCATGTATACATACTGATGTAATTATCAACAAACATTCAATACAGAACAATGAGGGTCATTGGTACAATAGACATTAGGGAACATAAACATTCCCTCAGAGTGGCTGTAGTTATTTATATGTAATTCTTCCTAAGGAGGTACTGGTGAATCCACATTGGTGACTAAAAGGGCACAACATGTTAAATCCAAGTACCATTCTCAGTCACCTGAAGATAGACAACAGAAATGGATCAACTTTAGCAATATTCCAGGGGCAATTAGAATGATTGAAGGCATCTTCCATATAACAGATAACCCAAAGGCTGCATCTGCTTATGCAAACTTAATGTTACTGGAAAGAAGATTCTGACCACAGTTTTTCCCCACAAATGTCCATGAAGAGCTATTGAGGTAGCTGATTCTCTAAATAAATGTTAATGCTACCAGGCAGCTACTTGTTACGAGTCAAATGGGCCAGCATAATGTATTTCTTTGACTTTGGGTGAGTTTGGGCCAGTCCCCCTCTCAGCCGAACCCACCTCATAAGGTTATTATGGGGAAAATAGGAGGAAGGTATGTTATGTTCACTGCCTGCCAGGTCAGATCTCCCTGGCGTTTTTTTTTTTTTTTGTAAGCTTCTGTTTCCCTGCAAACGATGAAACAGAAGCTCATAAAAGAAAAAGCTCTTGCCACACTGCCAGTGTTAGGATGCCCCGCCTCCCGCCAGCCAGCTGGTCTTCAGGTCTCTGCTGCGCATGTGCGTGTGCATGTCAGCACATGCGCATGTTCATGCATGTCCATGCATGTCCATACAAGCATGCGTTCGCGCACCTTTCAGTTTGGGCATGCACGTGCACAGTTTGGGCACTTGGTGTATAAAAGATTCGCCATCACTGCCATAGAGACTTTTCACTTATATACAGTAATATCAAGAGCTATGGACTCCTGGAACCAGCAAAGGCAAGCAGGAACATTCCTTCTCTACATAGTTTTCCTCCCATGCTATCTTGGACAGATTAATCAGCCAAACTGAACAGAGAGCATCTGATTATTAGGATATAAGAGGTGGGTGCCTTGGGTAAATGAACATGCATGTACTTCTATACACAGAAAGAAATGTAAATTGAAATTTGAATAAAAATATTAAAACTTTTGTACTGTATATTTATTTACATTATAAATTTGCAGTTTTTATAAACCAAATATTTTCATGCACAACTGTGAAGAAAACCTCCAAAGAAGCAGTTTCAAGTTATTCTCCCACTTGTCTTTTAAATTGTGAATATGCATGTTGAATCCTTCAGTGAACAGTTAAGATGGAATAATTTTTCACTATACAAAATGAAAGAACATTACTTCTCAAATTGATCATTAAAATTCTCCACGCTCAAAATGCATTTTGATTAAACTTTTTAAAACTTCACAAATAAGAAAAATAAATATATAAATACAGTTATCTTTAGAAATAAATTGTTGATTTCATTATAATCACTACTAGCAAATGAAAATAAATCAGATTATCCACTAATAAACAAAGATTTTTAACAAGGTCCCTGCCAACATAAAATCTTGCTTTAATAAGTGACTATAACTTTTGGATAAATAACCAAATAATTAACTGTGCATTGTCAATACTTTTCTGCAGCATTGTGAGGCTGAAAAACACTAAATTTCCTTTCATTTTTTTATGTACCTTTTTAAATGCACTTTAGGAAATAGCATTTGAAAATGTTTCCCCATTTACAACTACAAATTGTAAATGAAAATTCAAAATATTATTTTATTACAACACTAGATGTTTTTTAAATATAAAAATAGTATGTCTTAGAATACTAGTATACATTACATTAATGACTCTGATTTTCAATTAAAAAAAAATGTAGCTCATGGTTGAACCGTGGAATCCCAGGTGGTCTCAGAACATGATTATTTTCTTGCAGACGTTTCATTACCTGGCATGGGAACATCTTTACTGCTAGAAGGAAATGGGTTTTTTTGTTTATACACAGTACTTTGCCTTTTGTCAGTTTGATGAGGGTGTGATTTTTCGCCTTATTTTTTGATTAGGCTGTTGTTTTATACTTGATTGTTTCTGAGTTGGTAGCTCCTCAGTTAGGGTATTGTTTATTGCTTGCTTGTTTGTCTTTTAATCATGGTTTTAAACCTACCATAGGGCAGTGATGGCGAACCTTTTAGGGACCGAGTGCCCAAACTGTAACCCAAAACCCTCTTATTTATCGCAAAGTGCCAACATGGCAATTTAACCTGAAGGGCAACGTAAGCTGCAGTGCTGCCTGCATCAAGCTAGACTGGGGAAGGAGAAAGCGCGAGTGAGCCAGTGCTGCTTCCCTCCAGCCTTTGCCCAAAGCACCGCACCGCACCAGGAGGCTGAAGTTGGGATTTCTGCCCCCGTCTGACCCGTGTGTATCTTGGCAATGGGACTGTTTCTCTCCGCCTCCTTTTTCTGTTTTGTCTGCTGGATCAGCGCAGAAGGACGAACCTAGCTTTGCTGCCCATTGCAGCTAGGAATCTCAAAGCCAAGAATGAACATTTGTGTTGTAGCCAGCCCGGGTGCTTAGATCGGCTCCTTGAAAACTCCGTCTCTTGAGGAGCCCGGCTGAATTTTTGCATGCCACTCATTGAGGCAGAGGGTGTGGGGGGAGCTAATAGGTGGCCAAGCTAAGTACTTGAAGAAACTCGGCTGGCCGGTGGGGAGACAGAGAATCCCAACACCGGTAGCTCTGCAGGGAAAAAAACTGTATTTTTGCCAAGCCGACACAGGGTCGTATAGTGGCTCCGCGTCGTAATGGGCTTCAGGAGAACAATGGGATCCTGTCTCCCCCATTGTGAAGCGCGCGAGTGAAAAAGTTCACTCAATCAATTCCAACTTCGCGAGATCTTTTTCTTTCGCAAGAAGTTGGAATTGATTGAATGAAACGCGATGGAGAAACGCGATTGCCGCAGGACTGGGGTGACTGCATGTGTGTCCACAGAGAGGGCTCTGTGTGCCATATCTGGCATGCGAGCCATAGGTTTGCTATCACAGCCATAGGGTATGTGGATTTAGCTTGGTCTGGAATGCCTACAGTTTCCTAGTTGAAGGTTAAGTGTTGTGAAATTAGGAATACACAATAAACCTAATGCCTAATCAAGTAACAGTCACAGATAAAATTATAGGGCTATCAATTTTGATAGGGTAAGCTAGTGTACATAAACAGAGAGCAAACCCAATTTCTTCTAGCACAGAAGATGTCACCTAGCCATGTAACTAAATATTGAAATGTAGGCAAAAAACCCACCAATCATAGAAAGCCAAGGAGTCAGATTTTGCTTGGAATTTATTTATTTAAATCTATTTATATGGCCACCTATTTCACAAATGCAACAATGGCAACTGAGAATGATGGAAAAATATAACATAGATACAACATAAACAACACATTTCAAAACCAATTTACTTAAGCTGTTATTTTTAGAGCAACAGAAGGCAATTAAATATTATTTCAATGCTACTTCTTACTGCTTTATTCACATACCTTTCTGCTTTTTACGAATTCTCTCAACAAGAGCTCGGATCTGCTGATATTCCTCCCACTCTTTTCCAGGACCGGGAGTTGGGCTGCTACATTCTGAAGCATAAGCAAAAACTTAATTGTGTGTGTGTGTATAAATATGTATATCCATCAGAAAATTATTATACAAATGTAAAAATAAATTCTATTCATTCCAAATACTAGAAATATAAATCTAAAAAACCTAAACATCTCCCTAAATATTTCAGGACACAATATCAGAACCTGGAAAACAGAAGACTTAGATGCAATTGATCAACAAAAATATTCTAAACAAGCATTGATTCCATGTTTGAATACTGAAAATTTTTTCTTATCCATGTAGATTCTTATTTCCTTACCCTGCCAAAAAATGTAGGATAATATACTTACTCTGTAACAATTCACTAATCAGATTCAATATCTCCTTTGGAGAGACAGCTGTTGTAGCTCCAGTACCTGACTTCTGTGTTTTCACTCGGCTTTTTTTCCCCATCTTCTAGCTTTAAGAGAATAACAGTCAAATAAGCAGCATTCTTTAATCAATATATAAGATTCCTTTTTCAATAGATATTTATCAAATTAAAGGTGAAAAAGTGGAAATGAAGAAAGGTTAATTAACTCTTTAAAATTATATATTTGACTTATTTAACTGAATCTGGAAAAACTTACTATGAAGTTATATTATAGCAAAATAGCAATAAAAGTACATAAAAGTGGCAGCAATAAAATTCTTGACAGGAACTTACCAATCTTATCTTAATGAAAAATAGTTTTTTACTCTCTAGGATTGTGCAGGGCATTCAAAAGAGGTGATATGAGGAGTGCATCTCCTCAAAACAGTAAAGCAGTTATATGATTTAAAGCTGCTGTGAAGATAGCCCAATTGTCCCTGCAAGTGTGTGTAATAAGTAATTTCCATAGGAACTACCAGAAAACCAACTATACATGTACTGGTAATTTTCCATTAACAACTGCCCTGTTCAGCAAATTTCAAACTTATGATTGGTCCTCCAACTTATAACTGTCACAGTATTCCTATCAAGCAGAAGCCCAATGACAACAGTAAAATCCAATTGAGTTCCTTCTTTTACTCCTCCCTTCCTTTATCATTGTTTACTTATTATCACTTGATAGCCATTTATGAGCTTCACAGGCAGCTCCCAACAAGCAGTCAATGAGAAGTGGGCAGTAAGTCACAAGTCATATGATGTCACACTTAAAGACCATGGGTGATTCACTTAACAACTGTAATGAAAATTATGCCATAAGTCTGGTCTGGTCATGTAATATTTCACTTAACAATCACATCACTTAGCAACAGAAATGCCAGTCCTTAAATGAGGACTACCTGTACATATATGCAAAAATGATAAAGGCTAAGCAAAGACCATAGTTGTTTTAATGCTTCAAGAAAATGTGATTTCATTTTGATGTTTTGCACAGCCGTTTGTTTCCTGTTTATTTATTTATTTATTTATTAAATTTATATACCGCCCTATTCCTAAGGGACTCAGGGCGGTGAACAGCGAACGATAAAAATACATTTAATACATCCCAGTTTAAAATAAAATCAAAAAAAGCAATATAAAGGGAAAGTTAGGCCAGGCCGGCCTGCTGAAACAGGAATGTTTTGAGGGCACGGCGGAAAGTGCGCAGGTCCGGAATCTTCTGTATCTCTGGGGGGAGCTTGTTCCAGATGGTGGGTGCCCCCACAGAAAAGGCTCTCCCCCTGGGGGCCGCCAGTCGACATTGTTTGGCTGACGGCACCCTGAGAAGCCTCTCTCTATGGGAGCGTACTGGGCGGTGAGAGGCTATTGGTGGCAGAAGGCGGTCTCGTAAGTACCCCGGTCCTAAGCCATGGAGCGCTCTAAAGGTGGTAACTAAGACCTTGAAGCGCACCCGGAAGACCACAGGGAGCCAGTGCAGCTCGCGCAGGAGGGGAGCCACATGGGAGCGCCATGCTGCTCCCATAACTACCCGCGCGGCCGCATTCTGGACCAGCTGGAGCCTCCGGGTGCTCCTCAAGGGGAGCCCCATGTAGAGAGCATTACAGTAGTCCAGGCGTGAAGTGACGAGGGCATGAGTGACCGTATTTAACGAGTCCCGATCCAGAAAGGGACGCAACTGGCGAATCAGGCGAACCTGATAAAAAGACCTCCCGGCCACAGCCGTCAAGTGTTCTTCTAAAGACAGCCGTGAGTCCAAGAGGACGCCTAAGTTGCGAACCCTCTCCGTGGGGGGCAATGACTCATCCCCAATAGTCAGTGATGGCACCAATTGACTATATCGGAACGTCGGAAACCACAGCCACTCAGTCTTGGATGGGTTGAGCCTGAGTCTGTTCCTCCCCATCCAGATCCGTAAGGCCTCCAGGCACTGGGACATCACTTTAAGGGCATCATTGGGGTGGTCCGGGGTGGAGATGTATAGCTGAGTATCATCAGCATACTGATGATACTTCACCCCAAAACCACGGATGATCTCACCCAGCGGCTTCACATAAATGTTGAACAGAAGGGGTGAGAGAACCGACCCCTGTGGCACCCCACATACAAGGGGCCTCGGGGTCGACCTCTGCCCCCCTGTCAACACAGACTGCGACCGATCAGAGAGAAAGGAGGAGAACCACCGCAACACGGTGCCCCCCACCCCTAACTCTTCTAACCGGTGCAGCATGATACCATTGTCAATGGTATCAAAATCTGCTGAGAGATCTAATAGGACCAGGATAGAGGAGCAACCCCTGTCCCGAGCCCTCCAGAGATCATCTACCAATGCGACCAATGCCGTTTCCGTGCTGTATCCAGGCCTGAAGCCCGACTGGAACGGATCTAGATAAGCCGATTCATCCAAGTACTGAGGAAGCTGTCGCGCTACCACACTCTCAACAACCTTTGCAACGAAGCGAAGGTTGGAGACTGGACGGTAATTAGCCAACACTGCTGGGTCCAGGGAAGGCTTCTTGAGGAGAGGCCTCACCACCGCCTCCTTCAAGGCGGCAGGGAAGACACCCTCTCTCAAGGAAGCATTTATAATCCCCTGGAGCCAGCCTCGTGTAACCTCCCGAGAGGCCAGCACCAGCCAGGAGGGACACGGGTCCAATAAACATGTGGCCGCGCTTAGTCTGCCCAGTATCTTGTCCACGTTTTCCAGAGTCACAGAATCAAACTCTTCCCAGGTAATATTCTCAAGACTTGCCTCCATCCTCCCTTCCGAACCTACCCAGTCAGAGTCCAAATTTTCCCGAATCTGAGCGATTTTGTCATACAGATATTATACAAAGTCCTCGGCTCTACCCTCCAAGGGGTCCTCCGGCGCTTCCTGGTGGAGCAGGGAGCGGGTCACCCTAAACAGGGCAGCCGGGCGATTATCTGATGACGCAATAAGAGCGGAAAAATAGTTACACTTTGCCGCTTTTATTGCCACCAGGTAGGTCTTAATATGAGACCTTACCAGTGTTCGGTCAGATTCAGAACGGCTGGCCCTCCAACTGCTCTCCAGGCGTCTTTTCCGGCGTTTCATCTCCCTCAGCTCCTCGGTGAACCAGGGAGCCAGGTGAGATCGACGCCGGGTCAGAGGCCGCAAAGGCACGACCCGGTCCAAAGCTCCAGTGGCCGCCCTATCCCAGGCAGCCACTAGATCTTCAGTCGAGCCGTGTGCCAGAGCCTCAGGAAATGGCCCAAGCTCCGTCTGAAACCTATCCGGGTCCATCAGGCGCCTGGGGCGGAACCACCTCATCGGTTCCGCCTCCCTGCGGTGGGGTGTGGCGGTTCGAAGGTCAAAGCGAAGGAGGGAGTGATCTGACCATGACAAGGGCTCGATCGCTATATCCCCTATCTCGAGACCACTCAACCACTGACCAGAGACAAAAACCAGGTCCAGCGTGTTTCCCCCCGTGTGAGTAGGGCCATGAACTAATTGGGTCAGGTCCATGGCCGTCATGGAAGCCATGAACTCCTGAGCCACCTCAGACGCCTCACCGACAGATGGCAGGTTGAAGTCCCCCATGACCATAAGTCTAGGGGTATCAATCGCCACCGCGGCTATAACGTTGAGTAGCTCAGGCAAGGCCGCTGCCATGTTGCAGGGAGCCAGGTATGTAACCAGCAGGCCCATCTGCACCCCATGACCCCACTTCACAAGGAGGGACTCACATCCGGCCGTCTGAGGAACAGTGGCCTCCCTCGGACTAAGACCCTCTTTAATGATAACTGCCACCCCCCTGCCCCTTCCCTGTGACCTTGGCTGATGAAATGCCCGGAAACCGGGTGGGCACATCTCTACGAGAGGGACTCCCCCCTCCTGGCCCAACCAGGTCTCCGTAATACCCACCAGGTCCGCTCCCCCCTCCTGAACAAGATCACAAATGAGGGGGGCTTTATTTACCACGGACCTGGCATTGCATAGCATCAGCCGAAGGCCCAGGGCCCGAGGGTCTGTGCCACCTGGGGAACGAGAAGAGCATTGGGGGCCGGAGCGTGCCACTGCTTGAAGACAGTGAGCGCGCACTCCCGCAACTTGATGTGGCCCCCTACTCCCGCCATATCTGCCCCTCCCACCTACAGTACTGATGTAATGTCTATCAACAGCACAAGCTCTAACCCTCTCCTTGGCCCCAGATTCTGCATCTCCTCCGCCGTGCTCTTCAGATGGACTAGACCCCGTCCCTCGCGGGTTAATCCCTGAACCCATACAACCCACCCCCCTCCTGGGAGGCCCCCCAGCCTCATTATTTACATTGGAAACCACCCTCCTCCCAGATCCCCTTAAAATAGAATTTGAAAAACTATCTAAAAAACCCCAAAGCTTCCGGTTTTTAGCATACCACCTCTCGGGGTTCCAAAACCCGTCCTTGAGGGCGGCCCTAGATAACTGGGAGGGCCAAACTTGCAAGAGGGGGGAATCTCGCAGTGCTAGGAGTTCTGTTATTGAATACATCGGAGGTGAGATAGAATTGGAGGCGATGAAAGGCCATTTTCTTCTTAAGGTGTTAAAGATGGTTTAAAACAGATGGTTAAGACAAAAAGGGTAAAGTAGATAATTGTACAAGGAAGCTAATATAATAGAACATCGGAATACCATCTCCCTCTTACAGTGATGGGAAAGTCTTGTGATTAAAATAAGTTAGTCATAAAAAGGGGGATGAGAGTCACAATGACCGCCCTCTCACGGCGACCAGTCCAGAGTTTCAGAAACAAAGGAGAAGATGGTCCGTCCCATCCATTTGTATAAATATTACAAATAAATTGTTCAAGACTCTCGATGTCTATGCTTCCTCCCTTTCTGATATCAGCAAAAATCCGAAGATAAGGTCGAAAAAAAGCAAAAGGTGAAGCATCCAGGCGGAAGAGATGAAATCAAATAATCAGGATAACTAGGATAGTCAAGGAGGAAAAGATATTTAAAATAAAGGCTATAAGTTGATCGAACAAAGGTCCACCAAATGCAACTGGATTTTCATGTATTTAAGAACTGATAGTATTAAAAAAAATGTTTTTTTAAAAAATACTCAAGCAAACAAAAGTGAATGTTTAACCTGTATATTCAGCTTGTTGAATATGAAAGTATTCAAAATATAGTATCTCAAAAACTACAAAGGTACATTGTCATAGTTTGATAGCAATAATAGACTTAGGTATATACCGCTTTATAGCACTCTCTGAATGGTTTACAAATGTCTGCAACAATCTGGGTCCTCATCCTTAGAAGGATGGAAGGCTGAGTCAACTTTGAATTGGTCAGGATCAAATTCCTGGCTATGGGCAGTTAGGCTGCTATATTGCATTCTAAACATTGCGCCACCATGGCTTCCACATACACATGTTGATCTCCACAACATGTACATGTAGAAGTGTGTCATAGCTTGAACAAAGAAGTTGACTTCTGAAAAACAGTTGATGCTCACCAGGATGGAAAAGGTCACAAAACTATTTCCAAAGAGTTTGGACTCCACCAGTTCACTGTTAGGAGGGTCAAATACAAAATAAGGGAGTTGACCAAATCCTCATATAATAGACAGAATGTGTATTGGTTCTTTTGAAACTCTTCAATGGCTTCAATAAATCTGTCATAATTTCTTTCTGTTGTTGATTATTTTCTCACTAGATAATATCTGCTCTAGCCCATGGCTGTTGGCCTATGATATCACAAGTTTTAATCATTATCTGCATACATATGCACAAATACAAATAAACTGATTTTGACTGAAATTTTATCAAGTAAATAGCTCTACTTCTTCCTTTTATTTACTATCTCAAAGAATCTGAATACTTCCTAACTCTGTAGGCTCAAAGTTATGTACTATTCTTTGTAAAAATAGTGTTTTTATAAGAAAAAAGCAATTCTATATACTAGATGTTCAGGAACATTAACAACTTCAATTATCCGAATGTCACTGAACACAGGAAACCAAGCATGAAAAATTACTATAAGGAGATCATGAATTATCATATTACAATACATCATATCATCACCTGTACTCTAGCACATGGAATTGTTTCTAGTATCAAGATTTAAGTAGTGTGAATTATGCCATATCATGACTAATATATTTTGTTCAGTATCACTTCACTTAGAAAGATTAATAGTCTTTCATAGAGTTACAAGAAAACCATACATTAAAATATGGCTTTTTGTAAGAAATTCATGTAAGAATGTTATGATGGTAAATAAACTGAATGATAACACTGAAGATTTTTCTATGCCCTTCCTACACTCAAAACTAGACCATCAAGTACCACCTAACATTTAATAACAAACAAATGGGAAGGGAAAACAAAAATAAAAATAAATTAGTATCTGTATGCATGTAATTATTCTAAATCAGGGGTGTCAGACTCAAAGCCCGGGGGCCAGATTCCGGCCCGCAGGGTGCTTTGATCTGGCCCGCGGGGCCACCCTGGAAACAGCAAAGGACCAGCCTGCAGTACCTCTGCCAGTGAAAACAGAGCTCAGGGGCATGGTATGCGTCCCCCGGGGCCCTATTTTAGGCCAGGACAGCTTCCTGCAGTCCTCTGCCAGTGAAAGAGGAGCAAAAATGGCCACCCTGGCCATGCTCATCCTGCCCCCCCCAAGGTCAAACGCAACCTTGATGCGGCCCTCAATGAAATTAAATTTGACATCCCTGTTCTAAATCTTTGACAATTTCCCAATCCTTTCCAATATACATTTCTAGCTTTTCAGAGTCTAAATTTATATACAGGTAAACAATTTGAATAAGAATGTAATCTTAGATTTCAATTTTTTTTTCTTACTTGAGGCCTAATTCAAAGAAGTGAAAAAGTTTCACTAAAGAAAACTTCCTTAAAAAATATCTTCCGAAAGAATATTTGATAACAATTACAAAGCAATATATCACCAAAATTAGGCAACAATAACTCCCCCCAAAAAAACTATGACTGAAATTCTGAGATCACAATTAGGAAACATAATGTGAAACATGTAAAATAATGCAGTAAAGCAACTTTCCCTCACCTGATGGTCTCTAGATGTGTTGGATTACAACTTCCATAATCCCAATAAACATACAATAAAACCATCTGAGGAAATCATGTTGGGAAAGACTGTATTGAACTTTGAAAATAGGAGTTGGGTAACCAAGTAAGCTATGAAAAAAAGCATTTCCTTCAACCAAAAGACAGTTTCCAAATTGTTCCCTTTTTGAGAAGGAAAGTGCTTTACTGTTAGACTAGAAATACATTTATGGCTATAATTCAGCTGCAGTTAATCAGTGGAAAAATGGAAAACACAAGTTGGAAGCCATTCTATTAGTTCTCAGAAACTAATAGTTGTAAGTATGCTGGCCCTGAACACAAAGATTTCAGCTTTGTTTCTTTTAGCTAACAGTCCCTCAATCTATTTAGAAATTTAAAGTATATTTTATAATTTATTGCCTAGCTACTATTGCAGGGAAGGGTAGGAACTTAAGCAGGAAAATATTTTGCAAGATCCAAAATTAGTACTCAGGCTGATGTAACTGATACATTAGTGAAGCTGTCCCTTCAATTTCCTTTTATAAGCAGCAATATATTTGTGCAATAAAAAGTATTTATCTTAATCCTATTGATATTCTTAATTCTAATCAGCTAAATCCCCTCTTAACAACTTGAAAGTGACTGTGAAATATAGAAAAGTTAATGGCTTTTTTCACACCATCTACACTCTATAAAAGTATGTTAAACTTACTTCACTATCTATAAACTTCATAGATCAGATTGAACATGGAATGGGGCAATCATAAGCCCCATTGTACTCCGTACAATACATACTGCAAAAAGAATTCATTTCTCGGCTTTCACTGTAACTGTGTAGAATAGATGGCATTTATTATATCTTTATTCATTAGATGTTAGTGAAGAGAAACTAGAATAATTGGAGCTTCACTGTGAGAAATTTTTATCATTTTTTGCAGATAGTGTCAATTAGAATTGCCTTGAATTGGACTCAAGCATTAAGACAAGTTATAGGGAGGTAAGAATAGTAATCTTTTATGGTGTAAAAATAGATTCTTTTCATCATGAAGAACTTGAGAAGAGAGGCAGAATATGTAGCTAGGTAAAGAGCACTAACTGCTTGTTTGATCCCTCCCCCTCCCAGTTGATTAGATAAAAATAGGACAGGATTAGTTTCATAGTTTATGGGAGAGCAGCCACAATAAATTTAGAATAAAAACAATAATGGTGCACTTGAGAATCTGCAAAAAATATCACTGCCTACAAGCAAGAATTAGTGGGACCATAAAGTAAGCAAAGTAATAGAAAATGAAGAAGCTAAAATGCTCTGGGTTTTTAGAATTCAAACAGACAAGTACGTGCCACATAATACCCATAATATCCCAGACTTGACAATTGTTGATAAGAAAGATTAAAAAAGTTTGGATAGTGGAACTGACAGTAACTAGAGACAGCAGAAGAGAAGAGAAAGAAATGAGAACATAACAAAATACGAAGACCCGCAAATAAAAGTCTAGCTGCAGTAGTAAAAGAAAGTCGATAGTACCAATAGTAATAGGTGGCCTGGAGTACAATCTCAAAACAACTGGAGCACCACTTTAACACCAGTATCAGTGACAAATCATCAGTCAATTGCAAAAGGCAGCTTTAATAAAAATAGCTTACAACCTGTGATGATACCATTAACACTACAAAACAACTTCTGCCTATCCTTGGGAAGGACTCAGTAGGGATCCTACATTTTTAGGGGTAAAATGCCAAAAACAATCTAAATATCTGGCTGTCTATGACAGATCATCATCATCATCAGTTGCTCATAGTCCCTCAATAGTGAGATGGGTGGCATTTAAATTTAATAAATAAAAACAACACAATGAAGAGATTTTATGTCATTAAATGACACTTTATGTCATTAAAAATATAGTTTGACCAAATGTATAAATTAAAAAACAAACAAGAATAATACATTTGCAATAATTTTCCAAAATCAATGGCACATCTTAATTTTTTATATGAAATAGGAGAGGACAGTTCACATAGCTTGGTCTAATTTCCATGAGCTCGGTTTAATTTCAAAAGTCCTTCCATGTAGGCAAATCAAATTTCAAATAAAAACTGCCGCTTCTTTGGCAATCGACAGTGATATGAGAAAGTGAGAAAAAAGAGTGTGTTAAAAAGAGGAAGAGCGAACACAAATAAGAGGCTAGCAGACTGGAAGAAACTGGTGTTTCTCTATACTATTTGTATGCAATGCCATTCCAAGAGTTGGCAAAAATAATTTTTATATTAATTATTATTATACCTGAAAATTATCAGGACTTTAAACACCATTAAAATAGCTAAAAATGACATATATTATCAGATATACATTTACTGAACACCATGTTAGCTATACAAAATAAAATAAAAAAATCCCCTCAAAAATAAAAATTAACAGAAAATTTTCTAATTATCCACAAAAATTCACTAAAATTTAAACCTTAATCTATTTATTTTCCATAAGCATCACATAGCAAAATTATATTATGCCACAATTGCGTAAAGAACTGGAAATAGGTTTACTAAAACATAAAGAGATGGACTAAATAATCCATTCATTTAAAAATGACAGTAATGCATTTCAAGAAAGTGCAAGTGCATTGTTTTTAGTATTTTTACCATTTTTCTCTTGCTGTTAATAATGTTCCATTAAGCTGTTTTACAAAGTGTCTATCAAATTGATTTAAAAATAGTAATTCCATGCTGTACATAAATTTTTATTGCAAATTTGAGAAACCTCTTTATTGAAAATATTTACTTCTAATATTTAATATTATATTAATATTATAACTTAATATTATATTACTAAAGAACAATCTTTCTTCCTCAGAAACAGTAAGACGACATATAAAGCGACACAGGAAAATAACAACTATCACATAATAATCCAAACATGATTATTATCATGTGAACAAGGCTACAAAAAGGATAAGCAGAAAAATTACGATGAACCTCAATCACATACAGCAAGTATTAAAATATTTTCCAAATATTTTAAACTACCACTGAGGTTAATGGGAGCTGAAGTCCAAAACTTCAGTATAAGACTGCTAACCCCTAGTATACATTTAGAGGAAGAATGGGATATAGTAGAATAGCTGATCCAGATGTGGAACTGTATTATATACACAAAACAAAAGAAAACTAAATACTACTAATATAAGGTTAAGTGAAAAGAAAAGCATTCAGATCAAGATCAAGATCAAGGAAGAATGTTTGAGAAAGCTAAAATGGAAGTTCTTGTAAAGAAAAAGTGAGTTAACTAAAAGAAAAGACTAAGGAAAAAAAGAAACAGAACTGGTAAAAAAGGAGACCTAAAATTGGCATGTTGCTGACAAAAGAAGAAATTAAAAGGCAAAATAGACAGGCAAATGTGAAGATATTATGATGGCCTAAGAGTGTTATGAAATATTTGGAAGTTATAAATATCAAATACAATTATAAAGATCAGTAACAAGATACAAGTAAATTGAGATTTTATTTATGAAAGGGGGGGGGGTCTGGAAATGCATAATTTAATGGGTTGACTTATGGATAAGGGAAGTTAGAGACGAAAACAAACGGAGGCTTAGGACAATTTAAATTCTACATTTTAAAGTGATGGCCCTGGGAAGATGCAGGCAAAATTTCTCGACTGGTCTGTACACCTTTATCGGAAGGAAAAGTCCCAAACTTCAAGGGACGAGGCTCATTTCCAAACTTAACTGCAACTGATTAACTCCGCCTGCACAATCAAAGTTGCAATTCTATATAGCTTTTGTTGGGCTTTTCTGAAGATCTCCTATACTGCATAAAGAGCAACGGTTCCTCTCCCTTCAGGGAGGGCAACTATGAGGTAAATGTGAGCAGTGATTACAACCAAGGAGAGGCGACGATTCTTCTTCCAGGTTAATCAACACGGAACCATGTGGGCGTGGATCGCACGGAGAGGGAAGAGGAAGGGCGGGCAGAGATCACGAGTCTGGATCGCCCTGTCCAGTACAACGCACGCAGGTGGCGATCCTTCGGACTGAGAGGGGGCACCCCCTCTCCGGGACGAGGAAGACATGGGCCAAGTCAAGGCCCACTGTAAAATAATCTGCACACGTTGAGGGTGTGACAGAACAGGCCTCCCC
Organism: Arizona elegans; assembly: GCA_022577455.1. NCBI lineage: Eukaryota > Metazoa > Chordata > Lepidosauria > Squamata > Colubridae > Arizona > Arizona elegans. The sequence goes on along the minus strand of JAKOOJ010000001.1, from coordinate 21,591,224 downwards.
GTTACCTTTTACCGACGACAACAAGGGACTCAAAAATCCTCTCACCTGACGGCTCTGCCCTGGTTGTGGAGGGGGGAAGGGGAGCGACAGGGGCGACCGCTAAACCAACCACGGCACCTCCGCGCGCACGCGCGCGAACACACGCATAGACACACACAAACTTCCTCGCCGTCGAACATCCAGTGTTTGCCCTCATTCGCCTTTTGCTCCGCCCCTCCCCTCCCCAGCTCAAGAATTGCGTCGCGGCCATTGGTTTCCAGTCCTCTCCGTAAGGCGGCTGACCAATCCAGTAAGCCGCTCCCCTGGCCTCTCTCGCCTATTACAGGACTGGGCGTGAAAAGGAGCAGGCGAAAATATCTAGCGGGGAGGCGGGATAATAAATTTTGATTGGCGGGAAAATGAAAGTAACTCATTTCCTCCCCACCTCCCCGCCATTCTTCTTAGAAATCATTGGCTACAGCCAACGCCTCCTTTTTCTATTATGGGTTTCCCCATTGGCCAACCATTCTGAAATGTTTTACAGGAATGGCAGACCTTGTCTCGCGCGCAGGCGGGGTTACCGGAGGAGGGGCGGTTAGTAGAAACAGCGTAGCTTTGATTCGCGGCTTGGTATTCATGCGCTTTCTGAGGAGGCGTCGTCGTCGTCATCGTCATCGTCGTCATCAAGTCTTCTTCACCTTGCGCGCGCCGACGCAATAACGTCAGCAACGACTTTGGTTGGCTTTTCGCAAGATGGCGTCGCGCAGGGGCTGAGGTGGCTGGCTTGCTGTTTTCGGGTTTCGTTGTACCCGTAGTCCGTGAGTGGTTCCATCAATATTGCGTGACTGACTGAAAGAGAGGCTGCTGCATGGTTGAAACTGTCAAAGTGACAGAGGTGTGCTGAGGTTGCCTTTGATGAATTATTGGCAGCGGCTCCGGTGAGGGATGGAAAAATATTCGTTTTAAATGACGGGGCGGAAAGAATTTTTTCTATTTTCCAAGAGCCCTTCTAGAAAGTTACAGCCCAACTTTCAAATATAAAGGCAGCAGTTCGGGAATTATTATTGTTATATAATAAATATAATAATGGCCGTAAAATTATTATTGTTATATTATAAATATAATAATGGCCGTAAAACAGAATAAAGTAAATGCGGTCTTTCTTGACAAGTTTATTAAATAAGTAAATCTGACTTGACAGTGAAACGTGTGCGCATTTATCCAGAATATAAAATGAATAAACTGGAAAATGTTTGCCTTGTAATTGGTAGTAGCCAATTTTTGAGAGTTTGGCTTCAGTATGGACCAGAATTACAGAATTGTAGAGCAGTTAATGAGAGAGCTATTTTATATACTTACTATTCTTGTTTATTTCATTGTTTTTCTAGGTACTGTGGGGGACCAGAGTTGATAATTTAATTTAATTTAATTAATTCAATTTATATGCTGCCCCTCTCTGAAGACTCAGGGCAAATAATAGATCTTTACAGTACTCTGCATCTTATAGATTTAAAATCATAATTGATTAAACCACTGTCACCATACCTGAGACTAGTGTCAGGTAAAGAAATGACTCCAATGTTTGTTTGAAAAGACTGGAATCTAACGTTTGGAAATGTGCTGTTCTTTGGAAAGTGGAGACAATCTGCTATTTCAGATCAAAATACATGAGAACGGAGCTTGTTTCAAGCATTGTATACTAGTTTGATTTTGATGAGTGTGGTGTATGAACCTTTCTTGGATTTTATGTAGTTACTAGATCAGAGTTACCGAATTTAGGATTATTAGTGTTCAAATCTACCAGTTTTTAAATTAGCCCCATAGTGAGATTTAACATTGATTTGCTGAAGTTACATATATTTATTAGATTTGCATTCAACCTTTTCTTCAAGAATTCAAGATTCCTAAATGGTGATTTTCCTTGCTTTTTAATCCTCATCATAGCAGGCTGTAAGATACCGTAGTTTTGTCTGAGATAGAATTGTCACTCAGTGTATCATGACCAAGGATTGAATTACTGTAATCCTGGATAATTCAGGACCAATACTTAGCCACTGTACTGAAGTTGTGGGGCATTTTGATTCATATTTTGTTTTACCCTGTGAAAATTTCACTTTGACGACTTCTGCATAGCAAAACTGCAAAGAGCAAGCTGAATCTCATTTCACTTGACCGTTTGATAATTTGAGTAGTAGTTAGAAAATCCTACCTTGTTGGAAACTCTGTTGATCATGTAGCTCACTGTCAGTATACTTTAAGGAAATGGGCTGTGAATGATTTCTGTAACCATAGCAGGCCAGACCTTCTCCAAAATAATAGTTCTATAATGTGTTGCTAGCTATCTTGAGAGATTAAAGGTCAATGAAAACTAGACAACTAGGTGACTTTGAGCCAGTCACTTTCTCTCAATCCAATTCACCTCACAGGATTATTGTAGGAGAAATAAGAAACTGGAGAATTAGGTACGTTTGCTGCCTCGTGTTATTTATAAAATAAAATAAGGGGGATAAAACATTTTTTTAAAGGCACAATAAACTTTAAATAATAAATGAATAAAAATGGAAGAAATAAGAATAGAACATTAAAAAAAACCTCACATACCTAAATTCATGGATTCTAGGAATTAGAAGGTGGCATATAAAAATGCCTGAAAACATGTTAGGTTTTGAATGCAAATTCCTCAGAGCCTCATTGATCAAAATTTACTTTTTCCATAGATTCTAAAGTCATATGAAAAACAAAACCTTACTGGAATTATTCTGTTGATAAATGAAGGAAAACAAAGAAAATTCTAGTCCCTCTGTAGCTTTGGCAAACCTGGATCATACAAAACCATGTTGGTATTGGGATAAGAAGGACTTGGCACATACACCATCACAGCTAGAGGGACTTGATCCAGCTACTGAGGCAAGATACAGAAGAGAAGGTGCCCGGTTTATATTTGATGTAGGAACCCGTTTGGGATTGTATCCTTTTAAGATTCTCTATTGTGCAGTATGTAGGATTAAGATTTCATAATATATTTTTACTTGATGCTCAAATAATAAGTGTTTTCACAAAAATCTTAACTTTTATTTAAACTTTTAACAGTCAGAAACTATTATTTAAATACTTTTTTTTCCTTTCCCAATTTTAGTTGCAGCTTGGTGGTTATTTTGTTGGTACAATATTTTTTTCAATAACAAAATCTGTTAATTTACAATTTATTGTTGTTTGCAGCCCATAATCCTCTAACTAGTTTAACCCAGTATCATATGCCAATCAAATAATGTAACTTCTGGAACATTTCCTTAGCATTTCTAAATTGTTGCTCAAATGCTAAACTTAGGTTAATTTTAGTAATTAAATAGTAATGTTATTAATCTGTTTAACTGTATACAAGGTAGTCATATTTTATATGTCATTACTTATGATGTGACAACTAGGAATCTAATCTCAAATTACCTGGGCTTCTAATTCGATTTCAGTGTGATATTTTTATCCATTAATTTTCCTTGTGGTAAAATGGGTGGCCAATAAATTTAATAAATAAATAAAATAATTTTAGTTACTTCATAACAATTCCATACCATTATTTTTATGACTTTGTGTCAATCTTTACTTGTAACTGCCTGGACTAATCCCTGCGGTTTTCAGATTTCAGAAGTGATTTGCCGTTGGCTTCTTCCTATAGTTACCTAAGTCTAAGATCACTCAACTGTCTTCATGCCTAAGGCAAAACTAGATATCACAATCTCAGTTCTTAGCAGGTTCTTTAATCAGCATACTTGACTAGCTCTCTTTGGTATATTATTCAGTTTTATTCATTTATAATATTTATAGTTGAAATTGAGCCAAATAAGTTACATTCCTATCCTGTATTCAGACATTATGACACCCTGGCAACTGGAATAATATATTTCCATCGGTTTTATATGTTCCATTCCTTCAAACAATTCCCAAGATATGTAAGTGCTAATACATTGCTTTTGGTTTACAGTATGTAATTGCTGTCTACTAATGCTTCACAAAAAATAATATCTGAACAAAAAAAAATACAGCCCAGAAATAAAATACATTGCAGGAATCTGAAGGACTTGGAGGCAGAAATAAAGGGGAAGGAATATGCAATTATTTATTTGCATATTCCTTGTTGTAGTTCCTGTAGGATTTAAAGGATATTGCGGAGAAGGTAGATTAGAGTTTTAAGAATTTTGTGTAATCCCTGTTTTGAATATGTTGATGCACACCACCTGAATCAGCCTCCAGTATATATACAAAACAGTATACTGCTCTGCTTTTCCCAGAGAAGACTGGTTTTGTAAATCAAAAACAAATGCAACTTTAGAATCTGGACTTTTAAAATAATATCACAAATGAATCTCAGCTATTTGATTTTTGTTTAGTTTATTAGCTCTTACTGACAGAAATAATAAGACCAAATTATGGTCACCAATACCGAATATATAGGCCTTATGTACTTTAATGGCTTTCTAAAATCATATTTTTAATAGGTGACTGGAGCTTGCTGCCTATTCTTAGCAGGAAAAGTTGAAGAAACACCTAAAAAATGTAAAGATATCATCAAAACAGCTCGTAGTTTACTAAATGATGTTCAGTTTGGGCAGTTTGGAGATGATCCAAAGGTAAACTCAGATGTGCTAAAGATTCTCTGACTTAAATTTGTCATGGTACAATCCAAGTAACATGTAGCTGTTTCTGTAGCTGTTTTGGTAGCATTTATAGAATAAAATACAGGTAATTCTTGATTTACAACCATGCATTCAATGATAGTTCAAAGTTATGAAAAAGTTGACTTATGATCTGTCTTTGAAGTTATGACCATCATACTACCCCTGTGATCACACAATTGTGTTTTGGATGCTTGGCAATTGGCTCGCATTTACAATGGTTTCAGCATCTTGCAGTCACATGATTAAGATTTGCAAGCTTGCCAGCCACCTTCAAACGAATAAAGACAATAGCGGAAGCTGGATTCACTTGATGACTGTGTGATTTGCTTAACAACCATGTCATTTGCCTAAAGATTGAAGTAAAAATTATCATAAAATGTCACAGGGTAGAAGTACTTTTCATAAATAAAAAGAGTCCAGTCGTGTGATTATTTGCTTAACTACCACATTGCTTAGTGGCTGAAATTCCAATCCCAATTGTGGTTATAAATCAAGGACTACCTGTAAATAAAACCTGAAGTAAGTTTCTATCATCCAAATACTTGATTTTTTCTATATAAAAATTGGCAATTTATTAATAACTGAAATATATTTCACTGGCTTGATTAATTTAGCTAGTAATTTCAACATGTTATTTTCAAAGGCAATATGTATTGCACTGCTTGTGTTGTTCTCCTGTTGCATTTGCCTGTCTTTTCAGCAAAGAAATAACCCACTGCACAAGGGAAGCAGTGAAACTGGCCACACAGAGTGCAGCCATATGCATACAGTAAGCAAACTGGAAAAAAATCAACATTTGTCACATTTCTTGTTGAAGTATCTTAGCCACAAGTCTTCCAATAGTTTAGTAGGAGGTATTGTTTAATAATAATAATTTATGTTTGGCAGTCCTGAAAGTTAAAATGGATATAATTCTTTACTGGCTTGTTTCTACATACTTTTATTTAAAAAAGGTTTGTGTGTCACTAGAGAATTACATCACATGTAATGTTTAGTAATTTTTGATTGTTTTGTGATTAATGTCCAGTAAAATTTACTTTGGTTGTCTATAATGTAGGCTCAAAAATTCAGCTAATCTTTTGGTACTTAGCTAATAAGTGTGAAAGAAAGTACTTCCTATTGACTAATTGACTATGGAGATAGTGCCTTTTGTGAATCTGTTTCACCTATTTTCTGTTAGGGATTAGATTTCTTGTTAATTTTTTTAAAGCAAGATTCCCACTTATTAACCTACTTATTATTACAGAATAGTAGTAAAATACTGCTTGGCTCTCATATTTTGTAGGTGCTGATGTTTTAAGTGAGAACAAATGAAAAGCTATTCACATAAACTTAACAGGGAAAAATCCTCAAAGCTATATAGTTCATATTGAAATGCACCTTTATGTAGTTCTATTCAGGGTGGACAATAATAGATGATTAAAAAATCAGTTTTTTAAATTTAAATCGGATTTTTTTCATTTTTATCAAATTTATTTTAATAAAATGCTTTTGGAATAAAAAGTCTATCTAAAGATAGTTTTCTATTTAAGATACATTAATAATATAGTTTTTTCAGCATTAAATGGGCTTAGTTATGTAGCATGAGGCTGTATAGTCTGCAATACTGGGACTGTTGGTGAGTCAACAGCAGGTCACCGGAAGAGCTGCTGCGGGACAGAGATGACAGTTGCTCTTGAAAAATTAGATTTAAATCGAGTTGATTTAAATCAAGCCTTTTTACTAGTGATTTAAATTGTGATTTAAATCAAGTTGATTTAAATCAAATCTACCCTAGTTCTATTATTGCCTGGCAACTGTTTTCTTTCTAGTAATTATCATTTGATTGTCCATTTATGCAGTTTCACTATTCTGCCACAAACTGTTTAACACTAATATGTCCCCTATCCCATCCCAGATATGATTGTTAAATCAGTAACTGAATTTATCATTTGGACATACTGCAATGTTAGTGAAGAAAAGTAAGTCTTAACTATCAAAAAAAATAAAAATAAACTAACTTATTGACAACAGTTGCTGACAGTCTTATTGGGAATGTTGCAGGATAGAAATACATTTAATAAATAAAAAGAAATGATAATGCATACCTCTCCTTCTGCTTCCCACTGTTTTGTCCTTTTTGACATTCCACCTTATAGGTCTCAAGCTTTAATGGTAGAGGAAAATGTAATTGGTCTCAACCACAAATAATTTATACTGGAAGCTATATTTAAGATAAAATAACACCAAGTTCTGGAAATAGGCCCAGAATTATTTTTGATGAACATTGCTGTACAGTCACAAAATACAAGTGCCTTTATGTACTTTTGTTTATGTGCTAAGGAGATTTTTAAATATTTAAAAATAAATAAGATTATCTTCATAAGCAACTGTAAATATCGCTTCCCTTAGCGTTATTTATTGATTGATTTAGAAAAATTTATATTGTTGCCTACTCACAAATGGCAACTCAAAGCAGCTTACAAGGATATAAAAGCACCATATAAAAGAAATAAAAAGAATAAAAAGAAGAAGAAGAAACTAATACTCTCCCCACCGTGGTGACAACACAAATTCATACTAGCCATTTATTGGGTTCCATCCCACTCTGAGTTCCCCAGGCCCGCTGGCAGAATTACGTCTTCAGGGCCATTCAAAAGAGTTTTAGAGTGGGGACCAGTCTAATCTCGGGGGGATGATGTTCCAGAGAGAGGAAGCCACCATGGAGAAGCCTCTTCTTCTGGATCCCACCAGATGTATCTCGTTAGGGGATGGGACCTGCAACATTCCTTGCCTTTCCGCTCTAGTGGGTTGGGTTGATGTGACCAGCAAGAAATGGTCCCTCAGATAACCTGTTCCCAAGGCATGATGGGCTTTAAAGTAACAACCAGCACCTTGAATTGCACCCAGAAGCAAATGAGCAACCAATGCAGTTCCCTCAGGAGGTGATATATGTGCACACTGAGGTCTGCACAAAACCATGCAGGCCGCTGCATTTTTTACCAGCTGGAGCTTCCTGATGCTTTTCAGGGACAGCTCCTTGTACAGCATGTTGCAATAGTCAAGACAGGAGGTGACTAGGGCATGGGTGACCATAAGTAGGGATTGTTCGTCCAGGGAAGGGTGTAACTGGCACACAACCCACAGTTGCACAAAGACCCTCCTGGCCATGACTGCCACCTGCTCTTCGAGTAGGAGTCGTGAGTCCAGGAGAACCCCCAGATTACGCACAGGGCCTGTTCCGGCAGTGCCACCCCATCCATCATTGCATAATGATAGCTGAGACTTTTATAATTAAACAAAACTAATGAATACAGGTATGCAAAATATTTTAAATTCAAAATATCTTGAATACATAATGACGGTACTGACTAATAAAATAAATTGAACTCAAAGCATTGTGTGCACTCAATGAATTTGTATTTGCTCTTTTGATATTAGGAAGAAGTTATGGTTTTAGAGAGAATCTTGCTGCAGACAATAAAATTTGACTTGCAAGTTGAACACCCTTATCAATTTCTACTTAAATATGCAAAGCAGCTCAAAGGTATTATCATTTTATTTCAATACTTGTTAATAAATCTTTGTTACGAGTAGTCCTCAATTTATGACTCATCACTTAATGACCATTCAAAGTTACGACAGAGTCAGGAAAGACTACTTGTGATCTTGAAAGATTACTTGAAGTTACAATTTCCTCCTGTCCCCATCATGGTCACATCACAATTCCTATGCCTGGCAACCACGTTGAATTTATTACTGTTTGCCAAATGCTGATCTTTTTTGTGGATGCAATATTTTTTTTGCCCAGCCAGTGCTAGAATACCTCCCCCTCCCTTGCCTAGAAAATGAACTTTGGCACCGGGCTGGAGAAAATAAACTTGCATCCAAAAATCCATGCTTTTTTTCCAGTCTTTCTACCATTCAGAAACATTGTATTTGCTAGCTTTCTAGCTGGAAAATGTGATGTTTCTGAAGGGGAGAAAGGCTAGTACATGGAGGGGAGGGGAATTGAGAGGTTGGAGAGAAGAAGCTCAGATCCCGAAGATTCAAGTTTCCTCTCTCTGACCCAGTGTGGTTGTTCTTGACTGCATACAGAGGGAGATCTAGAGAAACTAAACTCAGATCTTTGGGATCTAACCTTCATTTTTCTAGCACATGAGTTCTTTTTCATATATGGAGGTGAGCTGCTTGCCCTTTTTCAACAGGGAGCTTTTTTTTCCCACCTGCTTAACAACTGAAACTGGGAGAGCAAGGATTGTCATTGTTGAGCAAAGCAGTCACAATGGCCTCATGCTTAGCAACCACAGTAACTTGCAACTAAAATCCAGTCCAATTGTAGTCATAGGTCAAGAACTACCTATACTTATGGGCTATTGGTCTGAGCTCTGAACTTGGCAATTTGGTTGTAACCAAATTGCCAAGCTCAGAGCTCAGACCAACAACCCAACTACCAACCTGAGCTACTTATATTCAAATATATTTCTGCCTATACTTATATCCATGATTGTTATGTATAGTTCTTGTAGTAGGATCACCACATAAACTTAAACTTATTTTTCTTGCTTTATTCTGAAGTCTGGTGACCCTGTAATAAGCCCTTCTTTTACTTTTAATTTGGGAGAAGGGAGCATTCTCCATTGGACTGTGTTGTCAAGTGGGATGATATCCTAAGAAAGCATCTGTCTGTTACTTTTTCCCTTCAGAACAGTGAAGACAAGAGTTAGGAATTGGTTTGAATTTGATCATGTCTGATGACATAGATATCAGACAGTCCCCAGACTTCCAACATATCAGAGCTAGGGAAAGTTGGCCATATAATTGCTCAGATAATTCTCACACATTTCTCCAAGTTGAAAATTGAGAGAAGGCGGGCCCACTCAATAGCAATAGGACTTAGATTTATATACCACCCCATAGTGCTTTTACAGCACTCTCTGGGCAGTTTACAATATCAGCATTGTCGAGCAACACACTCCTTTAGTGGAAATGTTTATTGAACTCTGACAAACAACATAGTAAAGTTCTGAATAACACTGAGAATGTTCTGTTGATATGGCTATTTATTGGCTTAACCTAGTCATTCTTTTTGCCTTTTTCTAATAGGAGATAAAAATAAAATTCAAAAACTGGTTCAAATGGCATGGACTTTCGTAAATGACAGGTAAAATATCCCTTCTCCATCTTCAGTCATATGTTACAAGCATTTTGTTCATTATGTTGCAGATTCCAGGCATTATTCAGGGCCAAATTATTTAATATGTTTTTAAATTGTTTTTAAACTTTATATATGTACTTGTTTTATCTTTGGCTGTGCACCGCCCTGAGTCCTTCAGGAGAAGGGCGGTATAAAAATTAGATTAAATAAATAAATAAATAAATTATTTTCCTCAGTATTTAAAAATAACTTAGTGAACCCAGTGACTTCCTAGTCACAAATTGTTTATATGCTTTGGAATGTGTTAATTTCATGGAGTCCTTTGCACAAATCCCAGTCTCTGGAAATAGCTATCTGCTTCTCCTCTACAAAGAATGAAAGAGATGAAAGGACAACAGAAAGTGAAAAAAGGTGCATCAGAAATAATGGATTCTTCCATCACCTTTGGATCTAGTTCCATCAACTACTAGCTTCAACTCCTTATTGTGTTTATGTCTTATTAATATATAAATAATGTCCTTAGAGGCATAGATAGCCTGTTACAAAGCGTTTCAAACACCTTTAACAGGTTCATCAGCTATGACATCGATAATGAACTTACGATACTTGTTTTCAAAAATAACATGTCAAACTTTGGGTGACACACCAACTAACAACTATTCTTGAAAACACCTCATTCTTGTGCGATGTTCTTGTATTCTGCGTGAGAATAGAGTGCTCTTATGTGACCTCTGAAAGTTGTGGAAAAGGGTTGTGTTGTCACATGACCTTGGGAGCGTCTAAAAATTCTGTTGAGAATGGGGCATGTTTACATATGAATTTTGGAGGCTGTGGAGGCATGAGAGAATGGTATTTGCGAGGCCTCCTGAAGTCACATGGAAGGGCCATGCTCGTGTAACCACTATAGAGATTCCGCAAATTACGTGAGAATTGGACTTGTTTAAACATGGTTTTAGGGAGCTTCCAAGGCATTCTCCAATGTAGCTTCAAAAACGAAGGCCTCTTGCAATAGCAATAGCACTTAGACTTACTGTACATACTGCCCCATAGTGTTTTACAGCACAGTCTGGGTGGTTTACAATGTAAGCATAATGCTCCCAACAATTTGGGTCCTCATTTTACTGACCTTGAAAGGATGGAAGGCTGAGTCAAGCTTGAGCCCTCTCAGGATCAAACTCCAGTCTGTGGGCAGAGTTTGCCTATAAGACTGCATTCTAACCTCTCCCAAGTCTGGAGTCTGGAGAGTTTGGTTGGGGAAGAAATGAGTTTGGGTTTGGGGACCATCTAGATGCAGAAAATTTCCATCTTTGGTTCTGGATATGGTCTCAAAATTGAGGGTGTACTTACAGTCAGTCAGAATTGTGTTCTCCCACCTGATGTTGTATTTTGTGTTCGTCTTTTTTTTTTTTTTTTTTTTTGAAGTTTGTGTACTACACTTTCTCTGCAATGGGAACCTGAAATTATAGCAGTTGCAGTTATGTATCTAGCTGGTCGCTTGTGCAAATTTGAAATTCAAGAGTGGACCTCAAAGCCCATGTACAGAAGATGGTGGGAACAATTTGTACAAGATGTACCTGTTGATGTCCTGGAAGGTACCTGAAATATTTCTAGTCTAATACTTTTGTTTTTCTAACGGGTTGTATTGTTATCTTATCTGCCATATATAAATTGTAGTTTATCCTGGCTAAAATATAAAGTGTTCTTTATATTCTTGTTTTGAAACTGCATGAAGAAAGGTTAGTTTAATTTATTCCCATCAAGTATTTATTTATTATTATTATTTTGCTTTAATTTATATGCCGCCCTTCTCTGGAGACTCAGGGCAGTTTACAATGCGTTAAGCAATAGCCTTAATACTTTTGTATATTTATACAAAGTCATCTTATTGCCCCCACAATCTGGGTCCTCATTTTACCTACCTTTGAAAGGATGGAAGGCTGAGTCAACCTTGAGCCTGGTGAGATTTGAACTTGCAGTAATTGCAAGCAGCAGATGTTAATAACAGTGCTTTAGTCCACTGTACTACAGGCTCTTCCAATAATTTATGTAAAATTATTCATAAAATTATTTGTATCAGTGTTGGAAATGAAGCTAAGCCCAGAACTGAGGGTCTTTTCCTGCCCCTTATGTGTACTGAAGTCAAGATAATAATCTCAGTAATTTATAATTAGCTATAAAAAGGCCCTTAAATAAAACTGCATGTTTTTAAAAAGGCAATTATTTCTGTATTTTTTAATCTGAATATTCAGTTTATAATTTTTAAAATATGCTTTGAAAGTATTACTTGAAATTAATTTTGCTTTGGATAAAAGGCCTTTTGCCTTTCCAGAGAATCTATTGCTTTGAACAATTTCCAAATGTCAATTGTAAAAATCATGGCAAGGATGTATAGTTCTCAAAGACCCTAATCACATATAGACTCCATGTTGTAGTTTTTCAGAGAGAGAGAGAGAGAGAACTACAACATGGACTTCCAATGTCATTAGGGCTTTTGATAACAGTCTGGGGTTGCACTATGTGTATGTGTGCACACACGCACACACATTTATATATACTTCCGTAAAAGAGAATCCACGTTTGAAATTAGTTCTGCCCAATGAACTTCCAGATATTTTTTTCTTTAGTTTTTGTCTAAAGCAGAGCTAAGAAAATGCACTAAAACTAAGCTTTGTGGGTTTTGGTAAAAACAATTAAGATTGAATAAATCTGGTATGAGTTTGAATGCATTTTTTCAAGAATGCATTTGGCTGATTGTTAAAATGTGTAACTTTTGTAATTCTTTTTTCCCTAGACATCTGCCATCAGATTCTGGATCTGTACTCCCAGGGGAAACAACAAATGCCTCACCATACCCCCCATCAGCTGCAGCAGCCTCCTTCCCTTCAGCCTACACCACAAGTGCCTCCAGTCCCGCAGTCTCAGCCTTCTCAGAGTTCAGAGCAGTCTCAACCCCAGCAGTCCAAAGACTCCCAACAGGGAGGGACACAGCAGCAGCAACAACAACAGCAGCAGCAGCAACAGCAATCACAAATTCAGCAACCCAAAAAACCTTCTCCCCAGTCAAGTCCTCCCAGGCAGACCAAGCGACCTGTGGTAAGAATGACAGAAAGAATGTTTTGTGTTAACAAAATGTGATGGGCCCATTCTTCTTATCTATATTTGTCAAGGGGTTTCTATACTGCTTTTTAGTACAAAGAATCCTGAAATTTGATGTTTCAGATTTATTGCTTATAAAGCACTAGTAAAAAGATGCTGAATATGGAAGAAAGTATGCAGCCTAAGAAAGTATGAATTGGAAGGGACGTGAGTACAGTGCTAAGTAAGCACAAATGATACATGCTTGGAACCTCAGACACTGAAAGGCTGAAGTCTTTAGCAGTTGTTACCAGTTATAAAAATGGTGATAAATTTTGCTTCTAGTTACTATAGTTTATTCCAAGAATTGAGATTCCAATCTTCAATATCAGTTCTTGAATGCAAGAGTAGATAAGGCTAACTTACAATATTTGCAACCCAGATGTGGCTTAGAGAGAGTTTTTGTTTCCAGTGTTTTTAATGCTGCTATTTAATTTTAATAGTACTATTGATTTGTGTTTTTTTCTTAGCAGGCTGTATCACCAAAGGAAGAAACCAAACCTGCAGGTAAAGTAGACCTTTTTTTGTATAATTAAAGCTAGTTATTTACAATACATTGCTATGCATGTCTGCTCTCAAGTAAGTATCATTATCCTTAAACTCTATAATTAAATTATTAGTTTCATTATTTTTTTAAAAAAACCCTCTTTTTTTTGCCATTTTTTAGCTGTTAAATAAAATGTAACATTTAATTCTTGTTTTGTTTTCAGAGGTGCCTCCTAAAATTGCTAAAATTGAAACTGCTCATCCACCAGTACCATCTGTGCATCCACCACCTGGTAAGTTGTACTGTGAGGTAGAAAACACTATGCTTAATAAAAAGCTAAAGATTTGTTTGTTGTGTAATTTTCTGAAAACTATAATTACATGCTTATCAATAATCCTGAGTTGTCAGCCTAAACTCATCTGTATCCTGTACATCTGCCTGTTTATCATTTGGAAATAAAATTTAGAAATAGGGAGCTCCACCTGTTGCCTTGGCTTCATGTTGACTTCTGAGAATTAATATAGGATGTTAAGAAGCATTGCAGCATTTGACCCTAGAAATCTTCTTCCCCTTTATGTGGGAAAATATTTTGACCCACGGTACTAATACAGCTTTAATATTTACGGAGCTGAATAGGGCCTTAAAGGACTATTGATAGCAAATTTTGTTTTCAGACTATATTTTGCTGGAAAATAATAACAAGGAAAGGCAGTACAGATCTTTCTATCATAATTCTGTTTCTTAAATATCTATCCTTCCTATACAAATATTGAAGATTCTGCAAAAGTTATAAATTATGTATAAGCTACCTGCTATATTTTACTGCTTTCTGTATATGTCCATTAATTACTGGAATTAGGAGAGTATGCAACTGAGATAAAACTTGTTCTGTATACCAGGGATTAGAAACTTTTACCAGATAGCAAGCACTGCTGCATGATTTTGCATGATGTCACAAATACCGCTTTTAAATATTAAAAATAGCTAGCATAAGATATTGTGTAAAAGCCAAAACTTGAAAAATCTCATCTCTAAATCCCATCTTGTGCATGTGCCATTACAAAGTTGTTGGTCCTAGTGATAAACATTAACTCAGCTGTTACATTTTTAATCTGAACTTGGCATTAGCAAATTGCCAGAATTTTTAGGCAAAGAAATAAGTGAAATGACAACATTTATTATTTTTCTAGACTTTCTGTGTGACAAACGTTTCATGTATTTAAAGTTTGGCTATTATATGCTTGTGTAAATTAGGATATACAGATGCATCCAAGATCTCCAATGATCCCTTTTGATACTTCCTTTTGCACCGAACATGTTCCCTGATTTAAAAAAAAATTGTCCCAGAAACTTTAATTTTATGAAAGGGAAAGTTGCTATATTATAAAGCAAGGCACCAGTTACTCAGTATCATTTTTACTTCAGAGAATGCTATAGATTTTTTAGAAAATAAAAATTTTCTGCTACAGTCCAATGTTTTCTTTGGAACTGTGACCACCTGTTCAGAGAACAAAAGAAAGAAAATATGGAAGTGTCTTGCAAACAGGGCTGGGGAAACTGACAGATAACACTTTGGTAATCAGTGCCTTACAATTAGTTATCCCCCCCCTCCCCATCACAACCATTTTTCAGGAACATCTTCATAGAATTCCAAATATATCCTTCAGCTCAACTGATAGGGCACTGTTCACTGGCATAGAACTTTACCCTGAATACTGAGGAATGTAAGAGAAAGTCAAAATATATATTTTACTAGTTTGGGATTCCTTTTCTAATTTGGGGCTACCTTTCTTTGTTAATGTAATGTCATATCTTGGCCATGGTTTTTTCCCTTCTCAAAAACTGCAAGGGATCAAATTTTGGCTTCAGAATCTTTTGTTATCTGATGCTTCACCAATTGTAGGTGTTTCATATGAAGACTTTAATTGTTCTAATATATTTTGACTTTATAGATAGGTGTAGTAATGTACATATTTTCTACTGTTTTTCAGAACATAAACCTCCATTGACAAGTACGGTTTCCATAGGAACTGATCAAGCTACTGCAGTAGATTCTGTAGATATAACCAAGGTTCAGATTGCTCCACCATCTCATCCAGCTCCTGTACATCAGCCACCACCTATGCCTCATCGTCCCCCACCCCCACCCCCGCCTTCCAGCTACATAACCGGTATGTCCACTACAAATTCATACATGTCAGGAGAAGGGTATCAGAGTCTCCAATCAATTATGAAAACAGAAGCACCAACTTATGGAGCTTTACCACCCACTTATGGACCGCCAACTCATTTGCCATATCATCCTCATGTTTATCCGCCCAATCCTCCTCCTCCTGTCCCCCCTCCTCCACCCACATCATTCCCTCCGCCTACTATTCCTCCTCCTACTCCAGGATATCCTCCGCCACCTACTTACAACCCAAATTTCCCACCACCTCGGTTACCTCCCTCTCATGCAGTTCCACCTCATCCCCCTCCAGGACTTGGCATGCCACCTGCAAGCTATCCTCCTCCCACAGTGCCCCCTGGTGGACAGCCACCTGTACCACCTCCAATACCACCCCCTGGCATGCCACCTGTTGGAGGACTTGGTCGGGCCACTTGGATGAGATAGCAGTTGTACATAGCATCTTTTTTTGTCTTGGGCAAGGTGGAGAGTTATAATCAGATAAGAATACAGAGGCTGCTGTTTGGAAATGATATTGGTTTGGTTACAGTTTGATCGGCAGAAAAAAATACAGTTTAAATATTACAATGCTAACTAAAATATAAAGAGTTTTGTTAATTGTAGTGCTGGATTAGTTTGTAATAATACGTTTTGAAGGCCATATTGGCTGAGTTGTATGGGTAAGAAGAAAAAATAGAAAAGTAAATGCCTACTTGAACATCAGGATTAAGGTTATTCCAGATGAAAGGGGGGGAAACCCTTTCTGATTTTATTACATAATGTTCCAGCAAAATTTCACTCTTAAGTTGCAATATCGATTTATTTTATGCTTCTCTATGTATATGTGTGCATACATACATAAAACCTCACTTTCTGCCATTGTTATTTTGGAATGAATGTTCAGACATAATTTGAAAATTTCTGTATGTACATATATTTTCAAAATGTAAAAAAAACCCTCTAATGGGATACAATGATTTACACCTTTGTTGTTTCTGATTCTTGAAAAAACTCTGTTGACATGTATCCAAATAAACCTGCTTCTGAAAGCTGAAATTTTCTCATTGCTATTCAGTGCCAGTGACTCTCTCTTTTTCCCCATGCCAATGTCCCCATCTAAATAAGGTAGCCAGCCAGCTTGGTAATACATATTTTCTCCAAACAATTTCTACATCCAATTTCTAATCTTTTTGCATCTGCTTTTGCCCTTATGCTGCTCTTACATGCATATTTACCTGACAGTATTCCTCACTATATGTAGAGAGATGAGTAAACCTATTTAGCATTACATATTATATGATTGAAAAGAAGAAATATTGATTCAACAGAACTCAAAAGGATGGCTCACATTTCTCTATCTAATTTTTAGTTAATATTAAAATATACAATATAATGAATGAAGAATCACAGATTTAACTAAAATTGTAATTTTATGTTGATTTCTAAGTATTTTAATATTTTTCAACTTCTCAAAAATACAGTCATGTTACAGCTCCCTTACAAAGAATGTATTTTATTATCTTCAATGGAATGCATACACTACCACAAACCCTTAATTTTTACTAAAATATTTCAAATGAAGGTTTTACACACTTAAAAAGTCTTTAAATTTTCACCCTCCCTGCCACAAAAGCAGTGCTTCAGTAAAAGGTATAAATGTGTGCTAAAATCTAAAGACATTGCTTATATACTATACATGAGCACAGGTGCTAATTTACTTTTTCCAATCATATATAGAAAATATGGCAGGGTTGTAAGATCACAGGTTAAACAGAAATCATAATTTCATACTTTTCCAAAAGCAGCACAAATAGACTCTTTCCCCACATTATGAAAAATATACAATTTTATCACTTTACAGTCATGCACTTTGTTTGAAAAACAAAATCAGTACTTTTTTCTTTATTCCAGTTTCTAAAAAGGTAAAAGGTCACTTTAAAACATTGTTTATTTTTAATTGCTATCTTTTGGGTAAACATTTGTCTTTTAAACAAGTTTATTTTCTTTTACCAAAAAGGGCAAAGTGCATCTGGATTTTATCCAATTGCCATATGCTTTTTCCCCAAGAAAAGCAACCAATTGTTTAAAAATAGAGCAGTCCGAAGGGAAAGAACCAAATAACAGGAATTTTGTTTTGAAGTTGGTATAGACTGAATGCTTCTACATTGTAGGAGTATAAAAAACTTTATGAAGCAGGTAGTTAATGAACATTAAATGGGGGTGGGAAAATGAATATTATTACTCCAGCATTGTATTTCAACTTACATTTCCTTCTACATTAATATTCAGCGTGCATTTTTCCTTTTGAAATTACTCATGTTTAAGCATATCAGTCATACACTATTAAACAGCCTTCTCTAAGACAGTTGTTTTCCCTGGGGATGATAGGAACTTTTATGTAATTCATCTGAAAGGTGCAGTAGATTACGAGGTTATACTGTAAAGAAAACCATTGTCCAAGGAAAACAATTTTAGCTTATTTCAAGCTAAATATAAAATAGCAATTAAAAAGTACACATAGCACTGCATCTGTAGAGTCTACAGTTTGTAATTTGCATATATTTGGAAGTACTTTGCATTTTCATCTACAAAAAATTCAATACCATAGTAGAGTTACAAATCTGGAGGATTTTGCTATTTATTCATGTTATTTGTATGGGTTTGGTTCCACAAACATGTAATTTTCATTTTAGTATATTACTAAATACTGAGTACTTTTCATTTATTTTGGCATGTTGGGTCATTCTATGCTTCACCTTGATTTTGATTTCCCTGATGTGTTCAAAGCATCTGAATGTGCTTTTGAAATACATTAAAATTCAGATTTTTTTCTTCAGCTTTTAGGTTCCTCAGTTGATTGGCATAATTCCATTAAAATAACAGATTGAGCTATTATGCCTTTTACATACTCAAGTACATGAAGCCACTCATCATTATTATTATAATTAATCATATAGCCAACCAGCTGTTTAGACTGGATTTGGCATTTTTGCCAATCTATTGAGTATTATTTATTATTTCCTCATGTGGATTGTACCTGCACCTCATCATCATATTGGAAGCTGTTCAAGAAATGTACAACGGCAACAGAATAAAAAAACCCAACACCTAAGAGAATGTCTACTGTCCTTTTCATCTTACATTATTCCTCTATGGAACTCAAAAGCAGCATATATGAAGTTGTCAAGACAGACTCCGGGGCAGGCACCAATCGCATATGTATTCAGACCAGATCTTGATTTGGCATAACATAATACAAATTATGAACCCAACTATTGATATATATAAGCCATGATTTATTGCTTCGTGTGTGAAGCCAATTTATTCAATCAGCAAGATAACTTTTGTTTCGGAACATGACTTTTCCTCTCAACTTAAAAATACTTTGTTTTAAAGGCCTATCCCAGCCATCATTAACCTGATTCAATAGATAGACCAATCAAACCAAAATAAATCTTAAAATACTGGAATGAACTGTAAAGGATATAGAACAGAAGAGAAACTGATAGTCAACTAAGTAATAATAGCACTTATAACTTTTGTTAAGTTCTAATAAGCTTTTTTCATGAAATGCATGAAAAAAAGCTTATAATTTAACAAAATACCAACTTGTCAGCAAAGTGTTCCAATAAATTATGAGATTTTTTTTGTACATGATACATACACTCAACTTGATTTCTGACAGACTTTTGTACTCCCATCGGCAGTAGTGAGAACGCTTGAATGGCCACTATAGGAAGTAATGTTTATCTTTAAATGTTAGAAATTCAGCTGCTTTTAATTCAGCTAAATCAAAATATACATGTCCTAACTTCAATTAGTTATACACAGAGAAGAATATGTGAGGGTTGATGTCTAATGCATGAATTTCTTAAAATGAATTAACTGCAGTAATTAAAGACCTATTAAAAGGCCTTGGTGGAAAATAGAACCTAGAGCAGATACATTGTATACATTAACTTTGTTTACCAGTGTTTGCTGCAGTAATGAGGTTAGAGCAAGGAACAATGTATTTAGTAGGCACATGCATGAGACCACAACTCACTGCACTTTTGTGGCATAGGACCACCCTTGTTTCCAAACATTTGGCTACTTTAATTATTCCATTGCATTTTAGAAGACAAATATAATTTGTATGCTGCAAACCAAACTATTGGTTGTTTGGACCCCTTCTGATCTGAAAGCTTCTTTTAATAGCCCACCCAAATTCTCTGATAACATTCACATTAATTGTAGATCCTTGAAAACTTGATTTGTTCAAATTCTAAGTTTGTATTTTAAATTACGTAACGAACAGGGAGGTTTTCACTGATACCTTTGCCCATAATGAGACAAAATGAGAAAGAGGAGGTTCCCAATTTGCTCCTTAGAGTAGCAGGTGGTTGAGATCACAAAAAACTCTCAAAGTGGCTCAATATCTAGGTATAGGATGGGCTTGCAAAACCAAAAAGGCAGGGTGTAATGAGAAGGAATAAACTTGATCAGATAAAATAAATCTGAATTAGGGCAGACTCTGTAATTTGAGTAATCACCTCAGACAGGAGCCTTCCTTGTTCTCATGAAGATAAAGGAGGGAAGAGGAAAATCTATTCATCCTTGCAAGAGTTGGTTACTGTAACCTTATAATACAATTAGTATTAGCATTCAAAATTCTGGTTTCCTAATCTTAACTACCTTGAAGGGTTGACACAGGCAAAAAAAGATCAAAAAGAAAAGAAATATAATCTTTCTGAAAGAGGGGTACTTGAGAGAGATACTGAAATTTGAGTAGTGGATTATCTAGGTGAGTTCTTAATAAAAAAAATGAAAATAAAGAGAATTCAATACAAAAAATACATCCAAGTAATTGAACAATAATCAAGTCTATGAAACCAGATTGCCAAATGTGAAGTTGTTGCATATTGAAATTCCACATTTTTACACAAGCAGCGTTTAATTTCTCTTTGTCAAATGATATTACACAACTTGGATCCAGTGGCCAGTTAGGTGTTGCACTATACGGTTTTAGGAAATTTACAATTATCAGATGAAATGAGATTGGGGGAAAATGATTACAGTTCAAACTAGGGAAGATTGGTTTGGTTGATCAGCAGCAGCAGCAACATGAATTCTCATGACAACCACTTCCTTAAAATGATTCTTCTTCTATATCTTCTCCAAATATTGTAACCAGTTCTGTATTCCCCCATTTATTTCTAAGATATCATGTCAATATTATTTTACATAAGGGATCATGATTTTTTTTTAAATTTAATATATTAAAAAGACAAGTCCAAAAGAGACATTGCAGGAACTGTTTCGCATATTATATTTTTCTAATGTGGAGTTAAGGTCAAAATAAGCAAAATCACAACAGTGGAACGATCCTCTCATATATACAGGAGGTTAATGCAAAGGAATGAAGGACTTGTGCATCTTTAGCAACAATGTGAAGATTTGCAGAGCATTCGTTCAGTCATGTGCTGCTCTGCCTACTGCCTTCTCAGGGAGTATCTTATCTAAGAACTGGCCAAAATCTGTAATTGGTATTGACAAGGCTCATGTGCTTCTAGTAATTGGGTAGAAAAATGGTCGATGCCAGGTATAGATTTTGGCCAGCTCTTAAATCAAACACTCCCCGTGAGCTCACCTCCCTTTTTCCTCTTCATTGCTCATTTACTTATTTCTGTGAGGCCTATTTGCATCCTTTCCCAGAAACACAGGAAGGAAGATGCTCATTTCTACTCTTCCTCCAACGACAGATAAGCAGGCAGGAGCAGCAAAGAAGCAGAGAACATTTAAGGTGCGGGACAAATGATGCTGAGCAAATAGCTCAGGTCTGAGATCTGCTACCACTACAATATCACCCAAACTTTTTTCACTCAAAACTGGTGAGCCACCAAGTTAAAGGCAGCCTAACAATTACACATTATGGCCGGTCAGATTCTTGACAATCTAGAATATGTTGCTAGAATATTCAAAGTATAGTCGGATTAAAAGTTGCTTGCACTTCAGATTTGTCCTTCAAAAATAAAATCTAACCCTACGATCTCTGACAAAACGTCTCTCAACCAACTTGAACTTGGTATTTTCTAAAATCATACAACCGAGAAGCCTTTCTCAGACAAGTGCCCTACAGCTGCAACTCCAATAATTTCTAGTCAACATGCCGGGATTGGTGGGAGTTGCTGCCAAATTGGGGAAGACTGCTTTGGGCAGCCACTACTGCCATGCAATTCCATGAGTAGTCTAAAATAAGGCAGTGGAACTGCTCAGAGTTCTTTTTTTTAATATATATATTCTACCTAGAAATCATTGGGAATCAAGAATGTATATATGACCATACAGGAAAGTGGGGGTTTCATTACAATACAAATGACAGAGATTGGCCACGAGAGGGTAGTCATTAACCCATGTATCATTGTTCTGGATCAGGACAGCCCGCAAGCTAGGCCTTTAGCTGCCTTATTTACACTATGGACACAGTTAAAGGAAATGGGAGGAAGGGATAATGCTGGCAGCCAGAAGCAAGGAAGTTCCTTTGCCTCAGATTCTTTTCATTTCCAGTCTTGCAGCCTGAGGTGCTTATAAAGGACCCTTGAACTGGTTTCCTGAAAGATGTTGCCTGATTGATGGTTTGGAGCTTGCTGCATCACCTAGTTTTCGCCAGACAACCTAAGGAACAAGAAAAAAGTACAATTTGTAAACAGGAACCAAGTTTTCCATAAACAGAACTGCCGGAAAACCTGCAGCTATTGAGGTCTGGTAATGCCTGGTTGTTACACTAGGAGGCATCCAGGTCCTAACATAATTTTAGTCTTCAGGGTTTTTTTAAATAGTAATTTTATTGAACATTACTATTAAAAATGAACTAATACTAAAAAAAAAAAAAAGTAAAAATAGAAAGCACAAAAAAGAAAAAAGACTATAGTAAAGAGAGTGAGAAAGAAATATACAGAGAAATGACCTCTTATAACAATTATAAACAATTTTCAGTGTAATTTAACCTCCTCTGTTAAAAACAAGAAATTATTTTCCCATATGCCATCCCTTATCTATAAAGAAATCTTTAAAGCCTTGTTTTTCAATCTTAGTCAGCAAAATTCACCAAAGGTGAAGAGATAACATATCTATTTTAAACTTGATCAAATAAAACAACTTCATATTCATGTATTTTACTTTTACAACCTTGGCTTTTGTATAGTCCTTCCCTTTAGTTTAGCAACAGCATTTTTCCATGGGAATGATATTTATAATAAGTTTCAAATTCGTCCCCGTGTTCCTGATCTAACTCTTTAGTTTTAAGTGCTCATCTTGGTAAAGTGTCCTAGCATTAGATGTGTCTCAGTAAACCAGGGACTAAATTAGGCAAAATTGTTCTGGCACTTCATCAGGAAATTAATCTAAGTTGAATTTAGTGTTAGGACAGCTTCTAGCAAAATTACAAAGATAATGTTCCACATCCATTATTAATACCAAAAATTGGTGGCAAAACATTTCATGTATCTCTGATATTTAGTTCTCTTGCATTTTAAATCCCTGAATGGTTAAAAGACAGCTTTATGGTCAAATCCAAGGTTTTGTGGTGGTGGTTTGAAAAACCTGTGTAGCAATTCCTCCCCAGGAGAAGTTTTGATTCTGGCCAGGAAAAAAGATGATCATTTGGGAGGCTGCATTATTATTAAGTGTCCTGACCAGGCAGCAGCTTCCAACTACTTTTTTTATTATGCAGAGTACTATTGTCAAAGTGTCCTTCAAGTTGGAAAACTCAGGATCACAAATGTATGTATAAATGCCATTCTTGGGAACTGGGAAGCAATCAAGCACTGAGGCTGACTCCTCCAGCAATCATCCAAAATAGGTGCAGGGCAAATCTGACATTCTATAGCAAACATCCAGCCCAACAATGTGTTGCAAATCCTGATTCCGCAAGTAGTTAACCCCTCCCCCCTTTAACTTTTGTTGATTCCTTGAAAAGCAAAAGCGGTAAAGGCCTTAACTGAGCCTCATCTGCATCAGGGTATGTCAATGCAACAACTAGCAACTGCCTGTTCCATTAGGAAGCATTCCACTCTCAGCACCATGCTTTCATGTTTCTGGATCCTATTCAGTGGTGGGTTTCAATTTTTTTTACAACCGGTTCTGTGGGCGTGGCTTGGTGGGCGTGGCATGGCTTGGTGGGCGTGGCAGGGGAAGGATACTGTAAAATCTCCATTCCCTCCCCAATCCAGGGAAAGTTTACTGCAAAATCCCAATTTCCTCCCGATCAGCTGGGACTCAGGAGGCAGAGAATAGATGGGGGCAGGGCCAGTCAGAATTTTTACTACCGGTTCTCCAAACTACTCAAAATTTCCGCTACCAGTTCTCCAGAACTGGTCAGAACCTGCTGAAACCCACCTCTGATCCCATTGCTATCTGAAACTCCCAACCAGACTGACTGACTACCTTTCCTTGATGCATAAACTTTGGGACTGCTCTTGGGCTGCATTTACCATACTCTGCCGTGAACTGCCACAGACTAGACTTCCCTATTTAGCATTACTAGTGTGTGCAAGCAATTGCACATTCCAAGGCTGTGACAGCCGAAGCCTGTAAACATTTGGAAACTTGAAAGTAAAATAGTTCACAATCCAACTCCGAGTATGAGTTCAACCTGAAACAGGGCAAGTACAGCATCATCAAAAGCTTTGGAGGTCCTCACAGAAGCTAGTAGTTAGGAAAGCATTTCCATAGTATGCATGCATAATTTTTTTGTACTCCCCCCTGGAATCTAGCATTTGGATTATTTTATTTGGATGTTTGTACAGGTATTCTTATAAACCAGCAGTTGTCCCTGAAACAGAGGTTGGGAACCATGTGGTTCAAAGCTCACATGTGGGGAATTTAAACATCCCTAGGCTCCAGACACATCTGGCTAGACAATGTTCCTATGCTCAGTAAATCCATTCCAAAAGACAACAATAAACAAGGAAATGTCAGCCGCATTCCTGCCAAATAGTTGGTCGTTACAACTTTCAAATAACATATTTGTTTTAAAGAAGTTGAGCAAAGGAAACTTGTTAAGGTGTGGCACATTCCATCCATTTGAAATGATAGTTTTGGTGGTTGTGTAAGTAAGGTATTCTGCAGTTCTTCATATCCTTAAGGGGATTAAATACAGTACTTGCAACAACTAATACTGTGCACTGCTCTTGAAAACTGCTTTGGTTTAACGGAGGGCTCTCCAAGAACTTTTTTCAGGACAGTCTTGGAATATATTTAGCTCTGTGAAGCAAGGAATAAGCAGCATTTCTTTCACACAGCATGTGTGAAGAAAAGCACAGTTTTGTGTGCATGGTTTTTGCTCCTGGTTCTGTGCCATGACACTGACATTCCACAAAGTTATAGTACTCACATCCTACAAGTGTTAGTCATTTCCCTCTCAACAATGTTTTGTTTTCTTTAATTCCAGTAGGACAGGACAGGTCTCAAGAATAATGGTTTCTATGGGTGATCACCAGCATTGTGTGCTTACGCCATTTGAATTTTCTGAAAAGCAGACCCACGATATAGTAGTTGATGGGAATGGGTACAATCTAAAGAACTTACATTAAAACTTGCCCAGACTTCCTCAGGGCTGGACAGCATGAGACTTATTTCCAAATCAAGAGGCACAGAACTGAGCAGATTGCTACAATCCTATGCACTTCACCTAGGAATCAGTTGCAGATGATGATGATGATGATGATGATGATGATGATGATGATGATGATTATTGCAGCTAGGCCTGAAATTGTACCCATCACTTTAAAAAGGTGTGTTTATCTTTTAAAACACACCACTTTGCCCTTTTCTTAATAGTAAAAGGACCACTTTTACATTTCACAAGAAATTTGATATGTTTGATTTTGGAAGCATTAAGGATTTCTTTGGATTACTGTGCAAAATTTTAGCCTATACAAGTACTGCTTGGTATACAACAACAATAGGCACCAGAAAATTTATTGTTAAGTGGCACAGTCATTAGGCTGCCATGGTTATAAGTATGAAGACCGGTTATAAATTGCTTTTTTCAGTGCTATTGTAACTTTGGATGGTCGCTAAACAAATGATTGTAAGTGGAAGACTACCTATAGAGCACCTGCACACCCTTATCCACTCTGGATGGGAACACTGAGGTATGCACTCTTTCAGTAAAAGTGTCAGTCCTATGCATGTCTTCTTGTATAAATAGCCTAAAATAAATTTCTCCTTATTTCTAGGTTGAATCTCTCCTTGGTCAGTTTCCATCCATTATTCCAAGTTCTGACTTCAGGTGTCTTGGAAAATAGTTTGAGCCCCTCCTCTCTGTGGCAGCCCCTCAAATACTGGAACATTGCTATCATGTCTCCCCTGGTCCTTCTCTTCACTAGACTAGCCATGCCCAGGTACATTGCAGGAATGTGGGGCAAGTCCAAAGAGACAAGGATCGGGCCCGTTGTCTCTTCTCTTCATTCCCTGCTTACACAGTGAGATGTCTGATGTAGGGTCTCCTAAACACTAATTACAACAGCCATCCATACCCACATTCACACCAGCATCACAAAGTCTATTGATGCTACCTATTTGCATGCTAGGAAACAAAGCAGAGGCACAAGAAAAATAACAAAACAGCACAGGCAAAACACTGGATGAATCATGGTAAAAGTGCATTTTGAAACCTGTCAGCCAATCTGCTTGGGTGTAAGCCATTTCTTTTACAGAAAGTAACAAACAGTGGAGAATGTGACACTCTACTCTCTCAGAGATCATTTGTTTTACTACCCATTTACCGGTACTTTGTGTGATTAGTGTCATGGTCCTGTTTCATGGTTTTTGTTTAGTACCTTAATATGTTTTTTTGGGGAGATGGAGACAGATGGTTTGGACAGAGTAATACACAAGAAGGGCAAAATAACATTGGTGTTTCTTCCTCCGTGTCTTTAAATTCTCCTATCTTTTCTTATGCTACTGATTTTTATTCTCTTTCTCATATACTCTCATCTTTTACCTTTACCTTTACCTTTTTCTTTTTCTGCTTATTTGTTTATGCTTCCTTACTCTGAGGCTGTTTTCAGTCAGTTTTGATTAGGAGGGAGAGGTCCAATTCTCAGCCCCTAGTTTTCCGTAGGGATAGGTGCTCTCTCAGCTCCCGTTTAACATCTACATGAAACTGCTGGGTGAGATGATCCGTCATCATTGGAGTGAGATATCATCAGTATACTAATGATACTCTGTTGTACATTGTTGTTAAGGGATGCTACAACTGCCTTTTTGCAGTGCCTGATTTGGATGGGGAGCAACAGACTAAAACTGAACCCTGGCAAGATGGAGTGGCCTTTGAGTTCAGAGCTCCTTGGTTCTTGGAGAATGACTATTGTTAGTCATGGAGAGGGTTGCATTGTCCTAGGTAGGCCCAGTGTGTAATCTGGGGATTATTCTGGACTCATAACTCTTAACAGGTGGCAGTCATGGCCAAGAAAGCCTTGCACAATTTCAAGTTGTGTGACAGTTAATCCATTCCTGGATCTCCTCACAGTCATGTCCTAACAACCTCCTGTTTGGATTACTGTAATGCACTCCACATGGGACTGCTCTTGAAAATTATCTGGAAGCTTCAGTTGATTCAAAATGCAGCATAGTTCTACACAAATCAAGATCTGAATATGTATCATCTCTTTTGCAGGAGCTGCATTGCTTACTAATCTTCTTCCAAGTACAATTCAAAATATTGGGTTATCACTTTTAAAGCCCTACATGGTTTGGGGCCCAGTTTTTGAAGGACTGTCTCTCCCCTGTTACCCAGCCCACCAGAGCAGCAAGGCAAGGTATGCTGAGGGTCTCGTCTTGTAGGATCAGTAAAGGGGCCTTCTCTGTGATGGCTCCCTCCTTTTGGAATATCATTCCCTCATAGATAAGATTGGCCCCTACCTTGTTACTTTTTCTGGAAGACCCTAAAAATGTGGTTTCGGCAGTGGCCCTAGGAATTCAATGGTAGATACAGAGCCAATCAAGTGGCTGGGGTGACTGTGTGGTCACCACCATTGGGGCAGGTGAGGGTTTTTACACTGTGATATTTTAATGTTGTAAGCTGCCCAGTCATTGTGTGTGAGTTGGGCAATCATATAAATTTGTCTAACAAATAAAATGGTGACAAAGGTCTTAGAAACTGTATCATTTAGTATCCTTTTTAACAGATAAAAACAATACAGACTTCAGTCCCATGCAATTGGGTTCCTTGTAAGTGTGTTGACCAGGAAATTTAGCAGTTTTTCTCCAACACAATTAGAAGGCACATATTTGGAGAAGGCTGGTGTACAACCTTACTTGAAAATTAGTACCACTGAACTTAATAGGATTTCCTTGATTAGATATATCTAGGACTGCATTGTCACTTGCTTTGTAACCTGTTTTTTCTTCAGATTGTGAAGACAACAATCAAATAAGTCTGCACAGACAGAACAGATCCTACAAGATATTGAACAACATCAACACCACAACTAGAAGCGAACAGCTAACATATGAAAGACTGTGAAAATGGATTCATTACATTGCACATTTCACGAACAATTGCTTTCTCCTTTTCACTCAGGTCTTCTTCATAGTTTTCTTGTATCTGCCTGTCCAAATTCTCATGGACTTCAAGGACCTATAGACAAGCATAATGGAGATGAAATTATAAAATATATCACATCGTGATTCATTACAGCCAAAACAGAACAAAATCTCACAACACACAGAGAGAGAGAGAGAGAGAGAGAAAGGAAGAGAAGAGATAACGACTGAAAAGATTAGAATGCACCAATAAAATATGATCAAAGTCTTTCATGTAACTCTAAACTTAAATTAGTGATTGACAAGGTAGGAAATCCAGGAAAGTTTGTAACTGATATTTAATGTTAGATAAACATGTACACATTAAGCACATTTTACTGGATTATACTGATATTGCTAAAACATTATGTACATCCCAACACTGAAAAAAAAATATACAACACACAAGATTTCAAGATATGCTGATAATGAATTAGGTAGACCTGTGATTTAACTCAGTTCCTATATTGCTCCTGCTGAAAATTATTTCAATGAATAAAGTTCTTTATCACTGTATAAAGATTTGGAAAATACTAAGAGTGGGGCTCATTCGTAGAAAAGCTAAGGCTTGGTAGTAAAGCCCATACATTTACTACAATCTTTTCTCAGGAGACATTTGTGAATCCAGGAGAGTTGCTGTCAGTCAGTACAGCACAGCCTTCTTTAACCTGGCCACTCATTTGTATTGGGATCAGAACAGCTACAATTTTCAACTAGCTTCAAGACATCTGGAAAGAAGATTGGAAAAGGCCAATGTAAATAGTGCTAAGCTAGGTAGAAAAAAAAAGATTTTCTATGTTTTCACACTCAAATCATTTTCTCAGGATTTTAATCACTTCTGAATGGAAACTTTTACTAGTTTGATGATAACCTCATAGTCTTTGACTAGCTGAGATACTAACCATACTTCTCCGAAGGAAAGGAGAGAGATAATATTCATCAATTTCCCCTGAAGTCTGATTATTCCTTAAGTTCCCATAGTAATAGATGCAAAGGGGATTGCATGAGAAGGATGCTGATGGAAGATAACCAGTCAAGTGCTTGTTCTTGCCAGCAGAAACAAGCTGGGTGCTACATTAAAGGAATAAACATGTTTCTGCAATCTTTGTTATACTAATCCTATTACTGTATTATAAATTAATTCACTAGATTTTTTAAAAATTAATTGTTATTGAAGAATTTTACAAAATAGTAAAAATTATACAAATTTGAGAAAAAGAGAAAAGAGTAAAAAAAATGTGTGCAAAGAAGAGGAAAAGGAAAAAGAAGTGTTTTCTGATCTTTATAGCAGTTACAAATACATTTATCATCTATTTTCCATTTTTAGGGTTACATCATAGAACAGAACAGAACAGAACAGAACAGAACAGAACAGAAGAGTTGGAAGGGACCTTGGAGGTTTTCTAGTCCAACCCCCTGCCTAGGAAGGAAAGCCTACACCACTTCAGACAAATGGTTATCCAATCTCTTCTTAAAAATTTCCAGTGTTGGAGCATTCACAACTTCTGCAGGCAAGTTGTTCCACTTATTAATTGTTCTAACTGTCAGGAAATTTCTCCTTAGTTCTAAGTTGCTTCTCTCCTTGATTAGTTTTCATCATTCCCTTTTTGTCATATTTACCCTTTCTAATCATCAAATTCATAAATCACCAGGTCATTTTTTCCATTTTCAGAAAAAAAAAAAATCCATAAAGGGTTCCCAGTCAAACATATTTAGGATTACAAAAAACCATTTCTGCAAATTCTGTCATTTTCACTAACCATTCCCCTCTTGTAGGTATTTCCAAATCTTTCTGTCTTTGTGCATATTTCTGCATATTGTCCAAAACTCACAGCCCCCCCAAAAAAATCTTGTTTCAGCTGAATGTTAATTGTTACAATCTTTTATAGCACTATATGCATTTGGACCTAGCTTTTTTTTTAGCTTTTTTTACAAACCACCATGTGTGATAAAAACCACCCTTCGTGTCTTTCACATTTCCAACATAAATTTGAAGTATCTTTATACATACTTGATCATTTTTCTCATGTCGTGTACCAACAATAAATCATTTTGTAAAAGTTCTCTTTTAAATTATAAAATAAAGTAAAATTCAGTCCTTTCTACCACATCTTCCATTGTGTGTGTGTGTGTGTGTGTATGTGTATGTATACACACACACACATATATACACACACACGCACACATACACACACACACGTGTGTGTGTGTACTATTCCATCTTATATAATTCAATTCCAGTTGTCTTTTTTGTCTAAGTTAAAACCTTTCTATTAAAAACCTATTTACTAAATGTTGAAGACAAATAGTAAGATATAGTTTTTCCTTGTGTTCTGGTTATGAATGTAATGTTTGATCAATCATTGTTAGAAAAAGCATGGTAGGCTAGGTGGACATTTAGTAGGGTTTTGTCAATGACTGTAGGGGTAACATTTGTACTCAAGGAAAGGCTACTTTACTAATCTCCATATGTCCTCAGGTATGCTATTCCAGGATCTACTGAAAATATGAATTCCTATTTTTTAACACTTGCACTTATTTTAATACTTGTGCTCTTTTTCTTTCTCTCTCTTGTGGGTTTTATTTTTGGAGGCGCCCACCTGAGAGAGTGGCTATATAAATAAAATAAATAACTAAATGCCCACACAAATAATAAAGATATGGAAAAGAAATGTGTTACAGTAAAATGATACAAAGGAAAATTTTAAAAAGTCCCCTTGGCCTTCTCTTGTTCAGAGAATGATGGAAGATAAAACCCATATGCCCAGCGGGTTCACAGCCCTGTCCTAAAACCCAGGCTTTGCTGAGGATCCACTTCTGAGAAAGTGCCCATTTTGTGATTCTAACTTGTAATTGAAAACATATTGCTTATATTTACTTATCAATGATCAGAAACATTTCTCTAGAAAGCATTGGTTCACAGAATCACCCTTCTTTCCTCCAGGTGACTGGCCTTGAAATATGTCTTATAGATGAATACTGAAACATATATGGGAATTAGAAAGTAGAGAGCCTCCTACAAGACAATGGAAAACATGCTGTTGCTTTTGAAAAAGTCAAAGACCTAAAAATGTTATCTAGAGGCAAACTAGACCTTCTTGCCCTGACAAGTACCTTCCACAATAGCACTACATCATCTTCTTTTCCTTGGGATATTAGAGGGGCACGAAATTGAAGCCAGGAATTTTTGCTGGTAGCACTTACTAGTTAGCATCTGACATTTCAATAGTTCCCCATTCACAGGTTTGACTGAAGATTGTGCTCCTCTGGTGAACATTTGGAGTTTAAAGAGCTTTTTTTAAAAAAACATTTTTAGTTTTGTCACTGAATTGATGATAGGATACTTTGTTTTTATAATTCTATGTAAGTACCCCAGAATCTATTGGATTGGGGCAAGATATAAATTCTATAACAAATGAATACATTCTGGTTGCAAAAATGGGGATAATATTGCAATCAATTTTGATTCAAATCCACGTAACGATGTGTGTAAAATATACTTTCCAAAATTGCACACCATTTTTCCATGATATAACTGCATGTTGATTGCTTAGAATCAGACTAGTACTGCATTTCCTTTTTCCTGCTTATTTTTAAATCCTCAATTACAAAACTGGGTCATTTGCTTACTTAGCTTAAC
Organism: Arizona elegans; assembly: GCA_022577455.1. Classification (NCBI taxonomy): domain Eukaryota; kingdom Metazoa; phylum Chordata; class Lepidosauria; order Squamata; family Colubridae; genus Arizona; species Arizona elegans. Next base: position 21,559,436 of record JAKOOJ010000001.1, on the reverse strand, counting down.
CTACTTTAGAAACCGTATAACTCACTAGCTTACTGACATTACGATCATTGTTTGCATGGCTTAAACTAATTCAATCTGTTGCTTTCCTTTTTTTTGATGGGGAAGGATACAAGGAAAACAAAAGGGATTTACTGACAAATAAAACTAGATCTTAAATGAAAAGGAAATAATTAATTATTGATCCAAGTGGGTGCAGACTGTGCTGCTAACTCATTTGGCCTCCATATGTCTGCCATATACTCAATTGTGTAGACAATCAAAGCTCAGTCAGAAATGGCACACTGGCAACCAACTACTGACTGCTCTCGGAGAATAAATGAACCAAGCAAATTGAGATGGTTTGATTAATAGTTGCTGGTTATCCAATCTGAGAAAGTCTGCTGTGTTTTATTATCAGCTCAAAAGTCTTTCTTCATAACTCATTTATTAGAAATACAAAGCTCTGCAGTAGCACTTTTGCTTCTTTTGCTGTCATATCCTGTTGCACTGTATTGCCATTATTTATAATATGAATGACAGCACATTTTGGGGCAAAAACTTTTAAGAGATGGAATACTGTTAGATTTCCCCACTCTACGTTTCAGTACTTTCTTCCACTTTGATGTCCTTCAGGTTCCAACAATCTAGAGGACATTAAGTGTCAAAAGCTGGCAAAGGATATCAGTGGCTTTTAAAGGAACTATCCTTTGTGCTAGAATGGAAAATATGACTTATTGCGCTCACAAATATATATACATACCTTCATAGCATGTACCACTGCTTCAGGTTTCTGGCTTAGAGGAATATACCCAACTTGAGGAGTAGCAGCAGCAAAATCAGGAGTCATGCGAAAGGGACCCTGTCAAAATATCAAAAAAATAAATAAAATCCTTATAATATATAACTTTTTAATCCCTACTTTTAAGTTCTTCTGTAGTCACATACCCCTAACAAATCAAAAAAATCAGTGTGATTTGTTGCTATTTTGGATAAAACTCCTGAAAATACTGTGAACAGCCAAGAAAATAAACAAGTGGATCATCAAACAAGTCAACACAAAGTTCTCACTCAAGGCACAAATGATCAGGTCCAATTATGTCAAATACTATACTTCAGTCACATTGTGTAAAGACCCAGCTCTCACCATCACCCTTAGCCACCATTTCACACTTCCTGCTACTTTGGCCTAGGGTGATATTTCCACTACAATTGATTCCCATGATTGCTAATGTTAAGGTTTCAAATGCTGGCTTGTTCTGGAATGTGAAGGTACTGTTCCCCAAGTTTTTGTATAATGAACTGCAGCTTCTTGAAATCAAAAGATTTGAGTCTTTTCATAAGCCCAAACAGGAGATGAATAGTGTTTCTGAATTACTTTAAAATGTGATGTGATGCTAAGTCCAGGGCTATATTAGTTTACATGTCCAAGTGTCTGACTACTATTGGTTTCCCTAAAGCCAGCAAATTGAGTTTCTGCTTTGAGGTTATCACTAACTTAAATCTAAAAATCTATGAAAAAGACAACAGAGAAAATAGCAAAAGCTTTTAAAACCAAAAATGTGATTTACTTCTTGTGGAACCCAAAGGCAGGGCAATGTTTTAACAAAGTTATTGACCAATTAAGGCTTTGCAAAGTTTCAGATTTGATTATAAAAATATTCTTTGACATGTATGGGAACACAAATGAAAACATCCATTGGCAACTCATTAAAGAGCAGCTGCACAAAGTTTGAAAGTTTATTAGATTTCTATACCGCCCTTCTCCCAGGGGACTCAGGGTGGTGTACAACCATATTAAAACACATAAATTTATAAAATTTAAACCAATTAACAACCTTAGAAACAGTCAAGCCATCTTAATATATAGTACTGATGATTCTTCAAGAAGTACAACTGCACCGGTTTTTATTTAGAGAAGCGTATCTTAACCTTGGCAATTGTTAAGATGTCTGGACTTCCTGAGCATGGGGAATCCTAAAGTTAACAAGGTTGACAACTGATTTAGACAATCCCTTCATAAACATCTTGATTTGGAACAAAATATTGTGACTCAATGACAGCAAATGAAAACTATATATGTCACTACCATTGTTTAAACATTTAAAAGTACTGCAGTAGCATAAAGTATTGCTGGATGCATGAAATTCTACAGCAGTGTTTCTCAACTTTACTAACTTTAAGACATTTGGCTTTGATACTCAGAATACCCATGCTGGCTCTAGAAGTCTGGGAAATGAAATCAACACATTTTAAAGTTGCCAAGGTTGAGAAACACTGTTTTAGAGTAACATTATGAGGTATGACATAATGAGAGGAAGCATGACGTTAAGACACACTTGATAGTAGTGTAATGAATTATAAACATATCTCATTGCACAGCCATTTGCCTAATTTAGATATCGAACTAATCCAGTGGTAGGATTCTGCTGGTTTGGCTGAACTGTTTGTTAAATTGTTGGCTCGCCCCGCCCCTTGCCCCGCCCCTCCGCACCACTGAGCGAAGGGTGGGCGAGCCAGCAATTTAACAAACGGTTCAGTGTTTTTTTATAATTTTATTGGCCTCGCAGCTGTTCAAAGCCCCTCGCGGGGCTTCAAAAGGCCGCCCTAGAGCTGATCAGTGTCAAAAGAAAACAAATGAGTAGACAGACGCCTGCAAAAATAAATGGGTAGACCCAGTGGTGGGATTCTACTTCGGTAGAACAGGTTGTTAAGTAGTTAAGCCAGTGGTTGCCAAAGTGGGTGGTACTGCCCACTGGGGGGGGGGGGCGGTGGAATGCCTTAGGGGGCGGTAAGAGCAAGGGGGGCGGTGGGGGGGCTGTGGCAAGGAGGGTGGCCCCCACCCTGTGGCCTGTGCTTCGCAGCACTTACCTCCTTGCAAGCAAACAGCAAGAAAAAACAGCCCCTTCAGCTTCAGCATCGGTTAATTAGCACAAGTTAATTAGATCAGCCTCCCAACTCTCAGCTTATTTGCTCTCAGCTGTTTTGCCAGGGCTCTGTTGCTATCCGCAAAGAGTGCTGGAGCAGTTTTTTCCCCTAGCTATGCTGAAAAAGCAAAACTGAAAGTAAAGCAGGGTCTTTGCTGCAACATGACAAAATGAGGCAGAGAGAGATTTCTTTTTTTTTTTCCCCTCACCAAAAAAGGTAGGTGCAAAACTGCAAACAATGGGAAATTTAGGGCAACAGACAGATCAAGATTTTAAAACACAAAAGAAAAAAAGCTCTATTTAACTAGGAAATTGTAATAATTGAGATACTATTAATTGTATATTGTGTTGAAAGCAGAAATGGTTAAGTTGTGGTTTGGAGGAATATATGGGGGAAATTATTTGGTTTATTATTATTGGTAAATATAATTAATTGATTTGTAAGAAATTGGGTTGCATGGAAATAATTGGAATATTCATGTTCATATTGATTAATATATAAAAAAGATAGTTATATAACTAATTGATTTATATTAAAATGTTGAATTTGTATTAAACAACTGTACTATTATATAATTAACCAATGTGAGGATGGATATAAAAATAGATGACAATGGGAAGGGGTATAATATAGATTAGAAGGGAAAAATTGAATTTGATTAAGATTAGAGATGAGGATGAAAGGTAATATTGGTTTTTTTAAAAAATAGATGAGGAATAAATATGGCAAAAAGGAAATATAGAAATTGTAAATTTAATTGAAATGACTAAACACTGTTTAAATTTGTGAACCGGCCAAATACTCTGTTCAAAGAAAATACATTGTATGTTTGTATGTGTGTTTCTAATTATTGCTATTTATTCATATTTGTTCTCTTTTATTCTTTAAAGTTTAACAATTCATTCTTTACCTTAATATCTTTATATTTTGGGGGGGGTTGGCTTTCTTCCCTTTCATCTTTTTTATTGTACAGCAATCTTTCTCCTCAAACTTACCACCTCTCTCTTTTCTTTCCTTCTTACTTTCTCTTCCCCCTTCTTCTCCTTCCTACTTCCTCTTCCTTTCTCCTTCTCCTCCTCTCTTCCTCCCTCTCTTACCCTCACTCCTACTCTAATTTCCCTTCCTTCATCCCTCTCTATTGCTGTATCCTTTTATGCATAGGGACTACTCAGAGGGCTAAAGAAGTTATTTTTGACTGGTCCTCGCACTTTTGACCAGTCCTGGAACTTACGACTGTCCTCACATCTTACGTTTTTGCCCTATCTTGTCACCATGGTGAAGAGAAGCAGTTGTGAAATGAGTGACACGGTTGTTAAGAATGCTATAATGGGCATAAATGTGAAGATGGTCATAAGTGCGAGGACCGGTCAAAAGTCTGAGGACCAGTCAGAAATCACTTTTTTTAGCCCTCTGGGTAGTCCTTTTGTGCATATGGACTACTCAGAGGGCTGAAAAAGTTATTTTTGACTGGTCCTCACACTTTTGACCAGTCCTGGAACTTATGACTGTCCTCACATTTTACGTTTTTGCCCTATCTTGTCACCATGATGAAGAGAAGCAGTTGTGAAATTCGTGACACAGTTGTTAAGAATGCCGCAAGGGGTATAAATGTGAAGATGGTCATAAGTGCGAGGACCGGTCAAAAGTGTGAGAACCAGTCAGAAATGACTTTTTTCAGCTCTCTGAGTAGTCCCTATGCAGATAGCCACGCCCACCCGATCACATGACCACCAAGCCACACCCCCAACTAAGCCACACCCACAGAACTGGTTGTTAAAAAAATTGAATCCCACCACTGAACTAATGTATCCATCACCTTAATCCTAGGTTGTTTTGGGTTTTTTTAATTTATTGTATATATATACAGGATTTCACAACTGGGCATGAGTTACACACAATTCATTTTGCAATACTACTTTATAATAACTCTTAAATACACTACAAATCTAACTATAGAATACTTGTATTCCTTGTAATAGTGATCTTTTTTCCAACTTATGAAAACCACTGTTTTTCTTAACATGTTTGTGAAATGAACAGCAGCTTGTAGATGACTTAAACCATTTTTCCTCACCACCTTTTCATGTATGCACACACACATATATGCACATGTGTGTACCAGTGGTGGGTTTCAATTTTTTTTTACTACCGGTTCTATGGGTGTGGCTTGGTGGGCATGGCTTGGGCATGGCAAGGGAAGGATACTGTAAAATCTCCATTCCCTCCCCAGTCCAGGGGAAGGTTACTGCAAAATCCCCATTTCCTCCCGATCAGCTGGGACTTGGGAGGTAGAGAATAGATGGGGACAGGGCCAGTCAGAATTTTTACTACCGATTCTCTGAACTATTCAAAATTTCCGCTGCCGGTTCTCCAGAACTAGTCAGAACCTACTGAAACCCACCTCTGGTGTGTACATACATACACACAACAAAATCCTTGACTGTTATGCTGTGATAGAAGAATCTGTTTGTGCCAAATGTAATCTAAGATTAAGTTAAAGGCTGAAATTAGATCTAAAATATGTTAAAGGCTAATTAAGGTTATTTTTAGGTCAGGGCAGATGGATAGAGACCACGAAATTTCTGAATACTTTCTTTAACCATTTCCACTACATGAGAGGAAAAGGTAGTCACTAAACAAGAACCACCTGTGAGGTCATCCCGGTAAGATGTGTTCTTGACAAAACCTATGTTAGTTCCATATAATGGCAGCCTTCTTTTCTAAATGCTTGCTAATGTATTGCTTAACAATCTATTGACCAATATAGTCATTAAATATATTGATCTAAAGCCTCTCTTCTTTTCTCCATTGAACTTTGGAATTTTTTGCACTTCACCAGACTTCTAGTTTTTTTGATGGGTTGAAGATTATACTCTGTGGTTCCAAAATCATTTATACCAGCTGCTTCAGGCATCTAGAATTTGACAGTACTCTGGCCTTGAAGTGGGTTATGGTCTTACTATATTTAATCAGTCCTAAGCTGCATTCTGACCTGCTTTCATCAATCAAGTTAGGAATAATGTTTCTAACAATCAAGAACCATCTTGATATATGACATATTGTGAAATCTAATCAGACAGAGGAACAAATACTATTTGTTACACAATTGATTAAATATATGTGCAGACGAGGACAATTTTCTCCACAATGTGAATAACATACTGATAACTAACTCATCCAGTTGTTGATTCTCATTTGGTTATCTATCTGAATTCATCTAGTACACAATCATCTCTTTTGAAGGTCACACAGGAATCCTCGGATGAAACTCTAGGTATATTTGAAATAACAAATTGCTCCTTCCTTCCTTCCTTCCTTCCTTCCTTCCTTCCTTCCTTCCTTCCTTCCTTCCTTCCTTTTTTCTTTTAGAAGTCAAACTATAATTCTGTGTATAAAGACTATCAGGAAATGTCTAACCATTTAGGCTGTACATTTATTGTACAACTTTAATTGATATTTCCCCCTTGTCCTTCCTGCTACCCTTTTCCCCCTTCTGCATCAGTTTCTATGGAAACAAACAGCAAGATAATGCATAAATGCATCTACTGATATCATATGAAAAATCAGTTTGAATGGTGGCATGGGAAATGCACGCTGTGTGATAGAAATTTGACAGGTTCAGTCACCTGTTAAACTCAGCACATACACTTTAGTTTTCAAAACACTCTATTTTCCAAAAAATATTCTGTCAGCCATTGTCCTGCCATGCCTTCTACAATATTAAACATTCATGAATAGAAAAATGCACAATGAGACTACTGGATCAAATGTTAACATATAAACGTCTGAAAATGTCTCTTATCAGTTCTTTAATGATAATATTTCAAATGTTTATGCGTGTTTATATTTTTCTTGGCAATGCTATATAAATAGTTCCTCATTTAAATTCCTAGGTAATTCCCCTATTCAGGCACTAACTAAATCGACCATGCTTAGATTTTGAGTTAATCAAAGCTGACCAAAGACTACAGAACCATCTACTAAAACCTCACCTGTTTATATATTTTATTTTTAACCGGGTGGATAAAAATCATTATTTTTAAAAAAAAATCAAAAAAATCAGATTTTTTTTATTTAAATTGGATTTTTTTGATTTAAATTGGATTTTTTTGATTTTTATCAAATTTATTTTAATAAAAAACTTTTGGGGTAAAAATCTATCGTAAGATAGTTTTCTATTTAAGATACATAAATAATTTAGTTTATTCAGGATGAAATGGAGCTTAGTTATGTAGCATGAGGCTGTATATTCTGCAACACTGGGACTATCAGTGGGTAAAGGAGTAGCAGAGATGACAGTTGCTCTTTAAAAATTATGATTTAAATCAAATTGATTTAAATCAAGCCTTTTTACTAGTGATTTAAATCATGATTTAAATTGTGATTTAAATCAACCTGATTTAAATCAAATCCACCCTGATTTTTAATAATAGTTTTACTGTATTTTTTTGTTGTTTAATTAATCAGTATTTAATGTGTTGTAAGTTATCTTGGGGAAATCTTCCAGTTCTGAAAGGTAGAATACAAATTAACAAATAAAATAGGTAAATAAACGAAATGATTTCTCCTTGCTTTAAAATTTAGGGACCCAGATTTGAGATAATTTGAATTCTAAAAGTTCAGTACTATGGATGAACTCCAGTTAACATCACTTATCTAGTTTTAATCATGGATCCTGGATACCAAATTTTGATTTCTAGAACCAAAAATATTGGAGGGTAATGATATTCTTACACTGGAACTTCTTGCCACGGAGTTCTCATCAAAATTGGGTTTGTTTTGGTTGTTTGGAAGTTAGTAGAACCCATTTTGTGCTATAGTACCACTGAGCAGGATTACCTGGAAACTCACTTTTTAGTTCTGCAGCAATTGTATGGGCTTTGAAGGGGTTTTTTTTCCTACTGCAGATGATTATGCAGTAAATAAAATTATACAAAAACAATTACATTGTTGCAGACTATTTTCAGGTCCATTTAAATACAGAAAATGTTCCAGTTCTTTAAGGATAAAAAGAAAAACATTCAAGGGGCCAGTAACTAAATAACAGAAAAAGAAAAATCAGCATTTAAGGTGATAATTCAAATTTTTCACATTCATGCCTGACTCACATTGCACATCAGGGGAGACAGCCCAGGCCCTATCATAAACTAGGTTGTGGTAGCAGTTCTTCCAAGCAAGCATCTATTTAACTTAAATTGCAGGATGATTCATTCAGAAATGTGCCGAGAAATCACACCATTCAATTTTAACATGCTGTCATTATTGCTTGCTGAGAAGTACAGTTGGTGAGAACATGTTAAAAGGGGAAAAAGAAAAAGAAAATCTACCCCCTCCTCCTCCTCCTCCTCTTGTTTTCAAATCTGAACCCTTCAGTATTTTTGCAGAAGAAAATATTGCTCATTATGGAGGGAGGGCACTGAACTGTGAATGACAACATATACACAAAATCCAAACAATAAAACAAGAGATTCTTCTTTCTTTTCCTGCATAGATTTGTGCTGAACTGGAACATTCCTTGGTTATTTGGAAATATGAAGGAATTTTCAACAGAGGAATCTTCCTTATATTTCTAAGAAATTTACTTACAATTAATCAATCACAAATGACAGGAAAATTAAGAAATTGCAGGAAAACCATGTTTATGGTAAAACCAACCAACTTAGGCATGGCTGAGTACACACATTTCTCTATGATCTGAGATGGGGAAAGATTAATGCAAGAGTTCATGTAGTTGTAACTCAGGGTCCCACAATGCAATAGTCCAGTGATGGCTAACCTTTTCTGGACTGAGTGCCCAAAGCATGCGCTCAAGCCCCCAAAATGCAATGCATGCTTGGCCCCCGCGCATGTGCCCTGCCCCCTTGCATGCGTGTGTGGGCCCCACATGGGCCCCGCCCACCAATGCATGTACAGCCCCCATGCTCCCTGCCTCCCACCCATATGCTGCAGAGACCCAAAGGCCAGCTGCTGGCGAGAGGCATGTGCACATGTGCAGTGCTGAGCTGGGGCGACGGCTCACGTGCCCACAGAGAGGGCGCTGCATGCCACATCTGGCACATGTGCCATAGGTCTGCCATCACGGCAATAGACTCTTCCTACTAATCCAGATCTACTGTTTCATTCAAGAGAAAGATATGCTCAAGGCAGGTGTAAAGTAAGGTGAGAAATATTGAAAAGTCCTAAGCCAAAAAGAATCTACCATCTTCCGGTTTCAGAGTTTGGGACCTTTTTTTTTTAAACACAAATGGGCTTTTTCCAAACCAGCTTTAAAAAATGAAAATATAGAGCATGAAATATTAGGGCTTGATGAGTTACATACAGAATTAGAGAACTTGTGTGTGTTTTGTACTGAATGTGTAAGAATTTATGGTATAGTTTATATATGGAAGGACTAAGCTCAAATCTCTACTTGATTTGAATTTTAGTCTTTGCTATCTAGATCCAGGAATAGGGAGAAAATGCATTGTAATGGAGATGAGCAACTCTGATTATCTGAGTTTGAATGTCTTGGTCCCAAATCCTTTGGCCAAAATTTTATCACGACCATGTATAGCTTTGATATTGCCATAATAGAAAAGCCGCAGTATATCCAATCATGATTGATTTATCTCGTTAGGAAGAAGATAAACCTCCCTAACAAGAGCAGGCAGACCAAGGAAGTACTGCAGATATCATAATTTGTTTCTACCAGAACCTATCAGGACAAGCCCCAAAGAAATGCAACTTAATAAGGGCATTAAGAGTTAAGTAAAAATAACATTCATAACATTGGCCCTTGTTTAATGACCACTTATTCAGTAACCTTTCAAATTTACAGCAGGTGTTGAATAATTGGTAGTTACAACTAGTCCCGGGAATTCCAGGTATTGCAGCATCCCCCCTCCCAATGATTGTTATCTGTTCTTGGCATCTGGCTCATAATTACTACGCTACAGTGAGCCATGATCCCATGATCACAATTTCTGACATTCCCAGCTGGCTTTCCACAAGCGAAATCAATGGGAAATACAGCAGGAAGTTGGAAGTGATTATCATATGAGGTCCTTGCTTAACAACTCATGCAGTTCTTGCTTAAGAATGACAATCGGGACTGCCAATCATTGCATTTTACAATTGTATTGCTTAGTAATGGCAATTCTTGTCCCAATTACCATAGTAAATTATTATTATTATTATTATTATTATTATTATTATTATTATTATTATTATTATTTCTATACCGCCCTTCTCCCAAAGGACTCAGGGTGGTGTACAGCCTATTTAAAAACACAAGACAAAACATTGATTAAAAATTTAAAATAATTAAATAAATTTGGCTCAATTTAAAACCCCACAATTTAAAATACCCCAATTTAAAATTATTATGTTGATAGCCCAGCCTGGCGGAACAACAGGGTCTTCAGTGCGCAGCGAAACACCCGGAGGTCGGAGATCTTACGTATTTCCGGGGGCAGTTCATTCCACAGGGCTGGGGCTCCCACAGAGAAGGCCCTCCCCCTGGGTGTCACCAGCCGACATAACTTGGCTGATGGCACCCTGAGGAGACTCTCTCTGTGGGAGTGAACTGGCCGGTGGGAGGCTATTGGTGGCAGAAGTTGGTCTCGAAGGTACCCAGGTCCTGTGCCATGGAGCGCTTTAAAGGTGGTGACCAACACCTTGAATCGCACCCGGAAGACCACTGGGAGCCAGTGCAGCTCGCGCAGGAGGGGTGTCACGCGGGCACGAGTTGCGCCCATAACCACCCGTGCGGCTGCATTCTGGACCAGTTGGAGCCTCCGAGTGCTCTTCAAGGGGAGCCCCATGTAGAGAGCATTACAATAGTCCAGCCGGGAGGTGACAAGGGCGTGAGTGACCGTGCGCAAGGTGTCCCGGTCCAGAAAGGGCTGCAACTGGCGAATCAGGCGAACCTGATAAAAGGCCCCCCTGGCCACGGCCGTCATATGCTCTTCTAAAGGCAGCCGTGCATCCAGGAGGACACCCAGATTGCGAGCCCTCTCTGTGGGGGACAAAGATTCACCCCCAATAGTCAGCGATGGCACCTGCTGACTATATCGGGACGCCAGTAGCCACAGCCACTCGGTCTTGGAGGGGTTGAGTCTGAGCCTGTTCCTCCCCATCCAGACCCGCACGGCCTCCAGGCAGCAAGACATCACATCAAGGACATCGTTGGGGTGGTCTGGGCTGGAGATGTACAGCTGAATATCATCAGCGTACAGATGACACTTCACCCCAAAACCACGGATGATCTCACCCAGCGGCTTCACATAAATGTTGAACAGAAGGGGCGAGAGGACCGACCCTTGCGGCACTCCCCATGCAAGGTGCCTCGAGGTCGACCTCTGCCCCCCTGCCAACACAAACTGCGAGTGGTCAGAGAGGAAGGAGGAGAACCACCACAGAACGGTGCCCCCTATTCCTAACTCCCTCAACCGCTGCAGCATGATACCATGGTCGATGATATCAAAAGCCACTGAGAGATCTAATAGGACTAGGACAGAGGAGCAACCCCTGTCCCGAGCCCTCCAGAGATCATCCACCAATGCGACCAATGCCGTTTCTGTGCTGTATCCCTGCCTGAAGCCCAACTGGCACGGGTCCAGATAGATAGCTTCATCCAGGTGTCGGGGAAACTGTCGTGCCACCACGCTCTCAACAATCTTCGCCACAAAACGAAGGTTGGAGACCTGACGGTAGTTGGCTAATTCAGCCGGATCCAGGGAGGGCTTCTTGAGGAGGGGCCTCACTACCGCCTCTTTCAAGGTGGCAGGAAAGGCACCCCCACTCAGAGAAGCACTTATAATTCCCTGGAGGCAGCCTTGTGTAACCTCCTGGGAGGCCAGTACCAATCAGGAGGGACACGGGTCCAATAAACACGAGGCAGCACTAATCTTACCCAGAACCCTGTCCACATCCTCGGGAGCCACAAATCATGGCCTACCTGCATAGAAGGTTAAGAATTTTGATTGAATGACTTGAGGTGCTTTGAGAGATGTACAATTAAACACCATATAGCATTGCAACTAGAATTTTAGCATGAAATAATTTAACTTCTGTTTGGACAGAGTTGCTACAGTGTTGGACTGTATATTTAACAATCTCCAGGGATGTTTTTAAAGTCTTATTTTAAGATCACTCACTTGCAGGTGCAATGGATGGAAGTTTGAAAGTAATCCCCTAAGTATTTAGAGGTTGTAACCCACTCAAAATGTCTCCCACTGATCTTCCAAATAACTGGCAACATAAGCACTTTCTTGGGAATACTAAAACCTTTATTTTAGTATACACTAGAGCCAGTTTAGAGGGCCAGTTTGGTGTGCTGCTTATGGTGCTGAGCTAGAAAGCAGGAAACTGTAAATTCATACCCTTAGACATAAAAGCAAGCTGGGTGACCTTGGACCAATCACTCTCTCCCAGCCCTAGGAAGGAGGCAAAACCAAACCATTTTCAAAATCTTGCCAAGAAAACTGCAGAGACTTGTTTATGCAGTTGCCAGGATCAACACTGATTCAAAGGCACATGTGCACATACACAAAATTTCAAGAGAACTAAAATGATAAAAGAGTTTTAAATAATCTATGCAAATTGAGATGAGTTATAGATAGAATACCTAAATCATCCACATATAAAAATGGAGATGGGGCAGTGGATGAGAGATGGAGAATAGAATTCTGGTTTAGCAAAAATATCAGAGTTACCACTGTTGTAAACATTGAAAAGTTCCTTGTTTAATGTCTTTTTGGTGGATATGTGTTCAATTGAATTTCTTTTGCGATTATTCTTCTGTTGTGAAGTAACATCTGGTGCAATGTTGTTATAATTAAAAGAGACAGCATTCAATCAATGTAACAGCTAATTTCTTCCAGAGTCTGTCACATGGAATTGAATCAAACTCTGCCCTTTAATTTAAAAAATCAACATACAGTTTTTGATTAACTGGAGTATGTCTTGGATAGGTGATGTTAAATTATGCTTAGGTCCATTGTTGAATGTTGAAATCTGAATGCCGCCTGTTCAGGGATCAAAATGTTCTCTGATTGTACCCAATTCAATAGTCTCTATTATAAAATGTAGCATATAATTTGCTGATTAGGATTAAAAGACTATTTGGTCAATAATCAGTTGGGTCACACTTGATTAGATGTGGGAAAGAAAGAAAAAGAATAAATTGATTAAAATTCTTAAATTTCTTAGTCTACCACAAAGATAGGTGGTGGATTATATACAAGAGAATAACTTGGATATTAAACAATTTCCCAAAACTAATGAGTGTGGGAACCACTGTTCAACTGCAATCAAGAAGGAAAGTCTTATGCTTTGACTTGCACAAATTTATTCTGGGATCCTAAATAGTTTTGATTTGTTTTCTATATGATCACAAAGTCTGGGAAACCTGTTCTGGGTTTGGAATGAAAATTTAGACTCTTTAAGAAGATAATATTACTTGATTAATTAATTCTAGGTTCATATAATAAAGTTGGCATAATATTCACAGGTAATTCTTTTATTTCTTCCCCCTGTCCCTCCCCCAATCTGTCTCTCCCTCACAGACACACACACATACACAGAGAAAGAGAATTTGACTTGCTGATGAAGGATAATAGCACACTAATCATAACTCAATAATTTCTTGTTTTAAACTACTGGATACCATCAATGTAACAAATGCTATTTGTTACTACTTTTGGTCCAGTGAAGTTTTAAATCTAGTCTAATCTTATTCTGTTCAAGAGTGTACCAAATTATCAGTTTGTTAGTATTCTATCCAGCCAGCAAGCTGCCTATTTACTAAGAGGACATTTGATTCAAAGTAACTGTGACATTTCATTATTGAACATCCACTATTCACTTGGACTGCAGGCATCCAATTTAAAGCAAAACTACCCTGGCTGCTTCGGTCTCTTGTCTTTCATATTTAAAAGAACCGTGTTGTCCTAGATCACATGGAGGTGGATTTACAAAAGTGAAAAAACAGAATACTCTGCCATAGGGCATAAACTAGGGAACATACATCCTTGCAGAGAAGGAAGAGAATAACAAGACTGAATAAAAGATTTTTATCCAAATAAAAAAAAATTCTCTGTATTTTACTGTGTTCCTCTGAAATATTCAGTCATATATATAACTATTTATAGTCTTTTAATCAATAGAATTAACAAGAAAGTGGGGGGTGGGAAGGAAAAGGCCATTTCCCCCTTCACACCTAGAAAGGCTTTATTCCAGATGCTATTCTCTTATTGAATATTTAATTTGCATCAGATATATCTGCTACACAGGTGCTCATGAATTAACATTTGGGGTTGTTTGAAAGCCAAACCAATCTACCTATCTGCCTAGCCCAGCCACTATCTTGTCTCACCAGACACAATATATCATTAGCATCATGGCAGTATTCCATAAAATCTACTCAACCCAACCAAAAGAACTTGCACACCCTTTTCAGGGAGTAAGGAACAAATCAAAAGGTTTGTTTAAAAATGTGCATGTAAACACACAAACACACACACACACACACACACACCTGTTTCTTTTGTGATATGAATTTGGCTCCATATAAGCTTCTGTGAAACTGCCCCTTTGGAAAAATAATTCTGGGACTTATGCCCAGTTAGAAGCCACGTTCTATGACTCAGGGAAGGCATTCTGTCCCAGGAATTTGTTAGGATCAAAACCATAGGATATCCAATGCTGTGGGTGTGAAAGGAGGCAAATAATTAACTGCAAAACAAACTTGCCTCTCCAGGGAAACTCACAGAATGAGCATCCCACTGTATTTGAAGTAAAAATAAAACCTTGGCATAATTATTTATTATTAAGTCTGACTAGTGTAATCAAAAGGTAAAATTTGCTTGTTTTAGGATGGTCTTTTCAAATCTGGTATTTTGCAATCCATCAAACATTTCAGTTACTTCATGCATACAATATACTTCTCCTGGTATCAAACATTTCTTTCTGCATATAACCTAAACTTTTACAAATAATTATTTGACATATTTTAAAAAGCTTTTCTTTACCATTAGTATAAGCATCTGTCTCAAATGAACAAATAAGGGTTCTTTCATCCTTGACACAAATGGGTAGAATCAGTAAGCTAGACAGTTAGGTATTAGAAATCTGAAAACTACAGTTGGCTTTCCCTCATATTTAGGAAGACATTCAATAGATTAAAAAGCAAACTGGACCTTAATATTTGATTGGTAACAGATGCATGTAGTAAGTATCACTTTGCAGAGAAATCACAATAAAGTTATTTTAATCTTCCAATGTTGGACCTAGTTGAGTGAGTAGAGGATAGACTTTGCACTCTCATGTACATGTAAGACTAAGTAAAGACCCAGTAACTGTATTACACCATGATATGGTTAATATTGGAAGATACTGTGTGGATACCAGTACTACAATCTATAATCCATCATTTATGGTTAGATGTGTTATGTAAACTTCATCAGTTACAATTTATTCAAGTAACTATAGATGATATGTCATATTTTAACACAACCGTATACATGTGCTGTATATAGCTCTCTATGGTATTTTGTGATGCGTGAACCCACATATTATGACTTATATAACATAATGTGTTATGTGGATATCATTTTAGGCTATTGAGCCAAACTATATGTGAAGTGCATATATTTATTCTTCTTTCTCTTACTACATTCCTTTTAATTCCTTCAAAATGATCTAGTACGGAGAATAAGCAGTGCGACATAACATTTATTACTTCTTATATTGTATAAAAGTATTCTTAGCACAGTTAACCCTTTAAAGAAATTTGGTGATTAGGTTCTACTGTGTAATCTCTTATCAGCAATTAAATTCTAATAATACAAGATTCCATAGTCCTAGAAAAATATTTAGGAGATTAAAATGTGAAGACATGTAATTCCTAATTTATGGAGATAACAAAAAAAAAAAATCTCTTAAGCTTCTCTGTAAAACGCCAAATATAGAATTAAATGGTTTATGAACTAAGAAAAAAATTGTCAGTCTAAATAGAAAGCAAGAATGTAAATAGAAGATGGTTTTACGAAATATTGTATACTATACACAATATGTACAAAACACAATGGATGAAGCCAATACAAAAACAAACAATACTATTGCTTAGCACCACATATATCCAGTTATTATATCAAAGGCTTTTGCTTCATCAATATGTTTTTAAACTATTGGTTTAAAAATGGAAAATTTGGGGAAATCTCTGATACTATATTCTAGTCAATCTGCTTCCTACAGGGGACAAAGTACTTTCTTAATTTCCCATATATACTATTTAGCACATCGCAATAGATGTACAAATCTTGATCTCCTGATTTATTTGACAATCTTCCAGAAATGAACATTCTTCAGTTGGGTTCTAGCTCCTTTTCTATACAAATCTAAGGCTCCCACCAGCATAATGAGAACGAGTGGATTTCTGTGCGTATCTTACATTTTGCATGGCATCCTGATACTGCGACAATGAAGACAGCTGAGACTCAGAATGGTATGGGGATAACCCTTTCCTAAGGGTCCTCAGATCCCCAGTGCTTGATTGCTGAAAAAAGAGAGACAAAGACAAAGCAGGACATCTGTTTAGACCCAAGTAAAACATGAAATTTAATTCCATTATATTTCCTTCTTTGGCTCTTACTCCATCATCTAATACATCTTGTTCAAGGCACATTTATCTTTGCACTGTATGTAGGGCTGGACTCTATTGGCTGGAAGACATCAGCTATATAATTGGAAGGGAGACCATACTCCATTATTCCATCTCTCTCTGTAGCCCTCAGTATTAAACATCTCTGAAGGTTTAAAGAAGGAAATTTTGGAGGAAGAATTATGATAGCCTGTTGGCAACAGCTTTCTACTGGTGGTAGTGAGAATAGGTCCTGAGAATAATTAAATTCCACACAATTAGAAAAAAATATATTTAAATCAAGAATTGGGGAGGGGGGAAACAAACTATTTTAATCACTACAATTTAATGACACATTTTCTAAAACTTAGGAAATAGTTTTCCAATTGTGCCTTGGCACAAAATTTCCAAAATTTTGTGCCTTGATGTTATTCTATTGACCTTCCATGTAAAATAATATTTTTGGAAGTAATTTGAGACAAAATACATAATGATACACAAGCTATTTTTTTTTTCATGTCTGTTGTGCTTTAAGACTGGGCCTTATGATTTGAAAATTCTGAAAATGTAAAATTAGCTACATACCTTTAGCAATTTCTATTACTTTGTTTAGAAAATTAATAATGATAAACAAGTAGGCTATTTAGAAATAAGTTTTGGAATGCACCCATTATCCATTCCAAGTATATTTCTTTTTCTCAATCAATAGCAACTGCATCTAAACATAGACTTAACAATATCTGAATCTCACATAAATTCCCTTGCAACATGGTCACTTATTCAGGTGAGGAAATTACAAACATACACATAGCCATACACATAAACACATTAAACAAATACTGTATGTGACATATAAAACAAAGAGTTTTCAGTGCAATGTTACAGAACATGGCTTATATATTTCAAAACAGATATGGGTATACTTTGCTTAAACCTTTGACGCTGTTTTGGATAGTAGTGTTGGGGATGCATTTGTCATTTTGAGACTGTGGTGGAATACTAAAAAAATAGCTGCTCTGGGACATGTCAATTTTTAAAAATGGCACGTAAAAGAGTATGGCCAGCCACAACCTATCAGGATGTTCTTAACCATTTCATAGTGATCTTTATTATACTAGAAGCTAGTACTTGCTTTTCAACACTCCGGCTCCTTATCTGTCTAAAACAGGGGTGTCAAACTTGCGGTGTCACGTGACATATTGGGACTTTTCACCCCTTCACTAAACCAGGAATGGGCATGGCCAGCGGGAGACACATCTGGCCTGCAGGCCGCCAATTTGACAGCCCTGGTCTAAATGCATCAGAAGGCTGTAGACACTAAGGTAGGTATTTGCTGACATATGTGTGTTCATGAGCACCACACCATCTACTTTTGACATATGATACTTGATTTTTTATCGAAGGACAATTTCTATTTTCCCAGTACAATAACAGTAAATAACAGAATTGGATTGGAAGGGACCTTGGAGGTCTTCTAGTCCAACCTCCTGCTGAAGCTATACTACTATACTATACTATTTCAGACAAGTGGCTGTCCTGTTTCTTTTTAAAAGCCTCTAGTGATGAAGCACCCACAACTTCTGAAGGCAAGTCATTCTACTGGTTTATTGTTCTCCCAATCAGGAAATTTCTTCAGGTGCTTTGGAGAATAGACTGACTGCCTCTTTTTTGTGGCAGTCCCTTAGATATAGATATCATATCACCACTTCACTGCACTTATTGTACTTACTCCTGTACTTACTTATTGTATCATATCAGTTGCTGATGATAATTACTATCATAATTATAGTATCCACTTAAATAATAATGCAAATGTTTTAATTAATTGTGTGTTTCTTTTCTTTATATAATTCCTTTCATATTCATTATGTGCTACCAAGTTGATGTTAACCCTTAACAACTACATACATTTTATATTAATACAACACAGAAAATAAATATTGTACTACAATTACTTGTATAATCCCAAAAATATATTACTACCATCCCGAACCAGTAGGTATTGTTATAATACCAATTAAGCACATTATTTTTATTTCAATAAAACTATATCTCTGTGGTATATTTCAATAATATTACAATATAAGGCATTTGTTATTATTTATTATCAATATTACTATTATATTAAGTCATTAATATTGTATCATACAACAAAACCCACATAATAATGCTACTATATGTCAGCAGCAATACATTCAATGTAAACCAACGTAGGCTCATATACAACAGCCTTACTACTTTATTACATAAGAAAAAGTAAAGCCACTGACTTGGAGAATTTTGGGGTGGGGGGGAGCCTGCAAAATTTTCAGACCATTGAAGTCGCCTGTGTATCAGAATCCAAGAACATGTAAAATAAATCTGGTGAATGATCCTTGATAGCAGAGGTGGTATTCAGCCGGTTTGCACCGGTTCACACAAACCAGTGGCAGAAATTTGGCCAAGGTCACCGAACCAGTAGCAATGGCTGGCTGGCCATGCCCCTGAACTGGTCCCCCGGTTACCGCTCGCTCGCCCCACCCACCCATTGCCTTGCAAGTCCAATGAGATGTGCATGTGCGAAGAACATGTTGGCGATGGTAGCAGCTTTTTCTGTAACCTTTGGTACTTTTCAGCAGCCTGCGGCCAGCCACTGTCTCTTTGAGAGCCGCTTTGCAGCTACAATGGCTATCTGGGGGTCTCCAAAAACTCTGGTCAGCTTGCCTTCCAGACTCTGGACCATGAAAGGTAATCCACCACGGAAGGTAAGCAGCCCAAATAAAGAGACGGTGGTGGGAGAGGAAGCAGGGCTAGGGCCAGGGCCGCTAAAGGAGGGGAAATGGGTGCGACTGGCGAAGAGAGGGTGGGGGTAGGTGGAAATTCCAAAAATTTTTCCTACCTTTTCCTGTGGGCGTGGCTAGGGGAGCGGGGTCATATGAGTTGAGTGGGTGTGAGTTATTTCAAGTTGGCCACTCAGTCACATCCCCCCCACCTAGCCACGCCCATTTAACCAGTATCAAAAATTTTTGAAACCCACCACTGCTTGATAGCCTGGGAAACTACTAATCTTCACACAGTGACTAAATTAGTAGACCAGCAAAATACTGTGGACATAATATACTTAGACTTCAGCAAGGCATTCGACAAAGTAGACCACAACCTACTTCTTAGTAAGCTAGAAAAAAGTGGGATAGCATCACCACCAGATGGATTCACAACTGGCTGACAAACCATACTTAAGGTGACCAGACGTCCCGCTTTTGGCGGGACAATCCCGCTTTTGAGCAATTTGTCCCGCGTCCCGCGGCGTTTTAAAAAAGTCCCGATTTTTCATTCTGCCTCCTGGTTCCCGGCTGCCTCCTGAATCCCCGCTGATGGCTAGAGGGAAAAACCTGTTTAAACTCTTGCCGCGGGGCTTCAAAGGGCCGCCCTACGTTAATTAGCTCGGCTTCCCCCTCTCAGCTGATTTGCACAGGGCTCTGCTCTTGCTAAATTGCTCAGTTTTTTTTTCCTCTTTGTGCAAACCAAGCTCAAAACGAAACTGAAAGTAAAACAGGCTGTTGGCTTTGCGGTTTGCTTGCAACATTGGAAAATTAGGCAGCAGATTTATTTTCCTTTTCCTCACCAAAAAAGGTAAGTGCAAACAATGGAAAATTATTTAGGGCAAAAGAGGAGAGTTCAAGATTTTAAAACACAAAAGAAAAAAAAGCTCTTTTTAACTAGGGAATTGTAATAATTGAGATATTATTAATTGTATACTGTGTTGAAAGCAGAAATGGTTAAGTTGTGGTTTGGAGGAATATATGGGGGAAATTATTTGGTTTATTATTATTGGTAAGTATAATTAATTGATTTGTAAGAAATTGGATTGCATGTAAATAATTGGAATATTCATGTTCATATTGATTAATATACAAAAAAGATAGTTATATAACTAATTGATTTATATTAAAATGTTGAATTTGTATTAAACAACTGTATTACATAATTACATAATTAACCAATGTGAGGATGGATATAAAAATAGATGACAATGGGAAGGGGTATAAAATAGAATAGAAGGGAAAAATTGAATTTGATTAAGATTAGAGATGAGGATGAAGGGTAAAATTGTTTTTTTAAAAAAATAGATGAGGAATAAATATGGCAAAAAGGAAATATAGAAATTGTAAATTTAATTGAAATGACTAAACACTGTTTAAATTTGTGAACCAGCCAAATATTCTGTTCAAAGAAAATACATTGTATGTATGTGTGTTTCTAATTATTGCTATTTATTCATATTTGTTCTCTTTTATTCTTTAAAGTTTAACAATTCATTCTTTATCTTAATATCTTTATATTTGTTTGGGGTTGGCTTTCTTCCCTTTCATCTTTTTTATTGTACAGCAATCTTTCTCCTCAAACCTACCACCTCTCTTTTCTTTCCTTCTTACTTTCTCTTCCTCCCCTCTTCTTCTCCTCCCTACTTCCTCTTCCTTTCTCCTTCTCCTCCTCTCTTCCTCCCTCTCTTAACCGTCACTCCTACTCTAATTTCCCTTCCCTTCCTTCATCCCTCTCTATTACTGTATCCTTTTATGCATATGGACTACTCAGAGGGCTGAAAAAGTTATTTTTGACTGGTCCTCGCACTTTTGACCAGTCCTCGAACTTACGACTGTCCTCACATTTTACATTTTTGCCCTATCTTGTCATCATGGTGAAGAGAAGCAGTTGTGAAATGAGTGACATGGTTGTTAAGAATGCTGCATGGGCATAAATGTGAGGATGGTCATAAGTGTGAGGACCAGTCAAAAGTGTGAGGACCTGTCAGAAATGACTTTTTTCAGCCCTCTGGTTAGTCCTTTTGTGCATATGGACTACTCAGAGGGCTGAAAAAGTTATTTTTGACTGGTCCTCGCACTTTTGACCAGTCCTCGAACTTACGACTGTCCTCACATTTTACGTTTTTTGCCCTATCTTGTCATCATGGTGAAAAGAAGCGGTTGAGAAATGAGTGACATGGTTGTTAAGAATGCTGCACGGGCATAAATGTGAGGATGGTCATAAGTGTGAGGACCAGTCAAAAGTCTGAGGACCTGTCAGAAATGACTTTTTTCAGCCCTCTGGTTAGTCCTTTTGTGCATATGGACCAGTCAGAGGGCTGAAAAAGTTATTTTTGACTGGTCCTCGCACTTTTGACCAGTCCTCGAACTTACGACTGTCCTCACATTTTACGTTTTTGCCCTATCTTGTCACCATGGTGAAGAGAAGCAGTTGTGAAATGAGTGACATGGTTGTTAAGAATGCTGCACGGGCATAAATGTGAGGATGGTCATAAGTGTGAGGACCAGTCAAAAGTGTGAGGACCTGTCAGAAATGACTTTTCAGCCCTCTGAGTAGTCCCTATACACACAGCCATGGCCACCCGGTCACATGACCAGCTAGCCATGCCCACCCAGTCACATGGCCTCCAAGCCACGCCCACACAATAAGCCACGCCCACAATGGTGTCCCTCTTACCAATGTTAAAATCTGTTCACCTTACCCTATACACATAGCCATGGCCACCCGGTCACATGACCAGCTAGCCACGCCCACCCGGTCACATGACCAGCTAGTCACGCCCACAAAATAAGCCACGCCCACAATGTCCCTCTTTACCAATGTTAAAATCTGGTCACCTTAACCATACTCAAAGACTAGTCCTTAATGGGCCTAAGTCTACATGGAGGGAAGTAAGCAGTGGGGTACCACAAAGTTCCGTCTTAGGCCCAGTACACTTCAATATCTTCATAAACGACTTAGATGAGGGAATAGAAGGGGAACTTACCAAATTTGCAGATGATACTAAGATGGCAGGAATAGCTAACACTCTAAAAGATAGACTGAAGATCCAGATGGATCTTGACAGACTTGAACACTGGGCCCTATCTAACAAAATGAAAATCAATGTAGAGAAAAGTAAAGTCCTACACTTAGGCAAGAAAAACCAAAAGTACACATATAGACTGGGTGAAACCAGGCTTAATAGCAGTAACAGTGAGAAGGATCTTGGAGTCTTAGTGGACAACCAGATAAATATGAGCCAGCAGTGTGCAGTGGCAGCCAAAAAAGCCAATGCAATCCCAAATTGCATTAACAGAAGGATACAATCAAGTTCAAGTGAGATACTAATACCACTCTATAAAGCCTTAGTAAGACCAAACCTAGAGTACTGCGTCCAGTTTTGGTCACCACACTATAAAAAAGATGTTGAGACTCTAGAAAGAGTGCAGAGAAGAGCAACCAGGATGATTAGGGGACTGGAGACTAAAACAAATGAAGAACGGTTACAGGAACTGGGCATGGCTAGTCTAGTGAAGAGAAGGACCAGGGGAGACATGATAGCAGTCTTCCAACATTTGAGGGGTTGCCACAGAGAGAAGGAGGGTCAAGCTATTTTCCAAAGCACCTTTAGGCCAGACAAGGAATAATCGATGGAAACTGAACAAGAGAGATTCAACCTGGAAATAAGGAGAAATGTTCTGACAGTGAGAGCAATCAACCAATGGAACAGCTTGCCTTCGGAAGTTGTGGGAGCTTCATCACCTGAGGCTTTCAAGAAGAGATTGGACTGTTATTTGTCAGAAATGGTGTAGGGTCTCCTGCTTGGGCGTGGGGTTGGACTAGGTGACCTACAAGGTCCCTTCCAACTCTGTTAATCTTTAATCTGTAATCCTGCTCAAGCAAGGGGTTGGACTAGAAGATTTCCAAGGTTCCTTCCAACTCTGATATTCTGTTATTCATGAACAGAAGTTCCTCTACCTTAGCCCTGAAATAAGCAGCAATTTGGACGCATCTTCAAACTGTCACTCAAGGAATGTTTCATGTAGTAGCATGGTATAAAGCCCTATGTTGAATATCAATGTACAGCCAGTAGACATTTTAACTATGACTCATCTATATTGGCAAAAATAAAGGACTGCTGTTGAAAGCGATGCTGTATTTTTCTCAGAACAAAGGTAATTAAATTCTTGTGTATCACTCAATGATTAAAAAAAGCAGAGCTGTTATAAAGTATGATGATTGATTAAAATATAAACAGGTTGAAAAAATTACAAAATTGTAAAGCATGCCAAGTAGGAACAGTTGGCTAGTTTAATTCTGCTAAGCTTGCTAGGAAATCACTTCTACTTTCCTCCTTATGGTCAGAAAAGCTCCCAAAGGCTGAAATGGCTTGTTGAACATCATAAGGTAGAATTGCTGAAGCATCATTGTCGGAAAATGTGGAGAGAATGTCCAATTAATATAAACAATACTCAGGTAAACTTTATATTTATTTGTTTAAATTTATATGACCACTCATCTCACTTGTATGTGACTCTGAGCAGTGTTAAAACAGAAATAGAATCAGAGTCTTCCACTATTAAAAACAATTAAAAATGAAAGGGTACATTTAAAAACACAGTAATAAAAAGAGAAAAGTGCACTCCAACTAGATATCTAGATACAACTAGATAATCATTTAACAGGTTCTATATTTCCTTGGGATCCCCAGCCTGATAGCACATCCAGGTTTTGAGAGCCATCAAGAAGGATGGCAATGTTGGAACCAGTTTCACCTCGGGGAGAATATGTTCCAGAAGGTGAGTGTCACAGCATATGAATTATTTTGTTGCACTGATACAAAAATTTTCTGAAGTGCATCTTGTTCCTAACAAATGTCATCCCTTGATTATAACACAGAACTATAATTCTAAACAGCTTGACTGGTTTTGATTATTTAAGAAACTGCAAATGTACAATAGTTTGGGACTAGCTATAACAAGATTTGCAGACACATGTCATGTCTCTGATATTGCTACTGTGCATAGTTTGTGAACAATGTGTTCCAGTTTTCACTCAAACCTAGTAAGATATTATAGCAGCCATAAGAGGGATAAATCATTTTAATTACCTTTAGGAAACCTTACATATTTCTGAGATGCTTCTAAATTCTTACCCATTAAGGCAAGCTTTGTAATCTAGTTTTAAAAGATTGCTAGGGAATAGAAAATCCCAAGCATCCATTAAAAAGACAAGAATTAATAACACATCAATGGAAGACAATATAATTCTATTTAAACCTGTACTTTAAAGTCACTCAGTTGGCTTGGTTAGAATGTTCATTCACAAAGAAGTGATCCAGTATTGTTATTATCTTTTCTATTTTTGCTTTGCAGAGAGATTATGCTTGATTGTAGTCTTGCAAATAATTATTTAAAGGGGGGGAGAGAATGTCATCTACGTTGCTGCCGCCGCCACCCATCTCTTTAAATAACACTATTTTGGAAGTAAAAAATCCAAGAATACAGCTTGGAACTAGAATTTAGAAATCTAGTATCAACATATGCTGTGTAAAAGTTCAGGAAACATGTCCTTTTTTTCTCCATATAATCTCTTTCGATATGCTATCACTTTGCCTTATTTCTTTCACTTAATAAACATCATTTTTAAGCCAAGAATATCATAAAAACATATTATGGTCAGTTTTCTTTGAAATAATCATTTCCTGGCATTAATCAATAGCTGGGGTCAAACACTGGCTAACCATAGTGTGATTTGTGTGGCTATGCGCTCTAACACTACAGTTGAGCTCAAGCACTATGGCTTATGAATACAGTTTAACAGAGTTGGAAGGACCTTGGAGAGCTCTCAGTCCCTCCCCTTGCCCAAGCAGGAAACCCTACACCATTCTGGACAAATGGCTGTTCAATCTCTTCTTGAAAACCTCCAGGGATGTAGCACCCACAACTTCTGGAGGCAAGCCTTTCCACTGATTGAATTGTTCTCACTATCAGGAAATTTGTGTCTTAGTTCTAAGTCGCATCTTCTCTTTGATAATTTTCATTCATTGCTTCTTGTTGCCCTCAAGTGCTCTGGAGAACAGGTTGTCCCCCTCTTCTCTGTGACAGCCCCTCAAATATTTGAAGACTGCTATCAACTCAACCCTAGTCTTTCTTACTTTGATGTGTAAATCCATCTGATTGTGCTCTTATTCAATAAGCTGCTTTTAAAGGAAACTGTGGATCAGTGCGATCAATAAAGTCACATATTAGAGTCGCCCTCTAATATGTGGAGGGGTCTTATTTGCAACCTTATAGGGACAATCTGCAGTTACTAAGAAGAAAAATGTTCTGCCTTCCAGCTCAGGGACCCATTGAACTTTTTTTTAAAAAAAAACTTTTCATGTACCCTGTTTCTCCAAAAATAAGACATCCCCCGATAATAAGCCCAATCAGGCATTTGAGCACATGCGCTAAAAGAAGCCTCCCCCTGAAAAAAAAGCCCTCCCTGAAAATATTTAAATGCAGAGCTGGAAATCAGGTAAGGCGGCAAAAGGAGCCACATCTTGCTCCATGTGCCCCAAAATAATAAGACCTCCCCGAAAATAAGGCCAAGCGCTTATTTTGGGGTTCAAAAAATATAAGACATGGTCTTATTTTCAGGGAAACACAATAGTAGAGTCTGCCTTGATGCAGAAAGAAACTTGCTTTCGGTTGAAACAAATCAAGCTTTTGTTTCAGTATCGTATTCAAAAATGCATACATGAACTGGATTTCATGCAGCTTTAGCTCACAGCAGTCGGCTGCCATTTCTATCATCACAGCATGCAATGTTTAAAAAAAATGACAATGATATCTTCTTGATTTAAACAAAAAATAGTAGTAATAATATAGTATAAATTGTTGTTGCAACTGTTATCCTTGGGCATGGTTCCTCTTTGGAGCGTGATGGCGAACCTACGGCACGCATGCCAGAGGTGGCACACAAATCCCTCCCTGTGGGCACGTGCACTGTCGCCAGCCACGTATGTACGCTGGCCAACTGATCTTCGCGTGTACTAGAGCCCCAGAAACCTCAAGGCCAGCTTTTCTTTGAACTTCTGAGGCTCTGGCATGCACATGTGTGCATGCGCGCACACACGTTCTAGTTTGGGCACTTGGTGCTGAATAGGTTTGCCATCACTGCTCTAGTAGCAAAACTCTTTCTTTTTTTTCTTTTCTTTTTTTTTTTAAATATACTTTATTGATTTTTAAAAAGGTTTTTTTAAAAAAAGAAAATATCAAATCTCAGGTAACATCTGAGGTATCGTGCAATTACATATATACAGTATATACACAACAAGTATCTTCAGATCTATCATTATTAGAAATAGGTATATTCTTATAGTCATGTTCTATTATTCCACCATATATACCACCTTTGCCATACTGCCTTAAATTTTGAATTCTCCTCATCTTTAAGCATACTGGTTAATTTCGCCATTTCTGCACATTCCAAAATTTTATTTATTATTATCATCTCTGGAGGTATTTGTTTATCCTTCCAATATTTTGCGAAGGTTAATCTGGCCGCTGTTATGATATGTATTATTAAATGTGTCTTGTCCTTAGAGAACCCGTCTCCCATCATTCCCAGTAAGAAAATTTCTGGAGATAATTTTATATCCTCTTCCACTATTTCCTGCAGCCAAGTTCGTATTTTTGTCCAGAACTTCTTTGTCTCTGAGCAGAACCACCACATATGAAAGAAGGTGCCAATCTCCTTTCCACACTTCCAACAAATTCCTGAGGCATTAGGAAATATTTTTGCTACTCTAGCTGGGACTAGATACCATCTGTGAAATATTTTGTAGTGGTTCTCCCTATAAGTTGCTGATTTAGTAAAATTATAATTTCTATTCCAAGCCTCCTCCCAATCATTGAAGTTTAGTCTGTGGCCAATATTTTTTTCCCAAATGCTTAGTTGGTTCCTAGCTATCCCTTCTGTTCTGTCTTCGCCTAATAAGAGGTTATAGGATCTGGCTAGCATTTTCCTTTCAATCCCCAACATAATTTTATCTAAATTGTTATACTTCATCTCTATCCCAAATTGATCCCTATCTTTTTGATATCTAGAGCTTATCTGCATGTAACTCCACCAGTCCAAATTAAAGCCTTGATTGTTTAGTAATTCTCGAGGTCTAAGAGTACCATTTCCATCTAGTATGTCTTTGTACGTGCCAAATTTTCCAATATCCCTTTTGTTAGTAGCAATCAGTGCCTCCGTAATTGACAGCCAAATCGGAATTTTGGTATAAAATCTTTGTCTAATTTCTTCCCATGTTTGGATCAGAGTCTCCCTTAATTTGTGTCTGTGAAAATGTGGTTTCTTTTTATTCTTTGGGCCCCATAAATAACTGTGCCAGCCTGCTTGTAGATCGTGGCCTTCTAATGTCAGAATTCTCTTATTTTGTAATGTGACCCAATCTTTGATCCATACTAATTTGGCTGTTTTCTGGTATAATTGCCAATCCGGTAATCCGAAGCCGCCCATGTTTCTTTTCCCTTGCAGCGTTTTATATGCAATTCTTGCCTTCTTCCCTTCCCACAAAAAATCTCGCACCTTCCTTTCCAGATCTAGAAAATATTTTTTATCCAGGTTCACCGGAATAGTTTGAAACAGAAATATGATTTTGGGAAGAATATTCATTTTAATTGCTGAAATCTTACCTGTAAGGGATAGTTTTAATTTCTTCCATCTATCTATGTCCTGTTTTATTTTTTGTAGTAAGGGACTATAATTGTCCTCTTTTAAGGAGGAATACCTTACAGTGATCCAGATTCCCAAATATTTTATCTTCTTTGCTATTTGAAGTTCCAGGGACTTTTCTAACCGCTTCTTGTTCATCTCCGCCATATTTCTTACTAAGATTTTGGTTTTAGTTTTGTTAAGTTTAAAGCCAGCGACTTCACCATACTGTTGTATTTCCTGGAGTACCTTGGGACCGATTTTAAGGGATCTTCCATTATTAAGGCCACGTCATCCGCAAAGGCTTGTATTTTAAAAATTTCTTTCTTAATTTGTAATCCTTTAATTTCTTTGTTGTCTCTAATCTTTCTTAATAGGATTTCCAGCGCCATTATAAAGAGTAAGGGGGACAGGGGGCATCCCTGTCTAACTCCCTTTTGTATCCAGAATGTCCGTGTCTTATCCCCGTTTATTAATATACTTGCTCTCTGTTTGTTATATATATTTTCGATCATCTTTCTAAAATTTGTGCCAAATCCCATCAAATCAATTTGATTAATCATGAATTTCCAATTTAGATTATCGAACGCCTTTTGGGCGTCCAAAAACGCTAACGCCAGCTGTTTTTCCGGGTGTTGTTCATTATATTCTATAACATCTATTATTGTCCTCACATTATCCCTCATTTGCCTCCCTGGGAGGAATCCTTTCTGATCACTATGAATCCAATCATTTAAAAAATTTTTTAGTCTCTCCGCAATTATACTAGTAAATAATTTATAATCTGAGTTTAACAGAGAAATCAGCCTGTAGTTTGCTATCTGTTTTGGGTCAGCACCTTCTTTCAAAATGAGGGTAATATAGGTTTCCTTCCAGGAGTCTGGAATTCTTGTACCCACTAGTACCTCATTAAATATGTCCAACAATTCTAATAGTAGTTCTTCCTCAAATTTTGCATAAATTTCCCCCGGGAGGCCGTCTGGGCCTGGTGTTTTATTTTTCTTTATTTTGGCAAGCACAGATTTGAGTTCTTCCATTGTAATTTTATTATTTAACATTTCTCTCTCTTCTTCTGCTATCTGTGGCAAGTTAGCTTCCATCAAATATTGTGCAATTTTGTCTGGATCAATCACTTCCTCTTTATATAAGGCTTCATAAAATTTTCTCGCTCTTTCTAGCTTATCCATTTCTTTTGTCAGAATGTCCCCATTGATGTCTTCTAATATAAGAATCTGATTTTTTTCCTGTTCTTTTTTTAATCTATATGCTAGCCATCTTCCCGACTTGTTGGCGTTTTCAAAGTGATAGTGTTTTATCCTCTTAATTTTTTGTGCCAACTCTTCCTGATCCAGGACGTTAAGGTTATGTCTTGCCATCATCCATTTTTGTTTGGCCATCTCGTCTCCCGGGTTTTGTTGTAGTTTACTATCTGCTTCCTCTAAATTCTTATTATAATCGTCTCTAACTTTTCTTTCTTCCTTATTTTTGAACGCCGTATACGAAATCACTACTCCTCTCAAATACGCCTTCATGGTATCCCATACAATTTCCTTCGCCGTATTTTGCCTGCCGTTCTCAATGAAAAAGCGCTTAATTTCTTCATTTAATTTTGTTATAAATTCTTTTTCATTCAAGAGGTTGGATCTTAGACTCCATCTTTGTTGTCTCCTCTTGTTAACGTAGTGCCAATGTATTTCCAGAAGTTTATGGTCAGTCCAAGTATTTATACTTATATCTGCTTTCTTAATTTCTAAACCTAATTTTCTAGCAGTCCATACCATGTCAATTCTGGACCAAGAATTCTGTGGGTTTGAGAAAAAAGTATATTGAGAGTCGTGAGGATGTAGAGTACACCATATATCAATTAAATTGATTTCATCGACAAGATCAAAGAAGCTTTTTGGCAGAGGTAATCTTTTATTCCTTTTTCTCTCTCCACTTTTATAATCTTTCAATGGATTAACAACTCCATTAAAATTGCCTAGCATACATATTTCCACATGGGCCCAGTTCCCTAATTGTTCGTGTAGTTTTTTATAAAATTGTCCCTGTTTCTCATTTGGAGCGTATACTCCCACCAACATTTTTGCATTAGCTCTCCTAATTTCTACCATTAAGATTCTCCCTTTAGTATCTTTATGCTTTAATTCTGCCTCGATTCCCTTTTTCACATAAATCGCCACACCCCTTTTCTTTTTCTCCACTAATGACACAAATAGTTTACCAAATTTAATAAATTCTAAGGAATTTGCCTCATTTTCTTTTATGTGGACCTCCTGTAAACAAATTATATCTGGATTCTGTTTTGCCAATTTTGATAGAATTATCTTTCTTTTTTTATGGTCATTCAAGCCATTGACATTTAAGGATAGGATTTTTAGGCCATCCATTTCTTATTTTGTGTCCGGGTTCTAGTTCTTATTTGTCTTTAGGGTTACCGCTCTTACTGGTCTGGTCTTTTTTCCTTGTCCTTCCGCTTCTTTTTTCTTCTCGTCCTCTATATCTTCTTTTGTAGTTTGCTCTTGTGAGGTCTCTTCTTCCGTATTTACTGTATCGAGCTCTCCTTTACTAGTCTGTTCTTCTCCTCCTCTTATTTGTTCTAGGAAGTCTTGTGCTTCAGATAGACTATCTATTTTAACTTTTCTTCCTTGCCATGATACAATCATCCCCTCTGGCAGAATCCATCGGAATATGAGATTCCTTCTGTTTAAGTAGCTCGCCAGGAACCTAAAGTTTTTCCTCACTTCCCTCACTCTTCTAGGTACCTGTTTTAGGATATTCACCTCCTTTCCTTGAAATTCAATCTTTTCTTCTCTCGCTATGTTGAGGAGAATATCCCTCACTTTCTTCCTGGCGAACTTCACATGGACCTCCCTGGGTAGTCTGTTTCTTCTAACATAGTTCGTTTGAACCCTGTAGACCTCATCAAGTTCTTTGATAATATCTTGTTTGTCCTGCTGAAGGACCTCTGCTATCAACCCGGCTATTTTATCACTTAAGTCCTCCTCCTTCTCTTCGCAAATGTTTTGGAGGCGAATATAGTATGAGGCCTTATCCATTTCCAGCTGTAGCAGGGACTCTTCAATTCCTTTATGTTGTATCGCATATGTTCGGTCTACCATGTCTAATTTTTTCTCGCTTTGATCCATCCTCTGTTCTACATCTTGGATTCTCCTTTCATTATTTGTGATAGAGGCCTGAATCTCAGTCATTTTTGCATCCAAAACATGAATATCTGTTTTAAGTTCGGAGTGACTATTTAGCAATTTCTCCTGCATTGCAAGCATGGTCTCTTGAATCAGGAATAGAGAAGATTGTACTGTTTGAAGGGTTGGAGTTTGTGGTGGCTTATCTGACTTTTGTATACCTTCTAAGGGTTTCTGAATTACCGGGGACAGTGTTGTTAGAGCAGGATTAGATGGAGCTTTTTTAACTGATTTCAGAATTGTCGAAGTCATTGTTGCCATTTCTTTCAGCGTTATCTTTTGTTCTTTTATAATTTTCTCAATGTTTTTCCAAATGACCATTCAATAATTTTACCCTACTTGCTTTATCAATTCCTCTTCTTAAATCTATTAAGGAGTTTGCTATCTTAATTAATTAGGATCAATTCCTCACTTCAGTAAACTATCTTCCTTAAATCAAGCCTTATAGATATAGATATTGTAACTATTATATAGCTAAATTCAAATCTTAATATAAAAGTTAATATAAGTCTTAAATGTCAATATTCAAAACTAATATATGAAGTTAATATAAATAAATTAATAAATATTGTCTATAGAAATAAATAATCTATAATAAGTAAATGTAGATAAATATACCTAGATAGATTTAAATAACTATATATACAAATATAAATATAATAAATGTGGTTATATAATTAGTTTGTTAATTTTAAATCTGAACCTTTATATATAAATATATGGACATGGAAATATATTCAATAGCAACAAGATAAAATCAGTGTTTAAATTCTATACTCTATATTCCTTAACCATTTATCGTTAATTCTCATTAGTACTATTATTCAGGACATAATCAAAGTTCCAATATTGGAAATCAATAATCAGTTAATCAAAAGACGTAGAAAATGGAAGTCAGGATGTCACCAATTGTATATATCTTTAGTTGTACAAGAGTGGTGACAGCCAATTCAATCTTCTTCTCTCTGCTCTCCCCCTGCTTCCAATGTGTTCCGGCAGTTCTCTATTGTGGATCCTGCTGCTAGATCGTCCTCCTGTCAATCTTCTGCCAACTCCCTCCTTCGACTCAATGATGGCTGCACTTCCTGTTTCTTTGCGGTGCTCACAGGAATGAAAAATTTAAAAGAATCGAGTCACAAACTCTTATTTGCTTTTCGCTCCACTTCCAATCACAGCGCCAGCCGCATCAGCACTCGCCCTCCTCTCCCTCTCGCCACGACCTCCAGAGCTCTTTATACCGATAAAACTGCTCTTTGCGTATTCCTGGTCGGCTTGCCGGGTCTCCGCCAATACAATCCGCTCCCACTCTTCGTCGCCGCCTCACAAGATCGAACTCTCCTCACCCGACTCCGCCGACCTCTCTCTCCACGCCAAACGCCTCCAAGTATGAAAAAGTGGTAACCGATCTGGCACGGCACCTCAGATCTTCCTCTTAGCTCCCGTCTTTTTTGCTGGCTATTGCGGCTTCAGGCCAGCCATGAAAAGGCCGGCTCGCCGCGTTGGTTTGACAGAGCTGCCGGATCCAGCGGGGGGTGGTTGCGCCCCACACTCTCGCTCGCCCAGCTCTCTCTCTTGTCCGCAGGTCTCTCCAGGACCTGCGCCCCTAAAGGGTCCCCAAAACGCAGTGATAAATAGTGTAGGGGAGCGACGATCACTCACCCAACACCCTGTCGCCTCCAGCAAAACTCTTTCATAGGAAGGTACATTTCCTAGCACTGTAATTACCAGCATGTAAGATTGTCAATGGAATAAAATGAGCTTTCCTGGATGTTCCCCTCTCCTTTGAAACCAATTTCAAACCGAAAGCACCTAACTGTCAATCTCTGGATAAAGCATCTTAGTTTTGTCCCTCTGGGTTAATATCGTTGTCCCATGCTGGTGGTTTCTACATCCCCAACTGCAAAATCCTCGGGTTTTTGGTCAATTTGTTAATTTTCCCAAGCTAGAAGAGTCAAAGATTGAAACAGTAACAATGATGGTGCTGAATTACATTCTGCCTTTGTGTTTATTTTATTTTTTAACTTATTATTTATTTATTTATATCCACCTTTATTGTTTTTACAAATCACCCAAGGCAGTGAACATATCCAACATACCTTCCTTCTCCTAATTTCCCCACAATAGCAACAACCCTGTGAGGTAGGTTGGGCTGACAGAGAGTAACTGGCCCAAAGTCACTCAGCTG
Source organism: Arizona elegans (assembly GCA_022577455.1). Taxonomy (NCBI): domain Eukaryota; kingdom Metazoa; phylum Chordata; class Lepidosauria; order Squamata; family Colubridae; genus Arizona; species Arizona elegans. The sequence goes on along the minus strand of JAKOOJ010000001.1, from coordinate 21,526,027 downwards.
GCTTTCAAGGCTAAGGTGGGACTTGAACTTACAGCCTCCTACTTTCCAGCCTAGTGCCTTAACCATTAGACCAAACTGGCTCTCTAAATTTTACAATTTTAACATAAGCCTTTACTCTGGGGTCCTTTTGAGAAGTGAAGGTTGGGCATAATTTTAGAAATGAATTAGTGAGTGAATGAATGTGTATGGGTAATTATTTATGTAGATTTAAAGAATACCTGATTCCCAATGACTCTGCATACTTTACGTTATTTAACAGAGTAACAGAGTGCAATTGTCATAATCGTATCTCGATGCAAGTAATGATAGAACTTCTAATCCAATGCATCTGAAGGCCATCAAGTCTTACAAGCTTATTAAAAATATAGTGAGGCTATTGTTCTCCCAAAGATAAGCTTTGTCACCATAATACTATTTTTTACCTCTCCCAAGTAATTTATCACCCAGAAAACCTTCTACTTTGAACTGTCAAGGCTGCCAAATGCTAGCCTAACTTACAAAGGGATAGGGAACAAAACATCAATCTTGTCAAGTGCCATGCCATTAGAAAGCTTCCTTGATGATAATGCAGGTGTCTGGAGTTTTTAGTTACTGTCAGACAAATCTTAAATTCAAGAGCAGCCTAGCCAGTAGATGTAACCGTAACAGGCTATTTCAGAGAACTTTGCAGATTGCTAACTTTCCAGTGACTTATCATTGCCAGAGTACAAAATTTATGCACATTTTTGCTGGTTTTAAGTTGCTGATATGAATGGGGGGGGGAAGCAGATTTTACAAGTAGTCCTTGATTTACAACAATTCATTTAGTGACCTTTTAAAGTTATGGCACTGAAAAAAGTGACTTATGATCGTTTTTCAAATGACTGTTGCAACTTCCTCAATGGTCATGTGATCATAATTCTGACGCTTGGCAACCGATTCATATTTATGACTCTTGCAGTGTCCTGCAAAGTCATGTGATCACTTTTTGCGACCTTCTAACAAGCAAAGTCAATGGGGTAGATTTATTTAATAATCACGTTTCTAACTTAACAACAGCAGTGATTCACTGAAGAACTCTGGCAAGAAAAGTGTTAAAATGGGGCAAAACTCACTTAACAAATGTCTCACTTAACAACATAAATTTTGGGCTCAATTGTGGTCATAAGACGAGGACTATCTGTATTTCATCCTCTGACTAAAACTGAGCAAATGTGAGAGAACACTGCAAATGCAACAAAAATAACAAAAATCAAAAAATCAAAAGTGCATGTAATTACACGGAACTAGACAGTATACACTTTGCATGGAGAAGGCTCAACTGTCAACCCTTCAAATTTCAATTAGAGAATTTCACAGAGGAGAAAAAACTATACCTGAGAAAATGGGCGTTGACTTACCTGAACGCTTCTTCTCGTTGCACTGGCTCCAGTGGTCAGGATTGGGTAGTGACACGCTCCAGTTATTGATTGAGTCTGCAAAGCTGAGAAGCTCCTCCCCTTTGCCTTGCCTCCCAGCTTTCTGATGAAAGACAGCAACGCAGACAGGCACTTTGAGCTGTAAGGTAACGAAAGAGAGATCCACAGAATCTTCCCCACCAACAAGGGCACCAACAGGGTGGGGCTGACCACTGGAGCCAGTGCAACGAGAAGAAGCGTTCAGGTAAGTCAACGCCCATTCTCGTTGATCAGGATTGGGACATGCCCAAGCCTAACTCTGTAGGGAGGGACCCGCCCGAGGGGGTGGGGAAGTTCCCAGATGAACCTGTTGGAGGACCCTGCGCCCGAAGGCAGCCTCGGCCGAAGCAAACCGATCGAGACGATAGTGTCTAACAAAGGGAGTGGGGGAAGTCCAGGCGGCAGCCCTGCAGAAGTGGCCGCACTACGGGTAGAGTGCGCCATGATACGGCGAGGAACCGGGATGGAGAGGACCTCATAAGCCTTTGCGATGGTGGCGCGGATCCAACGCCCCAAAGTGGCTGCCGATACCTTCTTGCCTAAGGAGGATGGCTGAAATGAAACCAGGAGGGCTTCAGTCTGGCGCAGAGAAGAGGTGCGTCGGAGGTAAATGCGGAGAGCCCTTCTGACGTCTAGTGTGTGCCAAGCCCTCTCGAGTGGATGAGTAGGATGAGGCTCCCCTGAGAAATTGCCGAATAAGTGGGCGGGAGGCTAGGGAACCCCGTGAACCACAGCAAAGAATGGAGGAAATTGCTGCTATTTGCCTGCGGACTGTGTTGGGAGCCAAACCTGAGTCAAGGCGATCCTGAAGATAGATGAGGACCTGCTCCGTGGAGGCTGCCGTAGAGGTGATGGAATGTCTGTCGCACCAAGACGAAAATGCTCTCCAGGTGGAGTCGTAGATCCGAGTGGTTGAAGGCCTACGAGCCGCCTGGATAGTCGCGATGACTCTGGGCGGAAGACGACAGGAACTCAGGAGACGCCGCTCAATCGCCAGGCGGTTAGTTGTAGCCATGTGGCGTCCGGATGAAGAAGAGACCCTTGACGGAGGACGACTCTGTCCGGAGGAAGATGCCATGGAGGCCGAACCGAGAGGGCCATCAGATCCGCGAACCAAGGCCGGCGAGGCCAATGGGGGGCGATGAGCAGCAGTTCCGCCTTCTCCTGTAGCATCTTCCTGATGACCTTGGCAATGACTGGGAGTGGAGGGAAGGCATACAGAAGGCCTGGGGGCCATGCGCTGTGGAGAGCGTCCACGGCCTCCGCTCCTGGTTCCGGAAACCGTGAAAAGAACCTCTGGGTCTGTCGATTGGACTGTGTGGCGAAAAGGTCCAGGACTGGAACCCCCATCAAGGATGTGACTTCCGCAAAGAGCGGAGGGTCTAGAGACCACTCCCCGGGGTCCACTGGGGTCCTGCTCAGCCAATCCGCCTGAGAATTCTGGAGACCGGAGATGTGGGCTGCCTTCAAAGATTTGAGGTGTGTCTCCGCCCAGGAGCCCAGTCTTTCGGCCTCCTCCATGAGGTGTCGAGATCGGGTCCCTCCTAGGCGGTTTACGTGGGCCTTGGCGGCCACGTTGTCCGTCCTGACGAGGACATGCTTGCCCTGTACCTTGTGGGCAAAGACCCGAAGGGCCAGGTGGGTGGCCCGGAGCTCCAACCAGTTTATGTTGTGCTCTAAATCCGCTCGAGTCCATCGACCCTGAGCGAGGGAAGAGGAAAGGTGGGCCCCCCAGCCGTGAAGGCTGGCGTCCGTAGTCAGGATCAGACACTGATGATCCCTGAACTCCCTCCCCTGGAGGAGGGCCCCCGAGTTCCACCAATCGAAGAACCTGAGCACTTTGGGGGGAAGGTGGACAAATCGATGGGAGGACCTCAACCCCTGTTTCTGGTAAGGGAGGAGGAACCACTGCAGGAGCCTGCAGTGGAGACGGGCCCAGGGAACTATGCCAATGCAAGATACCATCTTCCCTAGGAGTTGGGAGAGGGAGGCCAGGGAAGAGCCCTTCGCTGTCCTCACTGCCCTGACCAGAGACCGCAGACTGGCCAGGCGATCCTGGGAAAGATAGACCTTGCATTGACCCGTGTCGATGACGGCACCTAGATGCTGGAGACGAGTGGTCGGGACCAGATGACTTTTGGCCCGATTTATGGAGAACCCATGGGCCTCCAGAACCCGGATAGTGGTCGAGAGATCCCGAAGAGCCTGGGGCTCCGAGACTGACTGGACCAGAAGATCGTCCAGATAGAACTGCATCCGGATTGGGATGGCCCTGAGATGGCCCGCTATGGCGGCCATCAATTTCGTGAATACCCTGGGGGCCGATAAGAGGCCGAATGGGAGAGCCCTGTACTGGTAGTGTTGGTTCGAGAAGCAGAATCGAAGGAACCTGCGGTGAGCCGGGAGGATGGGGACATGGAGATACGCCTCCGTCAGGTCAATTGACGAGAGGTAATCTCCGACCCTGATGCCCTCCAAGATGGTCTGGAGGGACTGCATCTTGAACCGCCGGTAGACGATCCGGCGGTTCAGGGATTTGAGGTCTAAAATCGCCCTCCACCCCCCTGAGGACTTTTGAATAATGAACAAGCATGAATAGAAGCCTTGTCCATGCTGCCCCTGGGGCACAGGTTCGATGGCCCGAATCTCTAGTAGGTGACGGATGGCAGAGGCCACCAAGAGCCTGGATGGTCGGCTCTGCGAGATGGGACAGCGAAGAAACCTCTCTGGGGGGGAGGAGAGGAATTCGAGAGAGAGGCCAGAACTGATAGTCCTCCTGACCCAGGCGTCCGACGAGGTAGCTGCCCACTGGCTGGCGAAGGACGCCAGGCGGCCTCCAATGGGTAGCTGGACCAGGCCGTCAGCGAGACTTATGGAATCCCCGCCCCCTGCCCCCTCGAAAGGGCCATCTGGAAGGACCTCTAGGAGGGGGACCTGGACAGTCCTGAGGTCGAAACTGTCTAGGCGGGGGAAACTGTTGACGACGGCTTCCTGAGAAACCACCCTCAGGAGACCGGAATGGGCGGAAGGAGGATTGGGACCTGAAGTCAGATCGCCGGGACAAGCTAGGAAGGATGCGGCGTTTGTCCTTGGACTCCACCAAGAGGGGCTCCAGAGGAGCGCCGAAAAGCTTGGGCCCTTCAAATGGGGAAGAAGCGAGGCGCCATTTAGATTTAGCATCAGCTTGCCACTGTCGGAGCCAGAGCAAGCATCTAGCAGCTATAGAGGAACCGATGGCCTTGGCAGCAAAGCGAGAAGAATTTAAGGTAGCATCCGCTGAAAAGTCTAGGGCAACTATAACCTTGCTTATATCTTGGTGGGTCCTCAAGTCGGAGACCGGGAGTCTGGCCTGGAGTTGGCGAAGCCATAAGATAGAGGCTCGGTTAAAAAAGGAGGCGACCAAGGAAGCCTTGACCGACCAGGCAGTAGCCTGGTGTGATCTAACTAGGGAATGCTCCAGCCGTCTATCCTCCGGGTGTAGACCTTCATCAGGAGGCCCCGTCAAATTAGAGGGGGCTGACAATTCCGCTACCAGTTGGTCTACTGAAGGGACCTGCAAAAGAGAGGACAGTTCAGGTGCCAAATTATAGAGACGTCTGTCATTAGCATTGGGGCTGGGTCCAGAAGCAGGGGCCGCCCATTGTCATTGAAGAACATCCTTAAATATCTTGGGGACAGGGATCTCCTCAGATTCAATGGCAGGTTCCTCAAAGAGGGGAATGGAAGAGGAAGGGCCTTCCCCCGCATTAACCGATGAGGTATGAGAGGAACCCAAACCTGTGACAGCCTTGGCCTTGTGGAGCAGGGAACGGAAAAGCTGGGGCTTAAAAAGACCCACAAATGCTGGTTGGTCTGGGGCCAGACCTTCGTCATCCGACAAATCCTGGTCCAGAGGATCAGGAGCTCCTAAGGATTCCCTGTCCGAATGATCAGGTGACCCTGCCTGGGCTAGAGACTCTGGTCCATGAAGAGCTGCCTCAGCAGCCGAGACAATGGAGCCTTCAATATCAACCTGTGAGCAAGAGTGACTGGAGCCCCAAGAGGAGGTTTTCTGCAACTCCTCCCTAACCCCCATTTTGATGGCTTCCCTGATGAAAGAAGCCAGATCAGAGGTGATCTGATTGCCTGAGGCCAAGGAAGGAGGGGCCATAGGGGCGGGGGCCTGTGCAGGATTTTCTTGGGGTTGAGGCTGGACAGGAGAGGCTTCAGGTTGAGGTCCAAATAATGTTACATTGACCTCCTTAGGCCCTGCAGATGATGGGATGTCCCTATCTGGGGACAAGGCAGGAGATAGAACTTGGCCCAGATTATCCCCTTTCTCAGGCTGAACCTGGGGATCCGGATTTGCTGGGCCTGCAGGAGCAGGTATTGAACCTGCAGAAGGGGCCACCCCAGGAGATGGATGGGGGCTAATGGAGGCTTTCTCCTGCAAGGAGGCTGCCTGGATGGCCTTCTGGATCGCCTTTTCAATAGCCTTATGGCGCTTTAGCTCTTCCCTGGACAAAGCAGAAGATTGGGAAGGTTAGACCCCTTAGTGGTATGATGGGTCTTTCTGCTTTTCTTAGCAGGAACAGGGTCAGAAGATCCATGTTCTCCCTGCTGTAAGGGTTGCTTGGCCGATCTGGAAGGCCGATGGGAAGCCATGAGAACTCCTCAATTCCCCTGAGGGAAGGGCAGGATTAAGAGGGGAAGCTGAAAGAAAGGGCAAGGCAGACAGTTAAAGAGGCCTTTAGCCCTCACAAGGCCTCTAGTCGCAACGAGGCCTTCCCAAAATGGCCGCCGGTACACTTAAAATGGCCGCCGGGCCTTCCCAAAATGGCCGCCGGTACACTTAAAATGGCCGCCAGGCCTTCCCAAATTGGCCGCCGGTACACTTAAAATGGCCACCGGGACTTAAAATGGCCGCCGGGACACTCAAAATGGCCGCCGGAACATTACGAATGGCCTAGGAAACCCTAATGGCCGCCCGGACTCTTAATCCAACTCCCCTCTTACTTACATTTGGAATCCGGGCGATTGGGAGATGATCAGCAGAGCCGATCCACCCGAGGGGCTGGGGCTGCAGAACGAGGGTCTCCGCTGCTGCGCTGAGCCCAGAAGCCGCCCAGCAGGGGGTTCGGCTAACAGGGGCCTCAGGCCTCGTGGTCAGCCTCCAAAGCGGCTCCGTTGATAAAATCGCCGCAATTTGCTGGCTATCGGATCCCCGATAGCCTCTCCAAAGCCTCTGCCTGGCCAGGCAAGAGGCTAGCCCCTTGTATGCAGCAGTAGAGGGAACAGGCCCTCCACGCTAGGGTGAGGACCAGGCTTAACCAGCTGGGAACCTACAGTCCTCACCAGCCAAAAATTGGCCTCCAGCGGTCTCGGGTACGAACCCCTTCGCGCTGGGAGCTCTACCAAAAATTTTTGGGAGCTGTAGATGAAATTTGGTGGCAAAAGGGAAACTTTTGCCAGAGCTACCGGATTGAGTCAGAAAGCTGGGAGGCAAGGCAAAGGGGAGGAGCTTCTCAATCAATAACTGGAGCGTGTCACTACCCAATCCTGACCACTGGAGCCAGGATCAACGAGAAATTGGCAATCTGTTATATCCACCAACTAAAATGAGAAAAAAGTTTCACTCATTGAAAATTGCTTCTAATGTTTGCATAGTGTTTATGATTTCTGTGTCAGCACTGTCTGAAATTAATGTGATTTATATCATAAAGCCATTTTTATGGAAAGGGGGATATAAATGTTTTAATTAAAAATAAAAAAAATTATGTCATTTAGCCAATGCTAAATGGGTATGCAAAATTTAGAACTATAAACCAGCAAAAACAAGTAGAGATTGTTTTATGAAAAAATGAAATATTGGATTTCTTCCCCCCTTCCCCCTTTGCTACCCATCCACTACAATGTTTATTTATTTTCTTTTTTTTCACAAATATGTTTATCATTCCATCCCAATACTCTTAACAGAAGTTTCTGGATTTCTTTTAGCCATGTCAAACTTCAAAATGAAGAAGGTAAATAGAGTAGAAATGCTATAAATATCATATATTCATATATGACACCACATATCATTCATTATATGTTGGTATATTTGCTGTTTCATTTATAAATGCTAAATTTCAAATAGATTTTTCAATATCACTATAATTAAAGAGCCATGGTGGTGCAGTGGTTAGAGTGCAGTACTGCAGGCTACTTCTGCTGACTGCCAGCTGACTGCAATTTGGCAGTTCGAATCTCACCAGGCTCAAGGTTGACTCAGCCTTCCATCCTTCCGAGGTGGGTAAAATGAGGGCCCAAATTGTTGGGGAAAATATGCTGACTCTGTAAACTGTTTAAAGAGGGCTGTAAAGCACTGTAAAGCGGTATATAAGTCTAAGTGCTATTGCTATTATTGAAAGGCCTCTTTCCATTGTCCCACTAGATTTCAGTCCTTTCCACAGAAGGATGGTACCTTTCATTTGTGGAAATGATTCTTTGGAAATTATATTGGGCAGAAGCCCTTAGAAACAAATTTGGGAGCATGTAATTGTTTTTTTAAAAAAAATGTTAGATTTATATCCATTTCTCCAGGTCTACAATTTCCTTAACGATCCCTTTTTCTCTCTAACAACTGTGAGATAAGGCTAAGATTAGCCTTGAGAGACTGATCATTCAATCAATAGCTTTCATGGCTATGGTGGGGTCTTCTCATTCCTAGTTCAACATCTTAACTAACAGATGAGATTAGCTCTTTTCTCTCTCTGGTCATGTCCATTTACATTGAATTAATCACTGCAGGAAGATGGCTCTACAGCAGTGATGGTGAACCTTTTTGGCACCGAGTGCCAAAAAGGGAGCACTTTGCGTGCACTCGTCAGGGCCGTGACCAGGAAGGTGAGCTGCCCAAGGGGCATGCACGCGTAGGATAAGGTACTTTTGGTTTCCGCCAGCAAGTCTTCTGGTTACTGCTGCACATGAGCACAAGCCGATCAGCTGGCCAGGGCGCATACTCACGCCGGAAAACGGAAGACCAGCTCTTCTGGTTTCTGGCACTGCCGCACGCACAAAGGCCAGCTGATCATCGTGTGCACATGCGTGCCAGAAACCCAGAAGAACAGGCGATGCCGCGTGTTCCAGGTGACATGGCTCCGTGTGCCACTTCGGGCACACATCATGGCTCTAGAGTATACAGATCTCTGATGTAAACTAGCTGAACTCTTGTGGCACTCTTAGAATCTAAGAGAAACCAATAACACTTCAGCATGTAATAGCAGTATACAATTATTAAAAAAATGAGTCACCATCTAAAGTACTTTTGAACTCAGTATGACTTAGGTAAAAAGCAGAAGATTAAAACGAATTTGGAGTACCCAAGGGAAATCATACTTGGTTCATTGTGTGTCTACCTCATTCATTTATAAAATCTTCTGGACCAGGGTTCTCAAATACATGAACACAAGGGCTTAGATATAAAACATGAATTGGCTTGAGGTGCTTCCTGTAGGATTTTGCCCAGAGAATGATTCAATTTTGCACATACTGTATAAACTCCTTTTCCGGTATTTGTGCACAATATCTTCTCTAACTTTAGAGATGTGTTATCCTTCTAAATTGTATGAAATTAGCTAAAATAAAGTCTGAGATGAAAACAAACTCAAAAAAGATATTAAGTTAGGACAAATAACTGAAAATAAAAATCATATGACCTTGCAAATGAGGGAAAAAAGAAAATCAGGCTCTCTGAACTGGAGAAAAGAAATTTAACATTTGACTTGTTCTGGAGGCAGAGCAATGAGATTATTTCTAGTAGTAAATTTTGATTGAAATGATGTTACAAAAAAAATTATGCTTTCATTTTTTTCAAAAGAAAATTAAACAACCTCTAGAAGACAGTTGAAATTTTCCAGAAAATAAATTATGAATCTGTCATTAATACTACTATTAGACTGAGTACAACATAGTTATAGTGACCATTTTTCTAGCCGTCATCTCTCTGCGTTTTATTAATAAATATCTCCTTTCCCTGAGGAAAAAATGACATAAAGGAAATGTGAATGCCAGGGTTATTGAGCGGAGGTGGGTCAGGGAAGACAGACACATCATTATTCATTATCGGGTCATTACAAATATAGTAATTATTCATATAGAATTGGACATATCAAAGGCACTGTCAGGCAGATATAGCATGTCAAGAATGAGTGCCAATATAAAGCCATTCTGAAAAATAATCCGAAAACTAAATTGCATTGCACTGGAGGGAATCATGAGAATGTCTATTACTATCCAGTGATTTAGATACATAAGTGAAGGGTTACAGATAGTCCTTTTGACTTACAACCATGATTGGGATCAGAATTTCCACTACTAAGCGAGGCAGTTGTAATGTGAATGGCACCTAATTTTATGACATTGTTTTGTCATGGTTGTTAACGGAATCACTGGTTAAACAATTCTAGCTTTCTCATTGACTTTGCTTGTTGGAAGCCAGTTGAAAAGGTTGCAATGGAGATCACATGGCCCCAGGATGCTGCAATCATTGCAAATACATGCTGGTTTCCAAGGGCCTAAATTTTGATTGCGTAATTGTGGGGATGCTACGATGGTTGTAAGTCACTTTTTTCAATGCTATTCTAATTCTGAATGGTCACTAAACAAATCATTGTAAGTTGACAATACCTATATTGCTGTAGTGCAGGGGTCGGCAACCTTAAACACTCAAAGAGCCACAAAGGTCCTAACTGGAAGCCCTCGTTCAATTCCGGAGCCGACCGGAAGTCCGGTTCCCACATCATAGTCTCCTCCTAGCACGGCATCCTTTTTCCTCTGCTGACCAGAAGTCCAGTTCCCCCACCATAGAATCTCCTCCTAGCACGGCATCCTTTTTCCTCTACCTGTCCTAAGCAAAAGCCCTATCAACTGCAGAGCACAGGGATGAAAGTATCCCAGTATCCAGTATCCAGAATAACAGAGAATGACAATTCCAAATGACACAAGTTAAAAATTAAATTGTAGACCAACAGAAATTTCCAAAATAATCTCTGAATATTTCAGAGAAATCCAACATCAGTCTCGCTAGTAAGACTGAGTGAAAAAGTCTGAAGAGGGCGTGGCCAGACCAACGGAAAAAGAATTTGAACACTCAGTCTCGAGCTAAGCAGGAAGTGATTACCCATGTGGATTGTCAGAGCAGTGAAGCTGGAAAAAGTTCTTTTGCCAGGATCTCAGAAAAACAGGAACACACAATAAAAGTGAAGTATATAAACTGGAAACTATTTGTAACAATTATGAATTGTAGGGATGTATTGTTGAGCAGGATGAATGAAGTGAAACATGCAATCCAATGACCCTATTGGGTTTTTCTATGCATATAGAAAATATGAATGATATCTGAGAGGAAAAATTTGACAATACAATTTTAATCATTAAAACCAGGATGAGAAAATTTGTTGCTTCAACCAGAGTACCATCATTGGCCATACTGGCTGGAGCTGTTGAGAGTTTCAATACACTCTATCTAGACAGCACACACAGCATTTTTGGTGCAAAGTGTCTCAGAAATTATCTGGAAAATAATTAGTTCAGTTATTAAAGAGAAGGGCCTGTTCTCTTCTGGAGAGAAGCAACCTACAACCTAGAACTTTCAGTTAGAACAATTAATCAGTGGAATGACTTGCCTCCAAAAATTGTGGGTACTCCAACACAGGAGGTTTTTAAGAAGAGATTGAACCATTTGTCTAAAATGGTGTAGGGTTTCCTGCCTGAGCAGGGGGTTGGACTAGAAGACCTCCAAGGTCCCTTCCAACTCTGTTATTCTGCAGTTCTGTTACAGTACATAACTGATTCACTTAAAGTAACTTCTGCGCTTACCATCAACAAATGGTGCCAAATTGTCAAATAACTGTACATCCTGTTTAAAAATAGGGGCTCACTAAATAGAAATTGCAAACATTTGTATGTGTAAGCTAGACCTCAAACAGCAGCAAAAACCAACCACTTATAGTGCAATCTAGATTTTCCTACATTCAGAAAGCAAAAAACTGAAATGTCGTAGATTACCTTTCTGAAATTTCTTAGTAGGCTGTTTGAACTAGCCAGCTGGGACAGAATAATATATTATTCATTGCAAATTATAATGTAAAGCAAAACAATATTTATAAATAGTTCCCTAAGCTCTACAAATTTTTCCTTTCCTTATATGCACATTTATCTTTCATGTACCTAAATAATGTGTTATTCTGCAGCAAAAAACAACAGAAAAATGTGAGCACTTAAATAGAAAATCTTATAAAATGTATTTTTAAAACAGGAATTGCAAAAATGCATAGATAATACTGCTTTTCACCACAGTTAAAAAAGAGATCAGTTAGTATAGAACTGATTGAATTAAGATAAAAATATCAAGTGCTCCAAATTTCAGTGTTCAACAGCCCAGCTTTTAAGTATGCAAGATATGATGAGTTACAATGGAAAAGGTGCTGTAACAGGCATTTCAATGAAGTGGTGCAAAGTAGAATTCATAATTAACAGCCATGAGATAATTCTATAAAGGAAAATGATAAACAGCAAGAAACTGTTAATAAAGGGTTTTGCTGTGTGATACATCAGAATGTAAAATTAACTCTAAAAATATTTAATGTCAGCATCTCTATGGGGTATAAACTTCAAAGCTACATGTGACATCATGTGCTGTGCGTTCTACAGAAGCAAGTTGAAATGAATTATTATTTATTATTTATTATTATTATTTATTAAATTTTTATACCACCCCCTCTCCCGAAGGACTCGGGGCGGTGAACAGCCAGAATTAAAAACACACAATACAAATATTAAAATACATTAAAACAAAAATTAAATTATCCTAGGTTTCTCCAATTTAAAACCCCGTTACCCATAAAATTCACCCAATTAAAAATTTTTAACCCAGCCCGGCTTGCTGAAATAAAAAAGTCTTCAGGGCCCGGCGGAAGGTCCGGAGGTCCGGGATTAGTCGTATCCCTGGGGGTAGCTCATTCCAGAGGGCGGGTGCCCCCACAGAGAAGGCTCTCCCCCGGGGGGTCGCCAGCCGACATTGCCTGACAGACGGCACCCTGAGGAGACCCTCTCTGTGGGAGCGTGTTGGCCGGTGGGAGGTTATCGGAGGCAGAAGGTGGTCTCGTAAATAATAATAATGGCATTGATAGATCCTCTCACACATGGAAGTGACAATTGTATACAAGTAACTCTTGACTTACAACTGGATGCTTAGTGACCAATTGAACTTGCGAGGAAACACACAGAACTACTTGCAATCTTGATTCAAAGTTCCAATGGCCATCCTCCCACCTTGCATTCGCATTATGCCATTTGGGGCACCCAGCAATCAGTTTGCATTTATGGCCATTTGCAGCATCCAGGGGTCACATCATTTTTTGCCATAAACCAACATTTGCTTCTGGTTTCCAGCAAAAAACACCTACTGCAGACCATGGATTTATTTAACAACACTGTGGCATTCACTTTACAACCACTGCATTCGCTTATTGACCATTGCAAAAAAAATTCGTAAAATTGGGTGCGGTTAGAGGGTGATTCACTTAATGACCGGCATGACTTATGACCATAATGCCAGGCTCAATTGTGCTGGTAAATCAAGGATTACCTGTACAGCATTATTTCATGTGTCTCTAGGTCTTCTTTTAAGATGCTCAGAAAAACATCTTTTACCTACCAACACTTCTTGCATTAAAATCCAGAAGATCATTGTGTGGATGGAAGGATGGATAGTCTTTAGTGGAATGGAGATCCCCACCCCTTTCATTTGAGGAAGGGATACTAACAGTTCCATGGGATGGGTTCATTTCACATAAGTAAATGGGATTGGGATTTTCAGCTTGTTATACATATTTCTATCTTTCAGTTCTGAGAATTTGTATTCTCTCGAAACAGTGACCCCAAAGGAAAAACTTTGACAGAACAGAAATAAAAAAACATAAAAGACAGATAAAATGTTTGGAAAAATGAGTGTATTCTCTATACTGAATTGAGTATAGAGTAATATCAGTACCAGGAAACAAATACAGAGGGATAGAATAGAAAGATATGAAAATACAGTGAAATTGGACTAGGAAGAATATAGTATAGGTAAAGAGCTTATAGAATATTTAGCTTATAGATAGCTAAAAAGAATATTGTTATATTATTAAGATTAATTTCTGAACTACTTGAAGGCATTTATAATTTAAAACTCCTTTTTTGGTAAGTTTTCCTTTTTTACAATAATCCTTCCAAGCCACTGAAGGGAGATACAAAAATTGAATGTAGAAATCTCTAATGCTTTGTGCCTATTGAATCTGGGTGAATCTAATTGTGGATAGTACAATAAAGAACCAATAGAAGATAACAATTGGAGCTGTGGGTAGAACTGTTGGGTCCTTGGTGCTCTCTGAACTTGGTGGTTTTTTTGCAGACATTTCATTACCAACCTAGGTAACATCATCACTGTTATGGAGGATAAAGAAATTCCAATCCCCAGGGTAACTCTGCCCCAACAAAATGCCTACTATCCATATAAATACTTCCAGGCTAGATTCACACTTTATCTGGAAACCAGCATTTTTTTCTAATTCCTGGGTTGTTTCTAATCTTTGGATATCTATTACTGGGTTGATAACCACTAAATATTTCTTTGCCCAGGAAAGACATAATTGAAGCCTAAGGCTTTTTAAAAATGTAATTATGTCAAAACAAAGGAATTTTAAAAATGCTTAATTCCCAGTCTTTTTAAGTCATCTGAGAGCCCTTGGGGCTGAAGACTAGGGCTAAGAGCTCTAAACAAGCAAGCAAGCAGCTCATAAAGCATAGCTTGTACAGTTCATGAACATTTGGATGCTGAATACTTGTACGCTTTTGCATGTCTATGTTTGTGCATTGTTGTGTGTGAAAGATATGCACAAACACGCCCAAAACACTTCAACGTTTTATAACAAAATAACTCAAATTATAACTTATTCATTATTTTTTTGAGTCCAAGAAGTTGAATGTAGAGAACGGTACTCTTAATGTGATGAGTCATTCACTCTCAAGTTCAGAAACAGACTTGTGATGTTGTACATTGAAATAATAGCAATTTCCACCCCCACAAACAGGAGGAGATTTTGGGAAATAAAGAGAGGTTTGCGCTGTTATGTTACTTATGGGAGAGGCACGCACAGTCCCTTAAGGAAATAATTGGCACATTTGCAAACCTAACAAGCACCAACTAGAAAAGGGTACATGGGGGAGGAAGGGAGGGGATTAATATTTATTGCTAATGAGAGATCTGTGTTAAGGAACATAGAAGTGGGAACCACAAGTGGCTGCTAATATAGCAGGACAAAAAATGGATGCTGTTATTGCAAAGACAGAAGGAAATGTTTTCCTCCTTTTTAAAGCTGGCAAATATAAGAATTAACAAAGCTACAAAGCCCTCAATGTTTTTTCTTACAAATTCACAGACAGCCCAGGTGACTAAATATTTAAAATCACATATTAAAGTTTGAAAGGAAACTATCCCTGCTTCTCATCTTAATGCAAGATTTATCTTCAGCTTGCCATTTTATGAAGATAATCCTTCTTCATTCATCTAGTGAAACAAACCGAGCCCGTAAAAGGCTAGCTAGCCTTTAAACTCTTATAAGATTTTTGGCTGTATAAGACTCAGCTGCATGAATGACTGCAATGCTCATCCTGAAAACATGTCCTTGCTTACATTAGTACCACTATGGGAGAGTTAACAACATGTGATGGATAGCAGATGTAAATCTAAATCCCAGTACCAGCACACAGATCTGTTGAAAGTACCTCGGGACATGGCATGAGAAGTTATGTGAAGCTTTTATGGAAATCATGCCATGAACTCGGTGAAAAGCATCCCTTCAGTTTTCAGTCTTGCTGACTTGCTCCTGAAATGCATGCCCAATTGAAATCAGAGCTTTTTTCCCCCCTGGGTTTGGAACAATCAATGAATAGGATGGGTCCAGTATGTCGGTTTTGCTCTGGTATCTTATAGCTGATTCCATGCAAAAAACAAGATCAAAGTCAGCCCCCCTGAACCACATCTAAAGGTCTTAACCTTTATTCCAGTGGTAAACTAGAGACTGTGCAGGGCAGACATTTCTATTTCACAACTGAAGCAAAACGGATATGGAGAAATCCTTTTTTTAACAGTGCTAGAAGGACAGATGGTTATTCAAAATGCTAGACTTTCAGTGGGGGAGGGGAAAGGGGGAGGGGTACTAAATGCTTTAATTTAATCTGCATAATTTATACCCAATCTGCTGAAAGATTGAACCTGGGACTTTCTGCATGCAAGTTGCATGCTTGCTTTTTCATTCAGCTCTGTCCCTTTCCCTGTTAAGACTTCCAGAGTGACGAAGAGGCTGAGCCTAAGTAACAGCTTGTAAGGTGGGAGCTAAAGGTAACAAGAGGAAAAAGTCACACAGAATGACATACATTTTAAAATTCTACAGAGTTTGCTATGACTCATTTCTTTTCAAAACTGAACATGACAAACCACTGAGGCGAATGATTAGCACAAGGCTATTTTTAGAAGTTCTCCTGTTCAGAACTGAATGGCACAGATCAAACTACGCAAGCAGTTGCTTTTTGGTAATGAGCGTACAGCCAGTTTTCATGGTAACATGTGGAATATTTGTTGCAGCGAAGCATCATTGTGCAAAAGCTCTACCTTTGGCTTTGATTTTCATAAACCATTAAAGAGCCTGGATAGCTCTGCAGACTAAGCACTGTAATTTAACACCAGCTGTCTGCAATTAAAGTAAGTTCGAATCTTGCCAGGCTCAAGGTTGACTCAGCCTTCCATCCTTTCTAAGGTAGGTAAATTGAGGACCCAGTTTGTGGGGGCAATAAGCTGACTTTGTATAAAATATACAAAAGTATGAAGGCTATTGCTTAACGCACTGTAAGCCGCCCTGAGTCTCTGGAGAAGGGCGGCATATAAATCAAATTAAAAAAAAAATTATCTCAGTGTCAGAATTTTTAGACTTGTGTGATTAAACAATTTGACATTTCTCCTCCTACGACCTGCATATCTACAACAGACTATCCTGCTCGTAATAAGCCCTATCCCAAAAGTTAACTAAATGGAGATGAGTCAAGTTGCTTTCCACCCTTCTGAGCACTGTCTTTTAAAAACCATCTTTGGAGGTTTCCATTTGGTTTTGTTTGGTTCAAGGAAACAAGTCGATACAAATATGAATTGTGAACTCTCCTTCAAAGCTTGAAATGCTAAGAGAGCCAAGAGTTGAAAAGAAGCCTGATCCCTTTTTTTATCTGTATTTGGGAAGTTGATTGCTTCCTGGTGGAGAACTGTGTTGACAAGACCCTGAAAGTGATGAAATCAGAGGTACTAAGCATCCGACAATGCCTTGCATTAAGAGATTAGCAAATCACTAGTGATTATGGAAGTCTACCTGGCATCCTTCCAAGGGCTAAACTGAAGAAGCAAACTGAATACTCTATACTAGTCAAGTAATTCCAAGTAATTTGATCTTTTGGCTGCAAACTACATTGCAAGCTTTTTGTTTTAAAGATCTCTGTTATACAGAATCCTCAGGACACAGAGATTCTCTACTAGTGGATATCTCTCTCAGGAAACATATTATTTGACCTGCTCATAGGCTGCTCCATAATGTATCAAGCCCTCCTTTGTATCTCCTTCCACTCACCATCCCCACCTGAAAAAGCGGAATAGTTCTAAATGAGCTCCCATGCCTCCAGACGTCTCTTGTAATCTTTCAACACATACAGACAGAATGTGGTCATGTGAATAAAAAGGACATTTGCCAGAACCTCCTCTGGTTTCAGATACTCTTGATATATATCTGTCAATTTTTTTTTAAGATCTCCCCCTTACACATGTAGACTAACAAGCAAACTCTTTCATTTTTAGACTTGACTTATTCATTTTTTCCCACTATTCAATTATTTCTTTTATTGGTTCAAAAAATGTCAATAATTATATGATTCTAAATACTACAAAATGAAAACCTATGCAGGTGTAGCACCAGCAGTGGTATTATAATACTGTTTAGTTTTCCAGCCATATAACTATATGCAAGAAATAATCTGGATCTCTGTAGTTAGCACAGAAAGTTGCCTCAGAACAAGTCAGGTCAGTTGATTTTTGATCACAGATCTGTGACCAGTGTCTTTCCCAGAGTCTCTTCTAGAGAAACTTCCCATAATTTAATAATTGATTTTAATTAATAGACATGTGAGAGGCTGAATTAATTTGTATCCCGCCTTTATTATTTTTAAAATAACTCAAGGCAGAAAACATATCCTACACACCTTTGTCCTCCGATTTCGCCCCCCCCCATAACAACAAACTTATGAGGTGGATTGAATTAAGTGGTCTTGTTGGTCATTAAGTGGACAGAGTCCCAAATAAGGAGCATGGAGTATCTCCAGAGGATGGAAGAGACCCTGGGTAGTCCATAGAGACCACACATAATTCTCTCTCCATTCAGGAGCTGAAAATCCTACTGTCAAAATCTAAGTAGGATATTCAGCCCCTGAACATCTGAGAACTGCTCCTTATCAGGGCAGAATATACCAGGTCACCTACTCTTCGGGTTTCTGGAGGACAACCAAGACTTAGATGACTACAATTGAGCAGCAAAAATCCAGATAACCATTAAAGAGAAACAATGAGCTGCAGAAAGTTCTAATTTGAAGCTGCTTACTTGCTGCCATCCCTATTACTGTAACTCTAAACTGGTAGCTCCTACTCCATGGGAGGCACCCCTCATTTGGCCAACACTAATTCTTGCTTTTTCACCTAGTCATAGGATTGCTTAAAGTTCTTATTAAACAACTATAGCACAAAAGCCCTGATTTACTTTAGTAACTGCCATGGTTCTAACAATAGAGGGCACAATATTCCATAAATTCCATAAATGTGTTTTAAGAATGGTTTTTTCCTTTTCTTCTCCCAAAATCTCCTGCTAATTTTTCAGAGGGATGCCAAAATCCCAGTACTAAAGCAATGCATACAAACAGAAGCAAAATTATTTTCATTGTTACTGTTCTTATTTATTTCGATTTATATTCATTCACTTTATATAGCCACCCATCTCACTTTTATGTGATTCTAGGTGGCTTACAGTATAATACATAAAATATACAATATAGTACAAGAAATGAAGATAAAACACGTGGCTGCCAGGTATTATTCAACTAATCATCCACAAAGCCAAGAGATGGGCTTTATCCCACATGCAGGGCCCCGGGTTATTCTTCTGTATCTGATGCTTAGAGTCAGTCAAAATGGCATCACTATGCACAAAAGAGAAATATTAGATGCTTGAGGGGAAACCTCAAGCTTTGTAGAAGTACAAGAAGAGTAAACAGCAGCAAACTAAAAGGGAGAGAGTACAGAAATAGATCAGAGATATCTGAGCAAGCTTAGGGGCCACAGAATTTTCACTGACAATTGTGGAGAGGAATCAGAAAACTGGGGAGTAAACAAGAAAGGAGCAAAAAGGCTGCAATCTTCAATAGAACATTTTGTACTACAACATTTTGATATAGGTTGATACAGGTCTCATTTCTTGTTCTTTGTACATCGCTATCTACTCTTTTCTTTCACAATGCCCTGTAAAATGCAGGTTTAAATGGACTTGGGGCCAAACAGCTTCCAGTCTAAGCACTAGAGAATTCCTCAGTCCGAAATAGAACAAGTACTGAGGAATTCAGGAAAATCTACAAGATCAAATAATTTTTCATTTAAACTCTTACTAAATCTGAGGTCCAGCTACTAAGCAAAAATCTTAGCCTACTAAAAAATACATATTTCCATGTGGTTGGGTATTTTTGTGAAAAACCTATTACTTATTGTTGCGTCTTGTTCTCTTCCTTCTGTAACTCATGTAAGTTAGGAAAACATAGGCCGAAGAGTACATTGAACTGGAAGCCAGTTACAACAACCCAATCCATGCTTCCAGACAAACCTATTTATTCAACTCTATTTTTAAAAACACTTTCCTTGCTCAAAAAGAAAAAAAGGCAGTTTGAAGAAATAACGAGTAGAGCACAAAACATTCAAATATAATATTGCTCCTTAAAAATCATATGAATTTCAACAGAAATTATGAAATGCTTACATATGTATCTTTCCCAGATTGGCGCTTTTTTTTATTTATTTATTTATATGCCGCCCTTCTCCGGAGACTCAGGGCGGCTTACAATGTGCTAAGCAATAGCCTTCATCCTTCTTGTATATATTTATACGAAGTCAGCTTATTGCCCCCACAACTGGGTCCTCAATTTACCTACCTTAGTAAGGATGAAGGCTGAGTCAACCTTGAGCCTGGCGAGATTCGAACCTGCAGTAATTGCAGGCAGCTGGTCTTAATAACAGGGTGCTTTAGACCTCTGTACTACCAAGGCTCCTACTTAAGGTGCTGGACTAGGAGTAGAGACTCAAGTTCAAGTCTACCATCAGTATGGAAGCTCACTTTGAACCAATCATTCTCTTTCAGCCAAAAGTACCTCACAGGGTTGTTATTGTGGAATATAAATAGGAAGATACTGTATGTACACTGCCTTGAGATTCTGAATCAAAAGAAGGCTGAAAATCAAATGTATAGATGTATACTACTATATTTATCTTTACCTCAGTAAGTTCCATTCAACTGAGAGGGACTGGATTAAAACAATGCACTAAAACAAACCTAAAGAAGCCATGTTATGATTTAGCCTGTTATGTGAATCTAGGTTCTGAGAAATTATGCATAAAAAATAAACAGAACATATAAGTTCCAATAACGTTTGCATTTTGACCTTCATTTAAAACCACAAGGTTCTTCCCCTTAAATTTTATATTAGATCTTGAACTTATGATATTTATATCTGGTTTATAACTTCATTATATCAGGGTTTTTCTGAACAAAGTTTATTTAATAAACCATAATTAGCTGAATGTGCAAAGCATATTACACTGAAACCAATAAATATTACAGCTTAACATGATTTGGGAACTCAGTCTTCATCTCTAAGTGTCAATTCTATACCTACTAAAAAGCTAGTGGTGTTTACAGTAAGTGGAAAGGAAACATCCATATGAAAGATTTCAAATTTAAGCTCGTGTCCTATTGCATATTGACTATATCCTGATGAATATTTAGTAAACAACATTTCCTTTAATCCAAAGACCTGCTGTTCAGAGTAGGTGATATAGGACTGTTATGTTCCAATGGCCTAATATATGGCAGAATCATTAATTTTTGGGACCAGAATCCAGGTTTAAAAAAAGACAGTAATTTTCATAAGCTTCATAATTTTCTATAATGTTACTGAGAATGAGTTTAATAGCTGAAAAGAAAAATTACTTTGGAGGATGAGGGAATTTAAATGGGAAGAAACTTTTAGAATGGTAGCTGCAAAAGGAACTAAACTTTTAATACTGTAGCTATATGAAGTTACCCTGGGAGTGAAATTAGGCCAGGTTGGGAGTGGCCAACCTGGCCTAAATTATGCCAAAAAGGAAAGTAATGCCCCTTTAACAGCATGTTCGGTAACCTTTAAATATCTCCAAAGCAATTTATCTTTAAATAAAGTTATTAAATTTGGCATAATATAAAAATCAGCAGGAGTAAGCAACATATAAGCTTCAATTTTAGAAAATACTCTTAGAACTCTTAGAAAAAATTATCTTAGAATTTGTTCAATGTGGAACATAATGAAGAGAAAGAGTTAACTTGCACCCCCCTCCATGAATTACTATTTATATCCTGGGGGATGGGGACTTGGTTTTAAACCTGAGGTTGTTGCAAGCAGCATATTTGATGACAAATATGCATGGCTAACTCTGCAATCTCAGAATCTGAGGGAGTCTCCCAAAATTCAACACTCCTCACAATCTTGATATGCACAATTAGATGGGGGGGGGGGGAATCCCAGAAAGCAACTTTTTATCTTTGGAAAAGTTCCCTTTAACAAAACTTAACAGGAACATTTTGAAATAGATACCACTTTCCTAGAAATTTGCTCAGCACACTTTTCCACCAAAGCAGAAAGCATATTCTTTTATTCTTCCAATAAAAGTTTCTTGTTTATTTATATGTCACTATTTATTTATTAAATGTGTACAATATACTGCCCAAATGTTTAACAAAAATTTTTAAAAATTGGTCCTATTTCAGTCCTACCATTACTGGTAGAAGATTAGTGTTCTTCTTAATTCTCAGGGTCAGTTTGATCCATTGCTAAGGACAAAAACATGGTTATTTATTAAACAACTAGTAGTAGGGAACATGAAGAGCCACCTACCTGAGAGAGAAGTTTGTTATCATCCTCTAGCAGTTTGACTTTTGTTTCAAGTTGTCTGATGTAGTTGGAAGATGAATCTTTAAAGAAGAAAGGGAGGGGAGAGAGAGATTAATCTTCAAAAGAGATGGTACTTTAAAGTCAGGCAAGATAGCTTCACTGCTAAATTTAGGATTTTCTCATGAAAAGCACAACACCTGCAAGATCAGTGAAGGTGTTTCTCAGATTGAATTTAAAGACTTTAAAAAAAAGAAAGAAGGGGGGCACAAAAACACAGAACTGAAAAAAGCCTGCCGTAACCCAAAGTTTGCATTTGCCACAACAGAGTTGTGAGAAATAGTGAGGTTCAGTTCAGTAATTTGAAAACAACAGCTGAAGACAAGACACACATACTTTGTGTAAAACAATCTATCCAGAAAAGAGTAGAAAATGCTGCGGTATCAAAATTAAAGCTATTTATTTATTAGATTTGTATGCCGCCCATCTCATCTAGATCTGTAGGAGATAAAAAGGACTGGATAGAACCAAAGGGTCCAGTTTATGGCTATATTAACACTGGAGGTGAGACTTTATTCAAGAAATTATTAGTTTGAAATGCTGACCAATTGCATTATTAGCTTTAGCAATTTTCATCACAATATAAGATGTAGCCATAGGTCCTAATCTGACTGCCAAATATACCATAATCAAAACTCAAAACACCCATGTGTTTTTTTCTATTTCTTCCTTTTTCTTGAGTTCTTTTTAAACCCCTCCTTAACAATTTATTTGATTCATTCAACATTCTTTGGTTCCCAAACAATAAGGTAGACGACTTCAAAGTGAATCCTGATGTTCTCCTTGAAAATGGTAGGTATAGGCTTAAGATCATATCATGGCTTTCTTCTTCCACTTTAGTTTAATTAGCTTAATCTAGAAATCATTGGACTGGCTAAAATTGGCAAGGCAGTTTCCTGCTTCATTTCAGTTTCCTAGACAGTATAATAATCATTTTCCCCTTAATATTTCCAACTTTGGAATTCCTGTCTCCAACTACAAGCAGCATACTTTGCTTCCATATTCTGTCGATTTCAATCTGAATTTGAAGATAAAACTCAATAATCTCCTCTTCTTCAGTATCAGTCCTTAGAGCAGAAACCTAGATAATTGTCATATTATTCTGAATCCTAATTGATATTATTGTCATTGGTTGCATTGTAGTCAAGTACAATTCTTGTTATAGTGTTCCTAGCTATGAAGCCATTTTCAAACTTCTTTTGCTTTGTGCATTCAGCAAACTTTGCATAATTTGAAAGATTGCTTTTAGCACTAACAGTATTGGTTTTATTCAGTTCTGTACTTATTTATTCTGAATGACTTTTGCTATGCTCAATAAATATATATTTTATCAGATATTTTAAGCATTTAAAAAATAATAGCCATATTCACCATGAAAAATATACATCCCAAATCATCTTTTAAAAAGTTATACACTTTTAGGAAGAAAACAGAACATTTCCTATTTTTTTAAATACTAAAATCATTGCTTACTGATAACTACAAGAACGTTTTCCATCTGCATTTACAGATGTACCAAAATATTTCTAGCTGCCAATTAGGCAAAGAACAGCTCAGCAGCTCCAATAATGGGATTTACAAGAGTTACACTCAATCAAACCACTGCCTTGAGACCTTAATCTTCATTTAAATGAAAGAACTATTTAGATCTTTGCATTCTCTCCCATAAGGGAAAGTAAAACACTTGTTGTGACATTCAATTTCACTTAGGCGTGTTATGTCAGTATAGGATGGCAGGGAAGGAAAACTGAATGAATTATGCTACTGCCAATGCAAATTGCCTGGGAAAAAAAAGTGACCTGGTGCCCTTTATCTGCTTCTCTTCAAGATTAATCTCCAACATCTTGTCAGCATTGTTCATCTGATACAAATGGTGAATGCATAAAACGGGTGGGAGGGAGGGAGGAAATTCTACAATTTAAAAAAAACAAAAACCTTGATATCTACCGTCACAGTGACCTCATTCACACACTTGATAGAGCCATA
This sequence comes from Arizona elegans, assembly GCA_022577455.1. NCBI lineage: Eukaryota > Metazoa > Chordata > Lepidosauria > Squamata > Colubridae > Arizona > Arizona elegans. Next base: position 21,502,271 of record JAKOOJ010000001.1, on the reverse strand, counting down.
GTTAATATCATCACTGTTTCATAAGTAAACCATAATTGGCTTCGTTCACATAACATTGCCAACTCATGTTACAGATTTCAAACGATTAAGCAGGGTTCCTGCACATTTAAGTTAAAATTAAGCCGTGTTAGTTCTAGATCCGGCCCATACATATGTTGTATTATAGAAATCGGCGCACAAGCACTCCTCACCTAATGGTCATTCATTCCATGACTGTTCGAAATTACAAAAACAATTTAAAAAAATGGTTAGTTATGGCTGGTCCTCAAAGCTGCATTGCAGCACTCCCACAGTCACATTATCAAAATTTGGGCACTTGGCAGCCAGCGCTGATGTTATTACCTAGTCAGGTAATTAAATATCTGCAAGCAAACAACCAAGCTCAGAGAGAATCAAGAGCTCCACAGATACAAATTATGGTAAGCATTAATATAACAGAAAGAAGCATTTGGAATTATAATTATGAGGCTATGATAAAAAAAAAAAACCAATTGTGTCTTATTATTGTGAATTTTTCAAGGGGACACGGTGGCTCAGTGGCTAAGATGCTGAACTTGTCAATCAGATAGGTCGGCAGTTTGGCGGTTTAAATCCCTAGCATTGCTTCTGCCTAGGAGCTTCTGCCTAGCAACCTAGCACTTTGAAAGCATGTAAAAATGCAAGTAGAAAAATAGGGACACCTTATTAGGGAAGGTAACCGCGTTCCGTGCGCCTTTGGCATTTAGACATGTCGGCCATATGACCATGGAATTGTCATTAGACAGTGCTGGCTCTTCAGCTTGGAAACAGAGACAAGTACTGCCCCCTAGAGTCAGGAACGACTAGCACATATGTGCGAGAGGAACCTTTACCTTTACTTATTGTGAATTTACTCTGAATTATTATAATGTAAAAGTCTATAAAAGGGCTTTTATTTATCCCATTCATTTTTTTCCTAGGCAAAAGAGGCCGAAACAGGTCCAGAACAATGAGATAACATTTGGAAGCAGCTCAGCAGACATGTGATTAATTTACTGGAATATAAGATGGAATAGGTGGTTTTAAGCTTCCTGTACAGTTGATTTCCTGGTCTTGACTTCTTAGTGAAGCTGATAGTATGAGTCAATTCACAAGTAACTGGGCTGGACTGGAAACAAGCCAAAAACATTACCTCCACAAAGAGTTTATATTCAAGCAGCGGCTTGGTAACCACAGAGTTTGCCAGAACAATAGGGGTATGTATATATGAAATGGCACTCAGGAAATTGAGCTGGCTGTCAGAGGAGAAATGGAATATTTGTCCCTAACTCAGTTTAGAAAGCAACACATTTCACAGAAATGCAGAGCACGGAACTCTCCATCCTTTTTCAAGCCCCCAGGAGGCCACTAAATAGTTTGCAGGCTAATAGCTTTTGTGAGTTTATTTACAAGCTTAGAGGAAACTAAAGTCCCAAATACAACGTCAATTCTAATGAAAGAAATACATAGTAGAAATAATGAGGAAATAGGTAGAAAGCAGAGTGTACACCAGGCATCCTCAAACTACAGCCCATGCGACGAATATGGCCCACTAACGCAATCTATCCGGCCCACGCACAGTGGTGATTAAGCCCCGCCCTGCCCTTCCCAGCTGTTGCCCTTATCTTCAGTCACCCCAACACGCGTTTCCAGTGTGCACTCCTCTGTCCCAAAGTAGGATTGAGTGGATGGAAGGGAGCAGGGGAAAGGTAGGAGGGAAGGAGAATCCCGGCTGGGTTTCCTTTGATGTGGGGCGGGGGAGGGGAAGACCCAATATCCCCTCCATGTTTGCCCACTGCTCTCGCAGTGCCTTGCACAGCAGAGATAGAGAGGGAGAGGGGAGAGACAGATTTGGTCTCTCATTCCCTGTCTCTGTGTCTTCTCACTCGGAAAGACCTGCGTGCTTTCCTTGGGGCTTTGTGCTACCAGTTTTTCTTTCTTCCTTTTGGAAATCTGGGATTGCTGAGAAATGGAGTGGCAGAGGCTTCCCCCTCCCACTCCTCCTCCTCCTCCTCCTCCTCCTCCTCCTCCTCCTCCTCCTCCTCTCATGCACACCCTCCTGGCCCCACCACAGTGGCCAGGGGGTCGTGAAAGGAGGAGGGGGAGGAGGGAATCCTTCACAGCTCATTCCTCAGCAAGCCCGGATCTCCAAAAGGAAGAAAGAAAAACGGGTAGCGAAAAGCCCCAAGGAAAGCACGCAGGGCTTTCTTGGAGAGTAAGAAGAGACACAGAGACAGGGAATGAGAGAGAGCAACACACACACACCGAGAGAGAGAGAGAGAGAGAGAGAGAGAGAGAGAGAGAGAGAGAGAGAGAGAGAGAGAGAGAGAGAGAGAGAGAGAGAGAGAGAGAGAGATGGGGAGAGAGAGATGGGGAGAAAGAAAGAGAGAAAGATGAGGGAGAGAGGGGGGAGGGAGAGAGAGAGAGGGAGAGAGAGAAAAAGAGAAAGAGAGAGATGGGAGGGAGGGAAGGAGAAAGAGATGGGAGGGAGGGAGAGGGAGACAGAGAGAAAAATATGAGAGAAAGAGAGATGAGAGGGAGTGTTTAAGGTTGCAGATGCCTGAGCCAGGAGAAGGGACAATAAGAAGCAATGGAATCTTTTTTTTCAAGTCTTTAAAGAACGAACAGATTTGCTTCCTATTTCAGAACCAGTGAGTTCATATTACGAGGAAGAGGTTTATATGAGGACTGTGCTAATCACAAAGTCTTTCAGCTTTCAATAAAATAAAAAATGCCACTAAACTCCTTCTGAAATAAGGTGATCCAGTCTATCTCTCACTCAAGATCAGGATTTTTATGGGCTTTGCTGTGGGAGGTTTTATCTCCACTCCCTTCCCAGGTATTTGAATATCTGCAATGATGCAATCTCACTCAGGTTTTTATATGAATAGTTCAGTCCTGCAAATGCTTTTATAGAAGCTGCTTTAGCTTTTGGGTCCTTCTGAATATTTTTGCCTTAGATCCTGATGAAAGCAGTTCACGAAAGATGACTCTGGGTGGCACACAACAGTGAGATAAAACTATATAAAAACTATAGATATAAAACGTAAAAATCCATATCAAAAAGTAAATTGGCCACGCCTACCCAGTCACATGATCATCTAGCCACACCCACCCAGCCAGTCCGGCCCCCCCAACAGTCTGAGGGACCATGAATTGGTCCCCTGTTTAAGAAGTTTGAGGACCCCTGGTGTATACCATAATTTATTCCTGTGTCTTGCCACACAGCAATCATTTTTTGGAAGTCAAATTGAAAAACCATTATAATGTCTATAAGAGTTTTAGTTCTGGCAGAAAATTTTTGGTCATAAGTTCAAACCTGGTTTCCCTTCACATTTCTCTGATCTCATTAATTACATGTATTTAATTTATTTGTACATATTTTTTTTGTATTTTTTGCACTCCTTCAGGTCAATATTAACTCCTGGCAACTGCCTTGACAAGTCCCTACAGTTTTTTTTGGCAAGATTTCAGAAATGGTTTGCACTGCTTTCTTCCTAGGGTTGAGAGAAAATGAGGTGGTCCAAAGGCATCCAGCTGGCTTTGTGCCTAAGGCAAGACTAGAATGCACAGTCACCCAGTTTCTAGCCTGGTGCCTTAACCAATATACCAAACTGGCTCTCATTTATACAGCTTACAAAGATCAAAATCATTCAGGCAATGGTATCCCCTGTGGCATTCTATAGAAATGAAAGTTGAAAAGCAGCAGGACAGAAAATGTATTGATATTTTTCAATTTTGGTGTTGGAGAAAATATCTGGGCATAGTCAAGAAAACAAATAAATGACTCACAGAGCGAATCAACTCAGAGTTTTCACTTGAGGCACAAATAACAAGGGTCAAATTATCATACTTCTGCACATTTTATTTCATATCTTTAGTGCTGGGAATGGTGGAAGAAAAGAGAAGAGGATGATCAACAGCAAAATGAATGGATTCAATGATAGTACTGATGGGTGCATTTCTAGAAGAGTCAGATTGGTGATAAATGGGTGCATTTCTGGAAGAGCCAGATCGATGATAAATCAAAAATAAATGAATGTCTATCAGTAATATATAGAATGTCCACAGCCAAAATTACAGAATGTTTTGAAAGCCTCAAAGAACTGCCATAACCTATGACATTAATTCTGTGCTTAATTATTGTCATAAGTTGGAGACAAAAGCTACACAGGTAGTTCTTGATTTATGATCATTCAGTCAGTGACAGTGCTGAAAAAAGTAATTTACAACCAGTCCTCACACTTATGATGACTGCAGCATCCCTAAAGTCATGAGAACATGACTCAGTTGCTTGGCAACCAGCATCTATTTATTATGGTTGCAGTTTCTGAGGACATGCAAAGTCTATGGGGTAAGGGTTATATGTTTAGATGAATCACAAATTGGAATTAAGATTGCCAGGAGAAATATCAACAACCTCAGATATGCAGATGATACCACTCTAATGGCAGAAAGTGAAGAGGAACTAAAGGACCACTTGACACGGGTGAAGAAGGAGAGTGCGAAAGTTGGCTTGAAACTCAACATTAAGAAAACTAAGATCATGGCATCCGGCCCTTTCAATTCCTGGCAAATAGATGGGGAAGAAATTGAGGTAGTGACAGATTTTATTTTCCTGGGCTCCAAGATCACTGCAGATGGGGACTACAGCCAAGAAATTAAAAGACGCTTGCTCCTGGGGAGGAAAGCTATGGCAAATCTAGACAGCATACTAAAAGGCAGAAACATCACCCTACTAACAAAAGTGCGTATAGTCAAGGCTATGGTTTTCCCAGTTGTAATGTATGGCTGTGAAAGTTGGACCATAAGGAAGGCTGAGTGCCAAAGAATTGAGGCCTTTGAACTATGGTGCTGGAGAAGACTCCTGAGAGTCCCTTGGATTGCAAGGCGATCAAACCCGTCAGTCCTAGAGGAGATCAACCCTGACTGTTCTTTAGAAGGCCAGATCCTGAAGATGAAATTCAAATACTTTGGCCATCTAATGACAAGGAAGGACTCACTGGAGAAGAGCGTAATGCTGGGAACGATTGAGGGCAAAAGAAGAAGGGGACGACAGAGAATGAGGTGGCTGGATGGAGTCACTGAAGCCATCGGCGTGAGCTTAAATTGACTCTGTGGGATGGTAGAGGACAGGAAGGCCTGGAGGAACGTTGTCCATGGGGTCGTGATGGGTCAGATATGACTTCCCGACTAACAACAACAAATGGTGATTTACTTAACCGACCATGACAAATAAGGTTGTAAAATTGGATATGGTCACATGATGGTTTATTAAATGATCACATCATTTATTGATGGAAACTCCGGTCCTAATTGTGGTTGTAATTGGAGGACAATCCCTGTACTTCCCACTTTGCTTCACGGAATAGAGATCAGCTATTACAAATAGGACATGTCTATCTCTTCAGGCCAGGCAGATAAGGGGTTCGATAAGCTACTAATGTTCCCTTGGAATTAGGTTTATGATAGAGTGTTTCTGAAAATATTACAAGAGGCAGATTTACTCCTAGTCTTCCTTATTACTTGCTCTTCACAAACATTCTACCCAGTCAAGTTAATGAGCTAAACTTAATATAGAGCATGTCTCATGCATATATATATGCCCAACCCTACCAATCAAACCACTGTATTTTGGCAAACTCTGCTCTAGGGAACTGGCTACTTCAAAAAACACAAACTTCTAACCATAAATTCTGTACAGGTAATCCTCGGCTTATGGCCACAATTAAGCCCAAGCTTTTAGTTGTTAAGTGAGACATTTGTTGAGCTTCGTCCCCATTTTACGACTTTTCTTGCCACAGTTGTTAAGTGAATCACTGCAGTTAATAAGTTAGTAACCTGGTTGTTAAGTGAATCTGGCTTTCCCATTGGCTCTGCTTGTCAGGAGGTCACAAAAAGTGATCACGTGACCTTGGGATACAGCACAGTCATAAATATGAACCAGTTGCCAAGCCTCTGAATTTTGATCACATGATCATGGGGATGCTATGGTCATAACTGTGAAAAACATCCATAAGTCACATTTTTCAGTGCTGTTGTAAGTTTGAATGGTCACTAAATGAACTGTTGTAAATTGAGGACTTAACTGTACACGAAGTGTCTTGGCTTCTTTCTTTCAAATTTTACTTTTTTCTATCTTGATTTTTTCTTATATTATTCTTATATTGTCTTACAAAGAGCCAGTCTCTTAGACTGGTGAAGTTGCTGATCAGTGAGATGCAGGCCTTCCTTAGGCATGAAAGCTGGCTGGGTGACTTTAGGTCAGTCACTCGCTCTCTCTCTCAGCCCAACTCACCACACAAGGTTCTTGTTGTGGGGAAAACAGGAGGCAGAATTATCAAGAATGTTTACCATCTTGAGTACACATACATAATGATTTAGAATTTTTTCCTACCCTTACATAGAAAGATAAATAATAATAATAATAATAATAATAATAATAATAATAATAATAATAATAATGTACTCAACTTCTGCAAAAAATCGCACAAAATTATAAACAATGACATAACCAGTCACCAGTCACTGGAAGGATTGCAGGGTGGCTAAAAGGGCAGAGATGAGGGGATTGGATAAGCAGATGAGGGGATTTGAAGGGGAGACAGTCCCTTTCTTTCAAAGAATCAGGAGAATCAGAGAAGACCACAAATGGCTTGGATTCAGTTGGGTCCTGTTGGAAGAAACATCCTTCTAGGTTCTGCTCCAAGTGGGGAAACGGACACTAGAAACATGGAGACTGCTTGGAAAGATGGTTTAATGGTGGACAGGATCACATGGCTTGAGTTCCTGAACAGAAAAGGGGGCAGATACAGAAAATCCTCAGGTTTTTATGCTCTCTCTGGCTCTGCATTTCTTGGGGCCCCAAAAGAGTATCCTGATTGGTTGTCAGACTCCCAGGGGGTGGGGGTTTTAGCTAGCCTTGCTGGCTGATGGTCACCTGTGCTTCCCAGGTCACATGTGGTGAGTTTCTGCTGCTATTGTGTAGAGGGCTAATCCTATCTTTATTGGATCTTTGGCAATTCCTACTTTGGCTCTGCCTGAAGGAGGTAGATCTTTGTTATGTAGAATAGACTGGCCCAGGTCTTAATGGCCCATTGACAAAGGGTGGAGGGCAGGAAGGTGGGAGCTGCTTTGTCTGTAAAATATGCTTCTCCATTTCTCATCCAGGGAAATATAACATTCTGCCTTTTTCATATTTCCTAAAATATTTCACTCTTCCAGGAAAGGGGTGGGTGCTAACTTCCTACAGTCCTCAGCTAACAAATGGCAGAATATGGTTACCAATGGCAACAGGAATACCAAGATTCCAGTCGCTAAGCAATATGGTCACATGACTCAAGCTTTATGACTGCATTGCTTAGTGACACAAATTTTGGTTCCAATTTCTGCTGTAGTTCGAAGACATTGCTTTTTGAAAAAAAATTAAATATATTGTTTGATTCATTTTAATAATCACATTTTTTGGCCTTACAATTTACACAGGAAGAGTGAATTGAAATAAAAAATAGAATGAATACCTTAAGTAAAGTTGCTAACTGGAATCATTTTTGAAATGTAACAATACGAAAATATTCCTCTGAATTTTACGGTCAGGTGAATTATAAATAATTCTAGCTGATAAAAAAAAAAAAAAAACCAAGCAAGCAAAAGTGACTCTCCATACTAATTAGAAAGTGTCTGGTAGCATTTTTAATGCATTGCAGCTCATAAACACTTGTGACTTATAATAAAAATTTGTTAGTCTTAAAAAGTGCTACCAGACTCTAAATTGTGCACACGAAGAACTTTGCTACCCTACTAAAACCAGAATTACAAACATAAACCAAAGCCTTGGCTCATAATCTGGATTATTAAGATGTAAACCTGAAGACGTTAGAGACAGTATCGTATTTTTAAATCAATTGTGATGTTTTTGAGCATTTCAGCAGCTCTTGTCTTTGGATGTGGTATCACTATTCTTATCAAAGAGGGGTGGATAGATCAATGTGTCACATGACATTTGTATATTATTAGGCAATAAGTGATGGCGGATATTTCATTAGTCTCACTTTCAATCTTCTTTCCCATTCAAAGACATAGCACCCTATTATAAGCAAAGGAAACATGGTAGATGCTTTATTAAGGGCAGTCTCAAGTCAGTCTGTAAATGATTGATAAAACCTCTCCTGCATGTTCTTCTGTATTTGTTTCATAGTCACAACTTTAGAAACGACATCTCCTTCAAGCATTGCAACAGGAATTTTATCAAGCTTCAACTAGAAAGGATTTGACGTGTATACAGTATTACACCAGCTCATGTCAGACAATCCGTTTCAGAAAGCCCAAGTTCTGCCTGTGAAGTGTATCTTAGTGACTTACACTATAGAGACTACCTACTCAGTGGATAAAGGAAAAGCAACAGAGCAGGGTGGGGGAACCTGCATCTCTTCAAATACTGCTGAACTGCAATTCTCAGCATGCTTTAATGTTCACCATGCTGAAAGCAAACAAGTGAATGGAATTCTTCAAGAAAAACGAGCTTGCAAGGTATTAGTAAGAACATACTATATACTATTAGAAAGCAACACTGCTGGTTGTAGTAGTGGTGTGTTTCATTATTTAGAAGTAGGAGCAAAAGACAGAGAAGGAGACTTGGAACTGTCCCTAACATGAGAAAACCTAATGAGAAAACCCAATCTGTAGTTTGGTGGAGTACTTCAATAGCTAAATGTGAAACATCCAATATATCTTGCAGATAGAAAGAGATAGAAGGCAACTTTTTTTTAATAATATACAAATAAAGAAGGCAACTTTGTACAATCATTGTGAGAAGTGACAAATTATATTTAAAAGTTTATTAAAACTGCTGCCTTTTAAGAGTACTAAATAAGAAAAATGAAGAATGGTTATACTTCAAAAATAGTAAAACAGTATGGAAAATAGATATATTATTTCTTTCTGATTCAAATCTTCTAAGAAATGACAAATACATCAATAATTAAATTATACCCCTGTTACTATATGGATCCCTAAGGAACAGTTGAATAGTGAATTAGAATATGGTTATAACAGGAGAACAATTTAAAAATCAATAGGGGTGTGGGGGATCAGTTATATTAAAATCAGTTTCTTATTTCTGGTAGACACATAGGTAGAGGCAAACAAAGATTTTAAAAAGTATCCCCTTGAAACCAAGTTTCATGAATTTCTGCATTACTCATTCAAAAATGTGCAGAGGATTGTTTCTCAAGTTGCCAGTCCAGCAAGTGGGATACTAAAATTGAAAGATACGTTTTAAATAATGGATGAAAAATATTAAACTTTGCTGACCCATACACTATTACAGACACTCAAATGACAATGGATACACTGTTCCATGCCAATTTGTTTGGGATGCCACAGTACATATTTTTGAGAAAAGTAATGTTTTACCACCTAAATAAGAATATAAAGAATATAATAGTGTAACTGGTTTGCAGAACTCTCATATCGCTCTGAGGAAAAGACGCTGGAGGAAAGCTGATTCATAAACTTAGTAATACTGAAAAGCCCAAGCTCAACTCTGTTGCCTCAGGCTTTTTTTAAAAATGCAATACACTTTCTAAGTAAGTTGTGACTCCCAAGAGATTGTGACCCACAATTTAAACTACTGTAGCAAGCTATACTGCAGTATATTTGATTTTGGCTTAACCGTTTGCAGTTTGTACGCTATAGTTTATGGCTTGGTGCAATTCATGAACTTATACTACTATGGTTTATTGGACAAGTCATGATTATAACAAAACATGACTTTGAATGTGGATATTTAAAATCTTTACATCTTTCCCAAGTTCTTTTTTACTTACTTTCACTGTTATTTCCATTTTTTTCTATAACTTTCCTCCTTATTGTTATTGTTTCAATAAAAGAGGAGAAAGCTCTTGGTTTAGCATGTTATGGGGCAGATATATATTAAGAAATGGCCAGGAGGGAAGAGAGAGAGAGAGAAGAGAGAGAGAGAGAGAGAGAGAGAGAGAGAGAGAGAGAGAGAGAGAGAGAGAGAGAGAGAGAGACTGAAGCAGGATTTATACATCACATGGAGTGCAGTATGCCTTGCTTGTTTGTGGCTCAACATATTGTGAGCATCCAGGCAATTAGGTCCCAATAGCCCCAATAAATCAGCAAATTCAACAAGCGTTGGTAGAACAAATCATAGTTTAGCATAGGTTTAACACACCTATCCTAAGATATCGGATAGAACAGTAAGTCACCTGTAGACTCATGAAATTCCATAGCTTTAATGAACAGGAAAAGGTTAAAATGACCAGATGGGGAGTCTCAAGTCATTTAAGCTTCTTTTCTTTCCTCTGCAGTTAATCTTGATAACATTAGTCACATGACCCAGAAGAAAAAAGAAGCCGATTAGTGGCTTTTCCACTAGTGAGAAAAATTGAAACAGTTTTGTTACTGTATTCATGTTTTGTATAAAGTTGACAGTGCTAATTTCTTCATACTCCCTTGTCAAATAAAATAATCTGGACATAAATCTTGTAATTAATTCCTACAATGGACCCAAAATGTGGTCATCTTCATTTTCTCTTGAAACGTCAGTTACTTCTTTACTGTAGCATTAGTATTACCTCTAATCTCCTCTGTTCTATACCTGATTCTAAGAAATATATGGATTAGACATAAAAAAGATAGTTTGTTGCTTGCTATATTAAGGTAAATATAAAGTTTAGACTTAAACATGCAAAGCTATCTTATATAAATCAAACCATTGTTCCCCCCTTGCAATTAGTGTGTATGGTGCTATAGATTTAATCCCAAAAAAGTGTTTCAGTGTGCACAAACACAACTCCTGACTCCAACACCTTAAAATAACTGCAGCCATGCAATACCAAGAGCTTATGCAATATCTGTCCTATAACACTGAGCAATGAGTCTACCCAGCATCTTCCATAGTAGTCCGCTATATTTCTCAAGACAACCAACCCATGGTGTTTCTCATATGTGTATTTTTATCAAAACGTTGCAGTGTGGGGTTTTCCTCATCAAAATTACAGTCTATTGTATGGTCTGTGAAATTTCAAGCATTTCATTTTTTTCTTCGTACTGATAGCAGTTGATCAAAAGTTTCCTTCCTTCCTTCCTTCCTTCCTTCCTTCCTTCCTTCCTTCCTTCCTTCCTTCCTTCCTTCCTTCCTGTATTTGGAACTCAGTTGATTTCTTCCCTTTTTTGTACGGATAAGGCTAGTTTAGATTCATAAGCAATTGCACTTACACTAAAAACAGAAGGAAGGGTATTGTTTGCAAATTGTTTTTATTTAATTACAACTGCTTTGATATAATACGATCAATGTAAAAAAAATGGAATTGTCCTGATTAAGTATCCTGATCTTGTTTTCCATTCATCTTACTCTCAAGCCCATTCTATAGATTTCAACTGCACTCTTGAGATAAAGAATTAGTTGTAATGCTGCTGTCTAACTTAACACTTTTGCCAGGCAACAAGAATGTATTCATGAGAACAGTCCTTTTGCCCTTTTGTTCAAGAAGGTTTCTCTCCAGACAATGGTATCTGCAGGTCTGCAGGAACATTGCATAAATCATCAGAAATCATAATGAACCTTCTTTTCCTTTAGCTGAATCTTAGCTATCACCAATCTGAGTTGCAGTATAAATTATTTGTCTAACCCTCTCCTTTGACAACTCAAGATTTTTTTATAATGCTTTGCATAACACTTCCATCTTTTCTAATTTTTGCAGACAAAACACAGAAGCACACATCCTTTCCACAATCCACAATTAAGTAGTATTCAATTTTTTATTTTAAAAAAGAGGCTATATTGAATCAGTAACTTGACCATCCTGTTAAGATAACCAGCCTCATTGCTTTTCATTTGCTTGGCCTCCTTTTCCTTTCAACTTTTTTACAAAGGCCTAAAATTCATTCACAACAGCAATAAATCAGTTGCTAGAAGCTGATGAAAGGCTCTCTGGTTGAGCTTTTTTCTCCTGAGAGAAATCTGTTTCAAGCCCACACTGTTCTAAATTTGGTATCCCACAGATCCAACAATGATATTTGCCTGAACAAATCTCCATTTACTTCTTCAGTCTTCTACCTTTTAGTCATCTATCTTCCTTGCTTACATGTCTACTCTTTCTGGCTTATAGTTGCAAATTCTGAAAAATGTCTATTTGATTATAATCCAGTTCAGGACCACACTGGGGCTCTTCAGATATACTGAGCTGCAACCACCATCATCCACTGCCAGCTGCAGTGATGGTCATTTGAGACTGATGTTTCTGGGGTGGGCTAGCATAGGGAATGACTGCTGCAGTCATTTGTTTATTATCCCTATTTTGTTCTAAGAAGTGTTTATTAACAAAAATAATAAGAAAATAATATGGTACGGAGAGGAAGTGTTGTCTTTTATTTATTGGCTTTGAAAGAAATGCAAATTGAGTGGATTGGTTCCCATACATACACTGTGTGACGATCAGGAATGAATCCAACAGATTAATCTTTTGAACTTTCTCCCAAAGCTAAACACTCAGGGTTAAAAGGTGAGGATATCTACAAGACTGCTAATCCTGCAAAGTCCTATAAGAATATGCACAAATTATTTACCTCCACACCAGGAAAATTATTACTTCATTATCTCTTGGGCTGCTCCTGTTGCACCAGTGAGGCCAGTAGAGTAAGGACGCTACCTAAGAAAAAGATTTTTTTTCTCCTTCTGTGGCATTTGTCAGATTTCCAAACGATACTGCAGTGTGCTAACACAGCACCTGATTAGTGGATACTAACAAGACACTCTTTTGATAAAATCAAACTTTAGACTTCTGCCTTAAGTTGTTCCTTTATCAGCAATTTCAGGTAATAATAAATGTTTATCCTTTAGGATATCAGCATCTGCAGTTTCTGCACATCAAGCTGTGGTAGATCCACAATAATAGATTAGACCAAGTTTTTCCAGGCCAGTTGGCACTCTTAGATTAAATTCAGTATGTGGGCTATTATAAATCTGCCACCCATAGTTAAGGCTCATGAGATTTCATTGACAGAAGCTAAATTACTTGCAAGGCACCATATACATTTTATTTAAAAAAAACTTGCTGAGTAAGCTTACTATAAGTATATTGTTAAACCCAAGTATGACAATCATAGTGAAACTTACAATGAACTTAAGTTATGAGTTATTTATTAACAGGTTTATTACAGTAGCGTTAGTACTTTGGACTAAAGGGAACCTCCTATGCAAAGTTCCCCGGAAAAAGCAACTCTAATTATTTTTTTAAAAAGCATGATAGCAGCTTAAGAATGAGAGGTAAAAGCACAATAACTATTATTAATATTAATTACATAAATTAATGCTAATTGATTTAAAATTTAGTGGCAACAGTTATTGTCCAGTCAGTCTGACAAATAAACGCTTGATCTCAAACTGGTTTAGAGAACAACTCTTAAATGAAAAGGAAGTTAGGCGTAACTTGCCACTGACATAAACCTCCCACCTGCATACACCTCCAGTTAGGTTTGTTTGATTTTCAGGGCTGGGAAAAAAGGTCCAGTCAACAATTATTATCAGGAAACAATGGTGATTTAGAGCCAAAGAGAAAGGAATATTTATACTGTGCTCTGGTTCAGGCTCTATTATTGCAGTAAATGGTTGTTAATTTTTCCAGACTCACAAATAAAGGACTGTATATGTTAAATTTGAAGCAAGAAACACAATGTTTACTCATTCTTACTCCCAAGTCCCTGTGCAGGGATGTCCTCCAAAATCGTTAGCATCATTCCAGGTATTCAATAAATTAGTAGTTTTAAAGCACGCAAGAAGTTTTTATTTACAAAAATAGAGAATCAAATATGGATGCTTCACTTAAAGCCTGAAATAGTAGAGTCTGGAAATCCAGCAATCCTTATTGCATAATATGCAACCTGATTACTTCTAAGTTATACAACAGCTGAGGTGTCAACACTGCAGTGCCATCTACATCCTATGTGTACGGAACAGAAAATTATTCTTAAAAACTAATCCTAATCAAAGCAACATTGTCCATATTCACAATGGACATATAAATACATTTGGGGAACTGCTAAGTTTGCAGAAACCTAGGACAAGATAAGGAAATAAAAATGAGCAATAAAGAAATCCCTAAAAATGGTTTAGTGAGGACTGAGTTTGCTCAGTGACTATACCATGTTGATTATTTTGTGGGGATGAAATGAGGTATTTTGGTAAATGTCAGTGCTAAATGGCAGGTACCCTGAATCAGAACATTCCACATTGCAATTTTCAGTTGCCTTTTTTATATATATAATAGGCTAGAGCAGCGGTCACCAACTGGTGGTTCATGGACCACTGGTCGTCCGCGAGAAAATTTTGGTGGTCCGCAGAAAAATTATTTGCATTTTTTATACTGCACTAACTCAGGGGTTCTCAAATACAGCCCCTGGGCTGGATACGTGCAATGAATGTTTGTGTTGCTACAGAGAGTCTCCCCCTTCGGGGTCTTCTTGTGTGGGTCGGAGAGGGGAAGAAATTCTTACTCAGGGTTTGCTTTGGCCTCCTGGTGTGGGGCTTTGGGCAAAGGCTGGAGGGAAGCACCATTGGTGGCGAAGAGCCGGACGGCCTTGTTCCAGTGGGACTGCATCATGGCCTGGAACTGGCTGACCATCTTAGCCCGCTGAGCCTCCAGGCACCGGTACCTGGCCTTGCACTCCCGCAGGTCTTCCCTCTGCTTGGAAAGCCTATGCTCGTAGCCCTCAGTGAAGTGCTTCTGCTGAGCCTCCTTCTCAGCCAGATCCAATTTGAACTGAGACAGCTGTTCTGCCAACTCTTTCTCATGGTGGCTGCTTAGCTCCAGCAACTGCTTCCTGTTGGGGGCCTAAGGACCCCAGGTGGGCAGGCGAGGAGTGGCTGGGAGGGGAGGGGCAAGTAGAGGCCGGTGAGGCCATGCCCACCCAGTCACATGACCACCTAGCCACGCCCACCCAACCGGTCATTAGGCAGATCATATTAATGGTCCACGGGATTTAAAATTATGAATTTAGTGGTCCCTGAGGTCCGAATGTTTGAGGACCCCTGGGCTAGAGTTTGGAGACCTCTGGGCTAGAGGATGGGGATCAGCATCCATTTTAGGCACCTTTGATATCTGAGAAAATTTAATGGATCAACATAGATTCAATCAGCCATGTAATATCCATTTATCAAAAAATAAACTAGTTGACCATGCTCATCAATAACTTCTATTATGGTCTCCAGGAGTTGAAATTGTTTATTTTTGCTATTATTGTTGTTTTTGGGCCATCAGTATTGTGGTATACAATATGGTGGTTACAAAAATCTTTCAAAAATATTTATTTATAAAATTTCAACACCACACTTCTCCAACCAAACTCTGTCTTTTTTTGAAGTGGGACAAGTGGGAGCATTTCTAAAGTACTTGGCTCCACCCACCTGCCATTATTATTTTACAAAGTTCAAAGGAACCCAGTGTACTTATTGTCTAAGAATACCTATAGGTCCTTAATGGAACCCAGAAGCCTTTGTACAACAAAAAGGATTATACGAGAGACTAGTACTTTAATTTACAGCATTGTTTTCCCCATCCTTCTTCTAAACAAATTAAAAAAATGTTTTAAAAAATGGTCAAGAATAGCGATGCACATGATAGGCTCCAAAACAAGTGTCAAAGGATCCTTGTTTTGCCCGCCATTTAGAAGAGATCAATTGCCAGTTAGAGCAGAAAATACTAGATAAGCCTGGTTAATCACAGGGTGGCCCTTTACACTTTGTCCCAAATAAAACAATAACAGGAAATATATCACTAGGATAAGTTAAAAATGCAAACATGTGACAGATTGGCATATATGCTGCTTCCGCTAATGTATATGTATACATTCATATTTATAGATTGTATATATTTTGGTAATTTTTAAAATAATTCAATTATTGATTTCCAATTTTAAAACAATAACTGTAATGCTTTCTCTGAGTTCCCTTTTTTAAAAAAAACTCCACCTCAGTTCTTTCCAGTATTTTCAGTAAATTGTTTTCATAGTACACTACACCCTCATTTGTATAATCAACAAAAGATCAATTTTGTCAACTCCCATTCTTCTGTAGATCAAACACTGGGAAAAGGGTATAAAG
The DNA here is from genome assembly GCA_022577455.1 of Arizona elegans. Lineage (NCBI taxonomy): Eukaryota > Metazoa > Chordata > Lepidosauria > Squamata > Colubridae > Arizona > Arizona elegans. Next base: position 21,486,148 of record JAKOOJ010000001.1, on the reverse strand, counting down.
TAGAACCGGGGAAAATTGGGTCTCATTCCATAAGTATATTTGAAATGACAGCATTTCTTTATCCATTTTCGCTGAAAGCCTTATCATGTGAGAATAATGAGACTGAAAACAATGCTATTTGTGTTGACCAACAGAAATCTAATCACTGAATAATAATAAACCGGGTAATACTCAATTATAGCTCTCCTTATTCAGATGAAGGGATTTAAATTTTAAAAGCTCTGGCAGCTTTCCCACGCTAAGAGACAAAACTGAGAAACAAGAGATTAGGTGAAAATCAGATTCCTTCTCCATCAGTGCAACACAAAGGACTCAGCTCCTGTGCTGTTAACATAAATCTTTGTTCTGAATAGAAACACCCCCTCTTATTTATTTTTTTTTTCAGCCAACATCCTTTCTCTCTCGCCTCCCTCCTCCCTCCCCCAAATGACAAGAACTCCTTCCCAGGAAAGCTACCCCAAGATCTATTCATATCAGTGGCAGAGAAGCTACTTTGCGTAGCAAAGGAAAAAAAAAATCTGGCTGAGTTGACTGGGTGCACGCAACACTCAACGATAAACCACACCTGACCAACGCCTCTCACACCAAAAGAACCCACAATGGCTGAATGCACATAACAATAAATCCAAAACTACAGAGAAGAATTATTGCTCAGCATGTCTTCTGAGCCCAGCCTCAATCAATAAAGCTGGTCTGAATGGAGCAGTAGCCTTGACACCCTCTAGGTTTCTCTGTACTGAAGAGCAAGTGCTGGTGAAAAAGCGATCATGAAATCCGGGTACCCCACAATTAGGTGTCCCAAATGCAGCAGCACAAGAGAAAGATGGGTGGGAATGTAAAGAGGACAGACTGGGCAGCTTGACACATGTTTGAAGTGGATAATAATAGGAACATGGCCCTGTTTGAAGGTAGTCAAATAAGAAAGTAGTTTTCTCCTAGAAAAATCCTTTTCAAATCCATTTTTCAGATAACATCTGAGATCCTATCCTAAACAGCAGCTAAACCTAATTACATGTGAATTAAAATTCAGAGGGCTCAGATTAAAGTCCCTCCTTGACCACATTGCTTACTAGGTAACTTCAGGTCAGGCTATGGTTTCAGCCTAATACTTCAGATTGCGTATTATTGTGGGATTAAATTCAAGTGAGATTTCATAACAGTATGAGCTTCTCAAGAGAAAAGATAGAAAATAAATGTATTAAGAATTAAATTTATAGAATTCCATCCATACTGATCGTAAAAAAAATAATAATAAAAAAATTAGAACCTGATAAATTGTAAACTATTCCCCTCTTACTCTCAATTGACTTTTGAGATAGGAAAATAATGTGCTTAATTAATATAATTATATATTGCTTACACTATTCAATTTTTAGTTCAATTTAATGACTAGTCTTGCACCTTTAGACCCATTGGGATGCAGTGGTTTGGCTCTATAAGCAATGTTAGAGCTCTAAGATCTCTATCAGAGGCTCTTCCATTAGATGTATTAGAAGAATTTGTTAAGTTTGCAAGCATCAGGAATGGAAATTTTTTGTTGATGGCCTCACATCTTTGGAACCCCTTCCATGTAGACATTCATTTTCCCTTTAAATTTAAATAATAAATAACAATAACAATATTTTCGGAGTTTGACTTTTAATTTACTGTACTGAAACAGATTTCCCCAATCTTGACCCTTGCCAGATGTGTGTTCCGAGAGTTCCAGTTAGAATATTCATTGCTGAGAATTCTGGAAATTGAAGTTCACGTATTATACAGTACCCAGATAGGAGAGCACAAAGCTACCTTGGAAAATATTAATTTGTATTGGACCCTGGCTATCATGCTGTGTTGTAATTTAAATTACTGCAGTTTTTAACAGTGTGTGTTGGATGATTACCATACATAAAAAAGATAAGTACAAATGTGCCTTAATAAATTGATCTATGTGTCAGACTACTGTTAAAGGAATATTCACATATTTCTTTATTTAACGTATATGCTGTCCATCTCCTGAGTAAAACAACTCTGGTTGGCTTACAGATCATAAAAAGATAAATAGAATAACAATTAGATTAAAATTAAGCAATTTTTTTAAAAAAAGTATGCCAAACATTAGGAAGCAAGCTAGAGATGTTTACAGGGATGATGCCTTGGTACTTCCAGTGTTGGAGCATTCGCAACTTCATGTCTGGGACTCAAGTCATTATAGAGCTTTAAAGCAGTAGTGAAATGTAAAATTTGTTACTACCACTTCTGTGGGCGTGGCTTGGTGGGGGTAATGTGACTGGGTGGGTGTGACCAATTTTTTTTTTACTTTTAAATGCATTTTTTCTACAACCTCTTCAGCCGAAGAGGTTGTAGAAAAAATGCTTTTAAAAGCCTTTGACGATCCCAGCTGAGCCGCGCAATCATCAGAGGTTTTTTTTTTAAAAAAAAAAAAACATTTTTTGTACAACCTCTTCGGCTGAAAAGGTTTTAGAAAAAATGCTTTTAAAAGTTAAAAAAAGCCTCTGATGATCACGCAGCTCAGCTGGGCATGGGGGGGCCAGGGATCTTTGCTACTGATTCTCCAAACCACCCGCCGCCATCACTACCAAATCGGGCAATCCGGTCCTAACCGGGAGCATTTCATCCCTGCTTTAAAGGTAATAACTGAGACCTTGAATTGGAACCAGGAGCAAACTGGTAACCAAGAAGTTCATGCAACAGCAGTGTTATTTAAATGTGCCACCCTAGGGCCCCCCAGAACTGTGTGCGCACTTTAGGCTTGGTTTAAAAGTGGTGTAAATATAAGCTAAACAGGATTAGATCCAGTTAATATTTGGATGAGACACCATTAAGAAACACCACCAGGACTGTAATTACACTGGATAATTGAACATCCTATGAGAAGAAGGAAGTGGGAAACTGGGATATTGTTGCCAAGAAAATTACAAGGAGGTATTCATCTAGTCATGAAGACTGAAGCTGAAAGGAGGCTTGATCTTTTTACTGTAATTGAGATTGTCACATCAGATAGCTACATCAGAAGCAGGAATAACATGTGACATGAGAGACATTAAAGTTGTAGCAATTCGTAGTTCAAAGGTTTTGCCACAGAACAATACTGGCCACACTTCCTTCCTTCCTTCCTTCCTTCCTTCTTTCTTTCTTTTCTTTCTTTCTTCAGAATTCTTCAATGGCAAGGTTTCTTTTTAAATTTCCACCACTGCATCACTTCTAGCAGATTACATAGGATTGGAAAAATTAATTTCAGCTTGTTCATTTAATACAGTGTTTCTCAACCTTAGTAGCTTGAAGATGGGTGGACTTTAACTCCCAGAATTCCCCAGCTAGCACTGCTGGCTGGGGAATTCTGGGAGTTGAAATCCACCCATCTTCAAGCTTCCAAGTTTGAGAAACACTGATTTAATGCAACTTTACTTAAAGGTATTTTGTTTGATGTTCTTCAGAAATTGGCTGCTACAGTATGTGCATGTGTATACATGTGAGCATACATTTACATCAGAGGGAAATGCATATAAAAGTCCCTGAGGCCAAGGACTTCGCAGAGCATCTAGCGCCTCCGCTCCTGGAGTCGGGAATCTTGAGTAAAATCTCGGAAGTTGTGTATTTTTTTCCGTGGTGAACAAATCCACCATCGGCTTCCTGAACTTGTTTACAATTTGCAGAAATAGGTTTGGATTCAATCTCCATTCTGACTGATCTATGATCCCCCTGCTTAGCCAGTCCGCTTGTTGATTTAAGGAACCCGAAATGTGTTCCACCTTTATCGACAGTATGTATCTCTCTGCCCATGCCATTAGTCTTTCTGTCTCGTTCATGAGTGATTTCGATCTCGTACCTCCCTGTCTGTTCAGATGAGCCTTTGTGGCCATATTGTCTGTCAGAACTAATACATGTTTCTGCGCTACTTCCTGATGGAAATGTCTTAACGCTAATCTGACTGCTCTTAATTCTAGGAAATTTATGTTGTACTGTTTCTCCACAGGAGACCATGTTCCCTGTGCTAATTGGGACCCTAGATGGGCTCCCCATCCCATCATACTGGCATCCGTGGTCAGCTTGATCCTTGGTGGTTCTATAAATAGCGTCCCCGCTCTCAGGGCTGGTGATATCCACCATTTTAGTGATAGTTTCACTATCGGAGTTAGTTTTATCTTGAATTGGGAGTCTGCTATGCCCTGCTTCTGGTAAGGCAACAGAAGCCATTGTAACTGACGAGAGTGTCGTCGAGCCCATGGTACAATGTTTATGCATGAAATCAGTTTGCCTAATAGTTGAGACAATAGAATCAAAGGCACAGTTCTCATAGACAACACTTGAGCTATCAAATTTCGAATGCTGGATTGGCGCTCTGGGGAAAGATACACTATTCCCTGCCTGGAATCTATTACGGCCCCTAGATGTAATATTCGAGTTGTTGGTTCCAGCTGACTTTTGTCCCAATTGATAGTCAAGCCATGATTTTGTAGTGTTTGAAGAACTTTCTGTCTGTCCACTTCTGCTTGCTGAACCGATGACGAGAGTATCAAAATATCGTCCAGATAACAGACAATTCTTACTGATTTCTCCCTTAGTGTTGCTGCTACTGCTGCCATTAACTTCGTAAATACTCTTGGAGCCGACGAAAGGCCAAAAGGCATAGATCGGTATTGAAAATGGCGATCTGCATACGCAAATCTGAGAAATTGCCTGTGCGTTGGATAAATTGGTACATGTAGATACGCCTCCCTCAGGTCGATGGATTGCATCAGATCGTTGGACCGGATGCATCCTAGCAGAGACCTTAGGCAGTGCATCTTGAAACGGCGATACCTCACATGGAGATTTAATCGTTTTAGATTGAGGATGCCCCTCCATCCTCCCGAACTTTTGGGCACAAGGAAAAGAATTGAATAAAATCCTTTGTGTATCTGCTGTTGAGGTACAGGTTCTATTGCTTTTATCTGAAGTAAGTGTTGAATTTCCAATTCCATTAGTTGTCTTTTCACAGGAACGTTTGAAAAAGGACATTGAAGGAAAAACGTTGGAGGGAGTGACGTGAATTCCAGTTGTAATTTGTCCATCACTGTACGAAGAATCCAATTGTCTGTTGTTGAAAGTTTCCACTCGTTGCAAAACAATTGGATTTTCCCTCCAACGGGTACAGGGGTTGTCGAGTCATTTCCCTCTGCGGAACGGGCGAGAACCCGTTCCCCTAAAGGGACGTTTGAAACCTGCCTGACGTCTTCCCCTGTCTCGAAAGGACGCTCTATCCGAAAAAGAAGAATACTGTTGATTAGAGGATCTTTGAAAATTGGAACCACTAGATCCCTGTTCTTGCCGAAAGGACTGTCTCGGATATGGTGAAAAATGTCTATCATTACGCCTATATGAAGATGGCAGTACTTTCTTTTTATCTCGACCTTCCACTAAAATTGCTTCTAATGATGCCCCAAATAAGGACTGTCCTTGATATGGTGCCGAAGTAAGGCGCCATTTTGATTTCATATCAGCTCTCCACTGGCGTAGCCAGAGAAGACGCCTCGATGATACTGCTGAGACTAACGCTCTTGATGCAAATTTGGCTGCATCCAAAGATGCATCGGCTGAATATTCTGCCGCAGCTATTAACTTAGTCACATTTTGCATAAATTTGACATCTTGGGAAGGTATCTCTTCTTTTAATTGACGGAGCCAAGTTAATGAAGCTCTGTTGAAAAATGAGGCGGACGTTGCCGCCTTGATTGCCCAAGCGGCAGCCTGATGAGTTTTTTTGAAAATCATTTCTGCCCATTTGTCTTCTAATTTTAAACCATCTCCAGCATCACTGACCAACACCGATGGCGAAGTGAGGCTGGCCACGGGCTCATCTACCACAGGTAACTGTAGAAGAGCATCCAAATCAGGTGAACTGCAATACAGCTTTCTATCAAATGTATTGGGTCCAGAAATCGAACCAGGCCTATTCCACGATTTCTTAATGACTTGAGAAAATAATTCTGGCAAGGGCACATAGTCAAAATCATTTGAAGGAACTGGAAATAAACTATTAGTCTTTCCAGATTGGGAGGCTGGATCTAAATTCTTATCACTACTCTGTTCCATATTGGTAGCTATCCTTGCCTTACGTAAAAGAGACTTAAAAAGTTTGGGATTAAAAAGTCCTTGAAAGGAAGGCTTATCTGTATCCACCTCCTCCTCATCTGATAAATCAAATTCATTCAAATAGTCTGATTCTGGATTTTCCTCCTCAAACTGACTACAATTGACCCCAGACTGTTGCATAGTATTGTGAGGCACATTGTAAGAAGTTGATGGTATAGGTTCAGTTAAGAAACCTGATTGTTGCAATCCCGCTTGGAAAATGCGAGAAAATGTTTGTGAAAGTAAAGCTTGAAAATCCAAATTCTGACTCTGTAACAGACCTTCTCCAACACGTAGACCAGCGGCCATAGGAGTGAATGTGGCCTCAGGAACAGCGTGAACACAAGGTTGTTGAATTGTTCCCACAGTGGCCCTGCTTTGAGTTTCTGTATTCGAAGACTTAGCAGCCATAGACAAGCCTTGATTAACTGAAGGTAAATCCGCCTGCTGCCAAATTATGGCCTCCTCATCTATCTCAGGATATATTATTTTTTCAGTAGTCTGAGGTAAAATCACCTCTTGATCCTCTTTTTGAGGTATAACTTGAGCTGCTAGTTTAGCTCTATTGAACTGCTTTTCAAGAGCATTATGTCTACGTAAATCCTCTCTGGAAGGTCTGTCCCCTTGCCTGGACATGGCTTGCTCAGACATATCCCTAGTCCTGGCTCTGCCCTTTTTAGTTTTATTAGGTTTAGGGGATGGTGCCCTAGGAGGTGAATCCGCCTGTTCTAACTCAGATGAAATATCTGCTTCTGCCATTGTTTATAATTAAATAAAATAACCAGAAAATTTGATACTTTCCTCTGCCAGTAGTATCCAGGTCAAACAATGCCAGACAGCGTCTGTAGATGACCCCTCCCAATCGCTGTTAACGGTCCACCAACGACTTAATTCAAAGCTGCCCTTGACTGCTCTAACCAATAGGCGGGTAGGCGCTAAACAAGCAGTTTAAATACAAGCGCGAGATCAGAACCTCAAGCCGACTCGGCTTCAAAAGCAGCCTCTTCTGTTAAACTTCGTTGCGAAGTGTTGTGCTGGTAAATGGAGTTTGCTTACAATGCAGGGACTCCTAAGCCACTTGCCAGCCAACAAAATTAAAGCGGAGAGTTGTTAGAGCGAGGACGGTGTTACCGGCACGCCGGTTAACCCACTCCTCGCTCGCGGCTCAAACGGCTGCTTTAGGACCGTTGCAAGGTCCTCTTCTCTCGCGCTGTCAAATCAACGTCCAAAGCGGCTGGCGCCCCAGCTGGGATAGCCGCATAACGCTACAAAGTATCAAAACCAATCTAAGGCAGCTGGCGTCCCAGCCGGGAAACGCCGAAGCTGCTCAGCGCCGATATATTGTAACACTTTGAATTCACAACTCTCCGAACAAAAAAACCAACTAAAAAGCCTGCTATTTAACAAATTAGCATAAGAACGAAAGGCACACCAGTCTAATCACCTGTGACTGAGTGAAAGACTGGACATGCGCAGAAGAAAGGGGGCGTGACCAGGCTGTAGAGGAAGTTTGAATGGCACTCAGTCAGTCAAATGACAGTGGATGTTTCCCAATCAGTGGAATATCTGAGCAGCGAGGGAGGAAAAAAATTAATTTCAGCTTGTTCATTTAATACAGTGTTTCTCAACCTTAGTAGCTTGAAGATGGGTGGACTTTAACTCCCAGAATTCCCCAGCTAGCACTGCTGGCTGGGGAATTCTGGGAGTTGAAATCCACCCATCTTCAAGCTTCCAAGTTTGAGAAACACTGATTTAATGCAAGTTTACTTAAAGGTATTTTGTTTGATGTTCTTCAGAAATTGGCTGCTACAGTATGTGCATGTGTATACATGTGAGCATACATTTACATCAGAGGTGGGTTCCACTTACCTTCGCTACTGGTTCACAACGGGAGCGTGTGCATGTACACGCTTGCTTCATGTGCGGCGCTTCTGCACATGTGCAGATCATTCATGATGATGTCCGGGCGGGTGGGCGGAGCCAGACCAAACCGGTAGCAACCCACCACTGATTTACATGCTTTACAAATGCTTGTAATTTTACTCCTTAGGAGGTTACATGGTGTAATGTCCAAGTTGTTTAACTTGTCCCTCATTGTGTTCCAACGTTGACAACACTGGCTAGTATATATTTATAATCTCAACTTTAAACTGCCTTTGAACTGAAGACTTCACTGGTGAGCATTTGACCTCATTTTTGGACCATATTGCCTTTTCGCCAATTCTACCTTGGTATCTATATATAGGTTTCTATATAGGAAATCCATACAGTTCCATGGATCACTAGCACCCACTAATCCCCACTAATTTCTACAAACGAGCCACAATCTGGGAGATCATCTGAAAGCAGGATTTATTCTTGATTCTCTGCTTTTCACAGCAATTAAACACCCACTATTCTCTGGGGTTTCCTGTAGCCTTAAGCTCCATCACAAATTCAAACATAATGATTTACAAAGGTAATAATCACCATGCTAGCCTCATTAGATGCTAACCATCTTCAAATTACATGATAAATATTATTCATTAACTCTCCCACATTAATTTGTTACAACTATATTATCAGTTTTTGGTTAGCAATTCTAATAACAAGATAAAAATCCAAAGTGCTTTGTTACTGGAATCATTAACCAAATAAACTCTAAAAATTTATTTAAGAAATATAAAACAGATTTCTGATTCTGGGCTGCTTGTACTACGGCTTGTTGTTTAGTTTTCATTATTCATTTACAAGTATTATATGTTTATGTTTAAAAGGTCATAATGCCATGAAGCTAGAAAGATAAACACAAGAGAAACAGAAAATTTAAGAAAGATGATTCTTTTTGAATTAATAATTTTTCATTCTGCATGTCATATTCTGGATGTAAATGCTAATGCTTCTATAGGCAGGATGGCATCATACATGGATTAATCAAACAGGAAAAATAAAGAAAAAATTACCTTCAAGGAAGTAATTGTATACTCTTATTGTCACAACACTCCTGTGAAGTAAATTAGGATGAGACATAGCTACCAACATAAGTTCACTCAAGAGTGCATAGTGATGTCACCTGACTCTCCCACATAATTTTAATCATTTTCTAAATTTGTCAATTATTTTTATTAGAAGAAAAAGTGGATTATTTATTTATTATTCATATTTCTATGCCGCCCACTCTCTGAGGACTCTGGGTGGCTTACACCAAAGACAGTATATTAAATAGCATATTGCCCCCTAACAATCTGGGTCCTCATTTTACCCACCTCGGAAAGATGGAAGGCTGGTCAACCTTGAGCCGGTGAGATTTGATCCGCTGATCTGCTGAACTAGCAGTCAGCTGAAGTAGCTGCAGTACTGCACTCTAACCACTGCACCACCTCGGCTCTTTAATCTTCCCCTACATAGTATCTGTGCTGGGTTTCAGCTCCAAGTTGAAGTTTAGGAAATTTAAATATTGAAGTTCAACAGATATAAAGGATACCAACTGCTAAGGGCTAACTGGATGATAATGATAAATTTATCATGATAATAAGGAATGCAAACCTGGCTTTTCCCTCAGGCACTGGGGCAGGGATGTTAATAGAGCTGGTGTAAGGTGGTTGGTGGATGAATGCGAGTTTTATTAGGTTATTTTTTTGTTTTAAATCATTTTTTGTTTTTTGTTTTATTGTACTGTACTTGTAATTTTGTTCACCACCCAGAATTGCTTCTGATAAATGGTTGGCTACATATGTATGTTTAAACAAATATGTTGCTTAATAATCAAAAGCATCAGGATATTTTTTTAAGAAAAGATGTATGGTTTTACTTTCTACACAGTATATTTACAGGTAGTCCTCAACTTACGATCAGAATTGAGTCCAAAATTTCTGTTATTAAGCGAGACATTTATTAAGTGAGTTTTGCCCCATTTTATGACCTTGCTTGCCACAATAGTTGATAAGTTAGTAACCTGGTTGTTAAGAGAATCTGGTCCCGTTGACTTTTCTTGTCAGAGGGTTGCAAAAGGGGAACATATGACCTTGGGACACAATTTCTAAGCATCTAAATTTTGATCACATGACCATGGGGGTGCTTCAGAGGATGTAACTGAAAAACGGTCATTAAGTCGCTTTTTTCAGTGCCATTGTAACTTTGAACTGTTGTAAGTCGAGGACTACCTGTATAAGCAAAGTAGGCAACCTTTTTAGGTCAGTAGACAAATTTATGGTTTAAGAGCATACACCACGGGCACTCCCACAAAATGATTATGAAAGCATCTTCCCCATTTACAGCATGGCTGCTACAGTGGACATGGCCAGTTACAAATATCAAAATAAACTGATGCTGTTGCTCCCAGCCACCTCCTCAGGATGGTGTCACTCTCTTACACTCGATTATTTTTCTGGAGAGTGGGCACATTTCAAGCAAAACACTGAGATAGAGTCACTCATAATATTTATTTTTAAGATTGTCTATGTGGGGACTAAGTTGTATCCAGGGGCACTCTTGTAAATAACAATGAAGACAGCAGTTGATGCTTGCTGTGAATGGCTTCTCTCTCTTTTTTTTCAGTTAAAAGAATATAAAATAAAAATAAGCACACATTGTCTACAACATCATCTCCCCTCCCCAGTAGTTTAACTTGGATGGGGAGGAGGGAATCGTCCTGTATCTTAGATTTTTTTTTTAATGGTTATTTTTCCCCCCAGCCTGAACGTTTGTTAATTGTATTTTACAATTACTTCCATTGCATTCTGCCCAGAGTCATTGTGCAGTTGGGCAGCAGAATAAATTTCTAAAATAAGATAACATAAATATCAAGAGCCTTGCCACCTCAGGCCATAGACTGATTTAATCTGTTGTGACTGCACAATAGAGTGGCCAACTGGATGCTGTTAGGAAGCTCCCAACTTGGATTCCAAGGCAGCAACCCGGCAACCAGTATTTAAAGGCATGCTGTCTCCGATTCAGGCTGTAATCAGCAGGCATCACTATCAGTAACACACACTGATCTCCTAACCCTCCATAAACCTTGTCCTTTAAAAACCATCCAATTTGGCTGTCATTACCCCATCCACAGCTGAATTGTACACTTGGGGAGGTGGGGGGGGGCAGTAATTCCTTAGGTCAGTCCTGAAACTCCTTACAGTTCAGTTTAAATGGATAACCACAAGTTTTAACACTGAGAGGGAGAAAAAATAACTCTTTTCTCTAGCTACACTATTTATGCTTTGAATGATTTTATATTTATCTCTATCATATCTCTGTGTACTCTTCTTGTTTCCAAACTAAAATTTTCCAACTGCTGTAGTCTAATCATGGACAACTGTGGCAAGATAAATAGTGAGCAGAACTAATGCAAGTACTTACACTGATAGTAGGTACCATCATTTTATATATTCCTGATCTATCGCCATCAGACTGACATAAAATAAAAGGAGGCAACTTATGAGTTCATATATGTTTACTAATTTCATTTTTTTTCCCTCTGGAGAGAAGGAAGGATAATAAATTGATTTACAATTCCTTCATTATATCTCAGAAGAAATCGGAAAAAAAATCCTTTTCCAGCATAAAGTGATAAAGGAATATTTACAAATTCCTGCTTCATGTTCCTGTTTGAAGATATATGAGGTCTGCCATAAAAAGTGATGGCACCCATACCGAGAGACTGAAGCAATAAACACCTATCAAAAAATGCACATCAAATCATGGCATAAGCCATTTAACTGCCAGTTAAGATTGCTGCCTTTCCCAGAAGAAGCACAATGGCCTGTAAAAATGCTAATCAGTTTAAAGTCATACATTCAAAATGAATTGAAAATCCCATCTGTGGTGCTTGATGACTACTAGCTCATTTTCATATGTGAGTCATCCGCACATGTGAATGGACTCTTGATGACTGGCAGTTGAATGTGTGAACCGACTCCACTGAAAAGCATTATATGAGTCATTATGCATGTTCTGTATTGACACAAGCTAATGTTGCAATCTGCTACTGATGAATATGCATGCATAAAATAACCCAAATACAGAAGCAGAAACACTACCTACAAACACTTGATGATATCCTTTTATCCACACATAAATGCAAAGCTAGATCTACTCAAAAACTCAAGGCTATTATAACTCTTATTCAATTCTTTCCTGCAGAGGAACTGTCAAATGCCATCAACAGTCAGTGCAACTAAGAACCTAAGAAGAATGTAGATAATTCCATCTAAGCTAGTATTTTGTGTGACATCATAGTCCCAAAGCTGCTTTTAAAAGAGGGAACTGCACCTTTGGGACAACCGTGACCTGGAAGACTGAGAATCTCCATAGACAGTTACACCATAGTCCACGGGTGTCAAACTCGCCGTGTCACATTCCCATCACGTGACATATCACAACATTCCCCCCCACCTTTGTGGAGCTGGGATGGGCATGGCCTGCGTATGATGCATCTGGCCCACAGGCCACCAGTTTGACATCCCTGCATCGAACAAACAGAAATGGGATGCTCACAGGACTAGGTTAGAGGGCAACACTCCTTTTCTATTCTCTTTTCTGCTCAACCAGTATTTAAGGCATGCTGCCCCTAATTCGGAACGTAAGGGAAAAAATTCCATCAATATTAGTAGCCTTTGTTGAAGTTTTCTTTTAGAATCATCCAAGCTACAACTGCTGGCAAGCCAGTACCCCAATTCAACTGTGCTCTTTGTTTAAAAAACAAAAAACAGTGGAACAAACTATGTAGCTAAATCAAGCTAAACCAAGTGGAAGTGCATGTTTAGTGTAGGTTTCCTTGGCATGTTACAGTGCATTTTCATCCTCCCCCCACCCCCCCATGTATCTGTAACAGCTTAAGCCAGCAAATATTGTTAAGGGACAGATGGAGCAGGACTGCATGTCTTGTAGGAGGCTTTGTTTGGAGGCAAAACTGCATCTGTTGCCTCAGATGTCAGAGTTTTTTTTTTTTAAAGAAAATTATTTATTTGATTTATACTCAGCCTTAATGCTCAAACAAGCACTTGAGGCATCTATCATTTAAAAATATAATACTAAAGATTAAAAATGAGATGTTAAGGTAATCAATAAAAACTGGCAAAAGCAATGAATTTTATGGCTTTTCTTAATGCAAATGCCATCCCCAAGGGATTGCATGCCTTAGACTGGGCACACATGCAGGAAAAGGTACCTTCTACCACCAGAAAGACAGGCCTCTGACAGCTCAGCCTCTAGCAAATCTTAATGGCTGAATAAATTCATAATAGAAGAAACATATTTCAGATAGTTGGAACATAAGGTATTTAGGAGTTCAAAACTCTCTCAAATGGAGATCAACTTCTGGTAGCTACATGGGCAGATTCATTATTATGCAATGCTAACCATTCAGAAATGATTTGCCTTTTTCTAAAATTTTTCTTTTAAATTTTAGTTTAGCCTACTACTAGGAAGTCCTCCATCCAGGTGGTAACTAGGTGCAAACCTACCCGGTTTTTCAAGATTAGTCGGTCAACTAAGTGCCACCACTTGTTGAATTTTAAAGGTCAATACCAACAACTTTAACTGGGCTCACTAAACAAGTGACTGTCTTGGCAAGTGGCAGCACCTGATCAAATGGGCTTGACTCAGAATTTAATAAGGATCAGACCAGCAGAAACTGTAGCTGATACACGGGATACATATTGTTCTTCCATATCCTATCTTTGTATTATGAAATTATGTGCCATATGGATGCAGTATTTGAAGGTTACCACTTGAAACAAATTAAATCCTTTCCTGCTTAAGGGTGATCAAGACAAACGTTGTCTGCTGGCAATAATAACTTACTATGGGCCAGAAAAGACTAGTGTGGCAAGGTACATACAAGATGAACAATACTATGCTTCCTTATCAGGGTGTTTATCAGACCCTGAATTAAAGAAGCAAGAACAATCTAGTCTGTAAACAATGCTAAATTACATACAATTTTCAGAATTCTTTAGAAATAGAAATAGAATAACAGAGTTGGAAGGGACCTTGGAGGTCTTCTAGTCCAACCCCTACCCAGGCAGGAAACCCTACACCACTTCAGACAAATGGTTATCCAACATCTTCTTAAAAACATCCAGTGTTGGAGCATTCACAACTTCTGCAGGCAAGTTGTTCCACTGATTAATTGTTCTAATCGTCAGGAAATTTCTCCCTAGTTCTAAGTTGCTTCTCTCCTTGATTAGTTTCCACCCATTGCTTCTTGTTCTATCCTCAGATGCTTTGAAGAATAGTTTGACTCCTTCTTCTTTATGGCAACCCCTGAGATATTGGAACACTGCTATCATGTCTCCCTTAGTCCTTTTTATTGAACTAGACATACCCAGTTCCTGCAACCGTTCTTCATATGTTTTAGCCTCCAGTCCCCTAATCATCTTTGTTACTCTTCTCTGCACTCTTTCTAGAGTCTCAACATTTTTTTTTACATCATGGCGACCAAAACCGAATGCAATATTCCAAGTGTGGCCTTACTAAAGCATTATAAAATGGTATTAACACTTTACATCATCTTGATTCTATCTCTCTGTTTATGCAGCCTAGAACTGTGTTGGTTTTTTTGGCAGCTGCTGCACACTGCTGGCTCATATCTAAATGGTTGTCCACTAGGACTCCAAGATCCCTTTCTCTATTGATTAGGCAGATTGAGGTTGTTGGATGCAATGCAGAAGACACAATACAACATTTGGAGGGCCACAGATTCCCTATTTCTCTAAAGCAGACAGTCAGAAAAAAGATCTTGCAGATTTTTTAAATTCAGGCCTCTGCTTGATAAAACAAACCCAGAGTCAGTCATTCCCATGAGCCAGAAGTCCAGAAATATCTACTTCAACTTTAGATTAAAAAACACTACAAGCTGTTTTAATAGGAAAAGATTCTCCTAAGGGCCTCCCACCCCCCTCATAATGTATGCTCATTAGATCTACTTTGTAATTTTTGATCAGCAGAAAACAAATTCTCTATGTAGCAGTCCTATAAAGATATTTAAATAGTTCTACCGCAATACCAATTTTCTTCTCTTTCAGCTAAATATACACATTTATTTCTTTGTATGACTTGCTTACTCTGTCTAGTTTATTATAGATCTTGCGTATAATCTTAATTAAGAGCTATAAATCTAATCTGCTGAGTTTTCTGCTTCTAGAGAACTCTGATGAACTAACTCCACATGTTTTTAACAGAAAAGATGAGGTTAATTCATGATTAGTGGCCACTTAAAAATTCTATGAAAGTGGTATTTTGAATTAGTCCTAGAAACATTTCAATCTTACAAATTCGTTTGAATTATTTTTAATAGCATTGCTAATTGAAGCTCGGTGCTAAACACTACTTTGTGGACTCAACTGCCAACTGCACCATTGGACCCCCTGGGACAATTCTTCTCACCTGGAGTTCCCCAAGTGTGCTACACTTCAATTTGCATAGGCAGCATATGGAACTATAAAAGTTGCAGTTTAACATGTCTGGGAAGGCTGCACTAGAATGAGTTACATATATAAATTATGGCCTGCATCTGAGTTACTAATGATCAGAGATTTTAATCTAATTTAGTACTGAGGATTTTATTTTATTACTAATAGGATATCAGAATAGGATATCAGAGACCCAGATGAGTCTCTCTTCAGACTCATCAAAGCAAGTTATCAGCAAATCCCCCTCTATCTAGAGACCCACATCTACTAGAAATTGTTTATTATCATTGGGAGGAAGAAAACAGAATAACAACTCTCATATGTAGTTTTAATCAAACGATTTTCATGTACTAAACATAGAGAGATGACTAGTAGAACAGCCAACAAGTTATCTGGTTTTTCTCTAACCTTTAACTGTCTTAGGCAAATCATTCTTTAACGCCATCCTTTAGCTATTTCTTGCCATTAGTGGTTGTTCAGAGTTTTACAGCCCAGGTCTGGCGGCCTAATATTTTAATTTGGTTTTGGCTGTTCTGTGCCTATAGTATGTAGATGACCTTGGGGAAAATATTTAGAAGCCCATACCCAAAAAAAAAAAAAACCTCGGAAGCATCCCTTGAACCCTGGGAATGGATAAAGTAATAAGAAAAAGCTGCATTTTCCATGATTCTCTGGTGTATAAGGAGGAGGAAAAGGAAAATCGTATCAGACTTGCAAGACTCTGTTAATAAAGCATTGTCCTGATCTTCTTATGCTTGCATGTACAGTGAGAGCTTATGCACCGGAGACAAATCCCTTGTGTGTCCAATCACACTTGGCCAATAAAGAATTCTAAAAGTATGGAGTCTGTTTCCTAATCTGGACAAAGTTGAAGGGCTGACGCTTACCAAAATCTTTTCTTGATATTTCAAACTGCAGTAAGGTTAAGAGGAAAAAACTCTGTCTGGTATAGGCATGAAGGGACTGAAACCACAGACCAGGAATTAAAAACCTTTACAGAAGCTTATTTTTTTTTTCTATGAATGCAACTGCCATCCTAACATTTAGAAAGAAAGGCAGCCTCTTTGCTTGCTCTTTTGGCTATTTCATAGAGATCCTATTTCTGTGCTTCAGTTTAGTGAATACAGCAGCTTTATTTCTATCACTCTGCAGCAGCCACATTGCTTCATAGCCTGAGGCCCCACTCAGAAGCAATCTGGTAGAAAACTGCACTCGCTCACTAGATTGATGTAAATGACAGTATACCAGGTAGCAAAATGCACACTTGCACCTGCTCCCAAGGATAAACCCAGCTTGCAAAAGTCATAAAATCCTTTGAACATGGATTATGTTTGATTGCTTCCAGGTCTTAACTTCCATCCCTAACCAGTAAGCATTATACTTAGATTTACAACTGCAGTCATACAACAACAGCCCATCATACAATTGTGGGGTTGGAGGGCATGTAGAGGTCATCTAGTCCAACTATGTTCAGGTATGCATTTCAGTTGATGACCAGTAGTGTACAATGAAAGAGGAGTCAATGCACGATGTCTGTGGATATTCTCAATCATCCAGGTCATTGCTGTCCCAATGTTGCTTTTTCAAAGGGCAACTGGACTTGCTTGGTTTTTTTCTAAGATAACTATTGTATATTTTGAAGACATCCAGTGCACAGAATAAAACATGAGAGCTACATTTAAGGATGCTACAATGATTTTTTGTGACCTTCCTTAGTTCTAAAATATGCTACTGCTAAATACAATCCTGTCTGCAATAAAGCCTATCTCATCTATAATTTGTTTGGAAATGAGAAATCATACTTGATGTGTATAAATGAAACTTGCTGGGTAAAGTCAAGGGGTACAACTCCAAAGCCAGCTGGAGGGAGGGGGGAAGTGTGTGTGACTATCTGTGTGTATATTAAGTTGGGTTTTAATAACAAATCAAGGGAACTGCTTCTGTATAATTTACCTTGCAACACCTTTCCTTATTTTACTGAGGTTGGTTTCTGAGCTAGAAGATTTCAGCTTATGTGTTCTGGTAAAATGATTTGGGAGTGATTCGGGATTTTAAGGTTCCCAGAACAACCTAGGTAATTGCCGATTTGAACTGTTCAATCTCAGTTTGAAGCAGCTGTTGTGGCATCTGTAAATAGGTGGCATTTTTGTTGGTTTTCATCACTGATCAATCACTTTCTGGTCTCCCTAAGGTTTGATAACATGACTGTGGTGGATAATCTGCCCCACATGCCAATTGGTGTTCCAGTGATCAAGCAAGCAGTTCTCCCATGACCTTCAGTAAGGTCTGAAATGGAGATTTAGCAAAGGCATTGGATCTAATGACTCCTTGACTGCCTTTCCCTCTATCCAGGGTGCCCCATGATTAATGGAAAAGCTCTAAGAAATGAAGCAGCAAAGGATCACCTAGAACAGCAACAGCAGAAATCAAAGACCAAACCCAACCAGACATAGGCATCAGCAAAAAATTGGGTCTACATGCTGACAATAAGGATAGCAAAGTATAATTACTTTTCTGCCTTCACTGCATCTTGGAGAGCGTTTGCCCTTATTGCATCTGCAGAATGCAGACCTAACAGTTAAAAAGAGTCTCTGTAAGGCAGTTCAAGACATGTACCATGATGCTTCCACTATTTTCTGAGCATGCATATCCAGTTAGTGGTAGTCGGGAAAGGAAAAATTAATTAAGGCTTTGGCCATCTCAGCCTTCTTCCACCTCTTATTAAGCTTTCTCCTTTCATGTTCGCTACAGTGTTTTGTTTTGCACTAGATGTAGAATTTATAAATTTTGGACTTACCTTTGCAAGTGGGAAATTATTGTTGCAATAGATTTGTCAGTGTTCAGTTAGTGGGGGATAATATGTTGTTTTTGTTTTTTATTCTTTTTAATTCAGCTTTTTAAAAATGTTCTTGTTTAGTTTTGTCTTTGTTAATTTTTTTGGATTTTATATTTTAATCGTCTTCTGAATAAAATAAAAAAATGATTTTTTTTAAAAAAAGAACAACCTTCTGCAAGGCGGAGATTCCAATACCTTGATCCCCACCTCTTTTCTTTTTCACCCAGCTAGCATCGATAACTTCAGACACATTAAAATAACTAGGAAGTAATTAAACCTCCCACAGATCTGGGTCTTGGTACAGCTGTAATCACTGGTTCCCTGCTGTTATTAGCAACAAGGAACAGTGATTGAGAAAAAAGACAGAGCACACACTGGGAAAGGTTTTATCCCTTCCAACACAATAATCTTGATGCAGTCAAACTTGATGTAGTCATTACAGTAAAGCCAGAACTATAATTGTCACAGTAATTTCTTGCACAATCTTCAAGAGTGTCAACAGTTGGATTAAAGCCCATATGTTTTGATAGGGAACAGGAAAAAACCCTTCATCTGATATGTTTGGAAAGAAATCATTCAGCAGTGTATATAAAAGTATCAGCAACATGTTTTGCAATTGTAATCTGTGAAAGCTCCATTTTCCCAGTTAGTGAAAAAATCAGGAAACTATTATCATCCTGACAGAGATCCCGGAAGCATAAAAAGGAAAAACAGTAAATGTGCAGTAAAAAGATGCTATTTATCAAAAAAAAATGTTTCAATGTAATTTGCTACATGCTAACTGCAGTAATATTATGTGGCACACTGCAAGTCTTTTCAACTCAATGCTTAATTTTTGGAATTCTTACTCATCATTATAGCTCATTGTTCTCTTTTTAATAATTTTAGTAATTGTAAACTTACCATCTCTGGTGCCATTTGGAATTTCTCCCAAGATACAGATGTCAACTTATATTTATGACTTTGGATTATTTTCAGAATTTCTGCTGAAGTTGGTTGTGAAATCTGTATGTATGTTGTAATATTTTTATTGATATTTAATATAATGTTAAGATTCTAAAATCCCACAAAGTAGAAACAACAAACAAAATCGGGTCAACACCTAGAATTGTAAACAGGAAAAATGTAAACAATAAATAAAAACAATATGCATCATGTCCATATCCTGTAGATTTAAGTATGTATATTAAAATGAAAAAGTTGTACGGAACTACAAATCCTAACATGTCTTACCATTGGCTATGCTGCCTGGGACTGATAGGAAATGAAGTTCAGAAATATTCTAATATATACACTCTATGTGTTTATACAGCACACACAAAATGCAATCCTTCCTTTTCTCCTAAATATATCAAATATATCAAATTGGTGCACTTAATAACCAGAATGGGCATTGCCAAGCCAAGCTGAATATGTGGCAGAATTCTATTTCTATGCTATAATAAAATATGTTAGACAAAAATTGATTCAAAGTTACTTACTGAACTTCTATACCTAATGATGCTTTGAACTCTCCAATAGATTTTTATATAAAAAAACATCCATTTCTTTCAAAGAAGATAAAGATTCAAAGTAAATATCTAATACAATTATAATTTAATTTTAATATTAAATTAAATATTATCAAAATCTTCAAAAACTGGAAATGTAATGCTCCAACATAATAAAAAGCAGTTGGCATTTTATCCTATTCTCAGTATTCTTGAATCAAAACTAAACTTTTTCTTCACTATTCTCAGCACTCTGGACAGAGACTTTTTTGCATTTTGTACAGCAACTTTTGGCACCATTATGCTATGTATATATTGCTTTGTTGTACTTGTAGCAATAGCAGTGTTTATCCTATATTAGATTGTTCAAGCTAGGTTACCTGATTTCTATGATTTTAGTAATAAACCTGAAAGGTAGGCCAAGGTAGATAGTCTTGGTTAACAACTTGTTCAGTGACCCTTCAAAGTTAAGAAGGCATAGAACAAGAAGCACTTATGACCAGGTCTTGAAGATCTCACTGTACAGTACTGTTGTAGCATCGCATGGTTCTATGATTGTCTTTTGCAAACTTCCCTCTGGCTTCCCACAAGCAAAGTCAATGGGGAAGCAAGCAGGTAAGGTTCCAAGTCACTCCCACTCACGCTGTGCACTCCACACCCTGCAACATGTGCCTGGACACAGTATTCCCCTTCCCACACTTCATAGCTGTCAGGACCAAGCCCAGAGATGAGACAGCAAGATCTAATTGAGTCCAGTTCTTTATTTGCTTATATCCAATGGACAGATTCTTGCCAAACTAAATAACTTGCTTACCTAGTAAGTAAATCTGGAGAAATTCTAGGGTATGGCTATCCTGAATCTCTTCCTTCCTCCTGCATCCAGTTTGGGACTGCACAGTTTCTTCATCCAGACGTCTTTCAGGGAAAGCTCTGTGTTGTTCCTTCAGATGCACATTTCATCACATAGTGCTAGGCTACAGCAGTATCCCCCCAAACCTGTATGCCTTCTGCAGCAGTCGTCTCCACCCAGCTATGCTCCTGCTATGGCAGTCACTTGTGCACCCTCCTGAACTCCACAGCACTATCCCAACTGGCCACACTCACAAACACAGCAGCCACATCATCCCGTTGAGCCATATTCCACAGTGCTTATTTGCTCACTGCCTTGCTTGCCAGCTACCTGGGACTTGTGATTTCCTGCTGGTTTCCGCACTGATTTTGTTGGTTGGAAGCCAACAGGAAGTCATGATCATATGAGGTCCTCATTTAATGATCTCATGATCCTTGCTTAGTGATAGCAATAGAGATTGTCAAGATTGCTATTGTTAAGTAATATAGTCACCATGATTGCACGCTTTATAACCACATCACTTAGTGACAGAAATGCCAGTATTAACTGCTATAGTAAAGTGAGGACTACCCGTATTACCTATATACTATATATGTTATATAGTATATATGCTAGCTTGGTTAAAGCAACTTACAGAATTGATTACAAGAGCAATGTAAGAATCAGAAAGATTTACTTGCCATTGCTGAATTATTTCTTTCTTTTGATGCCCAATTACCTGGACCCCATTTTCAAGTTTACAATTTGACTAATCATAAAAATCAGCTTTCTTTTAAAATTGAATTTCTATATTTGGCAACTGGCATTTTAAAAGTAAATTAATTACATTTGTAAATAAATGTATAAATTATACATTTTACAAGAGCTAAACTTCAAAACAGTATCTAGTATCTAGGTAGTTACTTATACCAGATTCAACAGGAGCACTAATTAATCAAAGACTGCAATCACATTTATCCTAGGGTAAGTCCTGCTGAATTCAATGGGATCCAATGAAGCACTGCAATTAAAAATATACTTTGACTGAGGCCAGCAATTTCCTTCAGCTTTTTAGGGTTTTTTTTAAATTATTAAACTTGTATTTTTTTCTAGCAGCACTATCCTCCATTCTCAGCTTGATAACTTTTAATTTAACTGGCACAGATACTTAGAAAGGAAATTAGGCTTGTATGATCTTCCTTTCCCCACTTTTCTAATCTCTCAGGGCTATGAGAATTCTAAAAAGGTTTTCAGACAGCAACTTTCTAATACTGAATAGCAATTAGATTTGAATTTGTTACATATAAAACTTTCCAAAAAGCCTCCTCCTTTCTTCCTGCCCACCAATTACCTCAATAGTCCTGTAACCTTGAAACAATGTACAACATACACATTGGCTCTGTCAGAACTGCACCATCAAAGATATTGCAACATTTCTCTCAGGGAAGATTTTCCCACTGTAGACCACGAAAAACCAAAATAGTAATTCATATTCTCTGCATGCTTCATTCTATCAGGATATTTCCTTTTGTTGCCCTTGTTTAAAACAAAGACCAGAGAAACCTGCTCAACTGTGTATAGTATCCACTTACTTTGATAGATCTGAGCTCATCGATTACTGGAGTATCTGCAAGAGGACTTAGTCTACTCAGTGTTCTGTAACTGATCAGAATGAAGCAGCCATGTTGGAATCGTTACATAGCTGGATTGGTTACTAATAGGGTTTTGGTCCTACTCAAAGCCAACTCTAAAAACCTGTATGATGTAATACCAGGATATATTAGGGACTACCTTACCAAACGTGATCTTATCTACCCAGTCTTGTCATTAAGATGTCCATCAAGAATCCCCCCACCATGCTCACAAATCCATTGGGCCAGGACAAAGGCTTTTTAGTAATACCCCCACTCCCCCCCACAGGAATGTATAATGTTCCCAGAAATTATTTCATTAATTACTATAATTTATTTGAATAGCTGTCCATCTATCAACGCACTCTTGTGAACAAATGAAAGCAATCATAATCCATAATGTAAGAAATTGGTATAAAAAAAGAAATAGCAATTGAAGCTTCTAAAAAAAAATCTCACAACAGATAGACCTGCATCAATATCACAACTCCATTAACATCTTGGCCCAGTGCCTGGGGGAATAGCTAGATTTTTATGGCATTTCAGAAAGTTGGCAGTTAGGGCAGTCTATATCTCAGGAGGGAAGCTGTTCCATAAAACAATTGCCATGACAGGGAAGGTATGCTTCCGAGGACACTCCCAGTGACATTGCTTTACCAATGGGATTTGGAACATGCTCACTCTGGCATAGCCCCAAATCTCCTTTCAAGTAGAACTGTGATTCCAGCTGGCCTTCGGCCCCATAGTACAATAGTTGGGCAACCACTATTCATTATACTAAAGATCTTTGGATTATTTCTTTTTTAGTTATTGTGGACTTCCCTTAGTCTGAGTGATTGGAAAGGTGTATAAACATTATTATTTATTTACACATGCAAAAAAAATACCTAAATTATTCTCAATGTAGCAAAAGTTTGTAGTACTTGCTGCAGAGTTAAGCAAACATTAATTCAGAAGTCTGGTGATAAATGTGTTATTTGAGACATGAAATCTGAAAGGACATTATTTCTTACTTTCACGCCAGTTAGCCCAATTTCATGTAATTGTGAACAATAAAGTACATCACTTTATACACAGTTAATATGCTGGTTATTTGCTTGTCTGATTGTGATGTATGATGGTATTCTTGCTTGCTTGAACAAGGGCTGTAATAAAAATTAATTCATTCTGCTGATTTCCAATTTGGAAAGACTCGTTCCCTCAGATTTCTTTAGAAAGAGGCCAACTGTCAGAAATTAATGAATCTTCTCATATCTGCGAATTAACTCTTGCTGAATTAATCTTATATATCTTTAATACACAGTCTAATGTTTAACAATAAACCTGTGGTAAATATATTCTTGGAAAAAACTGAAAAATAACCCAGTGCTATAGATATAATTTCCAATTTAGGAAGAATTGACACTGCTACTGGGCAGGAATCATTAACTGTGAAACAGAGTTGTTTCAATATAAGATGGGAAGCAAATAAATTTAATAAATAAATAGATGAGTTATAAACTCTACTTTGATCCCACCCTGATCAATTTTGGCAAACAATAGGATCATTCATCATTCCCGGTTTTCATTTTTTGCAGCTTGGAAATACCTAAACCCAAATTTCTGTTGTCCTGTGAAGCTTCCTAAAAGCTCATATTATCACAGATTCTGATCTACAAGTTACCTGGCAATCCTTCCTCCCTCTTAAAAGTATTGGGAGGGGATATTGATTTCCAGTGAGCACACACAGTACATTGTCCTAGTCTTGGTGGGTTGAGAGTTATAAGGAGACAGATGTGCCAAGTGTTTCAGACTCAGTCTCTGCAACATCTCATTAAAGTCATTGACATTTCAGATCAGGACTACCAGTCATGATTATCATTAATCAGGAACTGCAGAAGGGAATTAAAGTACGGAAAGCAAAGCAAATTTTTTTCTAAAGACGAAAGTTGAAGTTTAGCTGCACAATCATCAATGTATGCAGTACCATGATAAGCCATAAAGTAAATGATATGGGGGTTTGGGCTCAGCATTTTATCATTTAGTCAGCAAACCATTATTATTAAAGCCATGATTTAGCAAATATAGTCCAGCTTCTTCTGAAGTAGCTACAACTTCTTTGTCACAGGCAGTTAAAGTCCAATGCATCTGGAATGCCCCAAGTTGGGGAATACTAGTGAACAAGGAAGCATCCAAAAGTTCTAAGCTACAAACATTTCTTTTGCCACATAAAAATCTTTGAAGCAAGATGATTTTTAATATAACTCCCATATCTGAGATTTACTTGATAAAACAATTCATGTCAGGAATGTCAATGTGTTAGATAAGCCAATGGACATAATTCTTGCTGCAAACAGATAAATTCTAACATGTCAACATTTCATTTATAAGCACTGCAGTTGCAAGACTAAACACAGTTTGATTCCATTTCCTTTCATTTGACATTTAAATCATATTATTCAGAACACTGTTACATTAAACTAATTTGTGAGGTTATGTAAAGGGACTGTTTTCAGTGTGTGGGTGAATTAGGAATAATAGCTTACCTAGAAAGCATTCAAACTAGATCATTTTAAATATATTTTTTGTGAATTAACTGTTGGTAGTTGTTTTTCCTTGCCTTCATCCCAAATGTAATATTCTGGGGCTGCTGGTATGATACTCCTATCTGTGGCATCTTTTTGTGCAGACTTCTCGAATTATAACCCTTCAAATACAGTCAGGTCCAAGTTGTGTATTCACCCTGCATATTTTTTTAAAATGCAAGAAATGAATTCCACATTCTTATTAAACAGCCTGTTCCAATTCTATATGCCATTTAAGAAAAGTAGGCCAGGAGCTCTTTACCTATCGGTCCCCTTTGAGATCAAACGTGACTTTTAAGAAAAGTTTCAGATTCCAGAATTCAATGACCTTTTGCCCCAGTTATATATACTAGGCACACATTTATTTTTCTTTGCTTAGAAAGGAAATCCTGTATTTTTTATTTATGCTGATTACATTGTTATGATTAATACAGAGTTGCAAAATCTAACCATAACAAATACTTTTCAAATACGCTGTTTGTGTTTTGGTAGCAAATATATCCAAGGGCAAGGATTTAAGCTGACAATCTGTTCCCTCAGACAAAAAATGTTGCTAATCTTTATTGGAATGTTTCCCTAATATGAAGAATAATTTCTCTTCTTGATAGCATAGCTTCTTGAAACTATTAGAACTTATTCTAATAAAGCCAGTTTTTAAAAAATAAACTTTACCACACAACTAAATTCAATTATGGACAGTGAGACTTAATCCCCATGCCAATGAAAATAAGATTGCATTATGAGCAATCTTGATCCCTGCAATAATCACAGATAAGCACCAAGTACATTATTTCCCCAAAGCAGAAAAGGTGGTGTACATATTCTAAACTTACAACTTTCATTATACATTCCAGAGATAAGGGAGCTATTTGACTGAAGCATATACACAGGCAATTACACGGTTTAAACAAGCCTATCTACATTTAGCTGAAATGAAAAAAGTAACCTCCAATTGCTAACCAAGAAATTGCCATATAAAAAATGGCAAGTATATAACCTGACAACACTGCCCTAATTAGTTTCTTAAGTGGGTTAATTCTTACTATGTAAGAGGGTGTATTTTCATAGAACCAAAAGCAACATACCAATATGTTCAGCAAAAGACTGGCTGTACAGTAAGCAGTCACATGGAAATTCATATACAAAAATGCCTAAATTACATTTCACAAAACCTGCTCATTAAGGAAGCATGTCTCATTTTAAAAGTTTAGTCAGTTTCAAAGGATCATTGATATAGGGAAGGGAGATATAACTCTATAATGCTTTGTAGCCCATGGGCAAAATATAGCCTGAAGGCCTCACATAGCTGCAACGCTTTACATATTCCATGGACAGAAATCATTGGCCGTGATATCTGCCAATTTGAAGAATTTCATGCATGCTGCATTTTGGGAATTTCCTTGAAGGCATGGACTAGAGAAGTTATAAAATGCATTGCTATACTAGTGTTTAGATGAGGCAACTTCGTAGCAATGATCTTCCAAAAAGAGATGAATTGCCTGAAAGGCTACAGTTAGTCCTTCACAAATGGGCTGGCAAAAGTATCAAGAAATAGATGAATGTTACAAGTTAGTTTTTAGTCAATCTTAAAGCAAGAGGCAGAGTACCAAAAAGTTCTCAAGAATGTGCTTTAAGCAGCATTGCTTGAAATTAGATAAACATAACCACATATGCTTGTTTTTCAGGCAAGCTTTCAGATAAGCTTTTACATCTATCAGGAATGTGAGGGAAAAAACATACAAGCGTCATGTCAGCAACTGCATTCTGAAATCTGGGCATTACTAGAAGTACCTGTAGCCAACACTTGGACAAAAACATAATCACATTCTCTTCATTCATATTACAAATTACAATTTAATCAGAATTTTTGTAGAAGTTACATCCAAACCCTGCAAAGGTTTTCACATGACCTTGAGCCTTAAACTATACATACTTCCGCTCTACTAAATCTGAGAAATTCAATGATGGAATAACTCATTAAAAGGGTATACTTTATAAGTAGAATAAGTCAGGAAAGCTACTGATTAGCAGCACTTCGGTTTCAAGGACTTACAACTCTACAATATGAGTTTAATATTATACTTCTGCCACTAAAATATTAAATAATGAGAAAGACTGAAAGGAGAAATCTAGATTCAGTCAAGAGTTGTATATTGTGGGAGTAAGCAAGGCCACAACTATGTTGGAGCCTATTCAAATAATCAAAGAAAAATTGGAACACACTGACTCATAATATTTATGGTCTTTGTTATCTTATCTAGTAACTTCTAGATTCATAAACTTCTAGTAACATAAAGTGGGTAAATAGACGAATTTAAAATGTGACTGAGATGGATGACCTCTTAATTTGATATATAAAAATTATTACAGAAAAGCACATTTAATTAGTATAACAGATTTGGTGGAATGTTACATGATTGGACTAAAAAATTGAAAAATACAAGAATACAGTTTGTTCAAATGGATCAGAAGCAATAGGAATGTATTTGGTGGAATGGAATATCTGGATTAAAGTAAGTGGAACAAGAAATACAAAAACAGTACCATTATATGTATCTAGTCAGAGGTGGTATTCAGCAGGTTCTGACCAGTTCTGGAAAACTGGTAGCGGAAATTATGAGTAGTTCAGAGAACCGGTAAATACCACCTCTGACTGGACCCGCCCCCATCTATTCTCTGCCTCCTGAGTCCAAGCTGATTGGGAGGAAATGGGGATTTGGCAGTATCCTTCCCCTGCCACGCCCACCAAGCCACACCCACCAAGCCGCGCCCACAGAACCGGTAGTAAAAAAAAATTGAATCCCACCACTGTATCCAGTGTCTTGTGTTTTGTAAACCATAGGGAAAAAATGAAGAAGATACTTTTTAAAAATACATTGTAGATCTTGCAATAAGACAAAGAGAAGTACAAGAAATGGGGGATTTAATTACCTTGACATCTGTTAGGAGACAAATTCTGCCAAGCTTGGTTCTTCCATTAAATTTTTAGTTTATGCTGATGGCAAATTTCTCCTTCTAAGGATGTTTGGCTTTGGTTTTTTCCCCCCTCCCCTTTCAAAGTAATTAATTTATAAAAGACCCAGATGTTGTTCATTTTCTTCATTTTTAACAGTTAGCTTTTCACATTATGGCTTCATTCTAAGCCATAAAGTGTCTTGTTTGGTTTTTGACTTAGTGTGTTGTGTGGTCCGTGAATCTTGATTTACGTATTAGGAAGACTGTGCAAAAGCAGCCAATTGTGTGATGTGTGAGCCCAGATAAGCTCTTCCACATTACACTCCTCCAAATTTATTTTTAAAAAACTGTCATAAAAACTAATAAACACAACATTAGAATTAAATGTTTTGTATTAGATTTTTAAAGCACTTTAGTTCTATTTTAAGAAAGAATGCTTTGGCTTATAAAAATGCCTTCTATTACATTTTCCCTGAAGTAATAACTCAACATTTTTTTTTCTTTCCAACAAAATACAAAAAATTGTAAAGTGAGAAAGATGTTGATATACAAAATAGGTCATTCATCTCAATTAAGATTATTTCACTGATGTGATGAATACTTATAAAGCAAAATTATAAGAAATATTTTCTTACCATAATTAACTGAAGTTCTTTATATTTGCAAGGACCAAACTTGTGAAGACTGAATGTCAATTTCTAAATCATGTGTACACCAAAACAATTCACTATACGTCTCCATATCTTTCTCGCCTTGAAAAACATTTTTGCTTGCACCACTTCTACAGAAAACTTCTTATTTTGCCCTTTGTCTTTAAATGTGTCACCTTTTTTCCCCAAAATATCAACGCCATTCAACCATGACTTTAAGTTTCCCATTCCACTCATTCTTTCTTCATACTTTATTTTGTAATTTGAACTTCATTTATTCTTTCCATATGACCAAATCACTACAACGTAATTTATTGTTATTTCACTTTTTCTTCAATCCACATTTATTCAGGATTCCTTCATTTGTTGTTAGCTCTTCTCATTTTCCCATACATATATTTTAAAACTGACCATTCCCAGCCATATGTATTTATATATTCCCAGACATATGTAACTCTTCATTTCATATAACATATAATGAAGCATGTTGTTACACACAGAATTTTTGATTCTTTGTTAAACATCCCTTATTTGCAACAAATTTCTTACTATCTGCAATATTTATACCAGCATTTTCACATTTTAAAGTGTGTCCATTTATGTTCCCATCTTTAATAAATATTCTATCAATGAAAATAAATTAATCTTTTTGCTCCAGTACTTTGCTATTTACATATAACTTGCAATTGTTATTTTTCAGATCCATACTTTTCACTGCATTATATAACTTGTTTGTCATATATTTGTTGCTAATCATTTGATTTTTTAACTCGGAAGCATTCATACAGGTAGTCCTTGATTTACAGCCATTCATTTAACAATGGTTCAAAGTTACAACAGAGCTTTAAAAAAAAAGTAACTTACAACCAGCATTCCTAATATATTTATCCACAAATTCATGGAGCAACTGTATTGTGTTTTATTCATCACAATTGCTAACTGTAATTTGCATTATTTTAACTGGAACATAGGATAAGAGGAAACAAGCAAGAGGCTTTAACCTATATTGGATTCTGGAGTACATTTGGTCTTATCCAGCAGAATTACTTTTACGTCATTACTTGCTCTAGATTTACCTTATCTCTACTCAATTCTAGAAGCTGTTTTGGTGCATGAAATTGTCCCTTATAATAATGAAATTGTCCCTTATAATGAAATTGTCCCTTATAACCTCAGGGTCCCGTCAGCTAAACAGTGCCAGCTGGCGGGCCCACAAGGGAGGGCCTTCTCTGTAGCTGCCCCAGCTCTCTGGAACCAGTTACCTCCTGAGATCCGGACCATCCCCACCCTATTGGCCTTCCGAAAAGCAGTGAAGACCTGGCTTTTCCGGCAGGCCTGGGGCCGTTGATCTCGCTGTTGCGATCTGGCAAGATCCGGCCATGAATGGTGTGAATGGGTTTTAATTGTTAATGTTATAATGTTTAATGTTTTATATATGGTTTTTAAATGCATTGTAAGCCGCCTTGAGTCTTCGAAGAAAGGCGGCATACAAGTTGAACAAATAAATAAATAAAAAAATAAAGGATGTCTTAAGAATTTTTAGAATTTTTAGACATCTGTGTCCTCTGGCTAAGAAAGATTGTGCAATCTCCTATTCTTGCCACAAATTTCCAGGTCTTAACAGAAACAGATACTGTGTTTCCCCAAAAATAAGACCCTGTCTTATATTTTTTTGAACCCTGAAATAAGCATTTGGCCTTATTGCCATGCGCTCAAAAGCCCAGTTGGGCTTATAATCAGGGGATGTCTTATTTTGGGGGAAACAGAGTAGCTGCTTTCATTCTCACCCAAGCTACCAATCAAAGAACTAAATAGTTCTACTACACAATACAATCAGGACTAAGCAGCTAAATTTTACAATTTGGTAAAATCAAAGCTTTATTTCTAATTTTCACTTTAGCAGTTCTGTATATCTAATGATACACAGAAGAAAAGATAGGTAGGGAAAATAAATCACAGAAGGCTGTGAATTAAATACAGCTTACTAAATGCAGAGCCATACAATAACTATATAAATAATAAATCGTTAATTTTAATAGAAGATGCTTCTGCACCTTCTGCCTGTCTGTCTGCCTGGGTTGGGAAACTGGAGAATGAGAGCTGCATGGAATACAGTTTTTAACATATCACAGCTCAGTCTTTAATCTTAGAATCAACCATAAGAGAAAATTGGAACAGGCATACAGGGTAAGAAAACACAGAAATTATACCAGATGACCTCAGCTCAGAGGGGAAGACTAATAGGTGAATAGAAAAAAATCTCCAGGGAACAGACAGAGCATATAGCTTACACATAGTACAAATTTCCAATTATATTTTTTTCTGAACACCTTTAGTATGAGAAAACAGTCAACTGGTAATAATTGCTTCATTTTCTCTGTGTTAAAAAAGCTTTGACATTGATAGATTTCTATAAACTAGAGGCCTTGTAGCTTATCTTTATTATCATTATTCATGTTTTTAAGTTCCAAAATTAGTTAAAGTTGCTGGGTCAGATACATAAGCAAGATATGTTTCATATGGAAATTTTCTATTTTTGAAGAGACGCAGGAACCTGAAATTGAAAGAAATCAGGAGCTACACAAAGAAAAAAAATGATTTGCTTTGTTATGCCAAAGGCTGTTCTCACATACGGGAATTTTTCTTATGTGCCCTTTCTTTTCTGAAGGAATGAGAGCCATTTATTTATTCTTAATTAAACCTAATGTATTGGAGAAGCACCTAAGTAAATGGGCAGAATGAAGCTTGTCGTGTATCCGTAATATGGCAGCTAATAAAGTGTGAAAGTGCCATTCCTTTTTGTCAGTGCCTCCTCTTTCCTCAGAAATTGAAGAAGGAAGAGAAGAATCAGCCTTCTCCCATTCATTACCTTTAAAGCCATCATTGAAGCGACTTTGCACTTATGCAGCAAAATAATTGGCCCTTCATTCAAGTGATAATCTGCTATGGATCATCTTCTTTGCCTTTCAGAGCTGGCAGCTATAAGTGACATGGTTTATTAGCACTGAGCAGAGGTGATAAAAATTATTTGACTGGAATCTGAATCTAGAAAGTAAAGCCAAATTAAAATGTAAGCTGAGGACTACCTGTAGTAATTTTCTGCCAATGGAGACAAGTGAGATGCCATATCACATGCCTCTTAGAAAAGGCATTATGGCAAGAGAGAGACAGGTGTGCCTCCCCACTCTAGCCAAATGCCTTTTCCTCTTTCTTTCTCTTCCTTTTCCCTATTGTGCCATGTCTACTAAGTTTGTGAGGATATGCTATTTTAATACATGTAGTGGTCTTATAAATGTTTATGCATTTACACCATAATGTCAATTCAGCAAGCAATCTGTAATGTAAGTCTAAACAAGATCGAGCAACTTTTTAACATCTGAGAATTGGGGGGACAATGGCTCATGTAGTGACACTAGAATTTTCTAAGTTGAGAGCAAGGATTGATCCTTTGCCCATCATTTTAAAAATTATATTAAATTCCTATAGATTTATGAATAATATATTTATTTTGCGTTTACTACTTCAGAATTCTAGAAAATTACTTAGTTTTTAGCAACCATAACCGGTGTGGACAAGATTGAGAGAGAAAGAGAGAACTTGGGAAGTACAAACTGAGATCAGGCATTTTAAATGTATTATGTGTTTATCATTTTGCATCTCCTCCACTCTCTCGCTCAAAAAAAAAAAAAATCAGTCTCTCGCTCAAAAAAATCAGGTGGTGAATATTCTTAGAAATAGATTGCTGACTGTTAATAGCTGGGACTGTTTGGCTATAAAATTTCCTTTTTTTATTTGCATCATATATAATTGAAGGGTCCTTCTTTGTTTTCTTGCAGAAGTTTCATTACCCAATCTTGGTAAAATCATCAGCAGGGGTGGTTCTAAAATTTTTTACTACCGGCTCTGTGGGTGTGGCTTATTTTGTAGGCGTGGCTTTATGGTCATGTGAGAATTATTTAGGATTTAGCAGAGGTACTGATCTACCAGGCTTTTAACTGCTTCCAGATCTGTACCGGTCTACCATTTATTTTTGCAGGCACCAGTCTACGCATGTATTTTTGCAGGCACTGGTCTACTCATTTATTTTTGCAGGCAAGGGTCTACTCATTTGTCTTCTTTTAACACTAATCAGATGTAGGGCAGCCTTTTGAAGCCCCGCGGCAAGAGTTTAAACAGTTTGTTTCCCTCTAATAATAGTGATGAACTATTCCTGGACTTCTCCATAGCTACACTGGAGAATTGTTGTATTTCTTTCACTTTCTTGTTAAAGCACATTATATGTTTTTTTCCTCTATTCTCTTTGATTCTGAATGTAGATATCTCCTTCAGATGTCTAATATAATTTAAAAAGTAATAGATATCCTATCAATGCTCTGGAACACATTATTTTCATGCATACATTTCTGGCCTTTGGCTGAAATCAATGTATTGTAGTGTGCCACTTTTACCACTGTCAATCAAAAAAAATCCTTTCTCTATGATTTACTCTCTGCCCCACTCACAACTAATTACACAATCCAATTTCCCAATAATTTTGTTCTTCCCTTATGTTGGTCATTCTTCAACAGTTTGGAGACATACTTAATGAATTTCTTTCATCATTAATTTAACTAAGATAAGAATGAGAAGGCACAGATTGCACTGTTGTTCTTCAACTCAGAAATTGAGCAGTGTCATTTGAAAAGACTACAGAATTGGTTAATGATTTAAGTCCCAGATTTGAAAACAAACCCCCTTCCCAGCTATTGATTGATTGATTGATTGATTGGTTCGATTTATATGCCGCCCTTCTCCGGAGACTCAGGCGGCTTACAATGCGTTTAGCAATAGCCTTCATATTTTTGTATATAGCTGCTTAGTAGGGCTTAAGGCCCCCCCCAAGCGGTGTTTTTTTTATATATATACAAAGTCAGCTTATTGCCCCCACAATCCAGGTCCTCATTTTACCTACCTCAGAAGGATGGAAGGCTGAGTCAATCTTGAGCCTGGTGAGATTTGAACTTGCAGTAATTGCAGGCAGCTGGCAGCTAAGTGCTATTTAACAGCGCTTTAGTCCGCTGCTCCAGCAAGGCTCCTGGTGGAGCCTTCTTTATTTAACAGTGGAAAAACAGATTCAGTAAAGACAAATCTGACCTAAATGGACTAGTGGTATATTTCAACATAATACAGTTAGTCCTTGACTTACGACCACAATTGAACCAAAAATTTCTGTTTTTAAGTGAAACATTTGTTAAGAGAATTTATGAACTTTCTTGTCACAGTTGTTAAGTGAATCACTGCAGTTAAGTTAGCAACCTGGTTATTAAGTGCATGTGGCTTCCCCAGTGACTTTGCTTGTCAGAAGGTCGCAAAAGGGGATCACATGACCCCCATGATGCAACAACGGTCATAAGTATGAACCAGTTACCACACATCTGAATTTTGATCACAGGATCATGGGGATGCTGCAAAGGTCATAACTGTGAAAAATGGTCACATTTTTCAGTGCCATTGTAATTCTGAACCGTGACTAAATGAACTGTTGTAAGTCGAGGACTACCTCTACAGTTTCCCATGAAGGCATGCATAGCCTTATTTACCGTAATTGCTTTAAAACATTTGTGGATGCTTCCACAAATTTTATGGTGCAATCACCTTCACATGCACAATTGATTAATTGACTTAACTTCAAACATTTGACTTCTTCCTCTATTTTTATCCTTTTCCTCTTCTTATATATCTAGCTCTACATATATATTTACACCTATCTATAAAAATTGCACAATTCTTGCACAATTTTTATTGATGGATATCAATAAGATGCGTTTCCCTTAAGGAAAGCTATTATCGGATGCCACCAAAGTCACTTTTAATGGGTAGGCATATGAATCTGATTAATAAATAATAAATAACAGAATTGTGCTAACTCATGCATGACATTACAATCCACTACATTCAGGGGGTTTCTTTGGGAATACATATGTATAGCCTCACATTATTAAATACTCAGATTTATGTCCTACTCTGACTAAAAGGGTTTATTCTTAGAGAAGCAAGTACAAGATTGAAGCCTTAAAAACAACAAAAATAAGATTATTCACTCATTGCTAACTGTGTAAAGAATACAAAATTAATTTGTCTCATGAGAAAAGAAACTATAATAAAAACAAGCATTAAAGTACTTTTAATTAAGCAACAACTATATTAGTAATTGGAACAACACTGAAAGCATCTCCTCTCCATAGGAGTGTGTATAGACATTTCACTAGCATACATGACCTCTTGACTTTTGACTTCTCAAGTCAGATTCTCTGCATACTCTTCCAATAAGATCTGGATCATGTTTAAATAAGTAAATTACTCTTAAACTAAGACTGTCAGTCTACAAATCTGTTACCACACACTTGGATTAATATATTTCTGCTGGTCTTTAAGATGTGTTTCAAAAATATTTTTTTAAAAAAAACACAAATATACTCATATTGTATTTTTAGTAATTAAATACATTTATGTCAGAGAAAATTAAAATTGAATGGAATGGAATTGATCCAGTTCAAATTTTGTTTATCTGTAAATAATCACAATTGGTGGTGAATATGACCATTTGTAGTACAGTACATCATCTCATCATCTGAGTGATTCATCATCTCTTTAGAAGATTTATGTATTGTGTAGTGGCAGAATTATGTTTGTCCACCATTTTATTCATCCACAATGCTTCAAATTTCTGGATAGTGAAGAAATTGAGTGGTTAATAGAAGTTTCAATCACTAAACAAATTATAGTGGCAAATAATTATTGAGGATAAGATATTCAAAAATATATTATTGGTATTTTATTTATGTCATATTGACTCATAGAGGGTCTTTTTAAAAAGTATTACAAAATGAAATATATATTTTACCAAAAAATGATGCATCCGAAAAAAATATTTTCGTAATTATCTTTAGCCACATATTAAGTCTATAGCAGTCATGGTACTGTGCATTCAGTTTGCTGCATCTGTAAAATATAATAATTCATCCACACCTGCAAGGATTTGATGCTATTGTTATAGATATATGAACTAGCCTTCAAATCATTGAAATACTGTTTTTTTCTGTTCAGTCAAAAGAAACATGCTTTCTATTCTCACCATAGAATTCTAAAATCAGAATCTTTTATGTACTCTAATGAATCAATCTCTTTTTTTTTCTTTTTTCAGAGTCTCTCATTTACTGTCATAAAAACTTATAAATTGTAGCTCTATGGCAGGAGCTGATCCAGACACCATTAATTTGGTCATCCATGCTTGTCACTAAGAGCTTTATCGAAAACATCATTCTGACATTAAATTATAGGCTGGCACTGTCTACATCTTTTGATGTGGCAGAGCTAGGATTTATACATCTGTTTTCAAGCAAGAGAATTTATGAAATATCAAGGTCTTCATTTGCCAATCCCTGTAATGCTTATATATGTATTGCCACTTAAATCCAAGCACGACTGCTTTAGAATGGCAGTAATGCTCCTAAGAGGATTCATTTAACATTGTAAAGATTTTTAAAAAAGATATATAGCATAATTTTCATTTTGTTATTAAGCCAATAGTGTAGTTAAAGACATCCATTCCCTCGGTAACAATAACAGCTAGTGGAACATGAGGTTCTTTAGAAGCTCCACAGTAACAGCTTTTCTGTTCAATTTTAGAGAAAAGCTGTTCAAAACCTTAGCTGCAAAATGGAATTTCATTCCATATTCATAAGACTTTGAAACTGAAGCGTTTGAAATTGAAATTATTTATTTTGATGAAAATAAATAATTTTCTATTATTTGCAAATTAATCTTGCTCTGATAGTGAGATGAGCAACATATAAATTAAATAAATAATGTTGGTTAGTTTGCACTTATTTGTACAAAGTACAATAAAAACATTAGCTTTTCAACAGGGAGGTGTGGATCCTTCTTATTTTATGTGATTATCACTTTTCCCAAATATAAAAAACACCCAAATCATCTTAGTGTCAAGGCTGATTCCCAGCAGTCATCCCAACGGTAAAAGAAAGGACAGTATCATCCTCTCTGCTGACATGTTCTGAAATGATCTTAGATAAGATCATTTTTTAAAAAAGAATCAGATCATGACAAGGAAATATGGACTCCATTTCTTCAATGTTTCAAAGACAAATAGTCCCCAATTTCTTCTCTTACTAACTTCTGCCTTGTATGAGCTATGTCACTTGTTTAATTAAATACATATTATAGTATACATATTCTTTCTTTTTTTCAGAAGCTAATACTCCTTCACACTGACATACATTCTCATGCTTAAGAAAAAGAACATGGGAGGAGGCTGTGCAGACAAGATAACCATGCTTCACATGGTTCGAAAGTCAGCAAAGGTAAAAAGAAGGAATAATTCTTATTCACCTCAGGTGTTTCCAAGACCTTCATCTGTGGAAGTATTTTTAAATGAATGCAATATTTCATTTCATTTTTATATAAAGCCTCATTTCCTCTCATGTTTTTTGCTTTTCTTGCCTGAACGTGGCTTGATTTTTTCCTGGCTACAACAATAATTCAGGTGTTTTATACCTTTGTATACTGTGTTTTTTAAAAAAATATTTTATTAAATATACAATTTAAAACATTAGATTTGGTGCGACTTGTCTGGTACATACTTTTCTAACACCTTTGTATACTGTTGAAGGAGAACACATTCTA
Source organism: Arizona elegans (assembly GCA_022577455.1). Taxonomy (NCBI): domain Eukaryota; kingdom Metazoa; phylum Chordata; class Lepidosauria; order Squamata; family Colubridae; genus Arizona; species Arizona elegans. Next base: position 21,449,008 of record JAKOOJ010000001.1, on the reverse strand, counting down.
ATCCTCTCATAGTCCTTTTGTTTTCTGTATGGCTCATTGTGACTATGATTAAATTATATCGGTCCAAAAATGTCCAAAAATCACTTTGTTATTTTAGGTTGTTACTATTGTTAGTTGAAAAGTTGTGTCCAAACCATTATGACCCCATGGACAATGTTCCTCCAGGCCTTCCTGTCCTCTACCATCCTCTGGAGTCAATTTAAGCTCACACCTACTGCTTCAGTGACTCCATCCAGCTACCTCATTCTCTGTCGTCCCCTTCTTCTTTTGCCCTCAATCGTTCCCAGCATTAGGCTCTTCTCCAGTGAGTCCTTCCTTCTCATTAGGTGGCCAAAATATTTGACTTTAATCTTCAAGATCTGGCCTTCTAAAGAACAGTCAGGGTTGATCTCCTCTAGGACTGTTTTATTTTAAATGAGAAAGCAAATGAAAAACTCTATTCTTACTTCCTTACAATTAAATTAACTATCTTCATTCACAGATGCATGATCAGTATTTCAAATCTTTTTTTCCCCGTAATACTTTCCATTAAAAGTTTGGAGGCGAGACAACCGATGTTACTCCTCTTCTTCCAGTGGTGAAATCCAAATTGTTTTACTACCGGTTCTGTGGGCATGGCTTGTTAGGCTTGTTTTAGCTTGGTGGGCATGGCAGGGGAAGGATACTGCAAAATCTCCATTCCCATCCCACTCCAGGGGAAGGATACTGCAAAATGCCCATTGCCTCCCTACTCCTGGGGGAAGGATATTGCAAAATCTCCATTTCCACCCAACTCTGGGGCCAACCAGAGGTGGTATTTGCCAGTTTTCCGAACTACTCAAAATTTCCGCTACCAGTATGCCAAACTGCTCAAAATTTCCACTACCAGTTCTCCAGAACCTGTCAGAACCTGCTGGATTTCACCCTTGCCTTCTTCCCATGATTGTAAAGAAGAGGGAAGAGGCCTTATTTTTAATTGCTTCTAAATATTAACTGACATAGGTTTCAGAAGGATTTAGCTTTTCTTTTTCAAATATAGCAGGTACTCATCCATCCTTTATGGGAGAAAAGAAAGAAAAGCACTACAAATATAAAGAGCTTCGCGAGTTTCTGCTTTTCATACCTTCAAACTGCCAATGTTAATCTCTGTAGGTACAATCCCATATGCAAGTAAAAACATGAGCTGATTGCAACTTGACCTACTCTGAATTTGTGAATAATTCCTACCCTTTTCTATCCAACTCAAATCTAGATAATTATCTTACCATAATTTAAGATCTTCTTGTATCTAGTTGCCCTATCAATGGGCTTCAGCAAAGGCTTTTTCCAAGCAAACCATTTCTAAAAAATGACAGGATTTCTGTAAAATTTCTTCAACTTCTATGGGCAAAAGAGGCTTTTCCCTACAGCTGGTGTTGAGAGGAATAGGATTTGGGCATACATCCTTCCTACCCCCAGATGCATTTGTTGGTCGTCCCCCCCACCCATAATGGTGGCATTTTAATAACAATTTTCCATCATCCCAAGGACCTTTTTACTTTTGTGAACATCATTATGCTTCTTCTAATAAAACCTAAATTGCAGAAATTGACTAACATATTATTTAATTACTGATGCCCATAATTTTCTGCTTTTATGCTAGCTTGCTTCAATTTTTTTATTTCTTCCCAAGTCTTATTTCTGGCTTTCCATTTATTCTCCAGTGACTGTTCCTCTTTTCTCTTTAACTCTCCTAACCAATTCTACTGATAACTTCTTCAAACTGATAATTATTTTGATTCTAAGTAGAAGGTTAAATTATTCCTCAGACTCTCCAAATGAAAGTTATTCTTCTTTCTTTAGGATGAGTATAATAGTAGTTTGAAAAGTACATAGAACATGTCCAATGTTAAACTGATAATGCTGAGCTGGAATTTGAGATATGACAAACAACATAAAATCAAAGATTTAATATGAGTGTTAGCAACTGAAGGTTTTCATCAAAATAAAGCCTCCTAACAAGTATCCTTAGTTGCTAAAACTAGAGCAGAAAGAAATGAGGAAACAAGGTTTCTATGGCAACAAGACTTGCCAGCAAGCCATTTAAAGGGTGGAGGTTGAGATGCTGGCATACCGATCATCGCTTATATTTCAAAAAGCCCTCCAGGAAAACAAGATTTAAGATGTAACCAATTCAGCTAAACAGAAGTTTAAAAGATAACAAGAAGTTTCCACAGCTGTGATAAACCATAATCATCATATCATACCTAAGACAGCAGAAACCTTCCCTACCCCCACCCCCAGGGGACAGCTACAATTCTGAAACCAAAAAAGTGATTTTAAAAACTTGATTTTCAATTTTGGCATGCAAAACCAAACTGAGATTAATCAAAAGGATAAAACAATAATTAACCTATCTTGCTGACTTTGTATAAATATACAAAAGTATGAAGGCTATTGCTTAAGGCATTGTAAGCCGCCCTGAGTCTCCGGAGAAGGGCGGCATATAAATCAAATTAAAAAAAAAATGAGCCATCCTTTTCATAATCATAAATCCACAGGCAAACTCAAGTCAAACTAAGAGAACCAAAGAACTAAAAGAAATAGAATTTACATGCAGTTGTACAAACAGAATGGTTTTCATGACACATCATTTACAATTTGCAACATGCTATGGCCTAACTCAAAACTCCAAAAATTGCAGCAATAGGATACCACTATACTAGCCTCTAACTGGAAACTACAGCAATCATTTCAGAATAATATTGATAATTATGATCTAACATAATTCTGATCTATTTTCCCACCACTTTCTTTTGAATTATTTTTCCAGCCTTGTTGGGAAGAAACTTTTTAACAAGCCTAACTCCAAATAAAAAACAGTGTGGGATAAGTCTTGGCAGCCATTCAGACAGTATATTTACCATACCCACCTGTGCAATAGGAAAGACAAAAAAATACCAGGGGAAGGGAAAAGAAGTGAAAGGAAAGATAATGCCCAAATCCAAGAAAAGTTTCAATAGATTTGGGAACCATTTAGTTTCATTAATCAAGCAAGAGTTGTATTCTATCCATCAATAAAACAGATACTGATAACCCTTTCCTTAGATATCTCATTCAAGTAATTTTAAAAAAATCACTAAGAGATTTAACATTAAAATTCACAGAGAATGTGGCCTTTGAAATAAAAAGTTTCCACTGCCTTTCTTTATAAACAAATTCATTTGTTTAAAAAAATCTGTATTTTTTCACCTTTACTACAACTAAAGACCACATATTAAAACAGGTTTGGTATTACATCAATTCTGTCTTCTTTAACCAATCTCATTGATGACATAGATATTTATTATCAATACAATAAATGTCTGGGAAGATAAGGAAAATTATTAAAATATTTTTATTTCAGTATTTATTTTTTAAAAGAGAAATATTGAAAGAATAGTCCTACACATTCCTCATAAAAATGTTTGGTGATCTTGAAATCTTTAAGAAAAATTAATCTAGGCACTCAAGCACTTGATTTTCCCTGGTGCTGAATTTGCCCAATTACTTATATTTATTAGTTTAACAAACGTTAAGTATCATATGACTCTAAAGCAAATCGCCCTGGGACATATTACAACAATGTAATCAATGTATCACAAGCAATAACATACATTAAATAACATGACACTAAAAGCATCATAAAGTATGCATTCACCAATTGGTAAGCTGGCAAGTATATTTGTGGATCTTTAAAGGGAATACATTACTGATAGTTAACAAATTATCTAGCCTCTCAAAGACAAACCTTCTTAAATATAAAATGCACAACCTGAAAACACCAGAAAATGTACCCCTTGCTTGTATCTAGGAATGCCAAAAATATTTCCTCCTTTAAAGCATAGCACAACTAAGCCAGCTGACTGTTGATTTGATCGACTTCAGCCTTGCTGGAAACGCTTTCAAGGAGAATTTCTACTTCAATGCTTTCAACATGCTTCCGTGAACATTTCTTATAAAATGCATAAAACCATAAATTTACGTTTCAAGGTTTATGACATATGTCAAGGGCCAAAACGGTTGAATTAATAAATGAGAAAATATAAACAGATATCCAACTTTCCGAGAGTTTACACCACATGGCTCATTGGATACAAGTTCATCTAAATAGATTAGTGAAAATCCTAGCATCTATTTTGAGAATAAAGCCTTTTTTTAAAAAAATTGATTTATATGCCACTCTTCTCCAGAGACTCAGGGCGGCTTACAATGAGTTAAGCAATAGCCTTCATACTTTTGTATATTTTATACAAAGTCAGCTTATTGCCCCCACAAACTGGGTCCTCAATTTACCTACCTTAGAAAGGATGGAAGGCTGAGTCAACCTTGAGCCTGGTGAGATTCGAACTTACAGTAATTGCAGACAGCTGGTGTTAATCACAATGCTATCAGTCTGCTGAGCCACCAGGCCCTTTTTAAACTTCAAGGTGACTTATGAAAATAAACTCAAGGCCTTTATTCAATCATTTTTTTATAGTAAGACCTAAATATAAGTAAGTCATGTAAAATGATTTCAAGACCAAACACTTTATGTTTACACATTTATTTGACCCAATAAATTCTACCCTAGCATTACTTGCTACAAAGACAGTACAGTTTTGTAAAGGCTTAGAAGTGAGCCTTATAATATTTAGAAAAGTTTATCTTCACACAGTTAGCAAGTTAGCAAGAAAGTTAGCAAGAAGGTTAAGATTCTTTATTTACAGTACATGTCTCCAAGGTTTACAAATCTCAGTTACTTATGTAATTTAGAATAAGACAGAAGTGAGAGCATAGGTGGTCATATATAAGCTGCACATAGAAACCATATTAGTGTTCTGAAAAGGGACTAATAAGATTTTGGGCTGGAGGGGAGGGAAATGAATATCAACTTTGCTGCTTTTGTCATCTCAACATTACTGGAACATGAAAGTAATCAAAAAGTCTGAATTTAATATGTGCAAAGGCATCTCACCAGCCCAAGCATATATGAAGATTCATTGATACGGCTTGCACTGCACCTACCTCAACGCCTTAACAGTTTTTTCCCAGAAAAATCAGAAAGTCAAATCTTATGAGTGGGCAAAGCAAAATAAAAGAGGCAACTGCACTGTTTTGCAATAATGAAAAAAATGCCTGAATATATTGTTAAGAAAATGTAAACTTTGAAGGTTTTGAAGAAAAGAAATCCTGAAATAAAAGCTGTTGAATGGTTCCAAAAAAAAAAAAAAAGAAAGAAAGAAAGAAAGCTAAATGTATACCATTTGAAAAACCAATTATTTTCTTCTACATGATTTGGATAATGGATTCAGTTAGGATTCACCTGTACATGTACTGTATTAAAACAACCTTCCCTTAATCTTTCAAGATTGTCAAGATGTCATGGTCTATCCAAGTTTTCAAGAAGATATATAATTTAAACAAATACATATATACACAATGGCACTCAACAAATATGTTGTCTATACAATATTTAGATTTGCAGTTACTGAGCAATTAATTAGGCCATGGAAGAAAGAACTTGAGAAGATGAATGTCACAAATAGCTTTTGTTGAGGCATCACAACAAAAGGAATGAGATGTGATCTCTGCCAATGTTAGTGTACAGGAAACAAAAATGAGTGAAAGATGGAGTCACATGGCTGGAAGCAACATACAAGGCATGTGTGACTATCACATTAAGGCTGTTACAAATTAATTGTTAGGCAAGATGGTATTTTTTATTAGAAATTCATCTCATATTATCAAATTGATTTATGGGTTTTAGGTGGCTATGATCTAAGCAGGTCTTCTCTAGGAAGTTGGGATAATGAGATTATATCCTCTCTTCAAAATCCTTGTTTCCCGAGGGAGGGGAAATTAATTTAACCTGTTTGGGCAAAAGTAGAATTTTAGGTCTTTTCACATATACATCAAAATATACAGGCAAATAAACAAAAAATACTTCTAGCAAGAATCCAAGATTATCTTTTGGACAGATGGCATTTGTGGCTGAACAAACAACAGTGGGATCATGTAAGAGCTCATAATAATGTTTGTTTATTTATTTATTTATTTATTTATTTATCTATCATATTTGTATACCACCCTACTCCCGGAGGACTCAGGGCGGTGAACAGCCAAGATAAAAATACAAAGAACATACAAAAGTTAAAAACTATTAAAAATAGATTAAATAATTTGGGCTCAAAAAACCAATTTAAGACATCCAATTTCTCTAAAAACATTTAAAACCCAATTTAAAATTCCTGAGAGGCCATGACATCAGAATTCTGAAAAGGAGAGGGGGGAGGGAGGGGGGGAGAGAGAGAAGAACAAACTTGAACCTTGACTTGACCTGTGATAGGCGGAGTTTATGCACAATTGTACTCAGCTAAATTTCACTCTTCTAAAGGACAATTCAGGCATGCAGAAATAACATGTTTTCCTTCCTGGATTACTCCATTTCAGACAGCAAATCCAGAGAAGTCAAATGCTTTCCTAAATAAAGGTTTTTTGCTTGTGGAAAGCCAGTGAACTGTATGTTGTAAAGAACTAGACTGGTATACATTTTTTCTGGCTAAATGCTTTTTTTTTCCTCTGCTGGAACTAATTTCACTTAATACCTTAATATGGAATACTCTCACCTGAAATATGAATAGCTACAGTTCAAAAAAATATATACCATATACAGTTTCTGCATGCAGACATTGGCTTTCAGTTTATCTGGAAAACATACACTGACAAAACATGCAACAAGAGTTTAGAATGTTTCCTCTTCTAAAGAGTCTTTTATTATACTCTATAATACACACAAACACATACATATATATGTATGTATGTATGTACACACCAACAAAAAAAAGATATAGCCAATAATAAAGATGTGTCTAATCACTCCAATGCATACACAGAAGAACAGCCTTGGAAAGCTAACAGAAAAGAACATCAGCGTAACAAACTGGCCCACTCATTGGGAGCCAAGAAATCTAAAAAGTCTAAAAACTTAATAGCCTACACTAGCATAACTGGTTTGCAGGCTTGTGCTTCTTATGCCTACAGTGGTATCCAGCTTTTTAGCCTTCAGTTCCAATATACATGATCAGAACATTTCAGATTCCTAGTTACCAGCAAAAAAAACAAAAAAACCCTAACACTCCTTTGGCAATGAAAGCTACAATCTGTTGCCCTTCTGCTTTATTAAAAACCTCACTGATGCTGGTGCTTCCAGCATGTGGCCCTCAGCAAAAATACCCTCCACTCCTAAATCAGTTGACTTGGCCAAGCATAACTCTGTTTATCATGCTTGGCAAGTGCTCCTCGCCCTCCACAAATCAGGTCAGCTTTCTTACTTGCAGACCCAATGACTGGACATCATCAGCACAAATCCAATTAGAGAGACAATAGGGACTGAGTCTGCAACAGGCCAGGCTGGCCAGCTGACCTCCTGCCTTGCAAGTCCCTGAACAATAGCAACTTTTGTTTCAAACCTTCTCATTGTTTGCAATTCTCTTGCTTCTGTGCACACCGGATAAAAGGGAGATGTTCAGAAGCTTGTTTATGAATGGGCCTTTGGTCATGCCAGCAGGGAGATAGACCCTGAGCTTGCACAAAAGGATTGCCTGTTCATGAATGCCTCCCAGTGATTAAATGATTAGAGATTCACTATTCAGCCTGCCCAGCAAAGGAAGATTAAAGAATCTATTTGTATACTGTTTGTAGCAACCGGAATACAGTACCTGATGCTCCTCCTTTCTCTACAGAGTTCTGTCTCCAAGCCTGATTCCAAGCAAAAACAAAAACACAAGATCATATATTGGAGTAAGAATAGAACATCCCATTGATCCTAATCCCTGGTCAGTTGTGAATCCACACGTACACAACTTCCTTTTTACAAACACATTACCATAAATGCAAAAAGCACCAATTCTGCAATAAGCATTTTAAAATCAGCTTCAAAAAGCACATTTAAACCCGAAATTTCTAGGTAAACCAGTTGTTATCCAGCACTGTAAGAATTTTGGCTCGAGGCTGATACTTTGCTTTGTCCTTACCCCATGACAAAAATTCTTGCAAAAAATTATATAATTACAGTTATAAAATGAATTACTCCACAGCTACCCTACGGGAAAATGAGCATAGAAATTCCCTTCTAAATAACGGAGAAATTTGACTATGCATCCAATTACATAAATGTATACTATAGTAAAAGACAAAGTATGTGAATGTACAGGGAAGGAAAAAAGCAAAATAGCAGCTAGGCAATCATATTAGAAAGCTTGGATTAAAAAGAGAAGGTTGAGATGGGGTGAGGTAAATGTAAATGCATTTTTTTTATCTAAGCCTTTAAATGAGGTCAAGAAGATACAAAGTTTCATTAATGGACTATCATATGATAAATAATTTGTAACGAGGAACAGGCCAAGGATAAGTTTCCAATTCATTGGAAAGCCACATGTGTCAACTCTATTGACTGAGAATTACTTTGTAACTTCTGCCACACTAAATCATTCAAAACGCTTCTTCTGTTTCAATACCAAACAAACATTTCAAAGAAAGATAGCATTCATAATTGTAGGAGAGAGCAAACCAAGAAAATGCTGCTTCAGACGACAGAGAACTAAAAGAGAATGTCTGTAGGAACAAATTTTGAAAAAACTGTAGCTAAGTAGAATTTTTTATTATTATTATCTCCCTCCAATCGAAGATTTGTTAAATGAAAGGGGGTCCCTTTTACAGCAAGAAAGGGCTTTGGCAAAACATAGCACTTAGTCCCAATGCGTACCTCAAGTGTGATGAAAATTAGCAGTCCTAATCTTTCCCATGTTATAGGCTTGCAACCACCATACCTTGCATAGCAAGTGAACAGTCATTGATCAAGATAGGCAGGCATAGAAATAGAATAAATAAATAAAAATCAACTTCTAAATGGAATTTTATTAAAGAAACTGCTTGTTTTTTCACACAGGTAAATGTCACATTCTAATATATAACCCATTCAAAGTCTCTCACTAACCATTATAACCAGGCCATTTTTGTCTTATGGAGTCTCAGAATTCAGCTTCATCCATTCACTCATACTACTCAGGCATCTATGCAGAAGATGGGTCTTCTCTTATAGCACAATAACTGTACTAACATTAATAAATTAATATTTATAGGCTGGAGATTAGGTTCATTTAGGGGCTAAACAATCAAGGATTGGGGGTACATATTTCATACTGAACTCACTTGGTCAATGACATAAAATATTCTCCCTGGAATATAACAGTATGCAACAAATATATCGTGTTCCAGAGATACTGTGTTATTTAATATTTGTGCTCCAGATTATTGTGGCCCGTCAGCGGCCTGTACAGCTAGTAGCTGATTCTGACAGCGAGGAGGCTGGTGTGGTGCTGTGCCAGCAGCCTGTGCAGCTGGCTCTCGAGTCAGACAATGAAGAGGCTGGAGAAGATGTGATGCCAGAGGCGGGGATTCAGCCAGGGCCTTCAGAACCTCCAGAAGCTCCCATAAGTGAAGAAGAAAAAGAGGAGGAGCCTTTCCTCGATGCACGGGCACGCAGAGCTGCCAAAAGGCAGGAGTGGTTCCTCAGGAGGAGGTCTCCTCAAGAGTAAGGCTTAGGGCTAATTGGCCACTCCCTTATCCTATTTAAGGAAGGACAACGACTGAGGCAATTTGCAGGGAACAACTTCGTTCACTTTCCTTCACATCCTGATCTTAGTTCTCTTATCAGCTTCCTGCAAATTGCTTCTGGGCTTTCTGCCAACCATAGTAAGATTACGATTATTTATTCTTTCGATTCTTGTAGACTGTTAAGAAAGTTACAGCCCTTATTTGAAAAAGACTGATTTAATTTAGTAAACTAAGGTTTGTACAGACTTTGTGTGTGCTGCGTTCTTTGGGATCCATAGCTGGGGCAGAACACAGATTTAGAAACAGCATGTTTGCATTTCCCACAAATACTTAAGTAGACAGACAGATGATACCATTTTTAATTGATAAATGTGGGGGGGGGAGGCTATTGGATTGATTATATTATTTTGAAACTGGGATCTATGTGTTCCATACAAAAGATTCCAAGTCTCTTCTTCAGCATCTCTAAGTAGATTCAGAAACCTAGAAAACGCCAGTCAATGTAGATAATACTAAAGTATATAAAAGGAGGGCATGACATGAAATAAGGTCATGTGAGCTTCCAATTCTATGGTTTTAGATTTTTTAAAAAAAAATCTGGATAAAATGGGCTAGTTTACACACTTCAACACCCCATGTTACTCCCCTAAAACTATGGTTTAATGAAAAATGTAAACTAGATGAGCTTACAAATGTTAAACCAAAGGCAAACTAACCATAATATATTAAATGTAAAATGTAAATCGAGTCAGTGTGTTAACTTGGAGGATCTAGATTACACCAACAAAAAGTCCAGCTCTGGTTTTGAAATTTCCTATAAATATTTAAGAATGCTATTTTGGAAAAGAAAATCAGGGCACAAGGGACTACCTACCTACTAATCTCCATCTTTTGCAGAAGATGTATTTTTCTAAAGGGCTGAAACTGCACTTTCATTAATTGCAACTAGAGAAGTATGTATGATTCAGCAACTCTCTCAATAGCAAATTAGCAGATGATTGTATTCAATTATATTATATTAACCTCAGTAAGTTTCATGTGTATCCTGTTTTTTTAAAAAAAGGGAAACAACCACTCATTATGCAAATATCACTTTTCTTATGGTGTCTTACTTATATAAAGAAAATATAAATTGTTTCCAAAAAATAAATCAGATCAGAATTACTCTTTTTGGACAATTGGCTGAGAAGAGAAAAACAACACAAATTTGTAGTTAGTGGCTGGTGAAATGTTATTTTGTCAAGAGAAAAAGTCAACAAACAGTCACAAACAGTTCCGCAGACTTAAAACAGAAAAATACAAAATACATAGAAGCTGGACACAACTTGCTAAGTTTATGGATCTCACCCAGAAGTGGGTTTCAGCAGGTTCTGACCAGTTCTGGAGAACCAATAGCGAAAATTTTGAGTAGTTCGGACAACCAGTAATAAAAATTCTGACTGGCCCCGCCTTCATCTATTCTCTGCCTCCCAAGTCCCAGCTGATCGGGAGGAAATGGGGATTTTGCAGTATCCTTCCCCTGGAGTGGGGAGGGAATGGAGATTTTACAGTATCCTTCCCCTGGAGTGGGGTAGGAATGGAGATTTTACAGTATCCTTCCCCTGCCACACCCACCAAGCCATGCCATGCCCACCAAGCCACACCCACAGAACCGGTAGTAAAAAATTTTGAAACCCACCACTGATATCACCAGTATGTTGTGTGAACCCTGCCATTTTACATTTTAAACTGTGGTGCATATGGTGTATGAATCCATTCAGCTGTCAGTTCATGATATGTATAAACATAAACACAAAAAGGTACCCTGGAAGAAAAATGCATGAGAAAAATAGCTTGCTTCCCCGCGCGCCCCCCCCCCAAAAAATGCAACAACACAAACTTTGTTCACTTAGGGCAGGTTGTAGATTTCTGCTTACTGCATATATTGTGAAGAATGTTTAGTATTATAGTACTGTATCCTTTCCCATGTTTCCTCAGAACATTGAATGGTATTTACTCCCTGGGAGGAACTGTAACTTTAATTTCTTTGTTTTAGCAATGAATACACATTGACTTGGTTATGCTCCACTAAAATGAAACAGTATAGATTGGGAAAACAAATATTGTAAGAGTGAAGTTCCAACCCACAATTGTGTACACATTAATCCACAAAAATTCCCCCACTGTCAGCTTGTTTCTTCTTATACTTCCTCATCAGATTATCTAAGCTTTTAGTATGCTTAGGGAATTCCATTGGCATTTGATAAGCTCAGGACTGAGAAGTAGGATGTTCTTTACTGTATTTGTGCTTAATTTCTCTTAGCTCATTCTCAGTTCATTTTGAAAAAGAGCATATATCAAATGTTAAAAGTTTTGAACCTTCTTTGAGTTTTGGAGTATGGATCACATTCAAAAGAGCCTTGGTAGTACAGTAGTCTAAGGCACCCTGTTATTAAGACCAGCTGCCTGCAATTACTGCAGGTTCGAATCTCGTCAAGGCTCAAGGTTGACTCAGTCTTCCATCCTTTCTAAGGTAGGTAAATTGAGGACCCAGTTGTGGGAGCAATAAGCTGACTTTATATAAATATACAAAAGAAAGAAGGCTATTGCTTAGCGCATTGTAAGCCGCCCTGAGTCTCCGGAGAAGGGTGGCATATAAATCGATTTTTTTTAAAAAAATTCCTTTTCAGGTTGAATTTCTGGAATTTCTGGATAGGGATGTTAAAGTCCTGTCTGAAAAACTGGTGACCTTGAATATTGAAAACTAGAGAAAGGAAACCATCAGTCTACTACATAATCCATTCCAACAAACAAATTGTCTGGTCCATAAGGAATGGGCACTTTTCCCCAAGGTATACTTCCCCTCTTCAAATACAGATGTATCAGGTTTAAGGGGAGATATCCTGTAAACTTAAAAGAGGAAAACAGTGACATGAATGTCTATGGGGATTCTCAGTCATCCAAGTCATGGTCGTCCCAAAGGTGCTTTTTCAAAAGACAACTGGACTTCCTTGGTTATTTTTTTGAAAATGTTTTGCTTCTCATTCATGAAGCTTCTTCAGTTATGGATGTATAGTGGGGAGTGGACGTTATCTGGTTGTTAGCATTCTGAAGGTCAGTAGTTAGCTCTGTGAGATCACTGAGGCCACTTATCTTTACTATCAGGGTCATCTGAATCAGAATGCAAAATTTATACCTGAAAGTATATAAATAATGGAGCTTCACTCACTAAAAGTTTGCTCCCTACGATTATCTAACCCAATAGGGAAAAATTTATATTTCACTGATAAAGAAATAAAGGGAGACTAGTATAGATCTATTTCAAGCTATTTAGCTCTCATCAGCTAGCCATACCCTTACTTGGATTCGAACTTGGGCTGCCTGCATGTTAGGCAGTTGTATTAACCTCTGAGCCACAAGTTCTCCTCCCTTCATCATCTTGAGCCAGGGGGGGAGATTAAGTGTTTTTCTATTGAGACACCTGGTCTACCCCAGCATGTGGGAGGGAAAGGCAAAGGGGATGCAGTACGCTCCCTCCCCCACATGCTGGGGTAGACCAGGTGTCTCAATAGAAAAACACTTTATTATTATTATATATATAATAATCAAACATGTACTAGATAACAGGTATAAGTATAAACATGGACATGAACGAAGGAAATTAATACAAATAAATGGGGACAGTAGGACAGGGAAAGTTGGCACGATGGTGTGCTTATGCACGCCCCCTTTATGGACCTCTTAGGAATGGGGTGAGGTCCACAGTAGACAGTTTAATGTTGAAGCTGTGGGGGTTAGAGGATGCAACAACGGAGTCAGGTAGAGCATTCCAGGCATTGACCACTCTGTTGCTGAAGTTGTATCCTCTGTAATTGAGTTTGGAGCGGTTTACCTTGAGTTTGTATCTATTATTTGTCCATGTATTATTGCGGTTGAAACTGAAATAGTCATTGACAGTAGGATGTTGTAATGGACAATTTTGTGTACTATGCTTAGGTCAGACCGTAGGCAGTGTAGTTCAAGGTTGTCCAAGCCCAAAAGTTCGAGCCTGGTGGCATAAGGTATTCTATTGTGAGCAGAGGAGTGGAGTACACTTCTCGTGAAATACCTCTGGACTTGTTTAATTATGTTAATGTCCGATATGCAGTGTGGATTCCAGGCAGATGAGCTGTATTCAAGAATTGGTCTGCCAAAAGTTTTATATGCCCTAGTTTGCAGTACAATGTTACCGGAGAAGAAGCTTCGGAAAATTAGGTTAACAATTTAATGCCTTTTTGGCAATGTGTTACAGTGAGCTCTGGCGCTTAGGTCCTTTGAGATGAGTACACCTAGGTCCTTGACAGAGTGAGGGTCATCTACGAGGTCGTATCCTCCCAGCTTGCATTTGGTGTTCTGATTTTTGTTGCCGATGTGTAAGACAGAGCATTTGTTGGCAGAGATTTGGAGTTGCCAGTTGTTTACCATTCAGACACATAGTAATCCATGTAATGTAATGTAATGTAATGTAATGTAATGTAATGTAATGTAATGTAATGTAATGTAATGTAATGCAATGCAATCCATGGCCATTTAAGATGTTTGAATATCAACTCCCATTCAGCAGTAACCACAAAACACTCACTCCCTCTCTCTCTCTCTCTCTCTCTCTCTCTCTCTCTCTCTCTCTCTCTCTGTATGATGGAATGTAGTGAGGAGGTACATTCCTAGGAGTAAGAAAGTGCATTCCAGAGGAATTAAGAGGCAATTCAACCCATATATTATGTGTGCCAGAAAGAGAGTGAAAACAGTCCATCCCTAATAATTTATAATATAGAATATATTGTAAATGCAGATAGTAGAGCCTTTAGTGTGGCAAGATTTTATCTGTAGTTGTGAAACAATTAAAAAAAATCTCATCTTGGCAGGATTACGACGTATTATTATTATTCTTGGTTTTAGGCATATACATTATATAAAAAACTAATATAATTATAAATAATAAATAAAATATTACTATTATTAATTATTCCATATAAAAAGTAATCCAGATGGATTTAGCCCATCAGAGGAATTAAGAATCTGAACTAGATATCCCAATAGTCCAATTTGGTATCAGATAACTGTCAAGTATGATCAAAATGAAAGATTCAAATATAGAATATGTGACTATCACTGCTACCTTAATTAGCAACATCCTAATGTTTGGTTAGTACATGTATAAATTGGTGTAATCTCAGTTGTTTCAGAAGCAGGAATCCATAGATTGGTGATAGTATACATGTAGTTCTAGGCTTACAACCATTCAGTGACCATTGAAAGTAACAACGGCACTGAAAAAAGCGACTTATGACCATTTTTCATACTTATGATCATTGCAGAATCCCCATGGTCATGTGATCAAAATTTGGCCACTTGATAACTGACAGGTATTTATGCCAACTGCGGTGTCCCATGGTCATGTGATCACTTTTTGTGATCTTCTGACAAGCAAAGTCAACAGTGTTCTAAACAACCCCTTCCCACTCTATGATTCTATCTATACAAAACACAGAGTACCGGCAGTATTACCATAATTCTTAAAAGCCAACTGAATTTATATACCACAAAAAAGCTGAGAAAATAATCATAACAATAATTGATTAATACAAGAAACAGATGTTCCAGAATCATAACCAAAAAGTATATTCAAACAATTCCTACTGTCACTGTGTTACTGTGCTGATGATTAAAAACATGCTATCTCTCTTCCTTTTATGCACAACTAAAAACCAAGTATATAAAATGACACTACAATTCAAGCTGTTGCCCCACATTTTCAGTACTACTAGATAAAGGAAAAGAAAAAATGTATTTGCAGCAAGGCAGGATTGCTAGTTAATACATATTTAATTTAATTTAATTTAATTTAATTCAATTTATATGAAATTCTTATAAAAATAGAACTTCATTTCACAAAAAGATGGCTAAAAGAAAATATTCTCTGGGTATACAGCTGCATTCTTGTGCAGATCCATCACAATTGCTTAAAGGACTATAAACTGTACTTTTACTGTGAGCACGGAAATGTTCACAGATCCCAAAAGAGAACATCCAAGCAAATGAAGTATGCATTCTCATGTTTCATAAAAAGAGGAAAGAAAACTTTCAGTGCCTTAAAAACCAAATCCCCATGTTTTAAAGTAGTAAAATAGGTTATTAAAGGATATAAAGAGGATATAAAAAAAAGTATATCCTTGGAGAGCATTGTCACTGCGTTTTTTGTATTTGTCAGCTGTGCTTCCATTCTGAGACTTACAATAGACTGATTTGACTCTTATCTCAGAATGCTACCGCGCATGTCCACATTCCTTCTTTCACATTCTTTCACTTTCTTCTAATTTTCTTTGTTCGCCTGCCAAGAGGTACGGCAGGAACGCTGCCAAGATGTAATCATTAGCTAGTAAGATGTTTTTACTTTCTTTATAATAAAATGTGTTTATTGGAATATATCTCGGGTTTATTTTCTTAAGGTATACTTGCAAGGAAAGGCCACGATCCATTCTCTAATCAAGGTGCAATTACCCAAAAGCAGAATGGGATTAATTGCCACCCTGACAAGCATGGCACCTCAATAATAGTGTAGCTGCAAGAGGTACAGTAGAGAGCACAAAACCAATGTGGAAACCTCTTTCAACTTCTCTCCCTTGCTCTGCCACATTCACTTCTTAAATTGAAGTTACAGATGCATTCCTTTTCTGGAACCAAATAAATACATTTTAACGGCAACTTTCAGAATCCTAAATCAGTGTGGCCAGTTGCTGTGCTGGTTTAGAATTCTGGGAGTTGCAACATGTTTCCAAGTGGAAGAGAGTTATTTTAGATATTTCCACTTGAGATTAGATATGGCTAATGATCACGGATGCTCACCTAGAAAAGAACAGATATCATCACACCATAGATTAACCTCCAGAAGCAACTGGAATAAACCATGACCCTAGAATGTTGACAACTACCATCAAGATTACATCCCTAAGACCAGCTGGAAAAAGGAAAACAAAACTACAAACTGAATTTCTCAAGCTAAACTCCAGAAGCAAAAAGATACCCAAATCTGAATGGATTGTCAACATGTCCAGCCACCCACTATCCACCACAGAAACACGATATCCTACAAAAAGACCTCAAAACCTCATAAATGATGTTAATCTGTTAGAATTCTTTGCAGCCTTAGAAGCAGCATTTAAAACCACAGGACTTGCCACAGAGATCTAAAAAAAAAAACAAAAAAAAAAACAAAAAAAACCCATAAAGACAGAAAATCATACCAAAACACTGAATCAAAAACAATTCAAAGCAGAGGACAAAGCAGCTGTCAAAAACCTAAAAAGGACAAAACAGTCATCATCCTCCCAGCAGACAAAGGCCGTACCATAGTTAGCATGGACAGATCAGAATACATTTTAGAAAATCAAAGAATTACTGAAAGACAAAGAAACTTATCTCCCAGTAAACATCAACCTAATACAGGTAACCCTCAATTTACAACCATTCATTTAGTGACCGAAATTACAACACTAAAAAAAAGTCCAGGTCTCACATAACCATCCAGTTCTCTCACAACCAACCAGCATCCCCATGGCCACATAATCAAAATTTAGCAACAGGCATGTATTTATGACAGTTACGGTGTTTTGGGGTCATTTGATCACTATTTCCAACTTTCCCAGCTAGCTTCCTACAAGCAAAGTAAGTGGGGGAAGCCACATCCGCTTAACAAACACACTAACAGAATTAGTGTGATTCACTTAGCAATTGCAGTGATTTGCTTAACAACCATGGCAAAAAAAGTCATAAAATCAGGCACAACTTGTTTGACAACTGCCTTGTTTAGCAATGGAAATTCTGTTCCCAATTGTGGTTTTAAGTTGAGGACTACCTGTACAGAAACTACACAACCTGATCAAGAGAACTTTAATGGTTTTGCCAAGAAAGATCAAATCACAAAAGAAGAACAATGACTAATGAAAAGCAGTGGACCCATTCTCCCACACTTCTATGGATGTTCAAAAATACACAAGCCCAATGTATCTCTTCATCCAATTGTATCATTACCAGGGACTTTGATATACAACAACACTAAAAAAAAACTTACAAAAAATCCTGGATATCTCATAGAGGGGAGAGAATATTCTGTCAGCTCCCTTCTACAGTGTCTCAACTGTAGAAAATAAAAAAGATGAGATTGTTTTCTCATCAAACTTATCTTAATATAAACAAAATAAAAGAAAGCCAAAATTTAATGTAACAAAAAGAGACTTTTCTACTTTATGTAAAAAAGCTCCAATAACATTTTCTCATTCCAAATGCCAGCAATTCAAAATAAACAAATAAAAAAAGTCAGCCAAAATAGAAATTTAGCCCTCAAGATGTTATTGAAATATAAGTCCCTGCATCTCCCACGATAGTTCATACACACTGAGGTTGGTGGATATTGAAGTTCAGCAATATCTGGAGGGCCACAGCTATTTATATCCTTGTTCTAGAATAATCATTTCCAAATTGTGGTCTTAGGCACTGTGGCTTTTTTGTGTACTTCTTAAAAATCAAAGAATACCGCTAGCTCCCATAAGAAAGCTGCTAAGCTAGGCAATAGTTCACATAATCACATAAAGCATCTACCATAGAAACATAATTGTTTAGATTATACCACAGATTAGCAACACACAAACATCCTTTTGAACACAAATCTATGTTAGAAACAAACAGATGCACTTAAATCTACTGGGAATCAGCAAAACATTAATCAGCTGACTTTTCCCTCATCTGTGGCTCTCCAAGTTGTGATAGATAGGAAGAACAAAGCTATATTGTTAGTCTTTCTGCCCTGGCTATTTCTTTAAATAATGTGACTTAATATAACAAACAACATTATCAAGGATTCAAATATACAGTCATCAGTCAAACTTCAAGGTTGATCAAATAGTACTGTAAAAACTTTTCTGCAGGGCCTAACTAGCCATAACACAATGGCTAACACTGTTCATATTCATGAATAGAAGTTGAATTAAAATTTTGTGTTCACATGAAGTTAAACATTCTGCCTCTGTTTGAGCCATTGCACTTAGTTCCCAGTCTTACTCTGATATTGAAAACAAAAATGTTTCAAGAAAAACAGAACAATGGAAAGCAAGCCAAAGGAAAACGGGAGCTCAGTAGTACATGTTTGTTTACTTATTTGATTTTTATCCCATCTTTATTGTTATTTATACATAAGTCAAGGCAGTGAACATATCTAATACTTTTCCTATTTTTCAAGTTCATTTAAAAAAAAAAAAAGACATCCTTACCTACTCATGAAAGGAATGTATGCAGTGGTGGGATCCTCCCAGTTTAGCAACCGGTTCGGTGATCACACAATTTGCGTGCGCGTGTGCGCAGTTTCAAGAAATCTTCACTTCCCGGTTTCTTCGGAGGAGTAACACAGCTGATTTGCAGGGCAATCTGCTCTACCGCACAAATCAGCTGAGAAGGTTAAGGTTAAGGTTAAGGTTTATTAAATTTGTATACCGCCCTTCTCCCGAAGGACTCAGGGCGGTGAACAGCCAAGATTAAAATACATACAATATAAAAATTAAAATAAATTAAAACAGAATTAAATCAAATTGGCTTCCCAAAATTTAAAACCCTTTACCCATAAAAAAACCCATTAAAATTTTAAGCCAGCCCGGCTTGCTGAAATAGGAAGGTCTTCAAAGCTTGACGGAAAGTACGAAGGTCCAGGATCAGTCGTATTCCTGGGGATAGCTCGTTCCAGAGGGCGGGTGCCCCCACGGAGAAGGCTCTCCCCCTGGGGGTCATCAGTCGACATTGCCTGACCGATGGCACCCTGAGGAGACCCTTTCTTTGGGAGCGGATTGGCCAGTGGGAGGTTATCGGTGGGAGAAGGTGGTCTCGTAAATACCTGGGCCCTAAGCCATGGAGCACTTTAAAGATGAGAACCAATACCTTGAAGCGCACCCGGAAGACCACCGGGAGCCAGTGCAGCTCGCGCAGGAGAGGTGTTACATGGGAGTGCCATGTTGCCCCCATAATTACCCGTGCGGCTGCATTCTGGACCAGCTGGAGTCTCCAGGTGCTCCTCAAGGGGAGACCCATGTAGAGAGCATTGCAGCAGTCCAGGCGAGAGGTGACGAGGGCGTGAGTGACTGTGCACAGGGAATCCTGATCCAGAAAGGTGTATCAGGTGTATCAGGCGAACCTGATAGAAAGCCCCCCTGGCCACAGCCATCATATGCTCTTCTAAAGACAGCCGTGCATCCAGGAGGACGCCCAAGTTACAAGCACTCTCCGTGGGGGCCAATGACTCACCCCAATAGCCAGCGATGGCACCAGCTGGCTATATTGGGACACCGGCAGCCACAGCCACTCGGTCTTGAGTTGGAGCCTGTTCCTCCCCATCCAGACCCGCGCGGCCTCCAGGCACCGGGACATCACTTCAAGGGCATTGTTGGGGTGGTCTGGGGTGGAGATGTACAGCTGAATATCATCAGCGTACAGATGGCATCGCACCCCAAATCCATGGATGATCTCACCCAGCAGCTTCACATAAATGTTGAACAGGAGAGGCGAGAGGACCGACCCTTGCGGCACCCCACAAACAAGGTGCCTCGAGGTCGACCTCTGCCCCTCAGCCAACACGGACTGCGACCGGTCGGAGAGATAAGAGGAGAACCACCGTAGAATGGTGCCTCCCACTCCCAACCCCTCCAGCCGGCGCAGCATGATACCATGGTCGATGGTATCAAAAGCCGCTGAGAGATCTAATAGGACCAGGACAGAGGAACACCCCTGTCCCGAACCCTCCAGAGATCATCGACCAATGCGACCAATGCCGTTTCCGTGCTGTACCCAGACTTGAAGCCGGACTGGAACAGGTCCAGATAGACAGTTTCATCCAGGTACTGTGGGAGCTGTCATGCAACCACACTCTCGAAACCTTCGCCACTAAGCAAAGGTTGGAGACAGGACGATAATTTGCCAAAACAGCCGGATCCAGAGAAGGCTTCTTGAGGAGGGGCCTCACCACCACCTCTTTCAAGGCAGGAGGTAAGAAGCCCTCACTCAAAGAAGCATTTATAATCCTCTGGAACCAGCCTCGTGTAACCTCCCGGGTAGCCAGCAGCAGTCAGGAGGGACATGGGTCCAATAAACATGTGGTTGCGTTCAACCTCCCCAGCATCCTGTCCACATCCTCGGGAGTCACAGGATCAAACTCCTCCCAGATAACAGTCTCAAGACACCTCACCTGAACCCACCCAGTCAGAGTCCAAGCCGTCCCGAATTTGAGCGATTTTATCGTGCAGATAGTACGCAAAATCCTCAGCACACCCTTGCAAGGGGTCTTCCCGCACTCCCAGATGGAGAAGGGAGTGGGTCATCCTAAACAGGGCGGCTGGGCGATTATCTGCCGATGTGATAAGAGCAGAAAAGTAGTTACACTTCGCCGCTTTTATCGCCACTAACTAGGTCTTGATATAAGACCTCACTAGTGCTCGGTCAGATCCAGAATGACTAGCTCTCCAACTACTCTCTAGGCGTCTTTTCCGGCACTTCATCTCCCTCAGCTCCTCGGAGAACCAAGGAGATGGGCCGATTGGGCACCGGGTCAGAGGCCGCAAAGGCACGACCCGATCTAAAGCACCAGCGGCCGCCCTATCCCAGGCGGCCTCCAGGTCTTCCGTCGAGTCGTGAGCCAGAATCTCAGGGAATGGCCCAAGCTCCATTTGGAACCTATCAGGATCCATCAGGCACCTGGGGCGGAACCACCTAGTCGGTTCCGCCTCCCTGCGGCGGGGTGTAGTGGTCAGGAAGTCTAAGGAGAGAATGGTCTGACCATGACAAGGGTTCAATGACTATATCCCCTGTATCTAGGCCATTCAACCACTGACCAGAGACAAAAACCAAGTCCAGAGTGTGTCCTCCTATATGAGTAGGGCCATGAATTAACTGGGTCAGGTCCATGGCTGTCATAAAAGCCATGAAGTCCCGAGCCACCTACGACGTTTCACCAATGAACAGCAGGTTGAAATCCCACATGACCAAAAGCCTGGGGGTCTCAACCGCCACCCCGGCTAGGACGTTGAGGAGCTCGGGCAGGGCTGCTGCCACGCAGCAGGAAGCCAGGTATGCAATCAGCAAGCCCACCTGCATCCCATGGCCCCACTTCACAAGGAGAGACTCACATCCAGCTATCTTAGGTACAGTGGCCTCCCTAGGATCGAGACCTTCCTTTACAATAACCGCCACTCCCCCACCCCTATCCTGGGCCCTCGGCTGATGAAATGTGCAGAAACCCAGTGGGCACATCTCAACGAGGGGGACCCCCCCACCTGGCCCAACCAGGTCTCTGTAATACCCGCCAGGTCCGCTCCCCCCTCCTGAATCAGCTCACAAATGAGGGGGGCTTTGTTGACCACAGACCTGGCGTTGCACAGCATCAGCCTAAAACCGGGGCTCTGAGACTCTGGACAACCCAGGGAACGAGGTGAGCATTGGGGGCCGGAGCACGTCACCGTTTGAAGACAGCGGGCACGTGCCCCACAACACGATATGGCCCCCTGCTCCCACTATATCTGCCCCTCCCACCGACGGTCCTGATGGAATCGCCCTCCTCCATACCAACTTTAACCCCCTCCACTCCCCGCTCCGCACCTCCCCTAACACGACCCTGTGCCAGGCCTGGCTCCTCCCCTACCAAATCACCCTCCCTCTCCCTCGCCAAACAACCCTCCCCCCCAAAAAAACCTTAAAAGATTAACTAGTGACAATTTTAAAAAACCCCTCAGCTCCCTCTTCGCTGCATGCGAAGATAAAGGTCAGAAAATAGCGTGGGTGGGTCCATCCCAGCTGATTGTCGGAGCTACCAATTCACCCGAACCGGTCCGAACCAGTAGAATCCCACCCCTGAATGTATGTGTAGTGGAACGTATTTTAACTGTTCTAGCAAATTCTAACATAAATGGAAACATTATATCCTCCGTGTCTAAGCATGGCCAACAAAAGCTTAATTTTTTACCATATGATGAGGTTTATACAATCTAGTTTCCAAAGCTGTTTGCCCAGGGTGGGTATTCCAACTTTCAGGTTAATAATTTGTTAATACAGTACATCATTCACATCATTAGTATATCATTCTCTTTTGCTATCTACCTCTATAATTGCAGTTGGAGCAGCTGAAATATTACTTCTACCCCAGCAACTTTTCTGTAAATTTTCTAGCATATTAACAGGCAAAAAGATAAGGGAAATTAAGCAGATGAAAGGAGAGAAAATTAACTCTTTACCCATCCAATGTTTTCCCCATGCATTACCTCTTTTAGATACCACATTTTATTCCATCTTGCTTCCAAGATCTCAAATAATTATATACTATTCTCACTTTACCTTCATTAGAATTAAAAGGTATGTTAGGCTTCAAAACTGAGAATGACCAAGTAAGTTTTGACTAACTGATTTCTGAACCTGACATTCAAGGTCAAAAATATAGTGTTCTAACCCCTGCATTGTTTTGATCAGAGGATTTCTTTAACCTTTTCCCAGAAAACAGCAAAATAAAATAAAACATATTGAACATCCTATACAAATAATGGCAGTGTTGCGGTGCATAAAAATTCCACGGCAACTGCTAGCATTGTGTGGTGTGTGAAATTTAAAAAACTAGGTTGTTTTTTCCCCTACAATCACCATTTCTCATGCAAGTTCTAGTGATCTCTCATGAAACTCTAGGGTTCCATGGAACCTCAGCTGAGACAGGCTAGTCGAGAGATTTCTGGCTGTAAAGAATAAGGAAATATGTGCATAATATTAATGATAATAATAGCAACAACTACCACGATAACAACCAGCAGCCAAGAACTGAAAGGTAGATGCAGTTTATTCTAATGAATATTTAATATGTTTGAAGCCTTGGTGGTGCAGCAGACTAAAAGTGCTGTTAAGAAGCACCAGCTGCCTGCAATTACTGCAAGTTCAAATCTCACCAGGCTCAAGGTTGACTCAGCCTTCCATCCTTTTGAGGTAGGTAAAATGAGGATCCGGATTGTGGGGGCAATAAGCTGACTTTGTATAAAAAAGAACACAGCTTGGGGGGGGGCGAAAGCCCTACTAAGCAGGTATATACAAAAGTATGAAGGCTATTGCTTAATGCATTGTAAGCCGCCCTGAGTCTCCAGAGAAGGGCGGCATATAAATCGAACCAATAAATAAATAAATAAATAAATAAATAAATAAATAAATAAATGATACTCAATAATAATAATACTCAATAATAATCATATTCACAAGTATGGTAAGTTGTATCCATTTGTAGTGTACAATTTTTGCACAGATGCAGGCAAATAAATGGTGATGTGATGACTATGAACATCTTTAAACTGAGCAAGAGCTGTATCAGATGATACCAACACTGATAGCAAACCATTCCCTTTCGATACAAGTGTTTTCCATAGAAATGTTAAGGGATGCAAAAATGCCACAGGAATTAACTAGTTTTCAGCAAGAGATGTTTATGTTTAGCGATCTGAAATCTCTGACTTCGTGTTTATCAGGATTTTTTTTTATTTATTTATTTATATGCCGCCCTTCTCCGGAGACTCAGGGCGGCTTACAATGCGTTAAGCAATAGCCTTCATCCTTTTGTATATTTATACAAAGTCACCTTATTGCCCCCACAATCTGGGTCCTCATTTTACCTACCTTTGAAAGGATGGAAGGCTGAGTCAACCTTGAGCCTGGCGAGATTCGATTTTCACTTCTGAATATGTGTGTATGTGTATATGTATACATACACACACACCAGGGGTGGGTTCTACTTACCTTTACTACCAGTTCATAGCGGGAGCTATGATATGTGATATGGAGCAGTTTGGCTTTTGATGCACAAAAAACTACATCTGGGGTTTTTTATCTAATAAAAAGACAATGAAAACACAGACTTGGCAACACAGTGGCTGATGAACAGAAACAAAACAAAAATATGCTAAGCCAAGTGAACAGTTTGCAAGGCCACTAACGGTTGATTCAGATTTTCTAGAGGAAAACATTCAGTGAGTGGAAAAGGTTACTTTCCCTCCTAAGCAATAATACCGTGATTCAAAAAGTTCAGGAAATATGAACTGTTATGCACATGCATTAAGTTTGGAATCTGTACCCCTAAGGGGAAAGAACTCTGCTGACTTTGCATAAATGGACTGAAGAACAAAGGCCTCCTTATTTTTCTTTTCATGCCTTTCCCCAATCCATTACTTATTCACAATAAAATTAAAAACATAATAGTGAGATGCAATTATGGAGGGTTATCTGTAATCTCAAAACAGTTTGTTGTTCAGGGCCATTTCAAGAATTGATGAGATAATGTAAAGCAGGACAGTATTATCCCCCTCACTGCAAATGAAATGAAGAGATTGATACATCAGCAAGGGAGTTAGTAAGTAACCTTCTGATTCATAGCCTATCTCATATGTCTAGAGCCACATGTATTATACAATATTACACAAGTCAAAACACAGGATCTGATGCCTGGCACACATCCCAGTCTCCAGAGAAACAAGCTTGTAGCTCTTAAGATCACTGCTGAGTTTCTTCCACTTTTTTGTTTTGCAGTCACATCACACTGCCTGCAACCAATTCTTCCAAGATTTTTGCCAAAAATTTCATTACCATGCCAGGTATTCCCATGTATTTGTCTTTGTTAAATTCTGTTAAGCATATTTTACTAACCTATAAAGATTGTTTTGCATTTTCTTTATGTATTCCTTGGCATCAGCTATTCCATCACATTTTGCATAATCTACAACTCTGATAAGTATTCTCTCTGCCTCTTCATCCAAGTCATTAATAATATGGAGCAGTGGGGAGCCTATGACTCATTACCTCACTCCACATTGATGAGTGACCATAGATGAAAGCTCTTTGAGAACTATTAATAGCTGTTAAAAGTGTAACAGAAACACTTTTTATTTATACCATTTTAAAATGAAATTAAAAGGATCCATTTTATTCAGTATTTTATTTTCAAACAAGCCCTAACTGGACTTCACTGATCTTGAAAAAACTTCCCAGATATTGCTCAAGATTTGTCCTCTGCTTCTTTTGCCCAGAATAAATATCAGAATTTACTCCACTCCAAGCAGTTCTATTTATTCATAGATGGAAACCAGGGTTATGGCAGGCTGAGGTAACTGGTTTCAGTAACAAGAGTTGGTGGTTTAGTTCAGTTTAAAAAATAATACACACTGCCCATATTATGTAAAGTGACATAGACAACATGAATTTTGTCTGGTACATCTGAAGACCATTATATTCAGCTCCACTAAACTGAGATTTTATTGCAATGCTTTTTCGCTTCAAATGCATTGACATCAATGTATCTACCCTGTTTCCCTGAAAATAAGACATCCCCTGATAATAAGCCCAATCGAGCTTTTAAAACACATGCACTAAAATAAACCTTCCCCTGAAAATAAGCCCTTCCCGAAAATATTTAAACGCAGAGCTGGAAATAAGGTAAGACGGCAAGAGGAGCCCCATCTTGCTCCACGTGCCCCAAAATAATAAGACATCCCCGAAAATAAGGCCAAGCGCTTATTTTTGGGTTCAAAAAAATATAAGACAGGGTCTTATTTTCAGGGAAACACAGTAAGAGTGTGCTGCCACCGTCAGCCCCAGTGAAAATGGTTCAAGAAACTTTTCAGCCTGCAAACATTTGGGAACCTAAATAAACCTTTTGGACCTTGATAGTTCCCAGCAGCTTTTTTCCAGCGTTTATTTAAGCACTTGGCAAAGGAAAAGGCTGTTCTGTAGTTTGGAACTACATAATAACAAATTGGGAAAAGAAGGCCAGCATCAGCTAACATGAAAAGAAGAATTAGGCATAATTTATGAAGAGGCACAGTCCAAATTGCTATAAAATAAAAGGGTGCCTAGTGTCTAGCATCCTTCATCTTATAAATTCTCTTCCCGTAGTCAGAGTTCACTTTTTTCTCTGGGATAAATTATTTCTAGGATGCAGTTTTTTTATCCTGTTCTTAGCTGTCTAGCCATTTTCTTTCAAAATGGCTGCTTTTTGAAAGAATTCAATTTTCCTTTTCCCATTCCTTCCCTCCCACCTGAGTTATCCAATTTCCTCAGTTGGGTATTGCAACAAAATATAGCCTGATCAAACCAGAAAGCAAAATAAGAGGCATATGAGTAAATTACTACATGAGCACCACCTTTAATCACGAGTGATTGGTTCATATAGGCAACCAAATTACTATGGCTACACAGTGGATTCTAAAATGCTGACTGTACCACTCTTGTCAAGCATTGTATTTAGTTCACTCAACCTCAGTGCAATAATGTGGCTGGTGTTGCTATATATGCTAAACCAAATGCAGTTTGCTTGGTTGTGGAATGTTTATTTGTTAAATTTATATCCTACTTTTCTTCCAGTAACTCTAGGCAGCATATACTGCACTCTCTCTGCTAATTTACCCCAAGAATAGCAATATGGTAAGTTCAGCTAATAGGGAGAGGGAGAGAGGCCCAAAGCATCAATGAGCTTCCCAGGCTGATCATGGGCTAAAACCTGGGATCTCTGCAATCCTAGTGCAAAACTTAAACACTATGTCATACTGGTATAGTGACTCCAGTCACTGTAATCTGAAACCCTGATTCATAGTTAATAACAATCTGTGAAGTCCATCTATATCAGGGATGTCAAACTCAAGGCCCATGGGCCGGATCCAACCCCTCAGGGTGCTTAGATCTGGCCCGTGGGGCCGCCCTGGAAACAGGGAAGGACCAGCCCATGGTGCCTCTGCTAGGGAAAATGGAGTTTAAGAGGGCCGTGCGCAGCCCTCCCGAGCTCTGTTTTCTCTGGCAGAGGATTGCAGGAGGCCGTCACAGCTGAAAGCAGAGCTTGGGAGCCTGTTTTCACCACAGGCACCCTGACACGAGTGACATTGAGCTGGCCATGCCCACCCTGGTGATGCCCACCCCAGCCCCCTGAGGTCAAACACAACCCTGATGCAGCCCTCAAACCGAGTTTGACACCCCTGATCTATATAAAGGCAGGTGGGCAAACAAAAATGATTGGATTCAGCTGCTTTTCTCTGAGGAGCTTCCAGCTTTAACCCATACTATTATAATAAAACAAGCATGGTTATAAGAGTCATTGTCTGAAATAAGTATTTCAAGATTAAGCTTGTCTTCCATATTAATCGAATAAGATTCTTAGAGAAACTGTATTTACCCCAAGGCTTAAACTAGCACAGGGTAATGTGCATGAATGGCAATGTCATTTTGATTATATACTAGCCAGCTTACTGATATATAAATTATAACGGTATTTTAACCAATCAGGAGAACATGCGAAATGTAATATATTCTTTGTTATATCCTGTTGTCTTTTGAAAAATCCAACTCATGCTTGAAACTTGGAATTCAACCTATCCTGTCTCAAAATGTCATCTTCTCCTTGTAGTTAACTTGCTTCAATTCATGAAACACTGGGCTGCCACAAATAGTTATGCGGAGAAGTTCTAATGCATGTGTAACAAACAGAAAAATTGTAAAGCAAGTGCTCCTAGGCACTAGAGCACTAATGTGTCCAGCAAAAAGGAAGTTGACCCATTTCTAAAAATAGATATCTACAGGCAGGAAAAGTAGCATTGTCTCTAAGAATCTGTCTTCCCACTGCTTACTGAATTGTGAAGCACAGGAAAAGGTTAGCTCCCTCTTCTGCATTAACTGCAGGAACAAATTTCTCTACACTGAAATGGAAGCATCATATCTCTAAAGAACTCATTTTGGGGTTAAAACTAAGAGAAATAGTACTTCATCTTTATGTCCAACTTGCAATGAATATTACGAATGGAATGTATCAATTACATACACAATTACTGAAATCAAGTCATATTAAGCTTTGATTGACTTAATGATAATTTACTGAATAAGCCAAAATTGTCTGGGTCCACACAAGAGATTAAGCAAGCCCAAACTATTACTCTATTAAATGTATAATAGCATATTAAATATTATTAAATATTTAATGATTCAATTATTTGTACTGTGTTAAATATTATGCTAACATTAATATTATAGCATTAAGATGTAATGCAAAGATTCTCAACTTTTTCAGTCCGATTAGTGCATCTGGAATTTGAAAAGTACATTACAGGTAGTCCTCATTTACCAACCACAATTGGGATCGGCAACTATGTTGCTAAGTGACATGGTTGTAAAGTGAAAAGTCACATGACTTCACCTGACTTATTATAACAGTTCATCAAATCTGACTGCAGTCATTAAGTTAATCACTGCAGATCATTAAATACAATGTTATGTGACTGTGACTTGCAAGTTCCTGCTAGGTCTCCACTGACTTTGCTTGCTGGACACCAACTGTGAAGGTTACAAATTGTGACCATGTGATTAGAGGACATTCTGATCATTGTAAATGTTGTGCCCAAATCATCATCACATGACTGTGGGGATGCTGTGACAGCCACAACTTTGAGGAGCAATTGTAAGTCTCATTATTCAGTGCCCTTGTAACTTTGAACAAGTTATTGTTAAGATAATGAGTTGTAATAAGACTTCAAACATAAATCACATATATATTCAGGCAACATGAAGTTGTTATTCAAAGACCAGCAGAGGATGTGCCTGTGAAGTCACTAAGAGACAAGTTCAACCTGAAGGAACCTTAATAACTGTACTTAAACCAGAATAGTTTTATCTAGAATTTTCAGCATGGCCAATGTTAAGACACAACATGTGCATATTACCATCATGTGTACCTTACCATTATGTGGAGCATCAAATTGTAGGAAGTCTAAATTAATTTTCTTTTTCTTGTATTGGAAGATAAAAGTCCCTGTGGCTCCTCCTCCTCTTTTAGCCAGGTCACGTGGCAGCCCTGGCCACCACTTCTGATCTGCTGGCAAAGAAAAACCACTTAAACTTTCTCAGCCTGCATTGACCCTTGGGCTGAAAATGATTAAGCACACCTCTCTAGAAAGTCAGCTGACCCTGACAAACAAACATAAAACAGAAACCTCTCAAGATAAGAGAAATCTCTTATCACAAGACTGCCAAATGCCAGATCCCTCATAAAATTCCACACCACGTAAGAGGTTTACCCATCTATGATCACACCCCACAGGATAAGGAATGAACCTTCCTCTCCTGGACTTCACACTTTCCCAGGGCAGGAACACCTCAATTTGCACAACTAACATACTTCACATCAATGTCCATTACTTCATAATGAAAGCCTGTTGTTACTACAAGTACTATCATCCTCAGGTTTTCTAACTCCATTGTCTGCCTTCCATTGCTATCAGAGGTGGGTTTCAGCAAGTTCTGACCAGTTCTGGAGAACTGGTAGCGGACATTTTGAGTAGTTCGGAGAACCAGTAGTAAAAATTCTGACTGGCCCCGTCCCCATCTATTCTCTGTCTCCCAAGTCCCAGCTGATCAGGAGGAAATGGGGATTTTGCAGTAACCTTCCCCTGGAGTGGGGTGGGAATGGAGATTTTACAGTATTCTTTCCCTGCCATGCCCACCAAACCATGCCAACCAAGCCATGCCACGCCCACCAAGCCACACCCACAGAACCAGTAGTAAAAAATTTGAAACCTGCCACTGATTGCTATGCTCCATGTTAAGCTGTCAGATAAAAACTACCTTCTTCTTCAAGCAGTCACCTAGCATGCCTAGGTGACTGCTTGAGCTGAGGTGGCACAGTTGTTAGAGTGCAGTACTACAGCTACTTCAGCTGACTGCTAGTTCAGCAGATCAGTGGATCAAATCTCACTGGTTCAAGGTTGACTCAGCCTTCCATCCTTCCAAGGTGGGTAAAATGAGGACCCAGATTGTTATGGGGGATTATGCTATTTAGTATACTGTCTTTGGTGTAAGCCGCCCAGAGTCCTCGGAGAGTGGGCGGCATAGAAATATGACTAATAAAAATAAATAAATAAATAATAAAAATAAAATTTGTAACCTGACTTGGATTCGAACCCAGAATTTTTTTCTAACATTTGCAAGAACCACATGAACATATATTAACTTGATTCACAATAAATACAAAGCAAAATGTAACATTTACACAAAATATGTATAAAGCACAGTTCATGTACTTTTTCCTCTTAAGAATTATCTGTATCACATAAAAAATTTAGGTTGCCAAAAAGCAATTGAATAAAGTTGCTCCAAAACTGGGGCTTACTCTCACCCTGCCATTTGGCCATACTAATTGCAAAATATCACAGATGAGCATCAGGATTACAATTCTCCATATCCTGATTCTTGCCACACATCAGAGGAATTCCAGGAAATAACAAGCTGTAAACCTCACCCTCTTTTCACTCTCATACCTAGCCATTAATACCCTATGTAGCTCCATAATTTCAGTTATCCACCTGTATCCACCCTACAGGTATACAAGCAATATAATATCTGGACATTCAGGTTCCAACAAAAGCAACAAATAGACTGACCCAAATTGCAAGTCACCCGTGTTCAGTATTACATAAGTTTTCCACAAGAATTCATCAACTATTGCATCAAATTATGGAATCTGATCAGACTTGTATATTATAAGAGGAAAGGATTCTTACATGTTTACAAGTTGTAAGTCACAGCACTCACAATGTCATTTTTATCACTGATATCATTTATCCAAATCCCCTCTTTGATATAACTTTAACAAGTACATGTGATCAATTGGATTATTCTTTTAAGAAATATTTCTTTATCTAAACAGAGAAGCAGAATGACCAAGGGCAAAAAAAGCAATGGGAATAGGAGCAATTTCTACAGCTGCTTGACTGTAGATGAGTGCCCTCCGGCAGTTGATAGTGGGACCAGTTTTCCCGGCCTCTGAAGGATTAGAGCAGGATTGCTCTACCTGGCTGGTAGTTAAAGGAAAGGCTAATCTACCCAACCTCCGAAGGGCTGGCGCAAGACCAGTCTATTGAACCTCTGGGCAGTAGTGTGGCAGCACTGAAGCAATTCCAAATTTGTCAAATTTCAAACCCACAGAAGTCTTGGGTCCCAGATTTTGGACACATTCTGTAATATAGTCCATTTGAGGTACCTTGTTTCAAAAATTGCTGCTCTATGACACACTGTTTCACTCAATTAAAGGTTACAGACACAAGAGTTTTAGTAGTATATAGAACAATTTTTGCACATAATGACTTTATTGACAAAGAGGAAGAGGGTGGCATGAACAGGGCAAACATGCATCAATTCTTTTTCCTGCAGGGTTTGGTCACAACTCACTTTAATTACCTCCAATTTCCCAGCACATTTAATTAGTCACACCACACTCCCATTTTTCAATCTGCCTTTGGCACGCTATATACATCAAAGCTTCAATCCACAATAATTTTTGTCAATCTATTAAGAACCTTTTGAAATGAAGGAATTTGATTTCATTGCTGCAATTTGGCCTAGATGACTAATGCTCTAGTAACTTCCAACTGTTCTGCAACTAGGTCACTAATCAACTTGAAGTGAATCGCGCTAATCCATTACTGTTCTTTTCTTTAAAGAGAAAAAATGAGGACACAATCAGGACAACTGATCTTGAGCTTAATGGCCAAAAAGAGACATTATCTGTGTAACTTAGTCACTTCCAGAATGAGAAAGTCATTATAAGCTTAATAATATTATATATAAAGATAGCTTATTATTAAGTAATGATATAAAATTAGCAATATATATTATTATATCAATATGTCATACAATGTCATACATATTGGAATATGCATAATGTTGTATTTATTTTATTTTGTCATGTTTATGTAGTGTATATTTGAGGTAGTGACCCTTTGCTAGCTGTATGCAATGAAATTTCATTTTAATGTAAGCCGATTAGTGTACATTCAAAATGACAATTAAGTTATTCTAAGTTCTGAGTTTTTAGAGAGGGAGGGAGAGGGAGAGAGAGAGATTGTCACTGAGATGAGTTTACATTTGGATTTAATTCAGTCAAACAATTTCATCCATGGAGTGGGGAAAGCACTGTATTTGGGGTGGTAGGCAGGGCGTAGGGGGGTTCAGCATCAAATTTTCAAAATCTTTCTCTGATCAGAAGATACCCAACCACAATAGTTTGGAGTCATTGTTTACCCTTGATTTTGAACAAAATATTCAGAAACAAAGTGTATCATCAGGACAAAACCATCAACACATGAAGGTTTAATTTAACTGATTTATTGCTAAAAGCCTATGCACAAGAATCTTCTCAACTAACAGTCAGCACCTAATCACAGATAAGGATTAGATAAGGATAACAGAAATCAAGGGGGACTGGACTTAGTTCGTTTGTGGCTTTTAATGACTCTAAACTGATCCCACTCTTCATCCCTCCTTCTTTGCCAGTCCTTCAATAATATTCCTGCATCGGAGCAAATCCAAGTTCTACATTATTATATCAACTATAACATCTCTTAACAGACATTCAGGTTTTAATTTTAAGAGGCCTCTTTCCAGATCTCTTAAGAGGTAGATGACTACTTAGAAAATCACACCATTTCTTTCAAATTATACCACTGTCAGAAGAATGAGGAAGTAAAGCAGTCAAACACTGGATATCCTTGTCCCATAAGAGAGAAGTTATTTAATCATATTTGGAGATTTCTTTTAAAATTTTATGAAACTTTTAAAATGAGAGGAGGTAAATATGCAATATTGGTGCCTGGAGATTATTGAACTATAATTGTTATCATTCCCAGGTATCATAACCCGTGTTCATCACCAAGTTGGGAAAAGTTGGCTTTGTACTGCTCTATGCTTCTTTCACTGCTTCACAAATCTATGTTTACATTTGTAAATAAGCTTCCCCCTCCCCAACCCGGCCCCATTTTTGCTACAAGAAAGAGCTGATTAGTTATGTATCTAGAAAAAGTATGGATAACTGCCAAGAGTCCCTGGGTTTGGGGCAGCATATGAAATTATAGTTCATCGTATAGTACGACAGAGGTTTAGATTGATTTGGCATTTCTTTACACCTATCCAGACTTTCCCAAGGGCCTGGGCTAAGCAGATGTTATTCCTTTGATGATGTTAAAGATATTGTCAGAGGATGTAAGCTGTTGCAAGTAAAGTTGCCTTTTGCAATTGACTGATGGTGATTTTGTCCCTGCCAGTGGTGTTTTGAGATTGCACCCAAAGTGCCTATCACTATTGCTACTATCTTTGCTTTCTTTTGCCAGTAGTGATTCTACTTCTATTTGCAGGACTTCTATTTTGTATTTTTCTCCAGTACTTTCTCTTCTATTTTGCTGTCTCCAGGTACAGCCACATCCGCTCTCCAGACTTTTTCATCTTTCTTATTGACAATAAGAAAGACTTCTTATTGAAGTCTGTAGTGTTATGTGGCAAGTGTTTGCGTGTTTGAATTCTCAAGTCCCAGAGCACCTTAGCTTCTTCATTTTCTATTGCTTTGTCTATTTTGTGTTCCCACCAGTTCGTGCTTTCAGGCTGGTGGTATTTCTTGTAGATATTTCAATGCACCATTGTTGCTACTTTGTCATGCTATTGTTTGTAGTCAGCCTGTGCAATCTTCTTGCAGTAGCTAATTAGGTTGGTTCACTGTTTCTTCAGCTTCTTTAAAGGGGAAGTATTTGCTATCTCTTGCTGTCTTCTTAATTCTGGCTTTGTATGCATTTATTCTTAAGATTGGTCTTTTGAAGCCAGAATTAGCTTCTCTTAACTCTTTCTTCAACATTCCTGCCCTTAACCATTGTCAGGTCTTGATATCTGTTTTGCCTGCTTTTTTAATGTACTGACCATTACCTGACTTTGCCTTGCCAGGTTTCCCCTTCATTTAGTCTTTTTTGTAGACCAATTTGGTTTCTCCAGTACTCAGTAAGCCTTCATGGTATACTAGCTTTAGTACATCTGCTTCACAATCTTCTTCCAATGCCCTTTTTACTCCTTCATCTGCCTGGTGTACTTGCAACATTCTCCACCCACTTATGTTCCTTGAGAAGTAGTCTGTCAACATTGCCGCATGGATGAAGGGCATGATTCATTGTCATGATTTTTCTGATCTTCCTAAAAACATCATTATTATGCTCATTAATATATTTAGATAAATCCTACAACAACCTGGTGAGGTATCTGCATTGTATGACCTGGAGAGGCCAGTGCACAAAGTCCACTAACTGATATATGATTTGTTTGTAGTTTAGCACAATATAGAATGCAGCCATGTAGTGTAACTTAGCAGTATACCGAAGAGCAGCCTTATCCATATAGAATAGGAGTGTGATGTGACAACAATTCAACCGTGCTTGTGCAAGCCAGACTTGTGCACAGTGCTAAAAGTCAATTTCAGAATTCAATTTTGGGGCCCTGGGCTCTCTATGAGCTGCTGTGCTCACACCCTGCATCTGAATTGTGGCCACTTTTTCTACAAGATCAAATATTATGAGTCTCTATGTACTGAGCTATTACATTGGATCAAGATGGTAATGAAATGTTTCCAAACAAGAGGATTTAAATAGAAAAATACCTGTTCTCTATTCTAATTATATCTCCTCCTGATATATCTGCTATATTTTAAAAAAACATTTATTTATTTATTTGCTTTAATTTATATGCCGCCCTTCTCTGGAGACTCAGGGCGGCTTACAATGCGTTAAGCAATAGCTTTCATACTTTTGTATATTTATACAAAGTCAGCTTATTGCCCCCACAATCTGAGTCCTCATTTTACCTACCTTTGAAAGGATGGAAGGCTGAGTCAACCTTGAGCCTGGCGAGATTTAAACTTTCAGTAATTGCAAGCAGATGTTAATAACAGTGCTTTAGTCCACTGTACTACCACTGTACTCCTCAACCTGATGTACAAAATATGTATTTAAAATATATTTGAAACCAAAAATGGAATTTAATTGTATGCTTCTGTTAACAGAAGCATTTTATACTTATTGGATGTGAAAGGATTCTCACCCTTCTGCAACTCCCTATACTTTAAATCTGCTGTTTTGAATCCTAATCCCTTTGAAAGACCGGGGGAGGGGGGGTTGCTTTACAGCAGAGGAGAGAACATTCTAAGTATAAAAAGTTGGATACTAATCAATATATCCAAATAAATCCTCATCTTACAAACACAATTGGGACTGGAACTTCAACTGGTAAACAATGTAATCATTAAATGAGTAGCACCCAATTTTATGACCTTTGGGTGGTAGTTATTGACTGAATCATACAATAGTTAAGCAAATCTGGCTTTGCCTATTGACTTTGCTTGTTATAAGCTCCCTGGGAAGGTTGCAAATAGTGGTCATGTCATCCAGGATGCTGTAACTGTCGTAAATGCATGCCAATCGCCAAAGACCCAAATTTTGATCACATGACCATGGGGAAACTGTAACGGCTGTAAGTGACATCACCCTTGGTAAGTCCCTTTTTTCAGCAGAGTCGTAACTTCGAATGGTCTTAACTCTGTACCACATATGTACCTATTGAAATTTTAATGTTCTACTTTGCTTATTTAAAGAAGAAAATCATACTCTGTTTGGGCCACCAACTTTCTAAGACTTTATCTTGAAGGCCTACAAGTCTCTGTATATGCCTGTTGGGAAATGGCAGACAGAACTTCAAAATGTATTCTTTTGTCAACTACTCTGAGAGGATCTTAAAAGAACTGCTACTCACTGCTGTGCCCTCAATGTCAATCAAAGCACTCCTGATAAGAGGAAACATTTGCATATGTATAAATGTATTTTTCCACAATGTACTTAAGATGTTATTGAATACAGATGTTAAAACTGCCACTTCAGAGCACACATGCTGTGTCCATAACAACTTATTTTGAAAACCTATGAATGCCTTTGAAGAGGAATTATTTTAAAAATATCCATCCGATCTTGTTATGCAGAAAAGTCACGTAGAATATAGCAAATTATACATCCATTTTAATGTCTGACACTTGACGCTCAGAAAGCAGAGCGTCCAACACTCCTAGAGAAAAGTGGTAAAATATGCTGGCTTACATCCAGATAATTCCTTCCCACACAAGTGGCCAAGAAATAGAAGGATCTATGCTTACACACATGAGCAGATTATAACAAAGCTTAGGGAATCTATTGTCTGCTGTGCAAATTATTCTAATAGTGTGCTGTGATGGAAACAGAGAGCTGATTCACTGAACCCTTTTTAGCAATGAGAGGCAGACATATTTAAGCCATATCACCTAACACTTCACAGACTTCTTAGAGGTAGTATAAAAAGATACAATACAAGAAATATAAATAGATATTGTTCCCATGCAATACGGTGTGTAAAGAAGCTTTGCACCTGAGTCTTAGTCCTCATACGCAGAGAATATTTATTTCTGGTGAAAGATAAAATCTACCTAAGGCAAAACATCCATCCATAAACATCATTCTTAATATCCTGATGAATAAAAAAGTAATCTTTGGCACATATTTAGAACACAGAAGTTTGTTTATTCCTGTATGAATGAATGAATAATGCAAAGTTGAAATTTAGCAAAATGTCTTCTTTGAGATAGTCCTTACGTCCATCTAGTGCAGTGCTGAAGTAATTCTCCAGAGTTCTATATGAGAACTAAACTCAAATTTTCAATCACTGAGTTATGGTCTTGAAGACAAGCATTAACTGAAAATAGGAGGGTGGGGGAAGATGTTGTTCAAACTGGTTCTATAATGATACTTGCATCAGATTTCTAGGCAGACTCTCAACCAAACACTAACAAATCCCAAACTTGTTTAGTTTTAGAAAGAATGTTGCCCAAAACATTTCTTACATATTATGACTATGTTCCAACCAACCTAGCCACTGTATGTCTAATGGGATTTGCACACTGATCTCTTTGGCCATGATTTTTTTTTTTACTTTTTATTCAGTAGCTGTATTTAGTAGGAGACATGGATATGTGTAGACATAGTATGTTGTGATTTCATTTATACCACTTTTTTTCGTTCAGATGTTCAAGGTAGTTCACAAAAGACAGTGATTAATACACATGCATTAATCCACAAACCAGTCCCAGAGTTTTCAACAGCTGCATCAAAATGTTGTATCTGGCAGAGGGAGAACAGCAAAACTCCCTGCAGCTATTCTTTTCTGCCAAAGAGTGGGGCTAGGCTTAGTTTTATTTTATGTTTTACTTTTCTGCTACATCATCTTCAGCCCTCTCTATTGTTCAGACATATTTTAATATGGCTTTTAAAAGGCAGACTATTCAAATAAACGTATTAGCAATAAAGAAGTTCATAGGATTGTGCAATAGAGTGGATTCTGATGCTTCAGTAAAGTGATCCCTGTCCTACTCTGACAAAGGCTACATGGTCTAAATAATATCACATATCTTCAATGTAAGAAAAGCCATCTGAATAGATTCAAATTCTCCTGTATATTTTTCAAAAATTGCATGGTATTTTTTTAAAATATTAATATTCACACTATGAATCCTTAGGACAGGCAGAATAAAGATTTGGGAAATCTATTTTGTTATTTTTTTAAAAAAAATACTCTTTAGTTTAGTATATTAGTAAAATCTTGAAATCCAGTTGTTTAAACCAGATCAATAGAATGGCTTAAGCAATCCAATATAGACCAAGGATTAACACCATGAAAACATGCATGAGCACAGACAGAAGTTTGCGATTGGTAGAAAATCCAAATTCGTAACTGCTTATCCTTTTAGAATTCTTTTTCATCAGCTTAAAGGAAACACACTATCTGTTATCTCTGTTAGACAAAATCAGATAGAAAACGACCATGAGTGACCTTGGGAAGAAAGCTATATGCAGCCAGCATTTGCCGTGCAAAGGGCCAGGCTAGGAATGCCTGATGAGCAACGGGAGCAAAAGACCATGAAGGTCAACTAGGGTGGCAGGGGTCATGAACTGCAGGGGGCAAAAAGGGCATGGATGTAGGGAAATAAGCAGATGGAGGGAGTGGCAGCACCCCTGTAGTCTGATGCGCTCTCAAGCACCTGAAGTTTGATCACATGACTGCGTTGGCACTGTAACAACCATAATTTTGTGGAACGGACGGAAGTCCCTTTGCAATTCACTAATGTCACTGTCAGCAGTTATTGAGTCAATGGTCATAAGTCAAGGACTACCTGTCACCCTTTTAATGATAACACAGAATATAGACACATCAAATACAGCAGCCCAATCCAAGCAGTAACTGGGTTCACATATCATACTAAGTCAAAACCAAAAAAAATACACCACAGCAAGCGATATGAACCTGGATCATGCATTCTCCTCAGTGTGTTGGCAATATGTAGATTAGCCTTCTATAACCTGGTATCCTCCAGAAAGCTGATTTAGGACAGTTTCTTTCTGAATACTACCCCTCCCAGAAAACACAACATCCTAAGGAAATTACACTGATGGTATACCTTCCTTTTCTTTCCTAATGCCAACATCTAATTTTTGCCTTTGCCATCTCAAGAAACAATACAATTGAACAAGAGCTATAGTGCCAAGCAGTTTCTCAACTCCAGAACCATCCAGCTTAATATAGGGTGTGGTGGTTTGATAGCCTACAGGAGGTAGCTTAGGCAAGTTACCACAGATGTTTTAGTAACATAAGTATTTTCAGAGAATCTTGCAAAGAATTGCTAATATTTCCACAAAGCAGTTAAGAGTAGATTCATGTAGCGACTCATCACCAAGATAGTTTTTCATTGAAAGAAAGCATACTCTGGTCACTAAGAAATTACACTACTTATATTCCACAAATATCATTGAATAAAGGAAGTCCAGAAAAGAAGTTAGATATGAATGTACAGGTAGGAGAAATTTTCAAAAAGTATTTTCTTGAGGCCTCATATAAATAAATATCATCAAGAGTCAACAAGCCAGTCTTGTTGAATTAGTTGGGTAAATTCAAATAACTTTAATTTGGTAAATTTAGTCAAAGTGGTTTTCTCAGTAACAATATAGAATTGGTTTATTCCAGCATTCTTAGTTTAGCCTGCAGCCTTGAGATTCTTTATGAAATCCAGAACTAGTTTAAATCCTGCTTTTTGAGATCACCCAAGGTCAGTTAGGTGTTGCCACCTGTATTCGGCTATGAGAGAATATGTAAATCTAGCCTTCAGGTGCATTCAAATTGCCCTTTATTGTTGTAAACATACATGAGTTAATGGTAGATGTGTTATTACATGCAGGACCTGGAAGTGGAAGAACAGATGCCAGAAATCTTTACTGGCGCTAAGTAACAGCATTGTTCTTTCAAGTTTAACTTTTGTTAAGGTACTTTCAGTAAGCCATTTTGTTTACATATTCACCTTTTCCCACTCACAAATTAAGTCCACCCTGAAATCATATACCATTTCATCCAAGAAATCCCTTCTTCATGCTTATACATGCTTCACTATGGAATTTTTGGCATTTTCTGAGCTTGGTTGTTGCTTAGAGATGTTTCATTACCCAACTAAGTAATATCATCTGTGTCACTGATGATGTTACCTAGTTGGGTATTGAAATTCTTGCAAACAATCAAGCTCAGAGAGCACAGTTCAGCCCTGAGCTACATATATTTCTTTTTACTGGATGCATGCTTTACCTTTGAAACTCTCCACAATTTCTATTTTAAAAATACTGAAGCAGAGACAAATCTCTGTCATTTGACCATTTCCACTAATAACTCATAGCTCTTCCAGAAATATCCAGTAATCCCAGTAATTCAAGTGATCCCAGTTGCTTGCCTCAATCTTGTCAAGCATAATTTGTTATAATCCATCATCTGCTTGTATCACATGCCCAAATAATACTAATGCTTGCTCAGAGACTTATTGATTTGTTATTTATTCTCACACTTTGTGTTATCTTAATTCAAGAAAGATCTCTGACGGAAGAAAAACTGGTTATACACATTTTATTTTAGTGAAATATTTTCCATTAAATTCCTTCTTAATTTCTGTATGAAAATTAATATTAAGATCAACATGATTAATTCATTATTGCTCTTGTCTTGACCATTTCTTCCCATCATCTGGTGAGGACATATTCCATCTTTCTTATATAAGTACTTACTGTATTTACTATTCATTTTGGCTACATCTTCTACCATACCTCTGACATAGATCTTAATAATGTTGAAATGTGTAATCAGAGCTTCAGGGTATAGAATACTTTAGGGACAAGCTTCATTTTCCTCCCCAATTACCAGATTAAAATCCATTGACTTTAGAGTTAAAGGTATAGAATGCAAATGTATCCAATAATGGTATCTGCCAACAAAGGATAAGTAAACTGCTGGAGCAAACAACCTTTCCTGCTGGAGGGTCATAGCTGCAGACTAAAGACAGTTACTATCATCCTGGTCAAACCATCCAGTTTAAGTCATTGGAGGCACTTTAAACAAGCTTATTGTAAACCAGCATAGGAAAACATATGGGAAGTTTTTCATTCTAAAATACCCATACAGGTAGTCTTTGGTTTACAATAGCAACTGGGACTAGGATTGTCATTACTAAGCAATGAGGTCATAAAACATGATATATATGACCACATTGCTTAGCAACAGCAACCCCAGCTGTCCTGGTTGCCCTTATAACTCCAAGATATGCAGGTTATTAAAAAGGAATCCCAGTTTAAGAAGCACCGGGGTGCCACGGGACGCTAGTGTGGTGCCGCAAGGAATGGGTTAGGCTAGAAGATGCACTGGCAGGGCCGGCATAGGCCACAGATGAGTCAAGGGAGGCCAGGCGGAGAGGCTTACTGTGGTAGGGGATGCTGCAGGTGTAATTAGGTTTACTGACATCATACTATTGGATCACAGTAAAAAATCTGCAAATATTTAATAGGAGGATGAAACAGATATCTTGGTTTGCATAAGGGAATTCCTTGCTACATTTCAACATATTATTCCTGTAACATTAATATGTTTTTTTTATTTGATATTTTCTATTTCAGTTGTTTTTTGGTGGTAATTATCTGATTCAATTGTCTTTAAAAAGTTATTAGTAGATGCTTTTTACTTTTTAAAAGTCTGTCGGTTGAATGCAAATCGAATGTAATTCTCTTGCAAATGTACACAATTTTGAAATGCAAATGTAATTCTGAATTATATAGCAAAAATTTCAAATGGTTATAAATTAATTGAGCATAGGACACTGCAGAAAAAATACTTTCTTACAATGGAAAAATGATGCCACCCCACCTTTGCAATCTTTGACTGATAATACATTTGACCCTCTGCTTATCAACTAGCTTTCTATTGATGTAATGGAAAGACTGATCAATATTAGTATGTGGTCAAAGTTTAATGCTATTTTTAAAAACTGAGCTACTTATATACTTTTTATATTTTATTGTTCTCTTTCATTTTTTAAACCTTTATTTCTGAGTCTTAATATAAAAACATATGTAAGATATACTGAGAATTGTCTCAGAATGCTAAACCATGATACAGCATTGCCTGGAAATAAAATTAATGGGATTTCATTTCCAAAGAAATGGAGCAAAAGGTCAGGTTTTTTATTTAATAAATCTAATACTAAGCCACATACAAGGATCAACCCTTGATGTAATCCTTAAATCCATTTAAAAACTCTAACCAAGAGCCTAAAAATCTGAAATCATGTAGTTGCCCCCAAGAAATCAATCTCTGCACACAAAGTCCAGAAAACAAACAAAATAAAAAATGTCAGGGATACACTATTTCTGTGGAAGC
The DNA here is from genome assembly GCA_022577455.1 of Arizona elegans. NCBI lineage: Eukaryota > Metazoa > Chordata > Lepidosauria > Squamata > Colubridae > Arizona > Arizona elegans. Next base: position 21,406,747 of record JAKOOJ010000001.1, on the reverse strand, counting down.
CTCACTCCATGAAAACTCAGTGGTTTGGACATTAAGATATGAACAAATTTCAAAAGGTTGTGGGTGAAATTTAAAAAAATGGAATTCTGGCTTGTTATTCAATATGCCCAATACAAATCGCATGTCATATGCCCACATACCTACTACTGCCTATTATTAAGTTATTAGCTCAAAGGCCTCCAGCAAGATGGTACAGATAAAATACAGAGAAATATATAAAATAAGTAGAACATTTTGGAAATCAGTTGTCTCTAAAAATAGACACCCTAAAAGTATTTAAATACATTCATTATTGAACAACCTGATAATTGCAGTGTCAAATTTTAAAACACAGAAGATAAATTCATATCACACAAAAATGCCAACAATTTTAACATTAATATTATTCAGAGGTACTCATCCTGCTAAATATTGAATTCTAAAACCAATAAGAAAAGCCCAATCTGTGTTTCTTTAGACCACAAACAATTCATTTATTAATCGAGTAATTGAAAGGTCAAACACAAAAATGCCTTCACATAAAAGATGTAGTTAAAAGCATTTGGCAGTGATGTGAATAAGGATCACTAGGTGGAACAATAATGTTTTACAGCCAACCAAGGGAAAATTACTTTTGATTAAAATCCAGAATGCCATCACCTGAGCCCCAGCAGGTCAGTTCTCACTGCTACTCTGTACTCATCTCCACCAAGTGGAGCTACTTCCCATGGCATCTTCTGTCCCAAAGTACATCTATGCAAGGTAATAAATTAAAATTGGCAAGATCTCAGGACAAGGTAACTTGTTTTGCAGTTGATAATACCTTAACAATGCAACATCAGAGTGCAGGTTGTCTATGTTTATGGTAAAAACAAGTCCATATTAGAAACAGGAAGAGGAAGAAGTCTTAAATGAAAGGTCAATACTATTTCACAAAGATACATCCGCTGTGAATTCAATTAAATGGGCTAGTAGAAACACAGGTTAGATTAAACCCTGCACTTGTGTTAATTAAACAGGACTATATATTACCAGAAGTAGGTAGCTATGGGGTAGATTTTCATATAAGCATGCATAAAACAGGTGAAGCAAGATGCAAGTTTTTTTAATAGACAAAAAAGTATGAAGAAAACTTTTACCTGCAAGGCAAAGATGTCCAAGTTTTGAATAAAGTCAAACTTCCACTGATGGGTCAACTTCAGCAAGAAAGATGTCTGGAAGCCAATTTACTCTTTATACAGAAACAAAATGCATGAATTAGAAACCAGGACTTACCATTGAGACCATTTGGGATGCTCCGGTGGTGAAGAGGAGCAGAAAGGTCATCCATAGATCTCCGGATGACTCCAGCTTTGTTTTCAACAACTTTGTGATGGTGAAGGAGATGATGGTGGTGATCTGGACTTCCTGCACTGCCAGCGCTGGATGTACTACTCCCATCTCCAACATCCCTGGTTCCAGAACCTCCATTGAGGTTGGTGAGACTAGCTTGGCTATCTATGGAGCTTCGGGAGCCTGCTCCATTCCTCTCTTCATCCAGCATTAGCACAATTTCCTTCAGCTCAACATTTTCTCTCAAAAGGGATTCTTGCTTGGCTTCTAATTCTTTCAGCTTCTGCTGGTACATTCCAACTTCCTTCCACATTACACCTGCAGTGTGTCTCCCAAACCTCTGCCATTCCCTGGACAGCTTTTTCCCCTTTTGCCTGTCATCATCCAAGAAACAGCAGAGCTCCCTCAGTTCCTGGTTATCATCCTGCAGCTTCTGATTAACTTCTTTCAACCCCCTGATCTCGTGCAGGTGAACTTGGAGTCTTCTGTTCACATCTTTCATCAAGTTGCTGTGCTCCACCATCAAGTTCATTTTTTCATTCTCTACTTTCTTCAGCTTTTTCACCAATTCTTCCTTGTTCCATCTCAACAGATCTTCTTCTGTCATTTTGGTCAGGTCTTCCTTTGAACCTTCCACAGAATTTTTTGACATTTTTATATTCTACTTCCTCTTTGGAAGGAGAGGAGACACAAACTGTTCTTTTCAAGGAATATATTTTAAATACTCTACAAGTTCAATATTCACAGCAACATTGTGGAATGTGATTTTGTATTTTTAAAATCCTACAATTCTTCAGAGAGCACAAGAACACAAAAAACTGTAAATCCACTCATTTCTGTAAAATGTTTTCTCTGCCTTACAACTCCCATGCCTAAATAAAATAAAAATGAAAAAGAATGAGCACCCGGAGCTTCAAATATATATATTTAAATATATATATTTAAAGCCTTTCAAAAGTGAAGCAAGTCAACTTACCCAAGGCTAACACAGCCGCAGCAATAAGAATAGAATCTGTTAGCTTAAAAATCAACCTGCTTGGGTTCAGTATCCACGCCGCGTAGATTTCCAACAGATAAAAGCTATATGAGGCTGAGAAACGGTCAGGTTCCAAGTTTAAATGACCCAACCCCTCCGTCTGCAGCAAATTAGAGTTGAAAAGAATAAAAGAAAATGCAATTTTTAAAAAACCGATCCCTTCCTCCGCTTTTTTTTTTAATGCTTTTAGTTCTAAGACAGCCCTCCGGATGATGTCAGTCTCTTTGTAAAACTGCATTTAAATTTTCAGAACCACCATCGGAAAGGAACTGAGAAAGCTTAGAACAAGGCATCGCCTATTATTTCAAGCCAGAGGGAGGGAGGGAGGAAGACGGGAAAGGACATTCCAGGATGAGAATCTGCAATACACCTTGGAGAAGCAACGCGAAGAATAAAAGCAAGGACCTAAAATAAGAGAGAAATCCAATAAGCACAGCGGCTTATCTTCGCGTACCGCTCCACTCGATCCTCCGGCACACTGCTCGGTTTTATGGGAGGGAGGGGATTAGCGGATTGGGCACCTCCTCCTGACTCCTGAGTAGCCAATCAGATGGTCCGGGCTCGGTTCTTCTCCCTGCCCCAGCCTGGCGCGTTCAGGTTGCATTTCATTTTCCGCCTTGGGTCGGGTTACGAGGAGAAGCGATAATTTCTCCCGGAACCAATGAGCGGGCGGCAAGGGCGCGTTTCAAAAAAGCAGGTACAAAGGCAAAGGTAGAGCGCCGTGCCTCTCTTAAAGGGGCCGCGATCTCTTTTCCACTTCTGCCTGGAACGAGAGCCCTCCGTGAAACCACCCCGCATCCCTCCCTTGCCTGCGACTCCCCCCCCCCCAAAAGTCAGCTTCTTATTTTAGGAAGGGACGTTTGGACGAGAGGATTCAGAGTTGGGGGGGGGGAGAGGGGGCGGAAATAACGAGTTGCCCTGCGGAGCCAAAAAGGGCCGTCGGATCTACGTCGAGGTTTTCTTTGATGTTAAAGGCCTCCCCACCCTTCGATTAAATGGCATTTTTCCCCCTCGTCTTTCCCTGCGTCTTTCTGCGCGGGTGAGCCACGGGCTCCATTTTGAGGACGACGACGAACGCGTGAAGGAAATAATTCGATGGCTCGCTCGACCCTGCTTTCGTCACGAGCCGGAGAAACGTTTGGGAAGGCCGCGGGGGGGTGGGCAACGGTTGGGGTTCCCGAGAAAAGCCCCACGGAGCGCTCCCCTGGGCGAGAGCCGTGAAAACCCTTTGCGAACTGACAGGAAGAGGAGGCGCTTTCAAGTGGCTCTTCGGTGGGCGGTAAGAGATCTGGGTTGAAGAACTCCTGGCCACCCCGAGAGGGCGACGAGGAGAAACCGGGAGCCTGGTAGCTGCACTCTTAGGCCGAAGCGACTCGGAACTTGTGGGGATTGGGGATTCCTCTGGAAAATCCCGCCAGAACTCAGGAGGTTATTTTGGGCGAACTAATGTGGAAGGCGAGGCTGATGTGAGGTAGAAAGAAGGGGGCTTTTTTTCGGTTTGGACTAAAAAATGGGTTTATTTATACCTGGAGGTGGAGGGGAGAGAACCTAACCATTGAAGCCTCTTTATAGTTAGTTACCTTGTGCAGAGCCCAGCGAGAAGTAAACCATGGTTTAGTTCAGGGATCTGCAACCATAAACACTCAAAGAGCCATTTGGACCCATTTCCCACAGAAAAGAAAACACTGGGAGCCACAAAACCCTTCCCGTGCCTGACTATTTCTTGAGCAGCCACAAAACTAGCATATGTACTTGAATTAAACGTTCTGTTTTCTTCTGAAACTTTTCTTTTCTTGGATTTATCCATGGTTGGATTGAAATGCTCAATAAATCGCATTCCGGCGGGTGTCACACATTGGTGGTTGTGACGCATATTTTGAGTGACAAGGAGCCGCAGCAGAGGGGTGAAGGAGCCACATGCAGCTCCAGAACCCCAGGTTGCTGATCCCTGGTTTAGTTAATCATAGTGGAGTTCCTTGTATCAGCAACAGCTTTGTAAAATGCCATGAACTCGGACCACCACCACACCACCTTCAGTAGCCTCCGATTCTCAAAGACCGCCTGGACAAAATCCCTGCAGTTTCTTGGTAGGTTTTTCCAGAAGTGGTTTGCCATTGCCTCTTTCCTAGGGCTGAGAGAAGGTGACTGGCCCAAGGTCACCCTTGCTGGCTTTGTGGCTAAAGCAGGACTAGAGCTCATGGTCTTCAGGTTTCTAGCCTGATCCTTTGACCATTACACCAACCTGGCTGTCATGAATGTAATGTTTTTTCAAATAACAGAAGGTTGGCAATGTTACTGACCTACTGGAGGCATTGGGGGTTTGGAGAGATTATCATAGGTACTGACACAAAGTAGATCGCAATTGACTATTTCCGAAAGGGCTATCGCTGACAAAAGTCAATCAGAGAATAAAGATCTACCAGAAGGCAAACTGGCCCTTGTTCCCTGCCTACCCACTCATGATAGTTCTGTATTTACTATCAAATTAAAATGGCCCTGTTTTTAGGCATAGGGCAGCCTTCCAAACAATGCATTTCTAAGAATGCCTTTGGGGCCTATTTGGATCAGCAATTTTGCACAATAAAGACATTGCTGGGGGTGCTGTGCTTTGGTTTGCAGCAGGTTCTTGTACCTTTATTTTAATTAACATTTAATTAACATATTTTAAAGTATAATAAAATGATAGGGAAAGCCTGGCAAACATCAGAAGTATTCACACGTATGTTTGTTGCTGTACGTGTCAAATTGCCAATCCTGTTCTAGTTAAGCTTCTCCAACTGATGCTGTCCACATATTATACAGTTTTCATACAACCACTAAGCAACAAATTAGCAATATTTTAGCCTAGTATGTGGTCCAAGTTAGTAGTTACTGGTTCAGCGTGCCACACAAATCCAGAAAATCGCTCCATTACATGAATGGATAACTCTCTTGGACTTCAGTTCCCCATTATATGATATGCCCTTGTTGGCTGTTCCAGTTAAGGCTGATGGGTGTTGTAGTTCACAAATATTTAGGTTACCTGAATGGTTTGATCTTGTATATTTACACAACACAATCCGAAGTTTTGTAATCACAAAATTGGTGGTTTCATAACTCTGAAGCCAGTGTGTGTTAAGATTAATATTATTAAGATTAAGGAATAATTAAAGAAGTTTCTTAATTCAACTTTTACCCAATACAGGGGAAAATTAAATTCTTTACAAGTAGTTGTCAATGTATAAATATTTGTTTAATGGCCATTCAAAATTATAATGGCACTGAAAAAAGTGACTTATGTTTTTCAATTTATGCAGTGTCCCCATGTTAACATGATCACAATTCAGATGCTTGACAACTAGCATGTATTTATGTTGGTTACAGTGACTTGGGGTCATGTGATCACCTTTTTGTCACCTACTGACAAGCAAAGTCAATAGGGAAGCCAGATTCACTTAACAACTACAGTGATTCACTTAACTGTGGCAAGAAAGGTTGAAAAAGGCAAAATTCATTTAACAACTGTCTTGCTTAGCAATGGAAATTTTGAACTCAGTTGTGGGTGTAAGTACAGGAGTATCTATATAGTTTATTTCTGAGTAAATATGTTTAATATTACATATAGGAAAAGAAGAGGCAGAGGAGGGGGCGGAGTCAAGAGAGGAATCAGCCTAGAGTCATTATGTTCCTGCAAGCAGTCCAAGTCCAGCTTTACATGACAGGCTGAGCCTAGGCGCTGGAAGAGATCTAAGTCTAGTCCACCTTGAATGCCTTCTTATTCCTGCTTGTTTCCCTTGACTGTTAATACGTCAGATTCTTATAGAGAGCTTAAGTTTGCAATAAATCTTTATACTAATTTGAATTGTCTGAATCTCCTGATTTCCCAGCACTTGACATCAGCCCCCTCTTAAATTCTGTTAATACTCATCTAGCACTAAATTAGTGTATAAAATGTGCATAAGTATGAGCAGTAAAATCAGCTTAACTGGAACCTAGAATGGTTCTGATTCTTGTGCCTGACATTACACTACAGAATTTTAGAATTTATATAAAATCTTGAATTTTATTTATTTGGAAAGTTATACAGTGCTCTTTTGAACCATTTTTTTTTAATTAGAGCACACAAAACTATAATTTAAAATTTAAACTTAGGAAATTAAAACAGGAGCTGGTATGCATGCTGTAGGTAGTAAAGCAGCAAGAAATAATTATTTAAACAATTTAAAATTTCAGTGATGGTATTGTAATATTAGCATATTAAAAGGTTTGGAAGATTTTAATTATTACTGAGCTGTCTATGTATGATGGTAATACCTTATTATAGAGAGGTAGGTCATGCAGGGTTTTCAGTCTTTAGTCTTTTTTTAAATACAAAAGTGATTATACAGTATATCGACAAACATTATTTTCCATATATATATACTGATTTCTTTTGTTTCACTCTAATTTTTTAATCTAACAAGCTTTACAGATTTTTTTAAGTGAAAATACCATGAAAAGAAACAGTGGGATAAAGTGCAAATGTTCCAAGCATTGTGCCTCAACTATTCCATCTTTAGCTCTCTCGAAAAATCTGGTTTCTGTCTTTGAAAATACCAATCAAAAATAATCTGGACACATCTCTAAAGAATAGAAGACATGTATGTCATTTGAAGACAACAGAATTCTTGTAAGTGGGATGCGGATGCATGGTTATGATAAATGCGTGCATCCTGTTTCTACAGCTAGCTAACAAAGCCAATTCCTGCCCTGTCTCAAAGGAAATTGCTTTCTTCTGTGCTAATTTGTGACAGGGAAATAAGGCTGTTAATAAACAATAGATCAAGCATCACATTTAGCCAGGGGACTTTCATCAAGCTGTGAATGTAAGATTTTTAATGTGCATACCACACTAAGCTTTTTATACCCACCTAATACAGCATCAATGCCTATAAAATTCGCTATATTTAAGAAGACATTTTTTCTTCTCTGCTAATGGGAAACAATTTTACTGAGTAATACTTAATATGACAAGATTTATGGAAAGCTCACAAGGCTGGATTTTCTTTGCAGCTGATTATTATTTTCAGGATTATGAATTAAACTATACCTACTCTTTTTATGTATGATCGTCCATACAAAAATTAGCACAGAAAAAAGCATTTTTTAGGATTGTATGAAAATTGTATGCAATTTTCCTACACTGGTTTTAAGATAATTTCTAACATCTTCCTTGCTAAACTACCATAAGTATTTATGAAGCTAGTAGGCCTTAGAAAAAATAACTTTTCTGAGGTGTACTCATAGTTAATTATTATTATTAATTATTGCAAATAATAATTATTAATAATTATTGTAAATAATTAATTACAGAATTAAATAATTGAACAAACCCAGATAAACTAAAAATACAAACTGAGAAAAAAGAATCTTTTTTATACTTAATAGACAGCCCCTCTAAGAGTCTTCTCCAGAAAATACCCAGTCAACTTCTCAAGTTCCCAGCTCAGTTCTGGAATGAGTCCAGCACAAATGCACAAAGCTGGAGCAGTCCACAAGGCAAGGCAACACCAAGGTCCACTGTCAGGGGTCTAGAGAACAGGGTTCAAGGCAAAGACAGGTCCAAGAGTCGAGTCATGAATCCAGGGTCTAAAATCAGGGTGTCAGGGTGAGGAAACTCAACTAAGTGACTGGCAAATGCTAGGCAACAAAATGGATGTGTTGTTCCCAACATCATTTCCATCCTCCTGCTGTGTTAAATAGCACCTGGTGTAGCCCATCGAGAGGCAAAACTGCCACTTCACAAGTAGCTGGGCTGATCTCCATTGCTCCAGTCTGTTCTCCACCCTGCATGCTCACAATGGGTGGAGGAGGCAGTTCCTCCTCCTTGCTGGCCAACTGCAGCTGCAGGCTCTCTACACCCAAAGCTTCAGGGCTGTCCTACAGCTGTTTCTCAACTGACCCATGCTAAGGTGGCTGCTGGTCTGATTGCTCTCTGTGCACCTGCTCCACCGCACTCGGACTCATCACTCCCTGTTTGGAGCCACTGGCCACCTCCGGACATGCGGCCACCTCCGTGGTGCATGCCTGGGACTGACTTATCTTCCCGCAAGCTGGTATCTGGAGAGGCATCCAGGGAAGCATCAGAGGAGGCCATCACATCCTCATTCCTTTTTCCAAAATAGATCTCATATTTCTGACAATCATTCCATGATATCTAATATCACATTTCAAACATCACATTTATTTGCCATTTGTGAATTTTAGGATAATGTCAGGCAAACTTTAAACTTTGATTTTTCTGGTAGCTTATTGATAACCTTTTATACATACTTCTCATTCCCCCCCTGTGAAGTAGACATAATAGCTACATTGTTGACATATAGTAATGCTGGAATTGCACAATCAGCTAAAATAGGTGATGGACTAAAACAGGAAGCTCTTGGATTATTGGATTTAAATATAAATTAAACAGTAATGGACTTAATATGTAAACTTGTCTTACATCTCTATAAATTGAGATCGCTTTAGATATATGATCCTAAGGTGTACATCTTATTCTCTGGTAGATATTTGAGTAAAGTGGCTGAATAAGAAAAAGCAGCATTTTTCTATAGAAGACTACCTCAGACTGTCCCAGTCTCTTGTTAAGATAAAATCTGTCTTCAAATCATCAAAAGTTGCAAACAGGGAATGTTGAGCCTAGAATATTTTTCTGACAAGAGTACCACACAACAATCTAATGCTGGTTTTTTCCCTCTAAATCCATCCTCTTCTTCAGCAATGATATTTCCATTTTGTAGTCAATACACTAATTTTAGATAAAGAAATCTGGTATAAACTTTATTATGTTTAATAAACTTAGACTTATAATTTGTATGGTCAAATGTATTTCTTTTATTTCTGTGTAAAATGGGAATTGGCCTGGGTTAATATGTGTGAATAAAGTGGCCAAAATTGGTATAAATTGGATAAAATCAACCCTAGATGTTAATTTGGCTATAAGATCTTTAGCCTCAGTTATGAATATTGATGGCCATGTGTGAGCTCATAATGAGAGGGAATCAGAGAGATTACAGCAGATTCCCTTTTAAATATTTTATAGAAATAATCCTCCCATTTATCTGCAGATATTTGTGTGATAGGGCTAAAATGTCTATCTGTAAGGAAACAACTGATTAAGCGCTAAAACCAAGTGGTAGAATTCTCTGTTCATAAGTGATATTCAGGGGTGTATTAACATTGATAAGTGGAAGCAATCTAGCAGTGATCTATATTTTGTACAACTTTTTGATGAACGAAATTTGGATACTAGTTATAAAACAAAAATTGAAATAAGTCTCATCAATTATTGTTTTAGAATAATGTCACCACTGAACAAAGTAAAAGAAATTTCCATATAAAAGGCATGGATATCTGCAGAATTCAGTCAAAAAGCTGGAGATAGCAGCCACAACAGTCTGATTGAATTTCTGCTTTTTATGTGCAACAGTTTTTTTTAAAAAAATAAGGCAGGCAGAGCTTTGATCACAATGTTCATGGCCAGCATTTAATTTTTTTTTTTTTTAAACCATTTCCTGTGGACATCTCAGGTAAAAAAGTAAACCATTTTTATTTCTGAATTAATATATGTATTCTTGACAGCAACATAATTTTGTGGTTCTTTAAGGACTGACAAATGTTACAAGCTTTTGTAGTTCACATTATTGCAACTTAATCTTGCTACTGTAAATTCTTATGAAAATATCCCCTCTACAGGTCAAAATCAGAATTGCAAACATTTTTTTCCCCAAGTCATTTCATTCTATTAACTTTTACCTATTAAGTTTTATTCCTATGCTTAAAGTAAAAAAAAAAATCACAATGCAGTTGGACTGGCATTAAGAATGAGATATCCTTTCCATAAACTAGTAAACCACTAGTTTCAGATCTCAAGTATATACAAATGTATGTTTCAAAGCATGCTAAGCTGCAAACTCGCCTGCTGTATTTATATCTTTATCTACTTGATTAAATCATCATTCATTAAGTATGCTAATATTCTGATTGCAGTTGATGTAAAATTAATGTAGGTGCAAGAGCATATAAGACTTCTTATCATGCCCAAAAGCTGCTGGAGTGACCAGAAGAGATAAAATAAAAATGAGACCATAAGAGAAAGAATATGATAAAACCAGTCCTAAACTACATCCAAAAACAATAAATAAAGTGGTTTGTTCATCTGGAGAAGATGTCTTGCGATTACATACGTATAATATACAAAAATATATACCATGCATATACAAAAAGATGAGAAAGTCAAAGAATATGAGGCAGATCCAAAAGAAGATAGACAACATCAAAGACACACCACAGCAACATCAATTAACAATGGTTGACGACACCAGAAGAGCAAGAGCCAGAACTTTTTATCTCCCTTGACACCTGAAGCAGTAAAAGAGAAGATCATGCCCAAAGTATTAACAAGTAATTACACTTTTGTATCTCCTGATAACTAATGATATCCTAAATCTGAGAATCATTCAGAGAACAGAAGTTTAGTGCATGCTTACATGTTGTCTAATGAGGAAACCAAACAAATAATACAATAGGCATGCCAAAAGTCAGCAAATCATTTTTTTCAGCCTTGAATCAAATCAATTTTTTTTGAAGGACATAGCAAAATACTTAAAACTATGTAAAATGATATAGCACTATTAACTGTAGCAGTACAATATTGTTTTCAGATACTATTAAATAACACTTAACATCCTGTATACTATTTCCTTTAGCAAAATTGCTGAAGCTTTTTTTCATTTAAACTATTGAGCCAAAAAGTCTCAATCACACTCTTAATATACTTTTTCTTTCAAGATCTGGCACAGCTAATATTAGTACAGCTGCAATTTTTCTCTTAGTGAGACATATATATTATTCTGCATAAACTATTTATGATGGAAGTCTGTGTCTGGTTGAAGATTTCCAGTGAGAGATTATCAAGGTTAGGTATATTTAACAGAATGGTTCTCTTAATGTTAAGAAAATGTAACATAAGTTAAGTCCCTTCTGTTTAGTTCTGTATGAAGATTTTTGTGTAATACAACCAACAATACCATAGGATAATATTTCATTTACAATACTCAGTCACTAGGTATATTTCTAAAATGACTGTAAAAGGTTAGGAGTTTCCTTGAATGTCTTTTGTACTATTTTAACTGTCCTGTCCTGTCCTATTTTAAGAGTCTGAAATCTGAGCAAGAAACAAAAGAGGAACCAACTCTCCATAAGCAGTCCAGAATCAACAGTAGATCTCAATAAACCGAATTGGGATCTGAAGGAAAAATTTTGAAGGTAACACCCCCCCCCCCCGAAATATCAGAGCCAAGCAACCAAACAAATTTAAAAGAACTTTTAGAACACAATGTTGTTGGTATTGTATAGAAACTGAATGAGAAAAAATATTTCAGTATTTTGGGGATAGTACCAGGTGGAAATATATTATTTGTGTTCCTTGAGTGATATAGTCATTTTACTAATGGAATATAATATCAATATGGATATGGCCTAAACAAGGCTTGATATTTGACTCATGAGTATATTTACTGATTTAAAGGAAGCTTATTTCTGGTTACCTGAAATGTACCATAACTAAATTTCTTTAAATAGTTTTAATCCCATTCATATTATTTGCTGATATCAATTTTCCTAAACTCATCAGACATTTGTTGCTGAGAAGGAAGCACATCCCAAGGGCTCAGCGTAACAGCAATATATGTTTGGGGTTTTCTTTTCTTTTCTTTATTTTAAAGCTCCTGGTTCAAATACAAGCAAACTTGGCAGTGATTGAATGCTGCTACCATCTGACAGCTGTTAACTAGCCAATATGAAGTAAGTGAATGTTTTCAGTCCACAGGGAGCAGATGTCAGCTCTAGAATAATTTCTTCTAATACCATGAGAAATTCAGTTAGCACAACAATAAAAGTACAGGCCAAACAAAGATGGAAGCCATCTCTCCTACCCGAGTCTCATTAATTTGGGAGATTTTAAAAGGAGTTAGCTAATGATATTGTTTACAAACTGCTTCCTAGTTAAGGAGATCGCCCATAAGAGAAAATACTGTACACAGATGGAGTTGCCTTTTAATAAAAAACAAAACAGAATTGTGTCTCTTAATAAGCTTCAATCAGCCATGCATTTCAATCAGCCAATTCTTGGCAACTTCCCAAATGCATTTTTTCTGGAAATCATATGGAAATGGTTTGCCCCTACTTGCAAGTGCTATGTTTTTTCTTTCTGTACAACTTCTCAATTTCTTTTACAGACCTGGGATTTCCAACCCAAGTACTAACTAGGTTCAATCTTGCATAGTTTTTTAGTTCAACTAAGGTTGGCCAAGTGCTATACATTGGATATTGTGATCTACTGACTACATCATTTCTATAAATGAGTATCTTTCAGTTTTTCTGTTAGAATTCCAAGTAACACCCCTAATGAAAGAAGACTCCGAGGCCAGAAGTTCCTCAAAGTTCCATTTTATTAGAGATGTCATATTGGCACATCTGGGAAAACCCAAATCTGAAAGCTTCCAGGTTTTCCCCACTCAAAAGAAAGTCCAAGTCCCTTCCTCTGCACCCACACATCCATCACATGGTCTAATCAATGCACTGTCCCAACTGTAGATGTCTCCCAGTCATGCCACTCTAGGTGCAGGGCAGAATGTCCTTTAAAAGAAAAGAATGTTATTATGGCTAGATATCTCCCCAACTCCATACAATCTCCCCTCCCAGTTTCCCACAGCACTAAATGTGGCAGCCCTGAAGATCCAAAGAAAAGCTGGCTTCCAGGGCTAACATTTTCCTGATTCAGTGTTTATCTTTACCCTCAAGTTAAATCTAGAATTTATTTTACATTTTTAAATAAAATTTCTATAATATCTAGTTGCTTGTCTTTAATTTCTTATTTATTCCTTTACTATTTATTTCAGCTTCATGTTTATCCTAAAGGCGAATATGCTGCCAAGACAGTTTAATTTAGGTGAGAATATAAATCACAACCTGTTCTGTTGAATACAACTGAAACCTAACATTGTTTATTTCTGAATATAGAGGTTTAGAAATAATGATAAATTGTAGCCATTATAGGCAACATTGGTACACAAAAACAAATAAATATAATGCAGAAATTTCTGAGCATACAAGCAGTTTGTATATACCTTCATTTCCAAAAAAAGAAATGGCACTCATACATCTGAGAGTAACTTCCATTAAACTCAATAGGTATGTATCTGAAAAAAGACACAGAGACATACATTGTCCTTCATCATTACAACTAAGCTTACTGGGGCAGCATCCTTGCCATTAGTTATTTCTGCTGGACATCTTAATTCAGAAGATTCTTGGGGGCAAGATTCTGGAGGCATCTTGGAGGATAAAATCATTCAATACACATATCATTGGATAGTGACTGAACAATTCTACAGGAAATAACAGAGGCAATGTTCTTTAAGATTATCTGGAAATAATTTGGCCCTATCTATTTTGAGAAAATAGACAGGGTTCTCTGTGACATCAGCCAAACCACTGTTAAATAGGAACCCTGTCTTTAGATAATGGGCAGAAGGAATAAACTTGAGGAAAAGTCACTATCAAGACAACAGTCAGATAACAGGGATCTGAGTCCAGGCCACAACTAGAACCTGAAGTACCTCCATAATTCTCATAAAGATAAAGGGAGGAAGAGGGGAAGCACATTCAGACTTGGAAGATTCTGTTACCATAACCTTATAATAAAAAGCCTTCATGACTGGTTTCTTAGTCTGCTCTACCTTGAAGTGCTGATAAAAGCTGCTGAGGAGGATAACAGGAAGCTGGCAATGTCAGGTATAAATGCCCTACCCGTGCCAGGGACCAGCTATAGCTCAGCAGTGCAAGGGTTAACCCAGACATCCACCTGGCCAGCTCCTCCCATAGACCCCTCCTTACCTGAATCCCCGCCCACAGGTATAAAAGGTGGGCACACTCCTCCATGTTGTTCAGATCCTGATGCAAACCGTGACCATATGATGAACCTGTAAATAAAGGAGAAATATTTAATCTAATGACTCAAGTCTCTTTATTGGGCCTGATCCACCAATCCTCGTAACAAAATGGTAGCAGAGGATGGTTGGTAAGGCCCAGCGATCTCAAACCACAAGACAAGAACCCATACCTACCTACGGAATGGCGACACCCCCGAAGCAACGGGAAAGCAACCCATCGGACTCGCCAGGGAAGGCAGGAACCTCAAACACCCCCAAAACCACCGTGATGGAAGAAAAGGGGGAGATCAAGAAAGGGAAAAGGGCTCACCACGACGACCAAGAAGAAGAAGAGCTGCGACTCGACGTACTGCAGCTGTTGAAGGAGCGAGCCGGCGACAAGAACCTCCTTGCCGACCTGCGAAGCTTCATAATCGACCGCGAGGTGGCAAGGAGCGAAGGAGACTCGGACTCCGAACTCGAGGAGCTGGACTCAGTGAGTGGATCGCCCAAAAGGGCACTTCCAACGGCCACCGAGCCCCAAAGCCCCGCTCAAAATTTGAAACGGCGGCCATCTTTGTCCACGTGGTCGGACAAGATGGCCGACCTCCAACCAATCGGCAGCCAGGGTTCAAAATGGCCGGCGCGCGAAAAATGCCGGACCATGAGCCATGAAGAAAGTGACCAGGGAGAAGGGGCAGAATCGGACTCGGACCCCTGGTACACCCCCAGCGAGCGGCAAGTGGATAGGGCCATGAAGACCCTTGCCGCAGCCTTCGGCCCAGGCCTCAAGATTACAAAGGAGAAACCGGAGAGGCCAAAACAGAAGGGGAGGCGAGGAGAGGTACAACGAAGCACCCACCCGAGAGCCACCGACGCCCGTGCCAGCTCACCAGCCCACCTTCGCACCCCAGGGACACCGTGCCTCCGATCGCCCAAGCCGCGCACCCCGGATCGCGGGGACTGGGGCAGCTACTTACAGCCGTCGCCGGAGACTCAGCACCGTCAGGACATTCATCTCGGGGGAGCAGCCGCAGGACGACGCCTTCCGGACCACACCTGGACCCCCAAGACCGAAGCTGAGGCCTACCCGACCGACCGAGGCCTCTACACCGGAGCCGCGATGAATAGGTCCTTCCACGATGACGGCAGAGCTGAAATGGACTTCGCACATGCACTCTCCCGCCTAGAGGAAGAAGAAAGAAAAAAATTACAAAGCGGGACTTTTAAACTACCGGCAAGCGTTCCCATGCCTTACTGCTGCTATAGGCACATAAGGAACCATGGACAGCAGCCAGCAGTAAGTAATTTTACAAATAGTGCTGGGAACTTACCAGTTGACTTTCCCAAGTTGAGGATGGATGGGGGCAATATCCTAGAGTGGTCACAGCAACTCCAGGTGGTGTTCCTAAAAGAAAATATGTCTCACTTTATTAATGATCCCCCAGAGAGACCATGGACTTTAGAGCTGGATTGCATGCACCATAGGGCATTCTATCTTTTAATTGCCAGCATATCACCCACTATTTACCACTGTATTGGCCATAACCTCACAGTATCAGAAATTATAGGAAAAATGTTTGGGTTATTTTACAGTGAGAGTGTGTCCACCACCACCCAAATTTCCAAAGACTTCTTTTCTGCCAGACTTAAGCCAGGGACACCCATGAGTGAGCACCTAGTGTCCTTAAGCGGTACCAGAGCAGAGCTACACCTTAGGGGAGAAGTTATTTCCGACCAGATCATGAAGAGCGTAATAATTAACTCTTTAGATCACTCATGGAATAACTTCTTGACACACTTAGACACCGTTAGCCTAGGAATGCTATCCGTGGAGAAGCTATCCAATAAGCTGATCACGGAAGATAATCTGAGAAGGAGCCGCCCCGGCCCTCCCAGAGAACATAAGAGTGAGAAGAGAGTAGTCTTCCAAGAGAAACAGCACAACATGCCAGAATGTTATATCTGCGGGTCAAGGGGACACATCAAAAGGGACTGCCCCAAGAACTATAGGGAGAGAGGCAGACCAGAGCATAGGTACAGGCAAACGGAAAGACACACATCTGAAGAAAGGTATAGGCGCAGGGACTCACCCAATCCCAGGGACAGGAGGGGGAACAGACAGCTCGCGCGACAGCAGGACAGGATCCTTATATGGGATAGGGGAGCGCACACACATCACACACCAAGACAAAGACACCAGCTCATGGCTCCTGGACTCGGGAGCCTCCAATCACACCACCTACAATCAGAAACTACTCTCATCATTCAAGAGGGAGGACTTTTCGATCAAAGTTGCAGACCAAAATCAGGTTAGGGTGACAGGCAAAGGGACAGTCACATTGCCAGGCTTGGGGAAAATAGAGGGGGTACTGCTAGTCCTGGGGATACCCCACAACATTCTAGCCGCAGTAAAGCTTAGCAAGGAGTCAGGGGTTGAGGTGACCTTTACAAAAGGTAATGTCAAAGTTAGCAAGGATGGGGAAGATATAGGGAGAGTAACCGTCAACCAAGGGTTACCTTATATAACTTTCTATGAGGATGACACCCACAGCGTGCGCACCAGTTCAGAGAACAGAGGACACCGATCAGGGCAGGACTGAGGGAGAACAGGTAGATGAAAGAGAGGTAGATAACGATGGCGACACGACACAAGAAACACAACACAAGAGACACACCCAAAGGGGGCCCTCAATAGGCAAACCCATGCATGACGACTGTGCTCAGCTGCTACACCGGAAGCTAGGGCACGCCAGTTTCCCCGTGGTCCAGAAAGTGGCCAATTGTACCGAGGGCATCAAAATAAAGAACTGTGAAAACTACCTCGAGTGCTCGGTGTGCAAATGTTCTAAATTAAAGGTAAAACCCAGACCCAAGAAGTCGTTACGTGCCGCCAAACAAGTATTCAACCTAGTTCACATGGACCTGGTAGGGCCCCTAAGGCCATCCATAAATTACAAGAAAAGATACTTCCTCACTATAGTGGATGACTTTAGTCGATATGGCTTCGTCTATACTTTAAGAAAAAAGGATGAGGCCTTCCAGAAATTCAAGGAGTTTTACAAAAGAGTAGAAACCCAAAACAACACACAGATCAAGCAAATCATGACTGACAGAGGATCTGAGTTTCTATCTAAGGACTTCTCCCATTGGCTCAGGTCCAAAGGCGTGATTCACTTTACGTCGTCCCCGTTTTCCGCCTTTCAGAACGGGGTCGCAGAACGACGCAACTCCACGCTCCAGACGATGGTCAGGTGCGCCTTAGAGGACGCGGGCATTGGCCAACAGTTCTGGTCTGAAGCTCTGGTCTATTCCAACTACACTCTCAACAGAACATGGTCCAGTGTGATAGACAAAACACCATACGAGCTCATGTACAACAAGAAGCCACAGATAGCACACTTACATGTATTCGGCGTGACTGCTGATGTCCACATACCCAAACAGTTACGCAAGAAAGGGGATAAGGTATCCAGAAGACTGAGGTTTATGGGATATGAGCCAGGAACCAAGGGCTTCAGGTTTGTGGACAGCAATAATAGATTTGTGGTATCTAAGACAGCGGCATTCCATGAGCAAGCCAACTGGTCCAGAATACACTTAAACGAGGTACCCACCAAGCGAGAAGATAGTCCAGTTGAGCAAGCTCAAGACAAAAGCGAGACAGTGGATAGACGGGAAGGGGGCAGGCCCAAGCCCAACCTCCAAGGCATCAAGGTTGAGGGATGGAAAGAGAATCACCCCAAGATAAGTGTAGACTCACTGACACAAAGAGAGGCCAGATATCTGCACGACACTGAGCAGACAGTAGACAGACCGGTCAGGTCTACCAGAAACCAACTGCCAAGAAGACTAAATGATTACGTGATGCACGTGAACACGAATCATGTTACACCCAACTCCTACGAAGAGGTATTGAGACTACCCCAGGAGGAGAGGGCAAAGTGGGAGTTAGCCATGGCCAAAGAACTGGACAGCCTGAGGAAGCTAGAGGTCTACACCCCAACCAAAGTCCCAGAGGGCAAGAACACAATAGGCACCCGATGGATCTTCAAGATCAAAAACTTAGAGGGTGGACAAAGCCTATACAAGGCAAGATTAGTTGCCCAGGGGTTTGCTCAAAGGTTCCCGGAGGACTACACTGACACCTATTCGCCCACCGTAAGGACAGAGAGCGTAAAAAGCGCCTTGGTCATCGCATCTCTGCTAGGACTGGAGGTGCACCAGTTTGATGTGCAGACCGCCTACTTGCACGCCAATCTAGATAAAGAGATATACATCAGAGCGCCTCACAGCAAAGAAACCAACAGGGGGGACACCTGGTTACTCCACAAGAGTCTGTACGGACTGAAGCAATCAGGCAAACGCTGGTACGAATGCCTGGTAGAGGCACTGAAGTCTATGGGGTTCACGGCGACCATAGCTGACAACTGTTTCTTCACCAGGAAAGAGGGGGACTCGCCAGAATACATCCTGGTTTATGTGGATGACATACTATATGTCAGCAAGCACGAAGGGAACCGCGACACCTTCGCCAGCAGACTGAGCGAGCATTTCACCCTAAAATACCTTGGAAAGATAAACCGGTACCTGGGGGTGCAAGTCAACCAAACACCAAAAGGTTTCCAGCTGTCACAGAAAGAGAAAATAGAAGAGTTACTCCATAAGTGCAACATGGCAGACGCCAAGGGGTGTGATTCACCCATGCAGACGGACTTCCTGAGAAACATGCATGATGAATCACCCGGATTTGAAGACAACACACTGTACAGGTCAGTCATAGGCTCTCTCCTGTATATCGCTAACTGGACAAGACCGGACATTGCTCTATCAGTTAATTTATTGTCCAGGCACGTGAGCAAACCCACCACATACCACTGGGACGCGGTGAAAAGGGTGCTAAGATACCTGAAACAAAGTGCCAATGCATGCTTAACCCTAGAGCCTGAAAAATCCAACGAACCCATCCTCTCCTGCTACGCCGATGCTGACTGGGCCGGAGACGCCAAAGGCTGGAAGAGCACGTCTGGGTACATATTCTACTTAAATAACAGTCCGGTGCATTGGTACACAGGCAAGCAAATCTTGGTGGCAACCTCGACCACTGAAGCTGAGTACATATACCTCTCCAAAGCCGCCAACAATCTCATCTGGTTCGACGACCTACTGGCCAGCGTGTGGAGAGAACCAGCTTACCCAATAAATATCTACGAGGATAACAAGGCCGCTATAGAAATATCCATGTCCGATGCTGTAGGGCAAAGATCAAGGCACATAGATATAAAGTATAAGCACGTGAGACAGCTCTCCAGAATCGGTTTCATAAAGGCCATACACTGCGATACAGAAGAACAGACTGCAGACATACTCACAAAACCTCTACAGGGCAAACAACACTTACACTTAGTTTCCAAGCTCAACATTCGCCACAGGGTACCAACCAGTCAGTCAGGCATACAGACACAGGTCAGGCATTTAGAGGGGGATTTGTCAGGTATAAATGCCCTACCCGTGCCAGGGACCAGCTATAGCTCAGCAGTGCAAGGGTTAACCCAGACATCCACCTGGCCAGCTCCTCCCATAGACCCCTCCTTACCTGAATCCCCGCCCACAGGTATAAAAGGTGGGCACACTCCTCCATGTTGTTCAGATCCTGATGCAAACCGTGACCATATGATGAACCTGTAAATAAAGGAGAGATATTTAATCTAATGACTCGTCTCTTTATTGGGCCTGATCCACCAATCCTCGTAACAGGCAAGAACAATGATTAATGCATCCTTGGGTGAGAGATAATGCCACCAACCTTGAAGAGCAAAATGTCTCATCATCAAGAACCCACTGCTTGGACAACCCTCAATGTGTCTTTAACCTGCCCTTTCTAAATACAATTGTTGAGATTATAATGAATCTGCAATTGTGATGAATCCTGAATGAATCAAATTACTGGAACCTTTTTTGTGTGTTTTAAGGTTAGACAGTGCATTGAGATTACACCAGGAGTGAAATCTGACCTGTTTGGATCGGTTTGCACAAACCGATAGCAGGCATTTGGCCTGGGTCACTGAACCAGTAGTGACTGCTGGTTGGCCACGCTCCCAAACTGGTCACCAGTTGCCCACTTGTGAAAGGCCTCCCCTACTCCATTCCCAATGTCCCCATGGCCAGCTTGTGAAGGCAGGCAAGTGGAAGGCCGCATGGAAGGCAGGCAAGCATGTAGGGGCTGCCCAGCTGGAAGGAAGGGAGCTAGCAGCCTACTCCCTTCTCCGCAGCCCTGCCATGCTTGCCTGCCTTTCACATGGCCTTCCCGGTGGTCCCCCATGCCCATTTGCCTTCAAAGGTCAGCGTCCAGCTAATCCTAACCCCCATGCCCTTGGGGGAGACGCAGAGGCCTTGGGGGTGTAATTGAAGAGATGTAGAGGCTGTAAGGGCCTAAAAGGGGAGAAAGAGGCTTAGACTCAATCTCAGCCAGATACAGTGACTGTGCACATTCCAGCAGAATTTAATATTTAATATCGAATAGGATAGTTCTTCCTAATACAGAGCAAATTAATAGTTTGGGGATCCTCTTAGACTCACAGCTCCTGCTGGAAAAGTGAATACAGCTTGTGGACAAGAAGGTCTTTGCCCGGATCTTTCTTGTGTATCAGTCATAAACATTTCCAAATTAGGAAACTTTGTTGAAAATTACTCATGCTTTTGTCATCTCATGACTGAACTACTGCCTCTTCCTTTATATGGGGCTGCTCTTGAAGACCAGCTGCTCCAGAATGCTGTGGCTCAAGTAGTAATGGCCAAGTCACAATTTATCCATGTAACATAATTATTTTGGGAACGGCCGTGATTTGAACTGCTTCTGGGTGCAATTCAAGGTACTGGTCGTCATCGTTTATTTGTTTGTTTGTTTGTTTATCTATTTATCTATTTGTTAAATTCATTTGCTGCCCATCTCACCATGGGGCCACTCTGGGCGGCTTGCAACAATATGTTGAACATTCATCCCTCCTTAGGCACAAACGATCAGATATAATTTTGTCCCCATTCTCCCTGCAGCTCAGTCAAGAAAGGCAAGTCCTCTGCTTTAATTATACATAAAATAATATTCTAACAAAATTCTCATATTTTCCTAATAAGAATCATGTTCTAAAAATTACAAAATTACGTAGCTCTGTATTTATTTACTGTTAAGAGAGAACTATTAATGAAAATTAAAGCCATGATCTTCAATCAACATCATCCTAAAGGAACTTGAGAGGTGGAGAAACCCTTGCTTATAACTTAGTGATGAACATATGAATTAGTCTATGTCAGCAGCTGGTTGTTTATTTTAGCTGTCACTGATTTGAAATTTTAAATCAAGTAAAAACTCCAGGAAAGCAACATTCTTGGCACCGCATTAACACACTGCTTTGAAAATAGTTTTGAATAAAACATCAGGTGGGGGGGGAGGGAGGATGTCCCAATTGGTATGCTAATGAATTATTTATAATGAGAATCCTTGTAGCTGTTCAGCACAGCTAGCCTACAGTACATATAAGCATTCCAAACACTGAAGAATTCCATTTGGCTTTTCATCTAGGTAGTTGGAGGTTAGAGAAAAATGCAATCTGTTTAATGTCGTGTTGATTTAGATGGTGTTTTTCTTGATGTAATTGGCAAAAGACTTACCGGTATGTTTGCATGCAGAGGAAAATCACATTTTTGTCACTTTTATGCATTACCTAGGGAGAACTACAGTGCAACAGTTATTCTTTTAAGATTTTTTACAAGGCAATTTAATTTTGTATACAATTCTGACCTACCACATAGACTCTTTTTTTATGAAGCATATATAGGTTGTCCTCATTAAATTGCTTTTTTTCCTGTTTCATCTTGATTCATTCATTTTGATTGCAAAAGTCCTATTTTTAAAAAAGGTAAAAAAACAGATCAACTTAATGCTATCTATAATTTAAATACACATTATGTCACTGAGTGTAGTGTATCTTTATGCTCCTGTTGCCAATCTAGTGCCTTCCAGTAAGTTTGGACCTCACTTAATATGTTTAATCATGAGGCTAAGAATTCTGGGACCTCCGGTGTCAACACAAAGAGAAAATGCCATATTATGTGCATTTTAAAATGCAGCTTTAATATTACCTTTTCCAAGTCCTCAATTTTCTCCTTTTTAAATCAAGCTTTTAATCTGACTAAAATGCAATACTGAAATTATTTCTAATGAAACGAGAAATATTTTAGTACAAATAAAATTTTTCATTAAAAAAAATCTATTTCAAAGTAAGAAATTTTTGATCGCCTAGACTAGGGGTGTCAAACTGGTGGCCCGCAAGCCAGATGCATCATGTGCAGGCCACGCCCACCCCAGCTCCACAAAGGCAAAAAATGTCATAATACGTCACGATACATCACGTGACACGATCGAGTTTGACACCCGTGAGCTAGGCTCATAATAAAAACAGTAAATAATTAATCCTCAAAAGCTTTCCAAAAGAGCCATGTTTTCATCTTATTTCAGAAGTCCATAAGAATGAAGTCAGACAGTCTACCGTAAGTCTCAGAATGGGAGCCCAGCTGACAAAATTGCCACCCTGAGAAATGAAGGGTACCTGCATTTCAGGGAGCAAGCTATTTCAGAGGAAGGGAAAACACACCCTGTTCTCCCCACTCCCCCACCCCAATCAAGCAGACTAATATTTTATTTTATTTCAAATTTATTATGGCCACTGTACTCCAATGGACCCTGGGTGAGGTACAAAACCAAAACCTTCATAAAAACAGGTAAACCATAAAACCACATAGCGCAGACTAAAGCAATTTAAAAAAGCATCACAAATCAAACAAAATGGGAATCCCAAAAATACAATAATACATTAACCCCAGGCCAGGTCTTAAAATACTTTCCCAAACCCTAGGAGAATAAGTACTGTCCTTATCTTTGGAGGGATGCTTTTCCAGAGGGTGGAGAGCAAACAGAGAAGACATGCTTCCTCTGGCTCACCAAATGGCAATAGAAGGGTCCTGGAGCACACCTTCTCTTTTGAAACATACCAGACAGGCAGAAATAATTGGAGACAAGCCGTCCCTCAGATATCCAGGCCCTATGCCACACAGGGTTTCATAAGAACTAACCAGCACCTCAAATTGCATTCGGAAGCTGAATGGCAATCAATGCAGTTCACATAGCAAGAGCTGCAGTGGTGCAGTGGTTAGAATGCAGTACTGCAGGCTACTTCTGCTGACTGCTGGCTGCCTGCAATTTGGAATCTCACTGGCTCAAGGTTGACTCAACCTTCCATCCTTCCAAGATCGGTAAAATGAGGACCCAGATTATTGGGGGCAATGTGCTGAATCTGTAAACCACTTAGAGCAGGCTGTAAAGCATTATGAAGCTGTATATAAGTCTAAGTGCTATTGCTATATGGCACTACATTGTTGAGAGAAAAATACTGACTTTAAACAAGAAACCAAATATTTGGAGTTTGATGCAATAAATTATATTTTAATAGCATGCACAGCTCAATGGTCATAAGAGTGTAAACAGCACCCAACTAAGCAAGGTTATGGGTTATATAGTCCCAGAACTGTTACATAGAAATTAAAATGACATAAATCATGCTGTGAACTTTACAGCCAGAATCTGATACTGCTATGAGATTTCACATTCCTACAAAGGCTCCAGGCTCTTCTTCTAATACTAGCACCTTCTAACATATAGAGTATCATTTATTGTACTCATTTGGGCTTCATTTTACACCAGGAAAAGGGCAACAATCTGGCTTCTGTTATCTTGTCATTCAGGGTCATTAGGCTGTTCTTCTGTTCTAATACACACTTCAGAACTATATGGAAAAGTTTCCCACATTCCTCCATTTCCTTCCTCTGCAGGTAGACAAAATGGTAGGAGAAGGCCAAAATAATAAAGTGCAAATCTTCCTGGGACTCTATTCAAGTAAGTTTTATATATTTGATGGCAGGAATTACAAACAGTACAAGCAGCATCACAAGAAAGTGCAATAGATGGCTTTCAAGGACAGCCCCGTGTAAATCAAGAATAATCTAATCAAGAAATGACTAGGCATTAGTAACTGTCTTCAGTGCATCATGTTCCTGTTACACTATGCAGAAGCCATTTTAGCTAAATCTCTGCCTGCTCTGTGAGCAGAAGTCAAGAGGCCAGGAGGACTTCAGAGTGAAGCTTGCTTTTTCCAAGGGAAGACATGCCCATCATAGAGCCATAAATGACCCAGCCCTAAATTGTATCTGTTTTCTCCATCAAAATCCTGAAAGCTTCCAGATTGTGACTTCTATCACACCTCCCAGTGGGCCAAAGGTGCAGGCACAGTGGTTAGAATGCAGTATTACAGGCTAATTATGCTGACTGCTGACTGCTGACTGCCAGCATTTTGGCAGTTCAATTCTCACCAACTCAAGGTTGACTCAGCCTTCCATCCTTCTGAAGTCAGTAAAATGAGGACCCAGATTGTTGTAGGCAATATGCTGACTCTGTTAACCGCTTAGAGAGGGCTGTAAAGCACTGTGAAGTGGTATATAAGTCTAAGTGCTATTGTTTGTTTATTTATTTATTTATTTATTTATTTATTCATATTTGTATACCGCCCTACTCCCGAAAGACTCAGGGTCGTGAACAGCCATAATAAATACAAATACATATAGAAGTTAAAAACTATTAAGAAACAGATTAAGTAATTTAGGCTCAAAGATTAAAAACATCCAAATTTATCTAAAGAGGTTTAAAACCCAATTTAAAACCCAGTTTAAAAGCCAATTAAAAAGGGAGAGTTAGGCCAGACCAGCTTGTTGGAATAGAAATGTTTTCAGGGCATGGCGGAATATGCGTAAGTCTTGGATGTTTTGTAACTCCGAGGGAAGCCCGTTCCAGATGGTAGGTGCCCCCACAGAAAAGGCTCTCCCCCTGGGGGCCGCCAGTCGACATTGTTTGGCCGACGGCACCCTGAGGAGTCCCTCTCTATGGGAGCGAACTGGTCGGTGAGAGGCTATTGGTGGCAGGAGGCGGTCTCGTAAGTACCCTGGTCCTGAGCCATGGAGCGCTCTAAAGATAGTAACCAAAACCTTGAAGCGCACCCGGAAGACCACTGGGAGCCAGTGCAGCTCGCGCAGGAGGGGGGTTACATGAGAGCGCCACATTCCTCCCATTACCACCCGCGCGGCCGCATTCTGTACCAGTTGGAGCCTTCGGGTGCTTCTCAAGGGGAGCCCCATGTAGAGAGCATTACAATAATCCAGGCGTGAGGTGACAAGGGCGTGAGTGACCATGTGTAACGAGTCCCGATCCAGAAAGGGATGCAACTGGCGAATCAGGCGAACCTGATAAAAAGTCCTCCTGGCTACGGCCGTCATATGCTCTTCAAAAGACAGCTGTGAGTCCAGGAGGATGCCCAAGTTGCGAACCCCATCTGTGGGGGCCAACGACTCGCCCCCAATAGTCAGAGATGGCGCCAACTGACTATATCGGGACGACGGAAACCACAGCCACTCGGTCTTGGATGGTTTGAGTCTGAGTTTGTTCCTCCCCATCCAGATCCGTACGGCCTCCAGGCACCGGGACATCACCTCGAGGGCATCATTGGGGTGGTCTGGGGTGGAGATGTACAGCTGGGTGTCATCAGCGTACTGATGGTACTTCACCCCAAAACCACGGATGATCTCACCCAGCGGCTTCACATAAATGTTGAAGAGAAGGGGCGAGAGGACCGATCCTTGCGGCACCCCACATATAAGGGGCCTCGGGGTCGACCTCTGCCCCCATCAACACAGACTGCGACCAGTCAGAGAGAAAGGAGGAGAACCACTGTAGAACAGTGCCCCCCACCCCCAACCCTTCCAACCGGTGCAGCATGATATCATGATCGATAGTATCAAAAGCCGCTGAGAGGTCTAGTAGGACCACGACAGAGGAGCAACCCCTGTCCCGAGCCCTCCAGAGATCATCAACCAATGCGACCAATGCTGTCTCTGTGCTGTACCCGGGCCTGAATCCCAACTGGAACGGATCTAGATAATTCGATTCATCCAGGTACTGAGGCAGTTGTCGTGCAACCACACTCTAAACAACCTTTGCAACAAAGCGAAGGTTGGAGACAGGACGATAATTTGCTAATACAGCTGGATCCAGGGAGGGCTTCTTGAGGAGGGGCCTCACCACTGCCTCTTTCAAGACAGTGGGAAAGACACCCTCACTCAAAGAAGCATTTATAATCTCCTGGAGCCAGCCTCGCGTCACCTCCCGGGAGGCCAGTACCAACCAGGATGGACACGGGTCCAATAAACATGTTATATCACTGTTTATCATGTGGTTTATTGATGATACTTCGCTCCAAATAGGTGGATATAAATAAATAATGCAGGATATAAATAAAATAAATTTAAAGTATTTTAAGTTAAAAATGTAAGTTATAAGTAATTTTGCAGAATTAAAAGAATGTTGTTTTAAAATACGTTTTCATGTATTGTAGATGGTCTCTTCCATATATGCACAATCATGGCAGATCCCTTTTTATGGAACATATTGGAACACACATAAATCTTTCTATAGCCCTGTAAGTGCAGAAATCCAGTTAAAATCCCCCAGTTTACATTAAAAGGCTTTTGATTAAATAGTTAATGTCACTCTGGAAGCATCCATCAAAGCATTTAAATTTAAATCATAATCAAAATGGAAGTAATTTACAGAAAAATTCTACCTGTTAACATATCTACGTTCTCCATACAAGTATTAATCTAACCAAACAAACATACATATAATCTGTCCAATAACTGAAGAGCTCTGGGAGTACTACCAATAATGCTTTCAGATGATAAATTTTTCCATTAGACAAAGGCATTCTAAGTAAAATAACCATATCACCATGTGATGGCAGCAGTCTCTACAAGCATATTGTAATACTTCAATACAGCTAGCTTACTTGAGGCACTTAATAGTTTTTGGGAAGTAATTATTTAAATAGTATTTTAAAATGAATTTTCCCAATTCAACATTTCTTAAACCTATATAGCAGCATTCTGTAATCCCAAAGATGGGACAGCAGTACCACCAGACAGATTAGTAATTTGCTAACTAACTGTACACGACATATAGTCAGTCCTTAATGGAACAGCATCTACATGGAGGAAAGTATGCAGTGGGATACACCAAGGTTCTGTCTTAGGCCCAGTATACTTCAGTATTTTCATAAACTATTTAGATGACGGAATAGTAGGGGAATTTATCAAATTTGCAGATTACATCAAGATGATAGGAATAGTCAACACTCCATAAGATCCAGGAGACTCTCAACAGACTTGACTAAAAGTAGGGATTGTGTACAAGAATGTCTAATCTAATGAAAAGAAGGACTGGGGTGACATGATAACAGTGTTCCAATATCTGATGGCCTGCCACAAGGAAGAGGGGGATCAACCTACACTCCAAAACACCTGAAGGCAGGATAAGAAGCAATGAATGGAGACTAATCAAGGAGAGAAGCAACCTAGAAACAAAGAGAAATTTCCTCAAAGTTGGAACTGCTTGCCTCCAGAAATTGTGCATGCTCCATTGCTGGATGTTTCTAAGAAGAAACATCCATTTGTTTCAGACAACCATTTGTCTGAAATGGTATAGGGTCTCCTTCCATAACATGGGGTTGAACTAGAAGACCTCCAAGGTCCTTGCAACTCTGTTATTCTTTTAATTTTGTTATTTCATTTTTGGGTTCCTAGGAATGACCCATGGGGTGAGGGAGTAGAGAAGAAGCAGTTGCGTTGCCGAGGTTCCCACCTGTTAGATTTCGGCATCTTTTTACCAGCATGGACGCCGATTCCATTCCCACCCTCTTTTTAACACGCGCAAAGTCTGACTCGATTCACGCGTTTCTCCCGGCAGTAGAGTTGCTGCCGCCGCCGCACGTGCCTCCTTCCTGGAGCTCAGCGAGCTTGTTGGGTGCTGTTCCAGCAGCTATTTACACGCCCCGCGCTGGAGGAAGGCGGCGCCTCCACTTTCCTTCCCCTCTTTTGGATCTGATGCGCTTTGCAAAGCTGAGGGCGGGGCGGGAAAGCGGGAATCTAAGCTTCGCTTGTCCGCTGGGAGAAATCCACCCTTTCACTGGAAAGGCCGTGAGGAAAGTCGCAACCCGGGGGACAGAGAATCTGCTGGGCTATTGCTTGACTTGATTGAGCGCGTCTCTCTCTCCTTTTCGCGAAGGGCCCCTCCGAAAAGGCGCTTCCATTCCAGCGCCCATAAAGCAATCCCTAAACTGGCTGCGGGATCTAAAAGGCCCGACGGGATCTGCCGAGGGGAGCGGGGCGCCTTCTGAAGGCGGCGGGCCGAAGCCTGAGCTGAAGAGAATCATGCTCAGGACGGCGCCTGGGAACTCCCGCGCCCTCGTTCTCCGCAGCTACTCCGCTGGACTGCGCTTACCCTAGCCCGAGGAAGCATGACGAGGGGCCCTGGGCGCCGATCCTGGGCTCTGGTAGCCTTGCTGGCCCTGTTCACAGAGCTGGCGTCGAGCCATCCACAATGCCTGGATTTCAAACCGCCTTTCAAGCCTCCTCGCCCGCTCACTTTCTGCCTGCAGTACTCAAACTTCGGCTGCTGCGACGCAGGGCGTGATGCTGCCCTGTTGGAACGCTACTATCGCATCAGCGAGCATTTTGGCGAGGCCACCTACACCGCTTGCGCCAGTCACCTGCAGAGCCTCCTGTGTCAGGTGAGCGGGCCAGATCAACTCCTCCCACCGGACCACCGCCGCTACATCCATCCATCTCACACACACACACACCCAGCCACCTTGGATGGAATTGGCGCTGATCCTCCTCCACAGGCAAGACCGCCTGTGTGTCCATCTCACTTTGTCGGTAGAGCCCATAATTTGGTCTAGCTACCTGCATAAGATCTCTCCCAACTTCAGCGTCAGGCATAATTGAAACTTTTGGGCTGCCGTCCTCAGTCTGCTGCCCTTTGGGATTTGTTGGACTTCAGTTCCCAGGTTTCCTCAGTAGCAAAAGGAGTGAGAGTTGTCCTGCAAGCTATCTTGAAAGCATTTATTTGAAGACGGCTTGAAATAGAAAGTGTGAAAAAGACCTTTGCTGTCAGTCAGAATACTGGACTAGATCAATGAGGTGACCTTGTGAAAGGCAGATAATGTACTAGACTCTGCTGTTGTTAAAGGAACATTAGGGGTGTACTTCATTTAATATAGTTAATATAGTTCAGCAGGTACAAAGGGCCTCAGACAGTAATACCCCTTTAGGCAAGACATTATGCAATACCAGTTCACTATTTTCTGTTTTGTAGTTCCTCTTTTTTTTCTGCCAGCTTCCTAGTTATCTATTTTTAGTTAAAAGAAATCTTTAAAAAGTTAAATGGGAAGGGGATCTGTTAAGAATCAAAATGGATATCCAAGAACACCATGATACTTCTGGGCACTGTGGTGTTTACCCTAACATAACTCAACATTCTTCCCCTCCTTTTACCTTTCAGTAATCTGGAGATTCTGCATAGCTGCTTAGGATGACTAGTAGTCACTGATTCCTTGTCCAAAAATGTTTGTTATTAGGTGGGTGAAAGGGATAATTTACTACCTCATATAGCACAGAATAACAGTTGGAAGGGACCTTGGAGGTCTTCTAGTCCAACCCCTTGCTCAGGCAAGAAACTCTAGTCTATTTCAGACAAATGGTTATCCAATCTCTTCTTTAAAACTTCCAGTGTTGGAGCATTCACAACTTCTGGAGGCAAGTCGTTCCACTGATTAATTTTTTTTGATTGCCAGGAAATTTCTCCTTAGTTCTAGGTTGCTTCTCTCCTTGATTAGTTTCCACCTATTGTTTCTTGTCCTGCCTTCAGGTGCTTTGGAGAATAGCTTGACTCCCCCTTCTTTGTAGCAACCCATGAAATAATGGAAGACTGCTATCATGTCTCCCCTGGTCCTTTTCTCCACTAGACTAGCCATGCCCAGTTCCTGCAACCATTCTTTATATGTTTTAGCCTCCAGTCCCCTAATAATCTTTGTTGCTCTTCTCTGCGCTCTTTTTAGAGTCTCAACATCTTTTTTACATCGTGGCAACCAAAACTGGATGCCGTATGTGCTTGTGCCACTTCAATATACATTGAAGATTGATCCTCTAATCATCCCAGATGCAAATACTAGTGACCCTTGAAGGTCTTCCTTATAATATGTATACTCATCATTTGTGTGTAAAAGTTTCTGGACCAAGATCATACAGATACCTTTTTATCTATGTCATAGATTTGTAAAATCATTTTGTCTGTTCTTAAGCCATGAGCTTTCCTCCAGCACCAGGTGTATTGGACAGGTCTGAATGAATGTGCTCCTTTCTCCACGTGCCTTTTCAGCAATGTCAATTTCTAACATTAAACAAAACAACAAATTAAATATTTGCTTAAGTTTCATTGTCCTACACTTTTCTGAATTTGCTGAGAACTACTGTACTTCCAATCAGATGGCAGCTTTGTGTCATATTAGCTATATTATATGATTGGTTATGCCTTATCCCTTTTAAATGCAAGATTGAAAAGGGCTTAGAACCATGTAGCATATTTTCCTGGCTGTATCCTCAGACAACAGTCTTCCCACCCCAAGTATGTAATTCAATATTTGTATTAATTATGATGGGTTTTTTTTAGAGAGAAATGGTTTGAGATGAATCACATAGCACGCTCGTTCAGGCCTGCCTGTACAGAGCAAATATCTAGCTTTGAAGAATTTTGCTCAGTAATTAAGTATGAACAAGTATAATGTTTTTGATTCTGTTCTCTAATTTGAGAACTTGTGTGGAGAACAGATCATGGTTCAGATCATATCTATGCAGAAATATTGAAAATTCAAAAGGGTTCACAAATTTTTAAGCACCACTTTATAAACTAGGTCAGGGGTCTGCAACCTTAAATACTCAAAGACACATTTGGACCCGTTTCCCACAGAAAAGAAAACACCAGGAGCCACAAAACCTGGGTGGGCATGGCCAACTTGATGTCACTAACTTTCACCAGTCACATGACACCCCCCTAGCCACGCCTACCCAGCCGGTCATTAGGGCAGAGAACCTGTTTTTAAAAAACAACAGGAACCACAAAATCCTTTTTTTTTTTATTGTAAAAGTTTTACAATTACATTTTCACCCCATTTTCACCCCCCTAACCCTCCCCAAACTCCCCAACCCCCCCTCCCAACCCCCCCGACCCTCCCCTCCCCCCCGGACTTCCATAGAATATCATTATCCCCTATACAAAAACCTTGAACCCCCCTGACCCCCATGTCATTTTTCATCTTCAAATAGTTCGACTATTTCTATCTTAATATTAATACTATCAATGAAAAGCTATTTGATACTTCTTAGTTTGGTATTTGTTCTGCACATAATCTATCCACTTTTTCCATCCACATTCATAAGTCTCTTGTGAGCGATCTTTTAAGTATGCTGAAATCTTCGCCATCTCCGCGAAGCTGGCCATCTTCAAAATCCATTCTTCTACGGTGGGCAGAGCTTCATTTTTCCAATATTTACCTATCAACAATCTCGCTGCTGTAATCATATACAAAATCAACTTTATTTCATCCACTGTAAAACCCTCAACTATACCCAATAAAAGCAATTGTGGAGAAAATTGGATTTTTTTCTTTAAAACATTCTGCATGACCCACCAAATTTTTATCCAAAAAGCCTTAACTTTCTTACAAGTCCACCAAATATGATAATATGTAGCATCTAAACAATCACACCTCCAACATTTTGGCTGAACATTAGGGTACATACACAACAATTTCTTAGGATCTAAATGCCATCTATAAAACATTTTGTAAAAATTTTCCCTCAAATTCTGCAACTGTGTAAATTTAACATTCTGAACCCAAATTTTTTCCCATGTTTCCAACATCACTGGTTCTTCAAAATTTTGTGCCCACTTAATCATACAATCTTTAACTAATTCAGTTTCCGAATCCCTTTCTAACAAAACATTATAAAGCCTTTTAATATGCATTGGACCTTTCTCTTTTATATGTCTAACCAATTCTTCCTCATGCAACATAATACCAGTTCTTTGGTCCTCTTTCCATCTCAATTGCAATTGATTATATTGTAACCAAGTTAAATTAATCCCTTCAGCCAACAGTGTCTGTAATGTCTTCAGCTGCCATCTGCCCGCATCTGTAAAAAGAACCTCTTTGTATAAAAACCCCCCGAGTGACGTTATATTTGTATTCCACAAAATATGACCAAGATCCAGCCATAGCGGTATTTTATAATCCCATTTGAGTTGGTGCTTCTTCCAAACTCTCAACAAAGAGTCTCTAAGTATATGGCTTTTAAATACTTTATCCACTTTGCTGTCATAAAATAAATAAGCATGCCATCCAAATTCCAAATCAAAACTTCCTGCGTTTAGTATTCCAGTCTTTTTCCTTCCAAACCAATCACTTGCTTGAGTCAAAGCTGCTGCATCATAATATAACTGTAGGTTTGGAAGTTTAAGACCTCCCCTTTCTGGAACATCTTGCATAATTTTCAATTTTACTCTTGGTTTTTTCTCGTTCCAGACAAACTTGTTCACTCCAGTTTGCCATACTTTTAGTTGTTTATCATTTTTAAGCACCGGAATCATTTGAAACAAAAAAAGAAATCTTGGCAAAATGTTCATCTTAACTGCTGCTATTCTTCCAAGTAAAGACAGCTGCAGTTTTTTCCAAGTCTCCATGTCTTTTTGCACCTCTCGCCACAACACCTCATAATTATTTTGAAACAATTTCATATTTGATTCTGCAACCTGAACTCCTAGATATTTTACCTTTGGTACAATCTCAAAACCTGCCCTCCTTTCAAGCTCGTGTTTACGATCTTGTGTCATATTTTTGACTATCATCTTAGTTTTTTTCTGGTTCAGACTAAAACCTGAAACTTTACCATAGTCTTGTATAATGTCCTTCATCTGGATTATTGATTCCATTGGCTGTGTTAGGGTAACGACCAGATCATCTGCAAATGCCTTTATTCTGTAATCCTCTTGCCTTATCATTATACCTTTCAAGATATTAGAGTCCCTTATTGTATTTAGCAAGACTTCTAGTGTTAAAATAAACAACAATGGGGACAACGGACATCCCTGTCTTGTTCCTTTTTCGATTTTAAACTCTGATGTCAGACTTCCATTAATAATAATCTGTGCCTTTTGCTCTTGGTAGATTGCTGAAACCGCCTGTATAAATTGGTCTCCAAATCCCATTTTTTTTAAAGTCTTTAGTAGAAAATTCCAATCCACTCTATCAAAGGCCTTCTCCGCATCCAAAAAAACCAGCACTGCAGAGATCTGTTTATTCTTCTCAAGATATTCCAGTAAATCTATAACTTGCCTTACATTATCCTTCATGTATCTACCCTCTATAAACCCAGCTTGGTCGTCATTAATCACCTCTTGAATTACTGGCATCAATCTGTTGGCTAATACTTTTGCATAAATTTTATAGTCATTATTTAGAAGAGATATTGGTCTATAATTTTCCGGTTTTTTAGGACCTGCTTGTTCTTTTGGTATCAAAGTAATATATGCTGATTTCCATGATGGGGGTATTTTACCCCCTTGTTGTATATTACAAAATAAGTCTCTAAGTTGTTCCACCATTTCTGCTTGTAAAGTTTTATAATACACTGCTGTCAATCCATCTGTTCCAGGAGCTTTAACTGTTTTCAATTGTTTAATTGCTGCAATTATTTCCTCAACTGTTATAGGGTAATTCATTCTTTCTTTTTGTTGGCTAGTAATTTTTGAGACTCTTTTCTCTTCTAGATATTTTTCTATAAGTCCATTCTGTATGTCATCTTTAGCATATAATTTAACGTAGTAATCTACAAAGACTTATTTAATCAGTTTTTGTTGGAAAATTTCTTTCCCTCCAATGTCAATACTCTCAATAGTCCGTATACTCTGTTTTTTCCTTAAGGTATAAGCCAACCATCTCCCCGGTTTGTTAGCATTACAAAACGTATTATGCTTCGCATATTGTAGATTTGTTGCAACTTGTTCCGCCAAAAGCATTTGAAACTGATCTTTCAAAAGTTTTATAGCACCACGTATTCTTTCATCTGTTGGGTTTTTAATAAGTAACTGTTCCTTATTCTTTATTTCTGCTTCCAATTCAAGTCTTTTCCTTTGTCGATTCTGTTTATGTTTGAAGTTCATATGAATAAGTACCCCTCTCATATAAGCTTTGCTCGCGTCCCATACTATTTCAATTGGGGTACCCTTATTCAAATTCATTTCAAAAAATTCTTTCATCTGTTTTTTAAGTTCTATTATATTTTTTTCATATCTGAACAAATTTTCATTTAGTCTCCATGACCTTCTCTCAGACTTTCCCATCTCGATTTCTATCCATACAGAGCTATGATCAGTTAAAGTTCTTGGAAATATCTTTGTTCTTTTTGTTTTAATAAGTAAATCATCTGATAACAAGATAAAGTCAATCCTGGAGAAAGATCTGTGTCTGTCAGAGAAAAAAGTATAGTCCAGTTCTTTTGGGTTATATATTCTCCAGATATCCTTTAATTCCAAATCTTCTTTCATATCAAAAAAAGTCTGTGGCAGTCTGATCCTTGATTTCGCCAAACTTTTTTTATCTAATTTAGAATCAATTACTCCATTCCAGTCTCCCATTATTAGAATAGATCTATAGTCCCATTGCAATATTTTATTATGTAGAGTCTTATAAAAATGATCCTGTTGTTGGTTCGGAGCATAAATTCCAATCAAAAGAATTTGGCCATTTGCTGTGTGCAATTCAATTGCAACAAACCTACCATCTTCATCTGCTTCTATAATTTTAGCGGACAGTCTTTTATTCACATAAATAACCACACCATTCTTTTTTTCCGAGGTTGAAGCTATAAAGTGTGTTCCTAATTTAGAATTTATCAAATATTTATGATCTTGAGTTCGAATATGAGTTTCTTGTAAACAAATTATGTCATTATTAAATTGTCTCAAATATGTAAATAATTTCTTCCTTTTTTGTGGTGAATTTAGTCCATTAACATTCCAAGATAAGAGCCTAATTGTCATCTTGACCTTTCTGAAGCGATGAGCTGCTTTGCCTAACTTCTTCTGAA
This sequence comes from Arizona elegans, assembly GCA_022577455.1. Classification (NCBI taxonomy): domain Eukaryota; kingdom Metazoa; phylum Chordata; class Lepidosauria; order Squamata; family Colubridae; genus Arizona; species Arizona elegans. Next base: position 21,371,308 of record JAKOOJ010000001.1, on the reverse strand, counting down.
GTCTTCGGCCTAGCTCCTCCCATGGCTTCACGTTTTTCTTTTATCTGCTTGGAAATTGCACGAGTTATACGCTGGTCTTTAACTTCAGGCATCCCAGCTTCATCCAAAACAGCACCAGTTGACAGAATCTGGGAAGGTTCTGACAATGATTCCTCCAAAAGGCCTCCTCCCTGTGCAGCACCCTGCATTTCCACTGGTTCCATCTGCTTAGACTGTTGTGCCCTCTCGTGCTGAGATTGCTTTTCTTTATCACTTTTTATCTCCAACAATGTAGATGTACGTGGGGATGATGATCTTTCTTTAAGGATATTATAATAAAAATATTCCGCCTTCTGAAAAGTATTCAATCGATGTCTCTCTCCATTATATTTCAAAATTATACCAGTTGGGGCATCCCACCGAAATGGTATTTCTTGCTTTTGCAATTCATTCACTAAGAACCTGTACTCTTTTCGATCTTTTAACATCTTAGGTGGTAATTCCTTATAAATTCCAATTTGAGCTCCCTCCACTTGCACAGAGGAAAGAAAGGATCTTTGCAAAATATCATTTCTTATTCTTCTATCAGTAAAGTATATCACCACATCTCTGGGCAATTTTCTTTGTCTAGCAACCCATGAATTCACTCTGTAAATTTTATCTATTTTATAGACCACATCTGCTGGATCAATTTTTAGCAATACAGCCAAGGCATCAGAACAAATCTGTCTCAGATCTTGCCTATCATTCTCTTTAATTCCTCGAAGCCTAATAGCAAATTCCATGGATCGGAACTGTATCATTGTGATTTCGTTTTCGACTCTCTCCACTTTGTTATCCACATCTGCAATTTTAATATCAGCATCCTTCATTTTGACATTGACTTCTGATTTAAATTCTTTCAGTTTGGAGTCCACTTTAGTAATGGATTCTGCCAAGTCAGAAACCACATTTGACAATTTATCTGACACCTTATCATAATTTTCTTTCATTGCCTCTTTAAATTCATTAATTTCCCTCTTCATTTCCTGTTGTGATTTTTGAAATTTTTCATCCAAAGCCTGGGTAATAAAATCTTTTAAACTTTGCACATCAAAGTCCTTTCCCTCCCTCTGCTGACTGGGAGGGGGCTGCTGTTCTGGTTTGTGGGTGGGAGATCCCTCCCCTGCCACCTTCCTGTTTCTTTGAAGCCATTTTGCCACGTAAATTAACTTTTCTGAAAGAAGAAAATCTTTTTTTTTCCTTTCCTTTGCACCTCCACAATATCCTTTGAAAAAGTCCCCCAGAATTAAATAGATTGAGACAAGCTCAAATTTATTTTTCTTTTCTTTTCCACTCTTCTCCGTTCGCTTGCAACAGGCACTGCTACAATGTAGCTTGTTAGAATAGTTCTGCGCAATCACTCTCCCTTTCAGCTCGTTAACGCTGGAACGGCGCCATTTTTTCAAGCCGTTTCCTCTCGCTCTAGCTTTTCCCCAAATCAAAAGTTCAAAAGAGAAGAAATACTTGCAGTTTCTTGGTTTGGGGGTTGAGGTTGTTTTATAACAAAGTTATCTTCCCATCAGTTTAAATGTTTGCTGCAGCCGGCTTGCTCTGACGAGCAGAGTCGTCCCACGCCGTCCGGAGTCTCCGCAAGTTAAAAGGGAGCCACACCCGTTTCCTCCCCAGTAGCAAACTTCTGAGGGTTCACGGGGGCTCAACCTGCTTCTTGCTTTGCTCTTCTCCTCAAATCCTCAGGATTCTGGAGTTTTCAAGCCGCTTCCCTCACTCGGGGCGGCTCTACAGGCGGCGGGGCTGGCGGCCGTTCAAAAGCGACCGTCTTTGCCGGTGGCAGTCAAACCCCAGGAACCACAAAATCCTTTTGACATCTCTCTCTCTTCCCTCCCTTCCTCCTTCCCTCTCTCCCCACTTCTCTCTGTAACTCTCTCTGTGTGTCTCTCTCTCCTCCTCTCTCTTTATCTCTCTGTATCTGGCCGCTTCTCCATCCCCCACCACCATCCTTATCTTCTCAGGCCAGGCAAGGAGTGACTGGGAGGGGAGGGCGAGGGGTGGGGCCAGCCAGTGGTGGGATCACCTGACAGGGAGCCACAGCAGAAGGCCCAAAGAGCCGCATGCGGCTCCAGAGCTGCAGTTTGCTGACCCCTGAACTATGTCAATGCCATTCCCTGTGTTCCCGTCTTCAGGTTGGGAGGAGCCAAAACAGCACCCACTCAGAAAATGCTGAGCTTTAGGAAGCCTTAAAATTTGAAATACTATAGCACAAAGTCTTTAAAGGTGAAAACAATTTAAGGAGGCAACCCGTTCCAAATAACCTGATAAAGACCATCTAAGCTGAATTGGTCTATACACCGTGGACCAATATAGTTAAAATGTTGGTAGCAGCAATGAAAGTTATAGTTTGCTTAGAAAGCATTTATAAAGGAGAACTGAAAGCAGTAGTTTTCCACTAAGGGAAAATTATACCAGTTTTTTAAGACTTATATGAGTATACATAATACATAAACAAATCACTCTTTAACTCCAGCTGTTTTCGCTTATTTCTGAAGGGTAAGAAAAATGGAATTTTGTACAATCACAGTTGTTTATCTTTCACCTTACTAATCAACCTAAAATTTTGTGAGTAAAACACTTTTCCTGGTCCTAGTGTCAGTGGTCATTGAGTCAATGAAACTCTTTACTGCTTTAAGTGAAATCAGATGTTGTGCTGGATTCTTTTTTCTTCTTGTCCTCAACTAGCCCAGCAGTATACTTACTTCAGCCAACAGTATGACTAAAAAGATGAAGTTAGAGTAAACCAGATGTGATTCTTCACTTGGTTATCATAAGTACAGATGTTTGAGAAGAAGCATTTGGACCGTTAGGGTTTTTTAATTTGTAACAAAAATACAAAAATGAGACTCAGTATTGTGTGCAAACCAAAACCCCAAATTCTTCTCTTCCATATTTAAGTGTTTTTGGTTCTTTTTTTGTGGGGTCAAGGATTTGTTGTTTTCTCTTTGCAAATAGGCCCTAAAATTAGAGCTGCCATATTTGGGCTGCAAAAATGTGAACAACCACTAGGTTGTTTATAAGCAAAAAATTAGTGTCAAGTATCATTTTGCTGCCATCTACTGGTTGTCTGGTTCTTTGCAACCCACATATGTAGCCTACATATGCCACCAACATTTGCAGCCCACATAGAGTTGTGTGTAATGTGTAATGAAAACATCAGTATTTCCAATCTCAAGGGACAGAGTCGCAGCATTTCATTGCTTCTCAGAAATACAGGAGTAACTAAACTAGACAAAACAGAGAAATATAGATGCAAATAGATGGACATTTTCTTGTGATTAAAGGAAAATTTTATGAGGATACAGCATACAGTAACCAAACCACTTTTTCAACATTACTTGCAGAGTTGTCCATTGAACAAGAGAACAATAAGAGGATATTCCTAAGATTTTCTAGGCAGCTATTGCCCCCAGGCTTTATGTAACTCTGTATTAGAACCAGCTGTAGAAATGTATTGGATTATCAGATTGCACAGAAACATTCTACTGAATTTTTCTTTTCTTTTCTTTTTTTTATTGAAAAGTTTTACAATTACATTTTCTCCCCAATTCCCCCCCCCAGCCCTCCCTAACCCTCCCTAACCGCCCCTAACCCACACCTCCCCCCCGGACTTCCACAAAATATAATCCAAATCAAAATCCCCTTTTTATAAAACTTGAACCCCTCCGCCCCCTATATATTTTTCACATCTTCACAAAATTCAATTATTCTATCTCGATATAATACTTTCAGTTAAAAGCTATCTGATATTTCCTAGTTTGATATTTATTCTGCATATAATCTATCCACTTTTTCCACTCCCATACATAAGTCTCTTGTGAGCGATCTTTTAAATATGCTGAAATCTTCGCCATCTCTGCAAAGCTGGCCATCTTCAAGGTCCATTCATCAATAGTAGGCATAGCTTCATTTTTCCAATATTGACCTATCAGTAATCTCGCTGCTGTTATCATATACAATATCAACTTTGCTTCACCCAATGTAAAACCCTTAACTATACCCAATAAAAACAATTATGGAGAAAACTGAATTTTTTTCTTCAAAACATTCTGCATAACCCACCAAATTTTTATCCAAAAAGCCTTCACTTTCTTGCAAGTCCACCACACATGAAAGTATGTGGCATCTAGGCAATCACATCTCCAGCATTTTGGTTGAACATTAGGGTACATGCATGACAATTTCTTAGGATCTAAATGCCATCTATAAAACATTTTATAAAAATTTTCCCTCAAATTCTGCGACTATGTAAATTTAACATTTTGAACCCATATTTTTCCCATGTTTCCAACATCACTGGTTCTGCAAAATTTTGTGCCCATTTAATCATGCAATCTTTAACCAATTCAGTTTCTGAATCCCTTTCTAACAAAACATTATTAAGCCTTTTAATATGCATTGGACTTTCCTCTTTTATATGTCTAACCAATTCTTCCTCATACATCATTATACCAATTTTTTGGTCTTCTTTCCATCTCAATTGAAGTTGATTATACTGTATCCAAGTTAAATTAATCCCTTCTTCCAACAGCGTTTCTAAAGTCTTCAGTTGCCATCTGCCCGCATCTGCAAAAAGAACTTCTTTATATAACCACCCCCCCCCGGAGTGACATTATATTTGTATTCCACATGATATGACCAAGATCCAGCCATAACGGTATTTTGTAATCCCATTTGAGTCGGTGCTTCTTCCAAACTCTCATCAAAGAGTCTCTAAGTATGTGGCTTTTAAATACTTTATCCACTTTAATCTCATAAAATAAGTAAGCATGCCAACCAAATTCAAGATCAAAACTTTCTATATTCAATATTTCAGTCTTTTTCCTTCCAAACCAATCACTTGCTTGGGTCAAAGCTGCTGCTTCATAATATAATTGTAGGTTTGGAAGTTTAAGGCCTCCCCTTTCTGGAACATCTTGCATGATTTTCAGTTTCACTCTCGTTTTTTTCTTGTTCCAGACAAACTTATTCAGTCCTCTTTGCCATTCTTTCAATTGTTTATCACTTTTAAGCACCGGAATCATTTGAAACAAAAAAAAGAAATCTTGGCAAAATGTTCATCTTAATTGCTGCTATTCTTCCAAGTAGAGACAGCTACAGTTTTTTCCAAGTCTCCATATCTCTCTGTATGTCTCGCCACAACACTTCATAATTATTTTGAAACAGTTTCATATTTGATTCTGCAACCTGAACTCCTAGATATTTAACTTTTGGTACTATCTCAAAACCTGCCTTGCTTTCAAATTCGTGTTTTCGATCTTGTGTCATATTTTTAACTATCATCTTAGTTTTTTTCTGATTTAATCTAAATCCTGATACTGTACCATAATCTTTTATAATGTCTTTCATCTGGATTATTGATTCCATCGGCTGTGTTAGGGTAACAACCAGATCATCTGCAAATGCCCTTATTCTGTAATCCTCTTGCCTTATCACTATTCCTTTCAAGGTGCTCGAGTCCCGTATTGTATTCAACAAGACTTCTAATGTTAAAATAAATAACAAGGGGGATAACGGACAACCTTGTCTTGTTCCTTTTTCAATATTGAAATCTGTTGTCAAACTTCCATTAATAATAATCTGTGCCTTTTGTTCTTGATAAATTGCTGAAACCGCCTGTATAAATTGATCCCCAAAGTCCATCTTTTTTAAAGTCTTTAATAGAAAATTCCAGTCCACTCTATCAAAGGCCTTCTCCGCATCCAAGAAGACCAGCACTGCAGGGATCTGTTTATTCTTGTCAAGATATTCCAGTAAATCTATAACTTGCCTTACATTGTCCTTCATGTATCTGCCTTCTATAAATCCCGCTTGGTCACAATGAATCACATCTTGGATAACTGGCATCAACCTGTTGGCTAATACTTTTGCAAATATTTTATAATCATTATTCAGAAGAGATATTGGTCTAAAATTCTCAGGTTTTTTAGGACCTATTTGCTCTTTCGGTATCAATGAGATATAAGCTGTTTTCCATGATGGGGGTATTTTACCCCCTTGTTGTATGTTACAAAATAAGTCTTTAAGATGTTCAACCATTTCTGCTTGCAAAGTTTTATAATACACCGCAGTTAAACCATCCGTCCCAGGAGCTTTAGCTATTTTCAATTGTTTAATTGCGGCCATAATCTCCTCAACTGTTATAGGATAATCCATTCTCTCCTTTTGTTGACTGGTAATTTTTGTAACTCTTTTATTTTCTAGATATTTCTCTGTAAGTCCATTCTGTGTGTCATCTTTGGCATATAGTTTGGTATAATAATCTACAAAAACTTCTTTGATTAATTTTTGTTGGGAAATTTCCTTCCCTCCAGTATCAATACTATCAATAATCCGTGTACTCTGCTTCTTCCTCTACTGAATTCTACTGAATTTTTGATAGGGCAGTGATGGTGAACATTTTCACCATCGAGTGCCCAAACTGGAGCGCGCACCCCAGAGCACCAGAAACCCGAAGACCAGCTTGCCGGCTCACATGCACGCACCGGAAACTGGAAGAGCAGCTGGCGATGGCACATGCGCCCACAGGAGGGCTCTGCATGCCACCTCTGGCACGCATGTCATAGGTTCACCATCACGGGGATAGGGTAAAGGAGTAACTCAGTTTTTCCCCAACTATCTTGTTACTACCTCTGCTTTATCTCAATGTGGCTAGACAATGTGGCTAGACAGACTTTCATTCTGAATATCAACATTCAAATCTAACTGCAAAAAAGCACAGTGAAAAAACGGAGTAAAACCAATTCATTTTTGCAGATACAGAGAGAAAAATTTAGGTTCAAACTGTTCTAGGTGTGTACTATTTTTGCAGTGACCTGGAAATATTAGAAATCATAAAACAGTTTATGATTTCTTCTTCAGTCCTTCACAGCCTTTTTCATAGGTCTTTTTGATATTTATTCTGCAACTTTCTAAAATATTATAAAATACTTGCTGTCTGTACTGTGCTATAATTTTAAATGTTTTAATTCTCTTGCATTATTAAATGTTCCAACATTTAAGTAATGGCTATCCTGCCCTTTTCAGATTCAATTATCTAAAGATAAATACCACAATATGGCAGGTTTCTGATTGGCCCACCTTATAAATAGACTGGATTTATTTTACTAAAGGGCTGGACTACGGTAGACTTAAATGGGCAATTATCCAAGGAGCAAATGTGGTTCATTATATTATGGGCCCACATACAGTACTTAAGTTTAATAGCCAGAGTCACATAATTTTATTTCAATACTGTTGAATGAATATTTCCCATTTTCCTACTGCAGGTTTAGGTCTGTCTTGAGAAGCACCTTCCATTCACCTATTTTGTTTAAAACAAAGGCAGCTCTGTTACTGAAGCCTATGGGGGAGCCAAAACAACTGATGTGAGATCCTCTTTTATTTTTAGGAGTGTTCTCCATATGCTGCTCATCTGTATGATACTGAAGACCCTTCTACTCCAGAGAGAACTGTTCCTGGACTTTGCCAAGATTACTGCATACAAGTGTGGCAAGATTGTAGGTCAATGTTTCATTACTTCACTCCTGATAAAGAGTTACTGGCACTGGAAAATAACAGGGTTAAGTTTTGTCGTTATTTGTCCTTGGATGACACAGACTACTGTTTTCCTCACCTCTTAACTAATCAGCGTCTTAATCAAGACCTTGGGTTAGTGACTGCGAATTCAGAAGGATGTCTGCAGTTATGCTTAGTTGAAATTGCTAATGGCCTTAGGAATCCTGTTGCTATGGTACATGCAAGTGATGGAACTCACAGATTCTTCATTGCCGAACAAATTGGTTTAGTCTGGACCTACCTTCCTGATTTGTCACGGCTTGAAAAACCATTTTTGAACATCAGCGAAGCTGTACTTACCTCACCATGGGAAGGGGATGAGAGAGGATTCCTAGGCATTGCCTTGCATCCTAAATTCAAATTTAATGGTAAGGTATATGTCTACTATTCAGTTGAAGTTCAATATGAAGAGAGAATCCGAATCAGTGAGTTCAGAATTTCTCCTGGTGACATGAATTCAGTGGACCATGGTTCTGAAAGGTATGCCCCTTTACATGTCCAATGCATTTAAGACATTTAATGGCAAATATGTACAGTACTCCTAAGGATTAGCAATAGTGCCTAAATTTAATATCTGCATGTTTTAGTTACTTGCTTACTTAGTTTTAGTTACTTGCAGTCTAGTGCATATGTATACTAAGGTATTATTATTAGGGCATTTTAAAATGCCCTAATAATGCTACATCTCAAGTATCAAGACTAAATACACTTTATATTATTTAGAATTAGAATAACAGAGTTAGAATGGACCTTGGAGGTCTTCTAGTCCAACCCCCTGCTTAGTCAGGAAACCCTACACCACTTCAGACAAATGGTTATCCAACATCATCTTAAAAACTTCCAGTGTTGGAGCATTTGCAACTTCTGGAGGCAAGTTGTTCCACTGATTAATTGTTCTAACTGTCAGGAAATTTCTCCTTATTTTTAAGTTGCTTCTTTCCTTGATTAGTTTCCACCCATTGCTTCTTGTTCAACCCTCAGGTGCTTTGGAGAATAGTTTGACTCCCTCTTCTTTGTGGCAGCCCCTGAGAGTTGTTTAAGAGAGAGTTTAAGTCCATATGTTTCTTAGGTGGCTTTTGTAATTCATTTTACCTCTAATTTGAGTAGCATATAATAATATCATTTATTGAAGAATATTTATTAATATTTATTTATCATAGTACAATCTTAGGCAATAAGATAAATATTGGAAAATGTAAAAAAATCCCTCATGGAAATTGTATTTATTTGCTTCCTACTAAAGTCACTAAAGATATCTTATCTTACTAAAGATAAAGGTTCTTTATCCTTTCCCTGCTGAATCACATTTGCTAGTAACCCAGGGGATTTCCGCAAGTAACTATATTACAATATGTAGTTTCGTTAACATGGCTTCAGAATTTGGAGCTATTTTCCTTTCCAATATATTGTCTTCAAATGGATGATTAAGGGAAATAAGGTCCAGCTTTTCTGGAAGTCACGAATTTATGGAAGGCAGATCCAGATTATTTGTGCCAGAGGCAACAAATGTTGAATGAGTAAAATGCTCTATTTCACAAAGAAGTGAAAGACACAACAGAGTCTAGTAAATACTTCCCATGCTGATATTACTAATCATTTGTCTGAACCATCGAGAATTCAGAATAGATAATTCAATAGTGGATTAGATAGACCAGTAGTCTAATTCATTATAAAATGGTACAGGTTCAAAAAATGCTGAGATGGAACAATAAGTGAAGTCCTATTCCAGATTGAATGATTATATGATTATAATATATTATGTTATTATATTATATTATATTATATTATATTATATTATATTATATTATATTATATTATATTATATTATATTATATTATATTATATTCCCCCAAAAGTATTACTGTATTGACTTCCATAAATTCTTTCAGTATTTCTCTGATCCAGCTAGCTGTTCCTTGGCATCAAGAACTATATTATAATCTTGAATATTCTAACTGTAGTGAAAGAAGTGGGACAATTTTATTTTGACTTTAAGCCATTGCTGAAGGGAAATTACACTCTCTACATAACCTGGAACAATTCAATATTTTTGTTTGTTGGAAAGCCCATCAATCAATTTACTGCCCAAAGTTTAGCCATGTAGACAAGTATTAACTTGCTTTCTTAATATTTAAATAATAGCAAAGCTGTCACTTGCAAAGATTCGAAGTGACTAATCCAGGACTGGACAGTACACTTCAACAGAACATTTCAGTTTATGTTGTCTGTATATCCACATGGCAAATACTCACTGTGTAGAACAGATGCTGTGCAGTTTATGCTCATGTTTCTAGCATTGAGTATATAGTCTTAGGGAATGCTTAAATCGAGGAGTGGGTGGAACAGGCATTAAAATTAAGTTAAATTCTATATATCTCTTCAGAACTAAGTAACATTGATTCCAATGAGAATTAGTCCTAATTAACTATATACAATTGGTAGTATGTATTTAGCCTAAAGTCTGAAGTGTTTCATTGTTCTCTGAGAACAAAATATTACTTGGTACAGTATGTGTGGAATATATAACATTTCCCATCACTATTGTTTAAATCTTCTTAGCCAGAGCCTGTTTGGACACTTCCATGATCTGCTTTTGAAAGGCATTGAAGAGCAGGCCAGCAGTTTTATCTTATTGTTTTATTATCCTTTATTATCCTATGATTATTTTATTATTATATTATAGCCATGTGATATTGATGACTGAAGTATTTTTTAATGAACTTCCCCATATTATTATTCATTTTTATGCCTTCTGCATTCTGATTGTTTGTTTTAAATGTGAAGCCTCTTTGAATCTTTATAATTTGGTAGCCACATATAAACCAAATAAAAACTGTTTTAACAAAATAACTATTTCAGAAAATTTATTACACCTTCTTTTATTTTTGCAAGAATTTGGTCTGGTTTATGTCTTTAATGAAATAAAACAAAAACCAACACTGGATTAATTTGCACCAAGCTCAAAGTAGGAATGTACAAATATGGGTATACTTGATTTAAATTACGTAAATTCAGACAGTTAGGCAGTTTTGAAAACTTGGTTTTCTTGAAGTTTCACTGTATTGCTTGTATAAGATTTCTGCTTTTTTCCTTTATACTCTCAGGATAATTCTGGAGATAGAGGAGCCAGCTTCCAATCACAATGGAGGAGAACTGCTGTTTGGAGATGATGGCTATCTTTATATCTTCACAGGAGATGGAGGAATGGGTGGTGATCCTTTTGGGACATATGGAAACGCTCAAAACAAGTAGGATTTTAAATTTACCAACTTCGTAAAAGAGGGGGAAAAAATTTACGTTTTCATTTATAGATTTGAAAGTAGGTTCAATACTGGAATATATTTTATTGTTTTTGTAGATTGGAACTTGGTATACATTACAAAAAAATATAAGGTTATATCAAGGGTTGGTTGGTTGTTATGTACCATCAAATCAGTGTTGGCTGTTAGTGACCTCATATTTTCCATGATGGCAAGAATAGGTTGGGTGCATCTAAGTCCTATAATTTTTAATAGGAATTAACTTAAATCAAAACTAAAGTTTATTGGCCAATTTCAAATTGTTCACCGCCCTGAGTCCTATTTGGAGAAGGGCGGTATAGAAATAAGAACAAATAAAATAAACAAATAAATAAATAATAAATAAATTATGTTCAAATAATTTAGTTTGGTTTAAGGCCATGGATCTGTGTCCTTAATGTCACAATTTCTAGTATTTCATGATTCAAATATTTTTTGCAGGTATTGGCAATTGCAATAACAGTTGAACAAATCTTCCTCCACATTCTCCCAAAAGGTTTAGTTCCAAATACCAGGCATAGAAGCTGATACTTAGACTTAGCTGCTGCTACATTTTTAATTATTTTCCAAGCGGCGTAGAAATTTATCAAGAAATGCTTAGTGAGTTATTTCACTGTCCTTATTGTCACATCGAAAAATGGAAGCAGATTTATGAGCACACAAATAGATTACACTCTGTAGGTTTCCCAAAAGAAGTTCAAAACATATTGTGCCTAAGGTACGTTATATTTAAAATCAAAATACTGAATTTGCTAATGCTCCAAATTGAATTTGCCTTGCTAGTACTTGGATAATTCAGTCAATGGTCAATGATAATTTTTAGCTCTTAACTATCAATTCAGTCTTTCACACACCCAGCTGGGTGATTTTCAGCCAGTCACTTTCTCTCAGCCCCAGGAAGGAGGCAATGGCAAACCATTTCTGAAAACCCTTGCCAAGAAAATTTCAGGGATTAGTCCAGGCGGTCACCAGGAGTCAATATTGTCTTAAAGGCACACATTTACACCCACAAAAAGATTCTCTTGCCTTAGTTCTGAAATGTTTTTCTCTTCCTCTTCGCCTTCTCACAATATTTAATGAAGGAGATATAATTTCAGATCTTTTCTGAAGAAGAAAAATAGCAGAAAGGGCAAAACGTTTGTAACCGGGGAAGTTTTGTACTTTTTCTTTGCCCTTTTTGTAAGATAGCCAGGAGAGGCTGAGAAGTAAGCATCATTCATTTTAAACTTCCATTTCTTAGAAAATAAAGAATATCTTTACTAATGCGTGTATTATGTTCTGTCAGAAGAATTTATTCCCCGTGGTTTATTTCTGCCTCAGATCAAATACCAGACGCTATAGTTTGCAAAGTTGCTGCTTCAAAAAATGTGAATTGTGCCCCTTGAGTTACCAAAAATGCCAATCCCAGATTTATCTAGAGATTGAAAATGCAATTTAAATAATACAACTAAGTGATAAGCACCCCTCCATCCCAAACTTTTTTTAACCGCATTTCTTCTGAAAATCTTGAACAAGAATGGGAAAAGTTTTATGAAGTGAAGATTAGGAAGAATCTAAATGTTTTGTATAAAGGAATGTAACTCTTTCTTATCTTGTAAGGGAAATTCCATTTTAAAAAGTAACAGAATAACAGAGTTGGGAGGGACCTTGGAGGTCTTCTAAGTCCAACCCCCTGCTTAGGTAGGAAACCCTACACTACTTCAGACAAGTTGTTATCCAATCTCTTCTTAAAAACATCCAGTGTTCGAGCATTCACAACTTCTAGAGGAAAGTTGTTCCACTGATTAATTGTTCTGTCAGGAAATTTCTCCTTAGTTCTAAGTTGCTTCTCTCCTTGATTAGTTTCCACCCTCAGGTGCTTTGGAGAATAGCTTGACTCCCTCTTCTTTGTGGCAGCCCCTGAGATATTGGAACACTGCTATCATGTCACCCCTAGTCCTTCATTTCATCAAACTAGACATACCCAGTTCCAGCAACCATTCTTTATATGTTTTAGCCTCCAATCCTCTAATAATCTTTGTTGCTTTTCTCTGCACTCTTTCTAGAGTCTCAACATCTTTTTTACATCGTGGTGACCAAAACTGGATGCAGTATTCCAAGTGTGGCCTTACCAAGGCATTATAAAGTGATATTAACACTTCACATCATCTTGATTCTATCCCTCTGTTTATGCAGCCTAGAACTGTGTTGGCTTTTTTGGCAGCTGCTGCACACTGCTGGCTCATATTTAAATGGTCCACTAGGACTCTCACAGTTACTACTATTGAGCAAGGTACTACACATGCTGTACCTGTGCATTTTGTTTTTCTTGTCTAAATGTAGAACCTTACTTTTTTCACCATTGAATTTCATTTTGTTAGATAGCGCCCAGTGTTCAAGTCTGTCAAGATCCTTCTATATCTTGCTAGCTTGGTGTCTTCTGCAAATTTGATGAGTTCCCCATCTATCCCCTCATCCAAGTCATTGATGAAGATGTTGAAGAGTATTGGGCCTAAAACAGAACTTTGGGGTACCCCACTACATACTTCCCTCCATGTAGATGCAGTTCCATTGAGGATTACACATTGAATGCAGTTGGTCAGTCAGTTACGAATCCATCTGATGCAGGGGTGAAATCCAGCAGGTTCTGGAGAACCGGTAGTGGAAATTTTGTGCAGTTCGGAGAACCGGTAGCGGAAATTTTGAGTAGTTTGGAGAACCAGCAAATACCACCTCTGGCTGGCCCTAGAGTGGGATGGGAGTGGAGATTTTGCAATATCCTTCCCCAAGAGTGGGGAAAGAATGGGGATTTTGCAGTATCTTTCCCCTGGAGGGGGTGGGAATGGAGATTTTGCAGTATCCTTCCCCTGCCACGCACAAGCCACACCATGCCCACAGAACCGGTAGTAAAAAAATTTGGATTTCACCACTGATCTGATGGTGATGCTGTCTAATAATACTGTTACTAGTTCTTTATTTATGTTCAACAGGTCAGCACTACTAGGCAAAGTACTCAGAATCAGCGTGGAAAACAATGATGTTGGACCTCTTTATCAAATCCCTCCGGACAATCCCTTCATCAATGAATCAAAAGCCCGACCTGAAGTCTATGCTTATGGGGCAAGGAATATGTGGCGTTGTTCTTTTGATAGGGGTGATCCCAATACAAAGGAAGGGAAAGGGAGGCTTTTCTGTGGTGATGTAGGACAAAATAAATTTGAAGAAATTGACATTGTGGAGAAAGGGAGAAATTATGGCTGGAGAGCAAGAGAAGGATTCAGCTGTTATGACAAAAAACTTTGCATCAATTCCTCTTTAGGTAATTATGGGGTTTGACTAACTGAAATAACTAATGTACGGGGGAAAATATTTTCATTATTATTTTGTTCTCTTCTATAGCTGATACCTATGAAAAGTTTATACTTGATTATAAAAATGGTTCCTCTGCATACTATATGTATGATACTACCTTTTCCTCTTCTGCAGATGATGTCCTTCCAATATATGCTTATCCCCACAAAATGGGGAAATCAGTTACAGGAGGTTATGTCTATCGAGGTTGTGAGTCTCCAAACTTGAATGGGCTCTACATATTTGGTGATTTTATGAGTGGGTAAGTGACAGTAGGCCAGCTATTAGGTAAATTATTAATTAAATGGCATCCTGTGTTACAGTATTTAAGATGGCTTTAAGCTTTGCTGATAAGCTTCTTCCTGGCATTTAGCAGAATGCCATCCATTGCTGTTCTACTGCACTTTATGTGTCCATCATGTTATGTCTCTGCTATATGAATGTACATGTGTATAAATATTAACAATTGGATTAGTGAACCACTAATAAAAGTATACCGCTAAATACCTCATAGTAAAATGCCACTGTTCAGAAACTGGATATTCATTTTAAAAAGCATTATATGCTATTGCTATGATATCATAAGTGTTAAATATACAGCAATATTTTGATACGTTTGCAGTATTTAATTGGATTCCAAATCTAGTTGATCTTTATAATTTATATAGTCCTGTGTCTTATGTATGGTTAACTTTAAAGAAACAATTATACCTGAATCAGGTAGTCCTCACTTACCAATTGCAATTGGGACTGGCAACTCTGTCACTAAGCGATGTGGATCTAAAGTGAAACATCTTCTGACCACACCAACTTATGATGTCAGTTTCAGATGCAGTCATGAAGCAATTCATTACAGGTCATTAAGCACAATGTCATATGGCTGAAACTTGTGACTTCTTGCCAGTTTCCCATTGGCTTTGCTTGTCAGAAACAGACTGTGAAGGTTGCAAATTTTCTGTCTCAGGTTGCAGACATACACAGACATAGTTGCTAAGGAGTTATTCAGATAATAGTAGACAAGATCGTAAATCAGGGTCTGTATAAGGAGATCTTGGCTGAATAAGTTCCTCTGAAGTTCAAGTAGACATAGAATGGTCCAATTCCAGAAGTCAAAGTGCCAAATGGAATAGTCAGCCAGTCCAATAGTCAAAGATTCAAGAGCAAGTAAACACAAGAACAAGAATTACAAGCTAAGATTCTAAACAGTTGTTTCCAACAAAGATTGAAGGCAAAGCAGCTACATAATCTTTACAAATCTTTCTGCAGGCAGCTGGCTGCAGTCAGGATTTATCCTAATATTCTGGTGGGGTGGTTCATTGAATAGCATAGCTCTACTTGTGTGTCGAGATCTGGGGCTTGGGGATTTTACCTCATAATCCAACTGCTCCAGCTAACCAGGAAATGCCTGTGATTGCTCAACCTCCTCAGATGAATCATGGCTGAAGATTCCTGAGGCTGACAATCCAAAGACACAGCTGGACCACCATTGTCAGAAATGAAGTCAGAATCCTAGCCGAAACATGGTTCATGACAGCAAATAATGATCATGTGACAGCTACAATAAATGCATGCTAGTTACCAAGTGCTCAAATAGCAATAGCACTTAGACTTATATACTGCTTCATAGTGCTTTAAGCCCTCTCTAGATAGTTTGCGATGTTAGCATATTGCTCCGAACAATCTGAGTTCTCATTTTTCTGACCTTGGAAGGATGGAAGGCTAAGTCAACCTTGAGCCATTCAGAATCAAACTCATGGAATGAGCAGTGAGTTAGCCTGCAGTACTGCATTCTAACCACTGCACCACCATGACTCAAATCAGAAGACTGCAGGGATGCTGCAATGGCCACAACTTCCAGGACCAGAAATAAATCTCCTTTTTCAGCACAGTCTTAACGTCAAGTGATTGGTAAGTGAGGATTCCCTGTATTTAATAAGAATTGATACATACTTATAGGATTTGTCTGCAACTATTTTAAAAGTGCTATAGTGCAACATATGTGCTCGTTAAAGTGAACAGCTGCCAACCTTTATGTTTTTAAATCCAGGTTCTAATACTTACAGTTTAGGTACTAATAAGGTTAAGGCTTAGAAAGCAAAGCGTTCTCAGATGAAAGCGTTCTAAGATGAATAATTAAATATTCATTATATTCTTAATCTTTAAAGTCTAACTTTAGCTATACTTTAATTTCTACCTTGTTCTTTATGCAAATAAATGATGTTAATCATACCTCAGTTGAAAAGTAATCTGGCTAAGAGATTGATTTAGTTCTCTCTTTGCCCAGTAAGCTGTTAGCTTTACTGGGCAATGTATTACTCTGAATTGGAGTAGGATAGTTAAAAGCTGTTCCCCTTGATTTCTTTCATACCAATTAATGTGGTTTTTTTTCCCTCTTTTCATCTTTCAGGCGGCTCATGTCCTTGAAAGAGAATCCCAAAACTGGGGAGTGGCAGTACAATGAAATATGCATGGGAACAGGCCAAACATGTATGTTTCCTGGACTTATCAATAACTATTATCAATACATCATCTCTTTTGCTGAAGATGAGGCAGGTAATAGCGGGATTCTTTAAATATATGGCTAATATTCTCAAGCATGGGGAAAACATAGAATTATAGAGTTCAAATGACCAACACAAAACATGAGTTTTCAACTTTTGGGCATAGGAACAATTGAAATTTTGAAAACATGATACAGGCAAAAAAACAAGCCTGTTAGCAAATTAATTCTTTGGGGTTTCTGTGCAAATATAGACATTTTTAAGATTAGATACACACACACAAATTGTTTCCCCCCAAAATAAGACCCAACCAGAAAAATAAGCCCTACCCTGATTTTTAGCATGCTCCTATTATAAGCCCTACCCCTAAAATAAGCCCTAGTGAAAATCTTCATCAGCTGGGGTGGGGGCAGCAGAGGAGGCAGTTAGTAGATGGGGCAGACGAGTGTATGGCAGCAGCCACAGCCCACGCAGCACAGGTGTGTCCCAGCGCTGTGACCACCGGCCCAGCCCTCCAAGCACAGGCAGGAGGAGAGGCAAGTGATTCTGATGCGAGGCAGCACCGGCAGCAAAAGGGGTGGGGAGCCAGGTGATTCCGATGCACCTCTGCCTGCTGCTGGTGCCGCAGCATGTCAGAATCACCTGCCTCCATTAAATCGGGTATCAATCTGTCACACCGTCTCTCGTTTTACCACATTGCCTGTGTTTCCCCAAAAATAAGCCCCAATGCATCTTTTGGGGCTCCAAAAATATAAGACTGGGTCTTATTTTTGGGGAAACACAGTATATGTAATTCCTTTAATTTTTAAAGAATATTAGCATGTCAGCTAAATGGCCAATTTTTTGCAGGATTACTCTTGTTAGTTACTAGTTCTCCCCAGTCACTCAGCTTCCAGATGCTTTGTCATTGCCTGTCTTTTCTATTCAGCATGCTAAAACTTGGCTGGGCAATATGGAATTGACATCCTGTCCATCCTGACCGCATAAAATTAGAGAAGGTTGGTGTATAGTTTGAAATTATAAGTGATGTGAAATAGGTCTGTCTTATTCTTGGGAGAATAGATGATTGAGTAGCTGAGTAAAATCCATTGGCATGATTATATCAAAAGCAATAGAGATTAGTAAAGATTCTCTTGGAACTGGGACTGATTCTTATATATAATCGTGCAATTTTATTGGTTAGCAACACAGAAGTGATATATCATTGTCTCATTTGAACTCTTCAGTTTAATCCATAGTTCTGGGATTTCCTAGTGGATCCCCATTCACAAACTTCACCAGATAACTCAGTGTATTAAAAGTCCAGGCATGCGTCTGCCTGATTTTAATGGAAAGATATGAGTAATGTGTCAGAAATCTCTATGCATTGCCTTAAAGTTTGGCTTCTGAAGGTTTTTGTGATGTCAGATTACTTTCTTTGCCTAGTGGACCCAAAGGAATAGATATAAACAATTTGTGTCTTTTTTGTTGTTTCCTAAAGGAGAACTTTATTTCATGTCAACTAGAATACCAAGTGCCACTGCTCCGAATGGAGTCATTTACAAAATAGTTGACACATCACGGTAAGACTTGGAACATTTTTGCTCATAAACATGTAAATGCTGATGTGAAGAAAAATTAGGCCTTATTTACTGAGTCTTTCTCATCATAGTTAAACTGTCAACCTTTTGTTGAATCTACAATAAGTACTGCTTATCACAGAACTTCTAACAGTGAATTTCCTCCATTAGCAATGACTACTTGGCTATTTATGTAAGTTATTTGCTGTTATTTATGTTTGTGGTACTCTGTATGTTTTTCTCTTATTTTCATTAGGAGAGCACCACCTGGAAAATGCCATGTTGAGCCGTTGCCAGTAAAAGTGAAAGGCAGGCTCATTAAATTTGCTCCAAAGGAAAGTGAGTAATAGAGATACATATTATTGAGTATTAACCTTGGGGAATTCTGGGGCTAAACAATTTGTTCATGCAAGGAAATGAAGCTAATATTCTGATTAATGAAAAAAAGCGAATCTTTTTGCTTTCAGGAACGTGAGGTGATTGACTACAAGGTAGATTGTACATGCAGTACAAAAATTGAAAGAGAGTTTCATTAAAGCCAGCTTGGCATATGCAGCCTATTACCATGGGCAACTCCAGTTTGTTATCATGATTTTTTTTGTCTTTAAAAGATCTACTTTTGGTAGTCCAGAGAACAGGAAAGCCCTTCATACTGCATTGAAAACAGAATTGACATTGTGGTAGGGACAGAAGGGCAATTCTGTATTCAAGTACCCAGCACCTCCCAATTTTTAATAATTAAGACAGCAGAAATAGGGTCAGGCTTGCTCTGTAAATGCAAGCATGCATTTTCTCCGCCCCAGCCAACCAGCCCTCTCCATCTCAAATAAATTACAGACCAGTTTCATTTACTTTTCATCTGGTTATGAAAGACAGCAATCCTTAATCTGTTAGGCAGCTTCTCCTGTTGCCATCAGCAGTTCAGTTTTTGTACCAGATAATATGGTTTGAAGGACCTGTTAAAAATATTTGTCTTTGTTATTCTTTGCTAGAAATGATAGTGAAAATGCCTGCACAGGATCCTAAGATAAAAGCCACAACCAGAGTCCCAGCAAGGAGTAAAGTAACTACAGAGTCTTCACAAGGCACAACTCCAGACTGGATGGAACAACTCTTGACTCTGCTTAGGAATCAGAATGGATGGCAGATGACTACTATAGCACCAAAAACCAAACCTTCAAAGCCCAGGAAAGGAGGAAGACCTGGGAGGAGACCATATCGAAGAAGGAAGAATAGGCCTTCCAGTGTTTCCCGACAGCCACAGAATGGTGCAGTCCGACTCATGAATGGCAGCACAAGAGGGAGAGACCGAGGAAGGGTTGAAATTTTTATCAATGGCAAGTGGGGCACTGTTTGTGATGATTTGTGGACTTCTAAAGCAGCTGCAGTAGTTTGTCGCCAGTTGGGTTATGCTTTTGTAATCCGGGCCACCAAGAAAGCAGAGTTTGGGGAGGGACATTCACTTTCTATTTTACTTGATGATGTTCAGTGCATAGGACATGAAAAGACCCTCCTGGAATGCTCCCATGCAGAGATTGGAAAGCACAATTGTTCCCACAAAGAGGATGCAGGAGTGATATGCAGTCAAGAAGAAGTTTTTGAGTAGAAATACCTACAACATAGCATGAGTTTATGCTGTGATTTTTTAAAACAAACAAGACCACATGAATACACTGTTACGATTATCAGATTAGCATATGGTTTTGGAAAGATACATGTCCATAGGGCAGGCCGGGATGGTAATGCTTCAGTATGCCCATGTGATACCCCTCCTTCACAAGATGTGGTGGTTATCAGTATGGTTAGCCAGATGTTAAAACTTATTGGGCATTTTTATCCATCTATCAAGCCCTTCCCAAGAGCTAGGCATAGGCAGGTGTGGGTGTTTGATGATGTTAAAAGTATTGCCACAGGATGTAGGCTATTCCGAGTGAAGCTGCCTTTTGCAATTGACCAATAATGATTTTGTCAATGTCAATGGTGTTCAGATGGTGTTCGAGTTGTTTTGGGAAATTGTTTTGGGATTGCACCCAAGGCACCTATTACTATTGGTATTGTCTTTGTTCTCTGTTGCCACAATTATTCTATTTCTGTTTGCAGGTCTTTGTATTTTATTATCTTCTCTATTTCTTTCTCTTCTACTTTGCTGCTTCCAGACCCTATCACATCCATTATCCACTTACTTCTCAACAATTGTGAAGTCTGGGGTATGGCAGGTTCCTGTAGGTTTGAATTTGAATTTTAAACTCCCAGAGCAATTTCACTTCTTCATTTTCGATTATTTCCTCTACTTTATGATCCCACCAATTCCTTCTTGCAGGAAAATGATATTTTTTCAGGATCTTCCAATCCACCATTGTTGCTAGTTTGTCATGCTATTGCTTGTAATCAGTCTGTGTGATTATTACACTTATTTGCCATCTATCTGCAGTACAAAGTGACTCTGAGCAGTATGCTCAGTGTACTACTACCAGGTACAATTGAAGATCCTGGTTATCGCTATAAAACTCTCTATGGCATAGTATTTGATTATCAGAGGGACCGTCTCTCTCCATGCTGCTTGCCTATTCAGTACAAGCCAATAGGTCAGTGCTCTCTGAGTCCTATTAAACAGTCATCTGCCAGCACCCAAGAAGCATGCCTTCTCTGCCATGGTGGCTGCTGTCTGATTTGGTTCACCCTGATGCTGTGTGGCCTCCACCTTGATGGGATTCAAGAAAGCCTAAAAATCTGGCATTCTCCCAGGCTTTGGGGTCAATGTGGTTGGGATTCTCTTCAAGTTTTGTTTGGGAATCTGGATGTGGAGTCTGTTTGCCAAACTCACCAACCATTTTAACTCTCTATGCTGCTCAGTGTGGAGTTGGGTGATAACTAAAGTGAATAAATTAAATGAAAGGGATAGTATAGATAAATACTATATCTAGAGTAAGTAATTGCTTGCCATTTGAAAGTGGAACACAAACTAAATAATATTATAAGATTCCTTCTGTAAATAAGAAAATATATTGTGCTGAATGTTTTGAATTAAATTAAACACCAGATGTCTATGGAGATTGTTAGTCATCCAGGTCATGGTTGTCTCAAAGGTGCTTTTTTCAAGAGGCAACTGGACTTTCTTGTTTTTCTTTTAAGATGTTTCACTTCTCATCCAAGAAGCTTCTTCAGCTCTGACTGGATGGTGGGGAATTTGCACCCCTCAGGACACCTTGATGACACTGATAAACCTCCAGGTGGCCTTAACAACTAGCCAAAAGAATGAAAATGATCAGCTGTCTGGAAGTGCTATCCATTCCCCACCATCCAGTCAGAGCTGAAGAAGCTTCTTGGATGAGAAGTGGAACGTCTTCAAAGAGAAACAAAAAAAGAAAGTCCAGTTGCCTCTTGAAAAAAAGCATTTGGGTTAAATACCAGATGTTTATCTTCTGTTTTCGGGTTTTGTTTTGGTTACTTATAAGAATGTATATTATCCTTTGTTTTACAAAAGGAACATACCTGTAACAGAATCATTATGGAGAATTCAATAAAAATGAAGGACTGTAATCTCAGAGGAAAAAAAAGAAAAACAGTGCTACCCTATTCTTCTTTGTTCTGAAATAGGTGCTGCTAAATTTAGCTCTGTATTGAATTATATAATTGCAACCTCATTGATTAACTTTAATCATCATGTGGCTTAAGGATTTCTATTCATATTCTAGTCTTAAACCAGACTAGAATACAATTTATTTAATTTTGGAATGCTCCGTTGCATGAATTCAAGCAACTGTGGTTCATTCAGTAATGGGTTTTAAACAGTGGTGGGATTCAAATAATTTAACAACTGGTTCTCTGTCCTAATGACCAGCTGGGTAGGCGTGGCTTGGTAGTCATGTGACTGTGTGGGCAAGGCCAACTCGATATCGCTCATGTCGATGGGTGCTTCGCCTTAGCTGTTACAATGTAATAAGGGTTAAGCAGAGAGGCAGTTTCTATAAGCAGGGCAATAAAGATTAGGCTAGAATCAACACCAGAATGTTTCCTTCCTGCCTTCCTTACAGGATTAGCCCTGTAAAGTGGAAAAAACCAAAATAAGATTTCTTCCAACAACCGGTTCTCCGAACTGCTTAGAGAGTTAACAATTGGTTCTCCCGAATAGGTGCAAACTGGCTGAATCCCACCACTGGTTTTAAACCATATATTAAAACAACGTGCAGGTAATGTTCATTTTATGATCACAATTGGAAGCAGAATTTCTGTTGCCAAGCAAGGTGATTAAATGAGCTTATCTGGTTTTACTACAATTTCTTGCTATGTTTGTTAAGCGAATCACTGTTGTTCTTAATTGAATCCCATTTCCCCCATTGATTGCTTGTCAGAAGCCAGCTGGGTAGGTTTCCAATGGCAATCCCATGAACCCAGATGCTGCAGCTGTTGTGAATACATGCTGGTTGCCAAGTCCCTGGATTTTGATCACCGAAGATCCCAAAAACCGTGGAAGTGTGAAGGACCAGTTGTTAAGCTACCTTTTTTTTTAGTACTTTTATAATTTAGAACAGTGATTAAATGAATAGCTGTAAGTCAACTTACAGCTAGGTAAACATATCATTAAGAATAGCCTAAAACAAATACGTGATTGTGCAATTAGGTAATTGAATCATATTCAGAAAAGTCAAAACATTATGTATTTGATTAGACCAGAGGTCTTCAAACTTGGCAGCTTTAAGACTTGTGGACTTCAACTTCCAGAATTCCCCAGCCAGCATAGCTGGGACTTCAATTCTGGGAGTTGAAGTCCACAAGTCTTAAAGCTGCCAAGTTTGAAGACCTCTGGATTAGACTGTAATAAGCTAACTGTTTTTTAATACGAGATAAAAACCATGATACCATGAATAAGGAACTTTGCTTTCTCTATTTGCTGACTGCATTTATACACATTTGCATACTCATTATTTCTTAGAAACTACTAGCCTGCTGTTCAGGCACTTATTTGGGAGTCTTCAATGAAATAAGATGCTGGTTGCAAAATGCTACTAAAATACAAGTTTCAACAAGATTTTATTATGTTTGTTTTTAACTCCTTAAAAATATTGATATGTCACAGTAGATCAATCTTGTCAAAATGAATTGAAAACAGGAGAGCCAGTTTTGCCTAGTGGTTAAGGCTGTAGGGTAGAAAGCATAAAACTCGAGTTCAAGTTCCGATTCAGCCATGAAAGCCAGCTGGGTGACTTTGGGCCAGTCACTCTCTCTCAGCCCAATCCACCTTACAGGATTGTTGTGGGGAAAATAGGAGGAGGAAGGAAGGAATGTTGAATATGTTCGCTGCCTTGAGTTATTTGTATAAATGATAAAGGCAAAATAAAAATAAAAATTATGAATGCAAATCTTCAAGCTTACAGTATCATTTCCAATAATTTTCTTTTTTGAAAATATGCTATCATTTAACATGAAAGTAACGGTTATCAATGAAATTCCACTTTTAAGTCTTCATTTTTGTAACAACTGTTGTGAGTATAAAAATAGTAATTGGCTGGCTTTATAAGTGGACACGACTAGTGAACTATGGTTTATTTAGCATGTCATGTAAGGCAGGGACTCTGGTTTGTTCTGAGATAAACAAGCCAGAGAGAAATAATGATTGAATTCCTGTCCATGATACAAAATGCTAAACAAGGCACAGTTGGAGCTGCCTGTAAGTTCTTCCCATGAGTGGCTATATAGCAGTCATGACAACAAACACGTTATTACTTTTGTTTTAAATCTAGTGACAGTTTACAAACACAACCGATACCTATTATATTGATAATCCTTTGCAAAGCAACTATAGGACAGCATTAAACTACACCAAAATGAAATCAAAACTAAAAGCTGTAGGCTCTAAGATGCTTAAGGAATGGCATTAAGAATAGAATGGAGCAGACCAGAATAAAGGGAGGTAAGTGGTTCAAATACTAAGATCCATATACAAGAGGAAGTGGCACATGCAGAGGTTTCATGGGACCTCATCATCCTAGAGGAGAATATATTGAAGGAGCTGCTAAGAGAAGCCTAGGCAGCTACATAAGGATTTGGAGAGAAGCTTCAGTCCTCAGTTGAGGATGCCAAGCATGATAGTGAGGAGTTGTCCATCCCCACCTCCCCCAGCCCCAAGGTAGCTGAAGCAAAAGCAAGATGCAATCTGTCGCAGGTTCTTCATGAAGAGCAAAGGCAGTAAAAGCATTGTCCAGACCGAAGTGCCCTCTTTTCCTTCCTACAGATCCCATTCCCCGAAACCTCCTTTAATCTTCAGGAGCAGGACAAAACTTCTCCAGTGGGAGGCAAGTCCCTCCAAAGACCCCCCCCCAAGATGGAAAAGAGAGGAAGTTGCTGAGAGTTGCCTTTGGAAAGTGTTTTTGTCAGGCAGAGAATTTGGAAGGCTGATTGAAGTGACAGTTTCAATAAGAAATGTGAGCCTTAAAGGTGATCATTCACTGTCAGGAAAAGCTGCTTTTATGACCTAGGAAAGCCGACCCTTCATCTACACAGTGCAGTCTAGTACTCCAACGGTGAAACTCCCCTCTTGAAGGATGATATGAGCACCAAGAGATATCCTGAGTGGGGGCGGAGAACAATTTTGTTTTTTTTCATTTGAATTACTCTTTCATGATTAAGACATTTTGGGGAGAAGGGGAAGGCAGAATATAAAACTGGGAAGAAAAAAAAGAAAAAGGAAAAACAAAAGAAAAATGCTGGACAAAAGGCAAATATATCAGTAAATAAACAGAGTTTTCAATTGGCATGAATGAGAAGTTCAGGATTTCATTAGGGAATTGATTCAATTAACTACCCGAATGGAGTATATTAGGATTTTTTTAAAAGGAGCAGACCTATAAAAAGCTAAACAAGATGTTAATATTGGTACTGCTTATTACAGTTCATTGGAGAAGTGCATATAAATGTATAGAAAAAAAATCAACATATTTTTTAAAGCATTTGAATTTTTTCTGATGTCACTATTAAAATGCATAATTCTTCTTTTCTAATAACTATATTTCCCATAGAGTGTGTTGCATAATCTATAGGAGAGATATGTTTATATCATTTGGTGTCCTTATGTATTTTAATGTTTTTTAAGGGTACCTAAGGAAGAAGTATAAAAAAGCAAAGTATGAAAATTTGCAGGGCTGGATTTCTAGGTTTAGTTATTCAGATTAGAATTCTATGTATAACAAGTTCTACAACTACTATCTTTATGTTGGTTGAAAAAAATATTTTCCTACTTCAAATCCAACATACCTATGGCTTAGGTTGTAAGGATAGTACAATATTGGATTCTTCACATGCTTCTTTTTTATTTTGGTATGCATCAGTCACAATAATCAAATGTTTTTACGATTGTGATCACCTTTTCCAGGAGGAAAGGACAGAGAAACTGAGCATCAATGAGTAGAGGGCAATGCCAAGAAGGTGACTGCTGGAACAAAGACAAGTTTGTCAGAAACTTTCAGAATGCAAGGTTATCAAGATTGTAGCTGATAGGCCATTGTCAAGCGTTTCCTGCCTGCTCTGTCCCAAAGCATTTTCATCGCTGAAATTAAATAAAAAGTCTTGGGAGGCCATGAAACAACTTTGGAAAAGAGACACAGAGCCTGGTGCCTAAACATATCTGGTTATTAAGTCAAACTCCATGTACAGACCAGTATCTGTTCCCCTTCATGACATGATTGTGTCTGTTCGGGCCACAGTCAGGGCCATTGACAGCTTACAGAATTAAAGGCCCACCTTACATACAGCACCAGCCAAACCAGTCTTGGTATGATCTCTATGATTAATGTCCTTTCTTTGCAGAGAGCACATTCAGATACTGCCAGTTTCTTCAGAAGGGAACTTCCTTGACAGTTAAAGTCAGCCCAGAGGAGCCCAAAGGTGGAGCAGAGGATACAGGCTGGAAAGGCAAGTTCCCTGGAGGACTTGCTGAGTGGGACAACTCTTTTGCAGCATGTAGCCCTCTGATCTGCATGGACTGAAGCAGGCTGATGTCTGGAAGATAGAATTAGTGAATGCTGGCCAATGGACGCTGTGTGGAAATCCGTGAATGGAAGCCGGGGCATGATTGTGAATGGATGAAGTGTAACTGAGAGTGCGGATGGATGGTATGGACCATCCCAGAGTAGATGTGGCCTGTAGTGTGCTCAGATGTATGTGCATGAGTTGTCAAATGTGTTCGTGGTGCAAGAGAGAAGCATGGTGTCAGCTTAGTCAGATGTGGTGGTGGCATGGAAGCACAAGCCTTGGTCCCAGCTTCATCGAGTCTGGTGGTGGCGTGAATGCAGCTAAGCATCCTTATGATGCGGAATGAAAGGAAACTGGTGGATATTCATCGGACAAAGTCAGGGGAATTTGGCAGGGATTGTTGAGGTACAATATTCCGGACTCAGGCTGGTGGATGTCTTCTGGAGATGGGGATGGTGGATAAGAGGGAGGGCCCTTTTCTGAGTTGAAGCCCTCTCATCCCTTGCACTGAAGCAGACTGAGGTCTGGAAGATGGACCTAGCAAAGATGGCCAATCGAAGCTGTGTGGAAATCCATGAACAGAAGCTGGAGCATGATTCTAAATGGATGGAGTGTGACTGAGAATGCGGCTGAGCAGTGTGGACCATCCCACAGTGAATGTAGCCCGCAGCGTGCTTGTGTGTGTGTGGTTTGTCGAATGAGTTTGTCGAAGAGCCTTGGTGGCACAGCAGACTAAAGTGCTGTTAATTAGCCCAGCTGCCTGCAATTTTGAATCTCACCAGGCTCAAGGTTGACTCAGCCTTCCATCCTTTTGAGGTAGGTAAAATGAGGACCCGGATTGTGGGGGCAATAATCTGACTTTGTATAAAAAAGAACACAGCTTCGGGGGGGGGTCAAAGCCCTATTAAGCAGGTATATACAAAAGTATGAAGGCTATTGCTTAACGCATTGTAAGCCGCCCTGAGTCTCTGGAGAAGGGTGGCATATAAATTGAACTAATAAATAAATAAATAAATAAATTTGTACATGGTGCAAGACTAAGCCTGGTGGCAGCTTAGTCTGATACGGTGGTAGCATGGAAGGACAAGCCTTGGACTCAGCTTTGTTGGGTCCGGTGGCGGCGTGAAAGTAGCTAAGCATCCTTATGATGCGGAATGAAAGGAAACCGGTGGATATTCATCAGAGGAAATCAGTGGAATTTGGCAGGGGTTGCTCAGGTATAGTGTTACTGCCCGAGGTTGCTGGATGTCTCTGGGAAATGTGTGTTGCAGATTAGCTAGCCCGCTCAGGGTTCCTTGATTTCCTTGCAGCCTGCCTCTTGGCACGCCAGGCTACTCCAGGCAGGAAGTTCGCAGCAATGGAGCATCGATGAGTAGAGGCCAATGGACAAGCAGGCAATGGCTAGTAGAAAGGCAAGTTCTGCGGAAAGTTCCCAAGCAGGATGGCAAGATTTTAGTGGAATTTCCCATGTGGAAATCCATGAACGGAAGCCAGAGCATGATTCTGAAAGGATGGAGTATGACTGAGTGTGCAGATGGGCGGTGTGGATTCTCCTAGAGTGGATGTAGCCTGCAGTGTGCTTGTGTGTTTGTGTGTGAATGGTTGAATGTGTACGTGGTGCAAGAGAGAAGCCTATTGTCAGTTTAGTCTGATGTGATGGCGGCATGGAAAGATAAGCCCAGGCCCCAGATTTAAAAATAAATGTAAAAAATAAAAGTATTGTATAATAGCTTTTTTAGTTACTGAAATTGAGGAGTCTCCCCTCGGAACAGGCAGTCAACCCGGCAGCTAATATTAGATTCCACATCTCAGAAGCCCCAGTTCAAAGGATACTTTGCAGGTATTGTTTTTGAGTAGTCTATTAACCGCCATCTGTCCCAGATTGGTTACCTCCCTCTGTGCCACTTGCTTCTGTATGACCACTGCTTCATTCCTAAACTTCCACCAGATACCCCTTATCCCTCCAACCCACTTCTGGCAGTCTAACCTAAAAAAAAGACACTCTCTATTTTTTTAAATTCAAGTTTTTTATTTTATATTATTTATATCAATGGACGAATAATGCAATACCTGGGTATCATACATTTTGATGCAAATAAACATATTATTACTCTGTTATTACACTTCATTTTCATTGTTTCGTATTGTTTAAACATACCTAACACTACTGCCCTTCAATTTCTAAACCTCCCTCTTATTATTACATATACTGTAAAATATAATTATTACATATATTAAAGAATAAGAGAGTTGGAAGGGACCTTGGAGGTCTTCTAATCCAACCCCCTGCCTAGGCAGGAAAACCTACATCACTTCAGACAAGTTGTTATCTAATCTCTTCTTAAAAACATCCAGTGTTGGGAGCATTCACAACTTCTGGAGGCAAGTTGCTCCACTGATTAATTGTTCTGTCAGGAAATTTCTCCTTAGTTCTAAGTTGCTTCTCTCCTTGATTAGTTTCCACCCATTGCTTCTTGTTCTACCCTCAGGTGCTCTGGAGAATAGTTTGACTCCCTCTTCTTTGTGGCAGCCCCTGAGATATTGGAACACTGCTATCATATCTCCCCTAGTCCTTCTTTTCATTAAACTACTTCATTAAAGAGCCTTGGTAGTACAGTAGTCTAAAGCACCCTGTTATTAAGACCAGCTGCCTGCAATTACTGCAGGTTCGAATCTCGCCAGGCTCAAGGTTGACTCAGCCTTCCATCCTTTCGAAGGTAGGTAAATTGAGGACCCAGTTGTGGGGGCAATAAGCTGACTTTGTATAAATATACAAAAGGATGAAGGCTATTGCTTAGCGCATTGTAAGCTGCCCTGAGTTGCCGGAGAAGGGCGGCATATAAATCAAATTTTTTAAAAAAGAAAAAAAACTAGACATACCCAGTTCCTGCAACTGTTTTTCATATGTTTTAGCCTCCAGTCCCCTAATCATCTTTGTTGCTCTTCTCTGCACTCTTTCTAGAGTCTCCACATCTTTTTTACATCGTGGTGACCAAAACTGAACGCAATATTCTAAGTGTGGCCTTACCAAGGCATTATAAAGTGTTATTAACACTTCATGTGATCTTGATTTTATCCCTCTGTTTATGCAGCCTAGAATGTGTTGGCTTTTTTGGCAGCTGCTGCATATTGCTGGCTCATATTTAAATGGTTGTCCACTAGGACTCCAAGATCCCTCTCACAATTACTACTATTGAGCGAGCTACTTCATATACTACACCTGTGCATTTTGTTTTTCTTGCCTAAATGTAGAACCTTTTTTTCTATATCTTATTATATATATTAATATATAATATATGATATAATATATACATATATATTATATTAAAGATATATTAATATATCTTGTTATATTAATATATACTATTATTCCCCTCTTATTTCTATCTCTATTTTAACTTTTTTTCTATTTCACCGTAATATTCAAAGAATATTTCTTTTCTATCTTTCATCTTTCACCTGCTTTGTTATTCATAACTCCCTTATTTAGCTCTTCACATCTATTTATATTAAAGTTTCATCCTTCATTCTTTCATTGTTGTGTTTCAATGCACACTTCTAGTATCAATCACAATCATTTAAACATAGAGAGTAAATCTATTCATGTTCTTTCCAATCATCCACTTCATGTGATTCTACTATTAATGCACATGCTTACATTAAAATATATTCTTTCATTTTCTAATCACCCGTTTAATTTTATCAATATTAAACTGAAGGGGGAGACTCTCTGCAGCAACACAAACGTTCATTGCACGTATCCGGCTCAGGAGCCGTAGATTGAGGATTTAGTGCAATATAAAAAATGCAAATAATTTTTCTGCGGACCACCAAAATTACCAAAGTTGGTGACCGCTGGTCTAGATGATGTCCAAGGTATTTTCCAAGTCTAATTCTAAGCATCTATTTGTCTAATCTCTTGCATGTAGGCAGTCTTGTGCATTTGTCCCACGGGAAGAGAGCAATTGAAACAGCAGCAGTGACAGGATCAGATAACTGATCAAGCTACAGAGAATCAACTACTTTAGAATATAAAGTAGTCAGGTGAACCCGAATGTAAATGTCATAACCAGCCATTCAATTGCTGCTTGAAATGCTCTTTAATATACCCTGGTTCAGTTTAAAACATAAATGCCCAAATGACAACATTTGCTCTTTTTAAAAATTAAACTGCTCCCGTGGTTTCAGTCTGCATGTTACACCATCAAGTGGCCTCAAGGTTCCCGTATCTAGAATTTTAAAGCTCTGTGGTGGAGCCAGCTCAAATTCAAACCTCTGCAGAAATTTGGCCATCAGCACTTTAACTTCCATCTTGCATGAAAACAAAAACAAAACAAAACAAAATTAGAAGAAAGGTTTAATATTTCTTTAAAAATACACCCACCCACACATATTTTGACTTCTTCATTTAGGGATTGATCGTTATCCCAGGGATGAGAGCTTCCTCTACCCCTTACTGTTGGCCATGCTGATGAGGACTGCAAGGAGTTTAACCAACATCTGGAATGTCATAGACTTCAACGCCTCCTCTAATCTTCCAGTCTTTTATTTATCAAATAAATACTTTTTAGATTTTGACCTCTTTCATAATTTTTCATTACATGTGAAGTTTTTTAAAAAACCCAATTCAAAAACTGAAGAGATGCATGTTAATCTGGGCATGAGGAAGAGGCTTAGGAAAAAAAAAAAGGATTCCAAGAGTAACTGTAATCCAAGCTTCAATAATTAGATCCATTCAAAACAGAGACTGAGATTCACAGAAAATTGAAATAGATATTATTTATTTATTTATTTGTTTGTTTGTTTATTTATTAAATTTATATCCCGCCCTTCTCCCCGAAGGGACTCAGGGCGGTGAACAGCCGAGAATTAAAATAACATGCAATATAAAAGTTAAAATAATTAAAAATAAATTAAATTAAACGCCGCCTCAATTTAAAACCCCTAGCAATACAATTAAAAACCCCTAAAACCTATTCAGGCCAGGCTGGCTTGCTGAAATAAAAACGTCTTCAGGGAGCGCTTTAAAGGTGAGAACCAACACCTTGAAGCGCACCCGGAAGACCACCGGGAGGCAATGCAGCTCGCGCAGGAGAGGTGTTATATGGGAGCGCCATGTCGCTCCTGTGATCACCCGCGCGGCCGCATTCTGGACCAGTTGGAGCCTCCGGGTGCTCCTCAAGGGGAGCCCCATGTAGAGAGCGTTAGCGTAGTCCAGGCGAGAAGTGACGAGAGCATGAGTGACTGTGCATAAGGAATCCTGACTCATAAAGGGGCGCAACTGGCGTATCAGGCGAACCTGATAAAAAGCCCCCCTGGCCACGGCCGTCATATGCTCTTCTAAAGACAGCCATGTGTCCAGGAGGACGCCCAAGTTGCGAGCCCCCTCTGTGGGGGTCAATGATTCGCCCCCAATAGCCAGTCATATTGACAATGACTCTTAATTTTTTACAACCCAGTTCATTCACATTCCCTTTGTTTCTTTAAAAGGAATACAGTACTTGGGGAATGGGGAAAAGGAAAGCACACTATAGTTAGCACCTGTAGTCCTCATTTAGTAGTCATAACTGGCGACTGCTTTCCTTTTCTCCACTCTCCTGGAAATGGTACCCTAAATGCTGAGGTATCTAGCTGGCAGCTGCTGACAATTGATGACTATTAAGTTTTACACTTTCAGTTTTTCTTTGCCTCCTAAATATTTCACTTCAGCTTCCGCACTCCACCACTCTGGAATGCTTCTCCTGGCACTAGTATAATTAGCAAAAAGCCAATGTTTCTATCTACATTCACTGAAGAGGCAGGAATTGCAAGAGAGTAAGCAGGCACACAATGGAAGACACACATTGAAAGGAACGTGGTGGCATCAGCAGTCCTGACTCCATTACACAAACAGTCCATTATGTGCCTGCTTATTCTTTTATAACACCTTCTCCAATCTCTGCGATTTTTGTGGATCTAGCTGCTTTAGAGTAGATTTTTCTGGCTTTGCAGACCGGCAGGGGGGAGAGGGGATGTTCTGCATCAGTGGCTGGCAAGAGTGCATGCCGCTCACACAAATGGAGTGCATGTGCACTCGCTCATCTGTTGCTCACACAAGTGAGGATGCGTGTACGTGTGCGCATGTGCGTGCTTGCCGGCTGTTTCCATGGCCTGGTTGCAAACCCCTCACGGTCCACTAGTGTTCTGCCCCGGCTACGGACCCCAAAGAACGCAGCACAAATTCTATACAAAACTTATTTTACTCAAATAACTGAGTCTTTATCAATCAAAGGCTGTTAATAAACTGTCTTAACAGCCTACCAGAATTCTAAGATAAGGTAATCACAGTCTTACTAGAGTTGGCAGAAAGCCCAGAAGCAATTCTGCAGAGAATCCAGACGCGAAGGAGATTGAACTAAAGTTGTTCCCTACAATTTGCTGCAAACGGCGTTCCTCCTTAAATAGGCTAAGGGAGTGGCCAATTAGCCCCAAGCCTTACTCTTGAGGAGACCTCCTCCTGAGGAGCTACTCCTGCCTTTTGGCAGCTCTGCGTGCCCGTGCATTGAGAAGAGGCTCCTCCTCTTCGTCCTCTTCACTTAAAGGAGCTTCTGGAGCTCCTTTTGAAGGCCCTGGCTGAATCCCTGCCTTTGGCACCACATCTTCTCCAGCCTCCTCACTGTCCGACTCGAGCGCCACCTGCACAGGTTGCTGGCGCAGCATCACACCAGCATCCTCGTTGTCGGAATCAGCTACAATCTGCACAGGCCACTGAAGGGCCACAACAACTAGTGGGTCATGGCCCACAAGTTGGGGACCCCTGCACTAGAAACTGGAAGAATGGATCAGGAGCATATGCAAGTTCTCCACCTCTCTTTTAAAAGGAACAAATACTAGTACTAGAGTAGACATTCTTAATGCAGGTATCTTACTCACCTCAGCCAATAACTGTCCAATACATGAACGAGGTCCCAGCGAAAATGGAAAATAGGAAAAATAAGGTCTAGAAGAAACCACATGAAACAGAAAATTGTTTAGGTTCTGCTATTCACCTAAAATACTACAACTGTTTAGAAATGTTGTTTTATAGAGCACATCTTCATTTTTTAAGAATACTATTATTTGTGCTTTCTACACAGTGAGGATAAACATATTTACATTTTTTTTATTTCTCGAATAAAGCACTGCATAGTCATTAGGATTACAAACTAATTTTGTAATTTAGTACCTCGCTTTTAACAGCAGCTTAATTTGCAGTTTTAGGAAATGACTAACACATTATGTTAGTATGTGTCAGAATGTTGTCAATACTGATATTTACTCCTAATTTTAAGATATGAACAGGGCCCCCGCAAAGTAATTTCCAACAGTAATCCTTAAATAACTAGTAAAGAGGGTTTCCCAACCCCTGGGCTGTGGCCTATTTGTGGCAGGCCAGCACACATGTACATGTGCACACAGCTCAACTTGCGCAAGTTGAGCTGCGCATGTATGTGCATGTGCCGTGTACGTGCTGTGCGCCAGCCCGCCGCTCAAGTGGCCCGGTTCCCCTCTCCCCCACACCAGGCCATCAAGCAGCAAAGGTTGGGGACTGCTGCAGTATAGCATACATCCCAATGTCATTCATCAACTGAGATGTGGAACACTTGGCGTAAAAGGCACACACTATCACCAAATGATCCTACTATTCCAAAAGACTTGCACATGCCTTCCTATATACTGGACAAGGCTTCATCACGCTCCAGGAGACAGCATCAAGTGATTACATTAAACAAATGACGACTCTTATTACTTATGCAGAAAAGGTATGTTTACTGGAGAAAGTTAGAGCAACCTATTTGAAAATCCCCTCTTTCGCAGCAGAAGGTTTATGGTATTTTCTGCTTGACTCTGAAAATAATGAGATGTGTATACAAAAGTTTCGGATAATTTTGCAACACTTCAAACATTGTGATTAAAAGATTTTAAACACAGAGGTCACCTTGATTTGCCTTTGCTAAATCGATCAGGATCAAAGGTCAGAGCATCCTTGAAGTATCTATCCATGCGTCCCATGATATAGGTACTGAACTATCAAGGGAAGAGAGACATTGGCAGAGATAAATATAAAGCCACCTGAAAATAACTGGGGCTGTTCACAGGTACGGGCAAATTCATATTTTAATGAATTTAAAAATTAAATTTAAATTAGGACCTCACCCCATTCCTAAGAGGTCCGTAAAGGGGGCGTGCATAAGCGCAGCAGCGTGCCTACCGTCCCTGTCCTACTGTCCCCATTTATTTGTATTCGTTTCCTGTGTTCATGTCCATGTTTATACTTATACCTGTTATTTTGCACATGTTTGACAAACTAAATAAATAAATAAAATAAAATAAATTTCCAATGCTTGTTCTCTTTGGGCTAGCATTAAACAAATCCTTGCTGCTATTTTGATTTCAGGATTATGTGATTATCTTGTCCTTGGAAACTCTATATGTCTGTCTGTCTGTGAGTGTGTATAAATAAATAAACTCACAAATAAATTATAGTATTCAATCTGAAAACAATAGCAATAACACTTAGACTTATACACTGCTTCATAGTGCTTTGCAGCACTCCCTAAGCGACAGCATATTGCCTCCAACAATCTGGGTCCTCATTTTACCAACCTCGGAAGAATGGAAGGCTGAGTCAACCAGTCAGAATTGAACTGCTGGCAGTCAGCAGAATTAGCCTGCATTACTGCATTCTAACAACTGCGCCATCATGGCTCTTCACGGTGAAAGGAAGTTACAATGAAAAAGTCAAGGTTGTCCTCTACAGAATGTACGACATGGGTTTGCGTTCTAGGAAGGGAGATTCCAATTGAATGTTGGGAAAAAAATTCAGCAGTGAGGCAGTTCAGCTGTGGAATCAATATTCCAGAGTAATTATAGCCTCCCTTTCACTAGACGTTTTCAAAGATGGCTAGACAACCATCCCATCAGTAAGCCATGAGCCGGATTCAACATTCTAAAATCCGCTTCCAACACTATGGATTTGAGCCTAATCTAGATATAAAATTCATTTATGACATTAATGGACAATTGACCAGTCATCTATTTATAACATTTCCTTTCTACTCTTTATCATTCAAGTGGAATATATGACAGAAGACTGCACAGACTCACAAATAGGGTGGTGTTTGCTGGAATGTCAATTCCTTCAATTACATTTTTCTTCTCTGTCCAGCGCATAGTGCCTGGAATTGGTGGGTATAACCGTAGGATTTCTTTGAGGACCTGTAAGTAAGAGCCAGCTTTTCTTTTAATAGTTGGTATGATATTGCATAAAGATTATATATCTCAACTGTTTGCCAGCTTTTCACTAAAAATAACCTGAAGGCCAGATTATTAAAATTCAGTAAATGGAATCATGCAAAATTACAAGAATTAAAGCCATCATCCTACAGAAACACATAAAATGATATACATGCAGTTCTGACAAGTAGATACACGTAGTTCTCACATAATGTCCACTTGTTTAGCAGCCATTTGAAGTTACGATGGCACAGAACAAGGGGAATTTAACGACCAATCATCATAGTTGCAGCCATGATAGCATCACTGGGGTCTTATGATTGTGATTTGAGTGCTTGGTAACCTGATCACTATTATATCCCAGGGTCCTGCAGTCACATAATCACCGTTTGCAACCTTCATTGCTAGCTTCCAATAAGCAAAATCAATGGGGAAGCCATTTGGAAGAATCTTTTCTTAAAAACGGTGTGAGTTGAATAATCAGGGATGTCAGTGCTTCGACGCTGGCATAGAGAGCAGAGGAGAGAGATAAGCTCTGAACTTTTGCCTGCTAAATACCTTTGAAGTCGGGTTGTCGTGGAAATGAAGGGGGGAGACATTCCTGGGAAATGACGAGACAAGAAGGCTGAAGAATGACTTGGAAGATAGCCAATGAGAAGCAGAGATTTGGGGATCGGAAAGGGAGGGATTGGGGGGCAAAAGGTCAGTCTTGTCCGCATCGAGTCATGATCCGGTGGCTGTGCTCAATTAAAGAAAAGATTTCCTTAAAGATTGGCAGTTTGGAAATTCATTTATTTTGAGATAGCATCGAAGTCTGACAAGGGTTTTTTTTTTTTTACATGCTGCATCAGATGGTAGATTCTAAAGCAGATGAGGACTAAGATGGATCATCAACACATGTGCCATGGAAAAGCCATGTCATCATGTTGCGGAATTATTCTTAGCTGATCAAAAATATCATCCCTTAACTAGCTGTGTAAAGAAGTTTCATTTGCTGCCGTGATTGTCCACCGAGGCTTTCTAAACCTGAAATGTGGGAGCATCCTTCAGGCAGTTTAGGATCCTTGGACATAAGCAATATGTCAGAGAGCCAATTTAGTGCAGTGGTCAAGGTGCTGGACTAGGATTGAAGAGACCGAGAACTCTAGACCTCCCTGAGACATAAAGGCTGGCTGGGCCAGTCCTCTCTCACGCCAACTCATTTCACAGGGTGGTTGTTGTAGGGAAATTGAAGGCAGGAGCATTACTCGCACTACCTGAGCCGCACAAATAAAGGTGGGATATATATTTATCAATAAATAATACGAAAACATTTCTTTTCTATTTAGGCTGCTATCACCTTCTTGTTTCCTCTCTACTTTAAGAGCTGCTGCACCGAGCAACCTGCTTCCTAACCAGATGATCATAGAAATAAAACCAGCCTTTTGAAAGACATGACTGATGCTTTCCAGTCTCTCAGTCTAGTTTTCAATTTAAAAAAAAAAATAGAATTTGCCTTCTATTTCTGAATTATCAGAGCCAAGTAAAGAGAAAAGAAGCAGAAGATGAATGGCATGTATCCATTGCCCATATGAAATGAATATGCTAGTTACAATTATAACATAATCATAAATTACTGCATTGTAATACTGTTTTGAATTCTATACATAGCAGTGGTGAAGACTTTACTAAGAACTGCCCTACTCCTACTGTTTCAGCCCACCTGGCACATTTGAAGTGGGTGTGCTCAGGGTTCCCCCTGGTAAATGTTGTCATCTTACAGAACCTAGGAAGAGAGCCTTCTCTTCCTCTGAATAGCATCCCCCCACCCCCCAAAAAAAGCACTATCCTTTCTCTGGATTTCCATAAAGTCCTGAAAATTGTGGTCCTAGGTCTAGAGTAAATGTGCTTAGAGGTGAAGGAATCGTTGTGTTTTGCTTTAATGGTTATTTTTGGTCTAGGCTGTCTTGTGTTGTTTTATGTTCTTAATTGTTTTAATTTACTACAATATTTTTGGTAAGCTGCCAAGGGTGCACTGGAGTGGGCACTTATATTAAATCTAAATAATAATCATAATAATCATAAAAATAATGTCTCAATGCAACATATACCTAAAATTCTAAGCAAAAACAATGTACTTCTTGTTTTAAAGATGAGCACTGGATGCAAAGATTTCACTTTGTAATTAGATGTTCTTACAGAGATTACACAGCATCAAAATCCCAGTATGTCTTTGTCATGGCATTTAATGATGCCAAGAGCCATTTTTCCAGATTTCTTTCAGAAACTAATTTATCACTCTTACTATCAGGATAGAAGCGGGATAAAAGGTGAGGTCAAAATCTTGGACTAACTCTAGGTTTATTATTCAAGTGTACCTGTGATAAATATTCCAGTTTCCTCAGATCTTCGTAGGCAACGTCCCTCTTCATACCAATAGCTTCATCGACTTCAGCCTGAAGTCTAAAATGCAATGGCAGAAGAACCGTGGCTTAGCCAAAACCCACTGACTAATTGTTTATTTGATGAGACTCGCAGTCATTTATAATGGCACTATTTGTTTTCATTGTTGTATATAACCTGGAGTCTCATGATTGGGATGGGTTACACATACAGTAAGAAGGCAAGTGAATAAATAAATACCTGCACTTTCAAGATTCAAAAGTTAATTACCTTCATAGTTCTGTGCTCCCATACAGATTGTCAAGAAAGTAGGAATGCATAAGAACAAAGCCAAACATCTACCTCGGGGCTACTTATGACCCAGATTCTAAATTCTGATGGTCAGGGCCCCCCAGTGGTCACACGACTAAGCTTTGGGCACTGGGCAACTGGGACACCTTTACAGCCGTTTGCAGCCTCCCATGGTCATATGGCCGCATTTTATGATGGATTCGCTTCTGGTTTTTGGCAAAACTGTGCCCATAGCAAACCATTATTTTGCTTAACAACTGTGGTGTTCACTAAATGACCATGGCAGTCACTTTGTAACTGCAGCATTTAATTAATATCCATCACGAAAAAAGGTTGCAAAATTGAGTTGATCACGAGGATGACCTGCTTTATGTCAAAGACTATGTGTACATACACTAACCAAAAGTACAGAAATCAGATTTACATATTCGCATACCTTTTTCTTTACTTTATAGTCTGCTGGGATTGGCAGCTAGTGTGTGTGTGTATGATCATCTATATAAGATCACTTTATAGTCTCCTGGGATTGGCAGATACACACATATACATACATGTATGCGGATGGATGGTGTGTACTATCCCAGAGTGGATGTAGCCCGCACTGTGCTTGTCTGTATGTGAGTGAGTTGTTGAATGTGTAGGTGGTGTAAGAGAGAAGCCTGATGTCAGATTAGACTGATGCGATGGCAGCATGGAAGGATAAACCCTGGCCCAGCATTGTTGGGTCTTGTGGAATGCTTCTTCTGGCACTGGCATAAGTGGCAAGAAGCCAATGTTTCTATCTACATTCACTGAAGAGGCAGGGATTGCAAG
This sequence comes from Arizona elegans, assembly GCA_022577455.1. NCBI lineage: Eukaryota > Metazoa > Chordata > Lepidosauria > Squamata > Colubridae > Arizona > Arizona elegans. Next base: position 21,332,323 of record JAKOOJ010000001.1, on the reverse strand, counting down.
AGAGTAAGCAGGTACACAATGGAAGATACACATTGAAAGGAACGTGGTGGCATCAGCAGTCCTGACTCCATTATACAAACAGCCCATTATGTGCCTGCTTACTCTCTTATAATCCCTTCTTCTCCAATCTCTCTGCTCTGCAATTTCTGTGGATTTAGCTGCTCTAGAGCAGAGTTCCTCAATGTTTCCGGCTTTGCAGACCGGCAAGGGGGACAGAGGATGGTTCTGTGTGAGCAGCTGAGAAGCATGCATGCCACTCACACAAATGTAGTGCTTGTGCACACACTCACCTGCACCTGGCTTCTTATAGTTTCAAAATCTGCATACCAGATTGCAGGTGATTCTAAGGAGTTTTAACTTTCCCCCCTTTTTGTTCTATCTCTGAAAATGCAGTAGCCCAGATAGTCAATTTTATATGCCTACCTGACATCAGACCTTCACAGAGGAGGAAAAAAACAACTGACAGTTTCATGTAACATTTTTTATGCTCCAGGGCAGTTCATCCTTCCACATAATTACGTATCCAATAAGTCTGTTGCTGTTGAAGACTATGTCTTTCCAAATATAATCAATTTCCAACAAATCACAACAATCAGAAAGCAAAGCATGTGTAGGATGAAAGGAGTATGGGATTCTAAACGAGCCAAAAGGCAGTCTGAATTGGCTCCAAACTTTTTTAAAAAAACCTTCACCCCTGGGAAGAAATACAATCATATATAAGTTCAGAAAAATAAACAGTACAACAGCATACCTACTTTGTAACTATTTCTGGGTGCCGTGCTAATTCCATGATAGTAAAAGATAATTGATTGGCAGTGGTCTCGTGACCTACGGAAAATAACAATTTATTAACTGAAAAAATACAGGTATAGCTTAAAAGTAATCAAATTATAAGAGTACTCCAATTTAAAACATTTCACCACTATTGCCAGGCATGGTTAGTTTATGACATTAATAACACAATCTCTTACCCCAATAATTGTGTTAAAGTTGTGTTAAGATTAAAAACTGACTCACAGGCAAAGAACCACGACTACCCCTGACTCTTTAAAAATATAACTATACATGTCCAACTTTGTAAATCAATATTTACCGTATGTGACTAGAGAAAATCCTGTCCTCCAAAGAACCTGAGGGTAGGACAAGAAGCAATGGGTGGAAACTAATCAAGGACAGAAGCAACTTAGAACTTAAGGAGAAATTTCCTGACAGTTAGAACAATTAATCAGTGGAACAACTTGCCTCCAGAAGTTGTAAATGCTCCAACACTGGAAATTTTTAAGAAGAGATTGGATAATCATTTGTCTGAAATGGTATAGAGTTTTTTGCCTAAGCAGGGGGGTTGGACTAGAAGACCTCCAAGGTCCCTTCCAACTATTCTATTCTATTCTATTCTATTCTATTCTATTCTATTCTATTCTATTCTATTCTAATTCACTTTTTTTTATTTTCCAGTATTTCAAAAATGTCTTTATAATATTTTTACATCTTTAAATTTTTTATTACATTTATTTATTTATTTTGTCAAGCATATATATGATTACAGATATAAGTATAAACATGATTATGAATATATGAAATGGATATGAATAAATGGGGACATTAGGACAGGGACGGTAGCAGGAGTAGGTTCTACTTATCTTTACTACCAGTTCACAACGGGGCTTCTGCGCATGCGCAGATCGTCATTTATGACATCTGGGCGGGTGGTCAGAGCCTCCCGTCAATTTTACTACCAGTTCTATAGAACCAGACAGAACCGGGAGCAACCCACCACTGGACAGTAGGCATGTTGGTGCGCTTATGCACACTCCTTAGAGACCTCTTAGGGTTGGGGTGAGGTCAACAGAAGACAGTCTAAAGTTAAAGTTGTGGGGGTTTGTAATTTGTAAGCTCATCATTAATTTTTCTTTTATTCTGAATAAATAAAAGATTTGACCTCAGTCAGTCATTATAGTTTTGATTAACTGAGGCTTCCACATTGTGCTTTCTACATAGTAAGGTAGAGACATTGTGGAGCAACCTAGTTGCACCTGTGCCACATGCAGCATTTCTGCTTACATTAAAAGTAGTACTGCTCTTTTGGCCACTATGTCATAAGCCCAACCAAAGTCCAGTTTTACCCCAAGCATGCTCATGTTATTTCAAGTTAGTGCCTCTAATCAAAAGTCTACTTTGCAACCCAACTACTGTCCCTATTCCCACCAATTCATAAGTATATACAGTGTACTGGAATACACGTTGGAATAGCTGTAAATTAAAAGGGTGCTAGATTTACAAACCTGCCACAAAAAAGGTGACAAAATTGTCTACCATAGTTTCATCATCAGATTCCTCCTGATCTGTCACAGACAAGAAAGAAAAGAAGAAAGCTACTAAAGGATATCAATACAAGTTCAGCAGCATTTAAAAATACAACACCTATTGGAAGCATAATTGGGCTACTCACAGAAATATCAGATGAACAAAAGGGAAGAGATATTGAAAGAATGCAAAAAAACAGTTCTATTTATCATTCTAATTCCTATTATTCTAATTCCAGATGCAAGACATTCAAGCAGAAAATAATTCTCAAAATATTTTATACAAATGCAATCTTATTAAATTTCATTTTGACATTTTTACTGATGAAAAATTGAACTAAACAATACAATATAAATACACTCAAACATAGTCTTAAAAGGTTCATTTTAAGATTTTGAAAAATCTTCTAGTGAAGAAATTTGAACTTGACATACTATAGTGTTTTGTCTCGTAATTTTCTTGTTTGCAATGTCATAATGACTTTATTTTTGATTAACTGAACTTTTGAAAATAAAGGACACTTCCTCTCTTCTGCTAGTTCTAAAATTGAAGGTTTTTATTAACTGATTTATAAAATCTTCACAAACATTTCTTTGGAAATGACTTTCAAGCTTCTGAAAGTAAACCAAGGCAGAAAAAATTGAGAGAGGTATCTGTGGTTTTGACATGCATTTATATCCAGAGGCAAAAACATTGCAGGTGGCAATGACATCTACATTTGATATAAAGTTGGAAAAGTAGTAAGTATGTAACCAACTCCGCATTAAGCAAAACAGTAGAATTCCCATGAATGTATGAAAAAGTGAGAAAATATATAATAGGATTTTTTTTTCCTTCCCCCTAGAGTCTGCTTTATATCAGCTGGTTTGCTTGTTTATGTGATCTCCTCTATCATGCATTTTGAATTTTCTTTATAACTTTCCTTTAGTCCGAACATTGTTGTTTGGCTCATTAAGTGAATTGAACTGCTTTTCATGGATGTCAGGTTTTCTGCTACTGGTTAACTAATTGTCTTTCAAAGAAGGAATTCTCACGGTATAATCCATCCATAAAATGGGTTTCTTCCAAAGAAGTATTGTTTGGGAACTTGTGGCACAGCACTTGTAAGCTTCTAGAATGTGAACCCAATGCATTGCGGCTTTCTCTAGAAAATCGAAATTACTATAAAATATGAATCTAATCAAAGTGACAAATTTATTTATTTATTTATTTATTGGACTTATATGCCGCCCTTTCTCCACAAGGACTCAGGGCGGCTCACAGCAATAAGCAACAACAAGTCCAAATTAAAATTCAAACAATAAAAGAATCTAAAATTCCCTTTAAAACCCCTTCAGTCCAGGCCAGCCTGGCGAAACAACCATGTTTTAAGGTCACGGCAGAAAGAGCCTGCATAGTTATTATGCATAGTTATTAAACTTCTTCCAAAAAACAATTGTCTACCTGCACTCTTCAATATCTGGGTGAGAATATCTAATGGGACAGGTTCTTCATTCTGGATGGCCTTCCGCCTTTGTGTGATACACTCCTTTCCAGTGTGACGTAGAAATCTGAGACTTTCACGAACCTCCTGTACCTCTTTTCTATTCTTCGGCAGATACTAAGCAAATAACAAAAATCATCAAAAAAGGGAGGACATTCTTTAACATTATTATTAAGAGACGGTCAGCATGATTTGTGATTGCTAAAGTCTAAATACACGGTTAAATTCTAGTTAAGGAAAAACAGACCACACTTCCCACAAAACATTATCTAGTCAGAAGTAGTGCCCACATTAAAGAACTTTATAGATACATCATTTTAATATAGGTTGGGGATTTGTAGACCTGGACATATAACGGGACTGTCTGCTACCACCAATAGCCTCCCACCGGCCAGTACGCTCCCATAGAGAGGGGCTCCTCCAGGCGCTGTCGGCCAAACAATGTTGACTGGCGGCCCCTAGGGGGAGAGCCTTCTCTGTGGGGGCACCTACGATCTGGAACGAGCTCCCCCCGGAGATACGGAGGATCCGGGATCTGCGCACCTTCCGTTGCGCGCTTAAGACTTTTTTATTTCATCAAGCTGGCCTGGCCTAAATCCTCTCCCCTTTTTAAATGTAAATTTTAATTTGTTTTAAATTATGGGGTATTTTAAATTCAGCCAAATTATTTAATTCGTTTTTAATTTGATTTTAAATTGTTGTATTTATGTGTTATCTTGTGGCTGTTCACCGCTCTGAGTCCTTCAGAAGGGCGGTATAGAAATTTAATAAAATAAAATAAAATAAATAAAATAAATAAATGCTTCCTGTACACAATGTTCTACATTCTTGTTTTCCCATTCTTTGTTTCTTATTAAGTATGTCCAAAGCATTCAGCGTGCAAACTATTTTGTGCATACATCAGGTATTTCTAGGTAGCCTGTGCTTGGACCAATTATACATAATTAATTTAGATACATTTCCAGTCCAGCCAGATCCTCATTATGCAAAAACATCACTCTCTCGGGAAGGCTATAAATCTGGGAAAAGGAAAGGGAAGAAAAGGAGGAACAGCATCAAAGTAAATAGACTTAATTTCAGTGCCGATGGGGGGCACCATTGGAAGAACTGGAAGACTAACTTAGGAACACCATCACAGAGAAAATCTATATGATCATTAAGAATCAGCAAGGACTTGATAGGACATAATCAATCAATCAGACCCCAATTCACCCCAAAAAACTAACCAAATTTTTGAGCTACAATGTGTTTGTTGCTAGATCAGAATAAAACTTGTTCCTTAGTTTGTAAACTCTCCTTCACCTTATACCACAACTGCATCTCTTGCGGTTCTAATATCATATCCTCTCCTATTCCATAAATACAAAAGCACACTTACAGTAACAGTATAACAGAGTTGGAAGAGACCTTTGAGATCTTTTAGTCCAACCCACTGCTCAAGCAGAAGTTCTGGACAAGTGGCTGTCCAATCTCCAGTGATGGAACACCCACAACTTCTGGAGACAAGCCATTCCACTGATTGTTCTGTAAGGAAATTTCTCCATAGTTCTAGGTTGGATCTCTCTTTGATAAGTTTCCAAACTTTACTTCTTGTCTGGCCCTCAGGTACTTTGGAGGATAGGTCAATTCCCTCTGTGGCAGCCCCTGAAATATTGGAAGACTGCTATTTTTAATTATATACCTTCAATCATGATCTTAACAAGTTTTGTTCTCCATTTTTACTACAGTGCAGCTAGTCTGATTTCTCTAAGGTGATACCCCTCCAAATGTGCCTCTCTAGCCAACAAAGCCAAGACTAGGTGTAACAGGACTGGTAATATAATTGCATAGAGCCGTGTTGGTGAACCTGTGGCACGCATAGCCATATCCATGGGCATTCCAGCTCAGCTCTGGCACGCATGCACGCACCGGCCAACTGATTTTCGGGCCTTCTGGGCCCATCGGAAGTAGGGAAACAGGCTGTTTCCTGCCTCGGAGGACCTGGGGTGGGGGGTGGAGAAGGCCCGTTTTTCTTTCTTACCTGGCTCCTCTCTATGCATCTGGGAAGGGCGAAAACAGCCTTTCCCACTCCCTCAGAGGCCCTCTCCCACTCTCTAGGAATCTCTGGAGGCTGGGGACAGCAAAAAAATCACTTCCTGTCCCACCGGAAGTTGGGAAATGGGCCCTTTCAGGCCTTCGGAGGGCCTCCGAGGGAGTGGGAAAGGCTGTTTTCGCCCTTCCCAGATGGATAGAGAGGATCTGGAGCCAGGTTAAGAAAGAAAAATGGGCCTACTGGGCCATCACATGCCAGAAGCGGGGGGGAGGGGGTTGTGCACGCATGCGCAGGGCGCATAGAATTATGGGTGTGGGCATGCGCACGCGTGAACCTCCCCTGCCCCCCCTCTCCTGGCACGCGATGGCAAAAAGGTTAGCCATCACTGGCATAGAGTATCAGCTTTACCACTCAGCAAGGAACAAATGAAAACAACCTGCTCTAGCAAAACAGAGAACAATATTTCTTGGCTCCCACTGATGGAATTTCTGATTGGAGACTTATGGTGTTTGCATTATGGACAAGTAAAGGCCAAAATATTGAGTGAAGGCCACATCTACATTTGACCAACAACAGCTTTGAAAAGGAGAAAAGTCTGTACTGACCTGGAAAAATGGATTTCGGTCCTTGCTCACTCCCTTTATGACCATGTTAAATGCATGAGGAAAAGATGTTTGGTTACAGTGTAGAGTGCTTAGTTCCAGGCCAAATGCCACCTGATAATATTGAGGAAAAGGAGCAGGATATGACATCTTTTATTTATAGTTGCTTGCTTCTGAGAATAGCAACTTTAGACAGCAATAGCTCAATACAGTAATGTAAAACTCTGCAACTAAGCAAAGGATATAGAAAAACAAGCTCTACGTATAACATGGCATGCATTTTTTGTAAACAGTGCCTACCTTACTAGATGCTAGCTATTTGTAACTAGTTGCAAAGCCACACTTAGATAAAACTACCTAGTAAAGTAAAACTTGAATCTTCCCCAGCCCTTTGCTTTTTTGTGAAACATATTATCACAAATGGGGCATGGTGGCACAGCTGGCTAATAGCCTGTTATTAACATTCAGCTGCCTGCAATTACTGCAAGTTCGAATCTCCCCAGGCTCAAGGTTGATTCAGCCTTCCATCCTTTCTAAGGTAGGTAAATTGAGGACCCAGTTTGTGGGGGCAATAAGATGACTTTGTATAAATATACAAAAGTATGAGGGCTATTGCTTAACGCACTGTAAGCTGCCCTGAGTCTCCGGAGAAGGGCGGCATATAAATCAAATTTTAAAAAAAAGCCCTTTTGATTATGGCCATGTGCTGGCATCTGCATTAGAGATATTTTCTTATTTTATTGGGAAAAAGGAATTCATCTGCCTTTGCAATGATGTCCATGGTCAACCGTCTGAGCAGGCTCATCATATCCACTTCCATCTCTCCATCTGCTTTTTCATTCAGCACTTTCATGAGGTCTTCTGCTTGGTCATTAAAAATCTCCATCAACCCAATCAAGTAACTATGCAATGAAAGATACGTTGCTTTCAAAAGAGCTTTTTCTTGTGTACAGAAAGATAGATTTATAAATCAAGTCAAGCGAGACTACAATACAACCCATTAGAAAAAAAGTACACTATAATTACACATATACTCCAAAGTGGTTTTTTCAAGAGGCAACTGGACTTTTTGGTTTTTCTTTGAAGACATTTTGAAGAGCTGAGGAAGCTTCTTGAATGAGAAGCGAAATGTCTTCAAAGAAAAACCAGAAAGTTCAATTGCCTCCTGAAAAAAGCACCTTTGGAATAACCATGACCTGGATGACTGAGAATCTCCAGACACATATATTGCAAGTTTATTTAATGAAGGACACAAGGATGTCCTTGTGTCCATTAAATAAATGAAATAATAAATGAATATCTCCCATCTTATCTACCCTCCTACAACATTTACTGTATTTTTTTGGAGTATAAGACCCACTCCCCCCCCAATAGAGTGAAAATTTGGGTGCGTCTTATACACCAAATGTAGCCCCGCCCACCTTCCAGTCCCACCCGCCAGCCTCTGCCTCCCAGCAATTTACCTCCTTGCAGCAAACAGCCCATTTTAACTTCAACACAGCCTGATTAACGCAAGAAATTGATTATCGGTTGGATCAGCCTCCCGACTGACCCTCAGCTGTTTCAGGTTGCAGGGATTGCCATTGCCTATTGCTGCTAGCCCCATTTGCTGCAAGGAGGCAAATTGCTGGGAGGCAGAGGCTGATTTTTTTTTCTTGTTTTCCTTCCCAAGAAAGGTAGCTGCATCTTATAGTCTGGAACATTTTATACTCCGAAAAATACAGTATGTATTCCGAATATTCACATAGATTTAAACATCATACAGGAACAGAGGAATACAGTATGAGAATAAAAGAAATTTCATTGCATAATCAGAATTATGTACAGTGATTAATTCTATTTGAAATGACATCTCTTAAAAATATCAACCTATTCCAAGAATTTCCCCTCCTTACTTTCGACTGAATGCTGGATCCATAATTTTTCGCTGTTTGTGCCAATGATTATGGTCAAGATCGGTTTCCAAGCCATTCCCTAAAAATCTGAAAAAGGAGAGGAAAAAATAATCTTGTACATAGTATTTTTCAGCCAGTTTAAATAACCTGTTCTGCCCATAAAATCATGTTTATGGGAAAAAAGGTATGCCAAAGAGTTCAATTTCCTTCTTACATGCTGGCTTCTTCTCAGCATAATCTGGCAAACTATGTTTAACATTAAATAGAAACCGTAGTAATAAGAGCTCTGCTAATAATTGCAATTTGGCGGTAGTGGGTGTCAATGGAAATAATTAATTAAACTTGTATGCTGCTCAACTCTTAATGACCAAGGGTGGCTCACAACAATAAATCAAAGAAATTACAATAACATAAATAAATAAAGCAGTGTTGAAATGTAAAATTTGTTACTACTGGTTCTGTGGGCGTGGCTTTGGTGGGGGGGGATGTAATGTGGCTGGGTGGGCGTGGCCAACTTTTTTTTTTAACTTTTTCAAAGCATTTTTTTACACCTATTCGGATGAATATGTTATAAAAAATCGCTTTTAAAAGGTAAAAAAGAGGCTCTGACGATCGCGCGCCATAGCTGTGAGCCTTTTTAAAAACTTTTTTAAAGCATTTTTACTACCAGTTCCGGAGAACCAGTAGTAAAAAATGCCTAAAAAAAAAGTTCTAACGATCAGCTGACTTCATGAAGCCCAATCTTCGAAACATTTTTAAAGCATTTTTAACTACATTTTTTACTAACGGTTCAGGCGAACCGGACCGAACCGGGAGCATTTCACCTCTGAAATAAAGATAAAAGATCTTTATCTCAATTTATTTCATTACAAGTCAGGAACAGAACAAATCTTGATGGACAATACATGCTAAAGGTTTCACTGAAAAATAAGAGGTGAATCCATTTTATTGAGTCAACAGAAATTATTTCACAATTTTCAATGCCGCTGACTATGACAATCTTCTATAGTGCCTTACTGATCTAATAATTAGAGGCCTTAGTCTACCTGCTCAGGGCCTTGTTTCACCTTGCTGGGGGTGAAATTTCCCAGGTAAACCAGCACTGCAGAGTTTTTTTTTCATGAATATACTGTACTTCACTAATTCACATTGAGATTGGATAGTAATTCTGATTTAAATAATTTTCATCAAAGATTTTTGCTATAGGTGAAATATATTTACAGAGAAATCTTGGGAATTAGAAGGTTTTCCTGATTAATGCATTTTAATACATCATATATAATTTTGCTTTAGCTTACCTTACACCAAACACATTGCGAAGTCGGTTATATATCCTTGGGTCCTTTGAATACTGTGGTGACATCAAGTATTCCTAAAATTAAATTGCTCTGATAAGTCTTTTACTGAGTATGTTTAATGTTGTCATATTAATCTTTACAATAAATTTTTGGAGAGTATATATAAAAGTTTAAGGAGAACTGGGAGTCCTTTTCGTTGTCTCAGTTTTGGATACAGTATGTATATCAGGAGTGGGTTCTAATTTTTTTTACTACCAGTTCTGTGGGCGTGGCTTATTCTGTGGGTGTGGCTTGATGGTCATGTGACTGCGTAGGTGTGATCAACTCAATGTCACTCACGTCAAAGGGAATCATAGTTCTTTGACTATGCCCCTTGTTCCTTCCTCTCAGGCCCAGTTTCAACTCAGTTGGCCTAAGAGAAACATCTCTAGCAGATCTGACTTTCAGCCATTGTCTGTTCGATTATCTCAGAGTTACTGTGAGTTTTTAGGATTCTTTAGGATTTAGCAGAGATACTGGTCTACCAGGCTTTTAATTGCTTGCAGAGCCATACTGGTCTATCCATTTGCTTTTGGAGCATTCCGGTCTACCTATTTGTTTTTGGAGCGCACTGGTCTATCACCACACTGCCTTTTACTGCTGATTAGTTGTAGGGCGGCCCTTTGAAGCACCGCGGCAAGATTTCAAACTGTTTTTTGCCGCTCTGCCACCACCGAGAGCATCGGAAACCGCTTTCAGGCAGCTTGGCCTCAGTTGCCAATCTACCACCACTGAGCGGTTTACAAGGAGTGGATTGGTTCTAGCCGATCAGTTGGGAGGCTTTTTGGCTTCTCAATTTAAAGCTACGGTGTCTTGTTTTTTTTCTTCTCTTCTTTGTCAAGTGAGCCCTGATTTTTTTCCTTCTAGCCGATCAGCTGGGACTCGGGAGGCAGCGAATAGATTGGGGCCAGGGCCAGGCAGAGGTGGTATTTACTGGTTCTCCGAACTACTCAAAATTTCCACTACCAGTTTGCAAGAACCGGGAAGAACCAGTAGCAACCCACCACTGGTATATATATACATATACGTATACATGTACATATATATATACAATCATCTTCTTTTAATGACCCCATAATCCCTTGTGGGGTGGAGTCTGGGCAACAGAATGGAGCTAGCAGAGTGTTTACTGGCTGGATGCCCTTCCTGTCACCAATGCAGAGTTTTGTTCAGCAGATATAGTCCCATTATGCCCAGAGAGAGAAATATCTGCCTTTTCTTGCTTAAGCAGGAAATTGGAACCAGTGCCTCTCATGCACTCCCTTGCACTCATCTTGGCCCTCTCCACACTTCCCTCACACTTTCCCGCATCCACAAACCCTGAGCCTCTGGGTGCACCTTCACAAACTGCAGACTCAACCCTTTCGGTCTCTGCCTTACAGCCTTGCACAGCCTCCCTCACCTGCACTGCCTTTTGTACAAGCCTTACACTCTCATCTACCTCTCTAACCCTCACTACATCACTCCTGCACGTCTTGCACTCTTGCTGCGCCCCACAAACTACATCTCTTGCACACTCTATGGCACTCTCACTTACTGACTTTGGTTATGAGAAGCTGTCAGGAATTTGCCTTGCCTACCTTGGGATTCAATTAACAGTTACAACTCTGACTGCAGAGTATTTATTATTATTATTATTATTATTATTATTATTATTATTATTATTATTATTAATTAATTAAATTTCTATACCGCCCTTCTCCAAATAGGACTCAGGACGGTGCACAGCCAAGGTAAAAACAGAGCATACAAAATTGAAAAACAGTATTAAAATAATTAAATATTTGGCCGTAAATTAAAACAACCCAATTTAAAATCAATTTAAAATTTAACTCAAGCCAGCCCAGGCTGTCATACCAGTTTTGAAGCAAACCGCAAAAGAATGCTCAACTTTCACATACCTTTACTCCTTCAGGACTTAATATTAGTAATGCAACTCTATGAAAAGCATTAAAACGTACAACTGGTCCATATTTCTCAGCCCTATGAATGCAAAAATGTTAAGTTAGCTAAAATTTTTTTAGCATTTATATATTTATAAATTCTGAAACACTAAATTACATCACATTCAAGTATTGTTTCTTTAAGGATGATAATTTCTTTAAGGATAATATTTTTTATTAGTACTGGTAGTCCTCGACTTACATCTACAACTGAGCCCAAAATGTCCACTGTTAAGCAATACAGTTGTTTAAGTGAATTTTGGTCCATTTTACGACCTTTCTTGCCACAATTGTTAACTGAATCACTGCAGTGATTAATTTGATATCATGGTTGTTAAGTGAATCTGGCTTCCCTATTGATTTTGCTTGTCAGAAGGTCACAAAAGTTGATCACATGACCCCAGGAAACTGCAACCGTCATAAATATAAGTAGCCAAGTGTCTGAGTTTTGATCACATGACCATCGGGATGCTTCAACGGTTGTGTGAAAAACGGTCATAAGTCACTTTTTTCAGTGCCGTTGTAACTTCAAACGATCACTAAGTGAATTGTTGTAAGTTGAGGACTACCTGTATTTCATTTTATCAGAAGATTATTGATTATGGTTTTTCTAAATTACTACTTTTATAAATGTAGGTTTAAAATACTTAACAACTCCAAATGGAGGCTTAGAACTCAAAATACAGGCAATTGAGATCTATGAAGCAGCAGCATAGATCTCAATTATTGTAATTCAAAATAACTACTTTCAAGCGATGCAATTTTTTCAAAAACTTACCACTTCAGAAAGAGATCATGTATCAGTTCCTTGTTTTTCAACGTTGTCCAGAGGGTTGGCAAGTGACCAAGGAAAAAACTGTAATATTTGGGGTGAGGGGGTGGGGGAAAGACAGGGTTTTAAATGTGCACATTACAATCCAAAAAGAAGATATCGCAAGAGAAGGAAGGACAGAATGGAGATTGATATTGAGTTCCATAAAGCTATTTCACAGTAAAATGCATAACAAGGTAGGCATGGTACAATTTTTTTCCACAGAAAAAGATAGAACTTCAGGCAAGCAGATTTACATGGGGAGGAACCCCAGGAAAAAGAATGTAGAAAAATGCAAACAATAAAGCCCATGGTAGAGGACATGAAGATGCATGCCAGTGGTGGGTTCCTCCCGGTTCGGCCCGGTTCTCCCGAGCCAGTAGCGGTGACGATATGATGTCACTGAACCAGTTCTGCCCTCCCGACCCCCCCCACCCCCCGCGTTATTCTAACCTTTTATTTGGCCCCACCCCCAATCTATTACACAAAATTACATATGTAGTTGAATTAAACGTTCTGTTTTCTTCTGAAACTTTTCTTTTCTTGGATTTATCCATGGGGTTGGCCTACCGGGGGTTGAAAAGCTCAATAAATCGCATGCTGCTGGGTGTCGTACATTTGCGGTTGTGACACATATTTTGAATGACAGGGAGCTGCAGCAGAGGGGTAAAAGAGCCACATGCGGCTCCAGAGCCGCAGGTTGCTGACCCCTGGACTAGACCAAGCAAAACCAAACAAATGGCTTAGTGGACTTCCTTTTCTTTATTTCCATACTTCACTAGCCTCTAAGAACCTGTCTGATTTTCTCATGGAATGCATTGGGAACTCGTGGCTTCACCTAACCAGCGTGGTGGTGGTGTGGGGGGGGGGGGGGTGTAGGGTTGGCATCTGCCAGAAAACAACCATGCTCAGAAAGTATCAAGGACCCTCTGGATTTTCAGCGATCGACCTGTAGTGCACAGCGCGCAACTATTGAATTACGGCAGCCGACTACGGGCTGTCAGCCAGCCGCTGAGCGACTACCAACCCTGCCGTCCGCAGCTGCTCTTACCTCGCCCTTGGAGCGCCGGGGATGTAATCGTACTTTACATGAATTACTTTAATGTAGCAACAGTAGAGTCCCAACATCAAAAGCGGCACAGCCAGCAGCAGCTGCCAAAAGCTCCACATCTCTTCCATAATAGACGGCGAATGCGAATTGAGACAAGCGCGGTAGCGAGCGTGCGGCGACTTGCTCTTTTCCCTGAACGGGAGCCCTATATGACGTCATCTGGCCGTACCACCTAAAGGGGAGGCGTCAAAGTCAATCTCATAGCCTGTCTTTTTAAAGCAGTATTACTCAACCTGAGCGACTTTAAATTGTGTGGACTTCAACTCCCAGAATTCCGCAGCCCGTATGGGCTGACTGAGGAATTCTGGAAGTTGAAGTCCACCAAGTTTTTAAAGCTACTGAGGTTGGGAAAACACTGCTTTAAAACAGAGGTCTTCAACCTTGGCAACTTTAAGTCCGGAGGACTTCAACTCCCAGAATTCCTCAGTCAGGGAGGAGGAATTGAAGTTCGCCAGGCTTAAAGTTGCCAAGGTTGGAGACGGCTGCTTTAAACTATCCGTGCCTGTTGTCGGCCTGGCCCAGCAGAGACGTCCCGCTGGATGACATCATCGCAGCTGCCAATTACCGCTCCCGAATAACGTAGAACGGCTGAGTGGGGTCTAAAAACCTTCGTGCTCTTTTTGCTCCTTGCGTCCCACGTGGTTTTCGTGTTTTACTGCAGCTATATAAACACCAACCACGTGAGCCATGATCAGATCGCCTGTGAGCCAAAGGCGAGGTAGCAGAAGCTGCGGTGCAAATTCTGCAGAGCAGGGTGTGTGTGTGTGTGTGTGTTTATTTTTATGAGAATTAGTATAATGCTGAATTTTTTTTACAGTTCTTGCAATCCATTTATAGAGCTTTCCATTTTTATTTTCTGTAGTTATCTTTTCCTCTAAGAATTCCTAGTTATAGACTCACCTTTATAGCCTTCCTTTCTCCTTACCTCCTATAATTCTACCCAAACTTTAAAGAGTTGCTTTGATTTTGATGGAAGGTAAAATGTCAATTATGCTTTCCATTTGCTGCTATTCCAACTACTATTCTATTCCCTAAAGAAACAAAATACTCATTTTGGAAGGAGTTAAGTAGCAGATGGTAACAAATTATTTGCAAATTTTTATTAACTAAAGTTGCACAAAGCAATGACCTGTTCATTTTTCATATTGCAAATAATTATATTGGGGATGGATGGCTTAATCTTTCATGAATATGCTATAGCTGTTGTCCTGGTACTGTGATAACAAATTCTGCCAGCTAATTAAATACTTTGCAAAATAAGCATCATTAGTTCTGATTCTCTTGCCATTCTGTCTCATTGGATAATCCTAAATTCTAGTCTTGTGGAAGATGGGAAAAGGTATCTCTCTACCTTTTCTATAACATTCACCTTTATTGAAGAAACCTCCCAAATTCATTATTTAAATGTAGGTAATTCAATTCTGCTATTATGAGAATTATTCTAGTGTTGAATTTTTAAAAATGACATACTTGATTTAGTCTCATCAGTAGGAATGAGATGTGTTCCAGAAAGTCCTTTTTATTTTCAGATATATCTCCTTTCTGAACCCTGAATGTTTTCTGTAAGATGCCCTCCATAACCTCATTGGAGCAGAGATACCACCACTGTTCCTTTTAGAAGTTTAAGAATTCATTCATTTGTTCATTCATTCATTGTTTTAGGTAAGCACAGTAGCCACTACTGGATGCTTGCTTGTAGTTCATTAAAGTTCATTCAGTAGTTCATTAAGTACAAATTATTTTATCCCAACCAGACTGCAGAGATAATTGAAATTTGGGCTAAACAGTCAATCTATACTAGTCTCTCTTATTTCTTTGTTGGTAAAATATAAATTCAACACTTGAATCATGGAAGTTACTAAGGAAAATCTTGCTGCAAAATATTCCTGATCACCCCACTGAGAATTTAACCTGTTATGCTACTGATTATTATTCCATCCCCTTTTCAACTTTTTACCTAATGACCTGGCCAGTGAGCAAACCATAATCATTGATACAAACAGCAGAGAATTCTCAATCTGTATTTTAACCACACATAAGGACAAAACAGATAATTTCAATATGATAAATATTTTGAAGAGATTCTTCTTTATTAATAAATATAAAAATATTAAGTTAACATGTTAACTTAAAAATCAGTCCTATACTGTTTAGTTTGCTTTCTTGACATAATACTAGGTGATCATTTGCTAAGTTTAACCAGTCTTGGGAGTTAGTGGCAGGTGGTTGTAGCAGAGAGACTTAATGGTTAAATTATTGTGGCAGGACTGGTTACCTGGACAACAGTAGGTTCAACACAAAAGGAGAAGTAGTTGTCTCACTAGGAAAACACAAGGATGCAACTCTCAGCAGGAACTGGAGAACAAAGAGAATGTAGAAGCCAGCTGGCAGCCATTTGACCTCAGGCAAGGTTGAATGAGAGAGAGGTTTTTTTTAATAGATCTTGATGACAGTCCAGAAGCAAAAGCATCTGGGTGGTGCAGTTTAACTCCTTTTCATTTAGATCTTAGGTCTAGTGGACATCCCTGGAGCATCATCTGGAACACCCCTATGTCTTATCGTATTCAGATCTAGTTCATATATGCAGCTACCCCTCTGTACTTTGTTCAATGCAGTTCCATAAAAACTTTCTTGTGGTCCGAAATCATTATATATGTGGAATCAGATGGCCTATTGAAGTCAAAAGGCGTTTCAAGAAAGTTAAGTGTGTAGGCACTTCAGAGTTATCATTTAAGAATCTCTTGGATTATGAAACAGTAAACTGACCTCAAGTAATTTCATTCTATGATGCAACTGAAGAGCTGCTGAGTTTAATCTATAGCACAAAGTATGTATTTATCCCGTAGTGGAGTTCCCCACCCACTTTCTTAACAGCATCTCCTTGTAGGAATGGAAAAGTTCACAGTGATGATTCCATGTTATGTACCAAATGTCCATGCTATGGCCAAAGGATGACAATGGGCAAGGCAAGTGCAATGGATAACACAAATTATAGGAAGGTCTCATCTGAACCCAACCAAACTTTGTCAAGTTTTAAATGGGTGGGCAGATAGAGAGGACATCTCATGGCCTTTTCCCTTTAAAAGGAATTCTTCTGGTTTATCTTCTATCTGCATCTCATTTCTGAACTAAATTACTCTTTGAGGACAAACCTGGAAACATTATCAAGGAAGATATGGATCTCTACTGAGAGCACCTATCCATGAAAAAAAAAAACTGTTGTTGGGAAAGGGGTGGTAAAACCTAATCTATGCAAAAGATACCTAAAGTTCTGTTGCCAAACTTGTGGGAGTTTGAATTGGGCTTTCCATATTCATTTGAGATCTTTAAAATATAAAAACCATATCTGATAGATTTTTAAGTAGCAGTATTTGCAAATAAAAATACTTTTAACATTCCAGAGTAGCAACCAGCATGAAAATCAGTTTGAAATGAAAAGGGATCTTTTAAGACTTGTTACAGGCAGTGGAAGAATAGATCGTAGAATATAATTCCAGAGAAATATGTTCAATGACTTCTTATTGCCAATATAATGCAATATAATGCCAGATCGGCAGAGTCCATTTAAAGCCCAAGTGCACAGATGTAGACAGTCCTTATAATAGTTCCCTAATGATATTTTCCAATATTTATGAAGGAATATTTTTCCTCCATATGTTTGAATAGTATAATAATTGTAATAATAGGACCTGAATTTAGTTCCATGTTCAGAGAAAATTCCCAATTGTAAAAGCAGGTTGCATTCATATGCATAAGAGAATAATGCAATATCTTTTCTAGGAAGGGTACAAGAAAAGTCTAAATAAAAATATAGCATGAATGCTATCGATGTCTTAAAATATGAGCAAATCATATTGATAGAGCTCTGTGGCTTTAAATTCATATGTTAATTCTTATATTGTATTTCTTCCACTTATCTATCGTCAGACTTCATATATTCAGAAAATTGCAAGATGCAATTCTTTTTCAAATAAAAAGAAAAGCCTTTCCTAGTTCCAAAGGCTTGAAAATCGTTGTAAGAAAAAGTAAAAGCTTCACAGAAGCAATTTTTATTTGTACAATTGTAACTAATCCTTGACAATTTTAAGAATGCATCCCCAGTTTAAAGCATTCTGAGCACTGCAATTGGAAATTAATCATCAGGTATTTATTATAAGTATACTGTAAATAAAAATGGGCATAACATTATTAATAAAACTAAAGGATCTTCATATAAATTAGACTTTAGAATACTCCCCAAAATACTGTAACAATACAATGATTGGATATTTTGGAAAATGGTTAAAACAATTCTAAAATTCTAAAAATATATTTTAACTAAAACATATTCTTTTAAACAAAACCAGTTTAAGAGTGCATTTTACTATGGGGTAAAACACAGCCCAAAGATTGTTCCTAATCCTGTATTGTCTCAAAAACATTAGTGCAGTACACCTCCATTGATACTGTTAAAAACACTCTAAAATGTTTTGTTTAAATAATTCCAAAACCCTAGCATTAAAAAAATGGCAATGGAAGAGGATTACAGAATAAAGGCATTTGCAGATGATCTGGTTGTTACCCTAACACAGCCAATGGAATCAATAATCCAGATGAAGGACATTATACAAGACTATGGTAAAGTTTCAGGTTTTAAATTGAACCAGAAAAAAACTAAGATGGTAGTTAAAAATATGACACAAGATCGTAAACTTGAGCTTGAAAGGAGGGCAGGTTTTGAGATTGTACCAAAGGTAAAATATCTAGGAGTTCAGGTTGCAGAATCAAATATGAAATTGTTTCAAAATAATTATGAGGTGTTGTGGCGAGAGGTGCAAAAAGACATGGAGACTTGGAAAAAACTGCAGCTGTCTTTACTTGGAAGAATAGCAGCAGTTAAGATGAATATTTTGCCAAGATTTCTTTTTTTGTTTCAAATGATTCCGGTGCTCAAAAATGATAAACAACTAAAAGTATGGCAAACTGGAGTGAATAAGTTTGTCTGGAACGAAAAAAAACCAAGAGTAAAAATGAAAATTATGCAAGACGTTCCAGAAAGGGGAGGTCTTAAACTTCCAAACCTACAGTTATATTATGATGCAGCAGCTTTGACTTTAGCAAGTGATTGGTTTGGAGGAAAAAAGACTGGAATACTAAATGCAGAAAGTTTTGATTTGGAATTTGGATGGCACGCTTACTTATTTTATGACAGTAAAGTGGACAAAATATTCAAAAGCCACATACTTAGAGATTCTTTGTTGAGAGTTTGGAAGAAGCACCGAATCAATTGGGATTATAAAATACCGCTATGGCTGGATCTTGGTCATACTTTGTGGAATACAAATATAATGTCACTCGGGGGGTTTTTATACAAAGAGGTTCTTTTTACAGATGCGGGCAGATGGCAGCTGAAGACATTACAGACATTGTTGGCTGAAGGGATTAATCTAACTTGGTTACAATATAATCAATTGCAATTGAGATGGAAAGAGGACCAAAAAACTGGTATTATGATGTATGAGGAAGAATTGGTCAGACACATAAAAGAGAAAGTCCAATGCATATTAAAAGACTTTATAATGTCTTGTTAGAAAGGGATTCAGAAACTGAACTAGTTAAAGATTGTATGATTAAGTGGGCACAAAATTTTGAGGAACCAGTGATGTTGGAAACATGGGAAAAAATTTGGGTTCAGAATGTTAAATTTACACAGTCGCAGAATCTGAGGGAAAATTTTTATAAAATGTTTTACAGATGGCATCTAGACCCCAAAAAATTGTCGTGTATGTACCCTAATGTGCAGCCTAAATGTTGGAGATGTGATTGTCTAGACGCTACATATTATCATGTTTGGTGGACCTGTAAGAAAGTTAAGGCTTTTTGGATAAAAATTTGGTGGGTCATGCAGAATGTTTTGAAGAAAAAAATTCAATTTTCTCCACAATTGTTTTTATTGGGTATAGTTAAGGGTTTTACATTGGGTGAAACAAAATTGATATTGTATATGATAACAGCAGCAAGATTGTTGATAGGTAAATACTGGAAAAATGAAGCGCTGCCCACGATTGAGGAATGGACTTTGAAGATGGCCAGTTTTGCAGAGATGGCGAAGATTTCAGCATATCTAAAAGATTGTTCTCAAGAGACTTATGAATGGGAATGGAAGAAGTGGATAGATTATGTTCAGAACAAATATCAAACTAGGAAGTATCAAATAGCTTTTATTTGAAAATGTTATATTAAGATAGAAATATTTTAAGGTAATGAGGATGAAAATTTATTTGAAAATGTTATATTAAGATAGAAATATTTTTAAGGTAATCAGGATGAAAATTTATTTGAAAATGTTATATTAAGATAGAAATAGGTTAATGTAATGAAGATGAAAATTTATAAGGGGGAGGGAGGGGTTCAAGTTTTATATACAAAGGAGGGTTTTTCCTTTTACTTGATATGAGTATACTGTGTGGAAGTCTGGGGGGAGGGGAGGGTTAGGGTGGGTTAGGGAGGTTGGGACGTTTGGGGTGGGTTGAGGGGGGGAAAAAAAGGGGTGAAAATGTAATTGTAAAACTTTTGCAATAAAAAAAAAATGGCAATGGAATGGAAGAGATTTACCCTGTCACTTTTTAAAGTATGATAAAACCTGAAGGATACCAAAGTGCCAGAACAATGGGGTACAAGTCTTCTCCCACAGACAAAAATTGTGGGCTCTCAGAATGCCTGGAAGCCTTTTCCACAGCTATGGGATAGCACAGGCTTCATATTCTGCACTTGCACTCTATTTTACTAATTATTTTATTTGTATGCTGTCCTTACAACAAAGAATCTAGAGCCATAACTTGTTCTCCCAGGCAGCTTCTAAACTGTAATTTGCTGGAGGTTAGTTTTAGACACACTCCCTTCAATAGATTAATAACAAGCAGGAGCTCTAATAACCTTGAAATGTTTGTGGCAAACATTTCAAAGTAAGTAGCATGTTTGTTTTTTTTCTGTAACACTTTGAAGTTTTTTTCCCTTCCTGGATGAAAGTTTTCCTATATTCTTATTCCTCCAGCAACAACTGTAAAATTAAAAAAAAAGGTGGGGGGGGAGAGGAAGAGCACTCCCAAATGCCCTTGTTTAATATTTATAACCCAAGCTTTTCAAAACCAGCATATGTGAACTGTTCGATCAAAAGGCATTGCTCTCTGAACTGGAAAAAGAATTTGGAGGGTTTATTGGCGGTTGACAAGATCGGTGATGAGCCACCAGGTTCATCACTGGATGTCGGGGATCATCTTCAAGCGATATTTGCAATTAATCCATTTGTACCCTATGACTATCATTAAGTGTTGTACCTTATGATTCTCGATGAACGTATCTTTTCTTTTATGTACACTGAGAGCATTATGCACCAAGACAAATTCCTTGTGTGTCCAATCACACTTGGCCAATAAAAAATTCTATTCTATCCATTCATCTGAACCTCGTAGACAAGCTAAAATCCGCTCTTGGAACAGCCGTCGCACTATTACACCTTGCCACTGGAGAAAAGAAAAGAAAAAAAAAATGATTTGGGTTGCCCCCTCCTCCTCCCGAAGGGAGAGAGAGTCCTCCAAATCGCGAATGTGCATAATTTGGGGGCGGGGAGCTCTTACTTTTGCAATCTTGCTTCCTAGCCGATCGTATGCAAGGCCAGGCTGAGAGGCGGGCAGTTCCTTGCTGGAAACCCGCCTCCTTGTCTGAAGCCTCACCTTTCTCGTTTCGCCAAACTCAGCCTTATAGTCGGGCCAGCTGCTCGCCCAGTGCGTCCCCTCGTGCCTTCTTCGCCATGCCGGGTCCTGAGGCGCTCCTTGCGCTCTTGATCTCGCCAGTCCTGCTTGCTTTGGCCCTTGTTCTGTCGGGCCCTTGGAGGCTCTTAGATTCCCAGCCGCCTCTGGAGTTGATGAAGGAGCTGCAGCAGCGGCAGCAAGACCTGAGTCGCCTGGCAGCCTCTGCCCGAGCGCGGGCTTCTCTAGCCGCCGCAAGGCGCGCAGAGGTCGCAGAGCCTTTGGGTTGCGCGCAACTGAACGGCCTGAGCGACGTGGGCGTGGTAGGCGCTGGCATCACCAAGCTGGTGCTGAGGGCAGTTCTGTCGCCCGGTGGCCAGGAAATCGCCCTGAAATCCGTGCACTGGGCAGGCAGCGACGTGAGTCGCTGTGTTCAACGCTACGGCCACGCGGAAGGTTGTTTCCAGCTCGCTGCTTACAAGCTGTTGAAGGAGACGATTCTGCTGCAGACTCTGGATCACGAAGGGATCATCAAGGCACGTAGTATCCGCCAGCGCGCTCGGGAAGGAGGGCAGGAGACCCAGCCTAACTGGATGTTTTGGATAGTTATAAATGCTTGTACCTTTCTTAAGATTTCTTACTAATTACCTTTCTTCCCACTTTCAACCACGTGATGGTTGAATATGTTTAATCCAAGATTATTGATCTTTTACACAGTGTAAGGTAATAGCCCAACGTGTAGCTCATGACAATTTACTGGGAATGGATATCAATATCTATACGTTGACTATTCGTGGCAGAGAGTAGCATATACATTTTTAAATATTATTAATGAGTCCACCAGATTTTAAGCTGTCATCACTCAAACATTCTTGTTTTGAGTGCAACCTCACATTAATAGACCAATCCTAGGTTTTAGGAGGAAATGTTACAGATACATTTTATTTTGTCAATTGTTTTGTGGGCACTGCAACAAGCATGCCTATTCCTTTGATTAGTTTAAAGGGGACCTGTTCTAGGTTTACATACAACACACATAAAATCAGTGGTGTAATGACTTATCAACTGAAATAACTTAATGGATTTGTTGGAGGGGACAATGCGTATTTGGGGTAAAATGCAGGATTGCTGCTATATTATTCAAATACTTCAACATGCACCTTTTAATCTCCATAAATTTGCTATTACAAAATATGAAGACAACTTAGTTTAAAGGTTTTAAAGAGGATTAGTCAACTCAATGGTGAGTTAGGCTTTTGGTGGCCAGGTTTAATAAATATCTGCCTAACCTCTTGAGAATCACAGTAGTGATGAATCTGCGACCCTTGAGATGTTGGTAATCTGCAAGTGTGCTGCATCCTTCCCACTGAAGGTGCTGGTTGATGCTGCTGGCAGTGTTAGTCTTGTGACGCCTGGACATCCCCAGCAGATGAAAGTTCTATGCTGACTCTTGGCAGGTCTTGGAAACTGAGCATGGTTGGCTTTATTCAGTTCTTGGATTGATGACCATGTGGGAATTTTAGGATTGTTGGTTAGGCTAAGAAGTGGACAAAAGTATGTCAAAGAAAGGCAGAAACAAACCATTGCCATACTGTTGCCAAAAAAAAATGCACAATAATGAAAAATACTATATTTAAATACTTGGTGGGCCACAGGGTTCCATTCTGAAATACTATATGTTGGGGAACAACAATGGAAGAAATTTCATACTTATTATGCCTTGCTTCTAAGCTTTCTTTGGGCAGCCCAATTTGGCTCCTTGGGCTCTGGTGCATTCAGCCCTCAAGATG
Organism: Arizona elegans; assembly: GCA_022577455.1. NCBI lineage: Eukaryota > Metazoa > Chordata > Lepidosauria > Squamata > Colubridae > Arizona > Arizona elegans. The sequence goes on along the minus strand of JAKOOJ010000001.1, from coordinate 21,309,288 downwards.
TTTTCTCTCCCATGGTTACCTGTCACTGTCTGTAAGAAAGCCATAATATTTATTTAGTGGGGGAGGTAAAAATGGGGAGTATCATGAAAAATAGGCCAATTGAGCTTGCAGTATTGAATAAAAGAGAACACATTTGATCCCAAACATAAAGCGCAGAAGATAACATCTAATCTGAAATCTTTTTCTTGGTTCAATTACTGTTTATGATCCTACAGAATTTGTAACAGGAGGAAGACCACAAAAAGCAATTTTCTAAACCTCTTTGAAAGAAAATTACTCTTGGCTGATTTAGTGGTAAATAAACATAAGTAAGAATAAAGAGTTATCTGGGAGGTATAAACCCTCAACTTCAAGATGCAGATGAATTAACTTGATGAATTATAACTTCTACCAACATGCTTGGGTTCAACTATGTAAGGCATACATTTACTGTAGCAAGAGCAGTTGAGTTTTGAAATAAGTCTTCATTTGATCTTTCTTATCATTGGCAAAATATATTTGTTTTTTTCAAAGAATAATTTCTATATTTTGCATCTGTATTAATACTTCATTCTGCTTTTCTCCTGATAGCTGCATGGTCAATGCTATAACAATAGCCTATATCCTGAAATGAAAGTGGTTTCCATGCTGGAGCTCGGAAGCCCTTTGGAGATGATTCAGCTTCTGCAGCTCCCCTGGGAAGAGCGATTTAAAGTAAGGAGACAAAGGCAAAGTGGGTTTTATCAGTAGCGATAGACCCAATCCTGAATCATTCCAGGATAGAAGGAAGGGTCTGCTGGGGAAGATCTTTGCTCTTAAAAATATTATATTAAACTTATGTGTAAATCTTATGGACATGCCAGTCCTGGAGACATTCTAGCTCATATAAATCTTTGGGCCTGGAATCTATTAGAAGTATTGTAACACATTAGTGTCAATATATCTGTAAACATATATAGGCAGGAGCAAATTCTCTGCACTGACATTTCTGGAATATTTCAAAAACAGCTCATCTACAGTATACTACTAGTAGTCTGTTGAACTTAGAATGTATATTTAAGGTGCAGTTAAACAATATGGAAAAATTGACTGTAATCCCATTACATGTTTACATTAGATCTACATACACACTAAGAGCTTAAGTTTTTGCCATAGCAGATATACTGTAATTTCAATGAATTGTGCATTAAGCTGCAAAATAGTAGGAAGAAAGAAAGGTAGACTGCTGATGTTATCATGTAAGAAAACCTCTTATTTGTTTACCATCTCTCTTTCAGATTTGTCTGGATCTGGTAGAACTGCTCAATTACTTGGCAAATTCTCCTCTAGGTTCTATTGCTCTTCTAGATTTCCAACCAAGACAATTTGTTATGGTGAATGGGCTCCTGAAAGTTACAGACCTGGATGATGTGAGCACTGAGGAGCTGTCTTGCAAAAGAGATCAAGATTGCATTCTCAAATTTCCCACAAAAACCTTCTTTCTCAAATGTGCCAGCCATAGGAACTGTAAAGGAATAAATGAGAAACGGAATCTTTTCAATGCATACAGGTAAGTTGGATATATTTTAAAAAAGATCTGAAGAAGAACATCATCACACATGCCATTTCTTTTTAGCAGGTTCCTTCATGTAGTATTTCCTTTTTTGTCAGACTTTTCCAACCACTGTCTTCTGGTGTATTAGATTGCAATCCTCAGAATTCTAGCTATGAAGACCAGTGTGTCTGGAACTCTGGATCTTTTACTCAATACATCTGGAAAGTGCTAATTTACAGGAAGTTATTCTACACTATTATAATTCTTTAAACATTAGTGCATGGTGCATAGTAGTATTTCGACTAAAGTTATCATGATTATCATTCATAAATGCTTTTTCCCGGAAACCACATATTTCCACATATTTTTGTTTGCTTTTGAAAATTCCTCAGGCTTGGGAAATAATGTACTGGACAAACTTAGAGTAATGCTTAGATCCAGGCAAACAGGTGGTACTAACAAGTGTCTATTAATCTTACTAGGAAGCAACAAAAAATGTAAGTTATAGCAGACGCAGATTCAAAAAAGTGTTCTTTGCATTAATTAGTATGAATATAGATAGTCCTCGACTTACGACCACAATGGAGCCCAAAATTTCCGTTGAGACATTTGTTAAGTGAGTTTTGCCCCATTTTACAACCTTTCTTACTGCAGTTGTTAAATGAATTACTGCAGTTGATAAGTTAGTAACCCAGTTGTTAAGTGAATCTGGCTTTCCCATTGTCTTCGCTTGTGAGAAGGTCGTAAAATGGGATCACATGACCCTGGGACAGAGCAATGGTCATAAATATGAACCAGTTGCTAAGCATCTGAATTATGATCACATGATCATGGGGATGCGGCAAAGGTTGTAAGTGTGAAAAATGGTCATAAATCACATTTTTCAGTGCCGTTGTAACTTTAAACAGTCATTAAACAAATGTTTAAGTCAAGGACTGCCTGTAGAACATTGTTCAAAATTTTGCTGAGATAAAACTAGCAGTGCTTTATGTGAAGGAGGCTCTTGAGCCTTCTTCCTGCATGACTGACCTTATTAGAAAATGAAAGGTAGCACAGTTCATTCTCAGAGCAGCTAATATAGGGAGGGCACCAGGATGGAGAAAGTTGATTATCATCTGGGAAACTAAGGTTAAGAAACACCTGCAATGTATGTCTGTTTAAAACATGATTTCTTGGCTGGATTCGTATATTATACATGATAGACTGCTGGTCTTTTACAAAGACTTTATAAAGCCTTAAAAACTCAAAGGCCTCCTCTGGCATTGGGCCAGGATGTTGGATTGATAATGGTTGTTTTTCATTGAATATATTTCTTTTTTCTCTTTTAACTCCAGAGTGGCAATTAGTGAGTCGGGTGGCAATTAGTGAGTTCATATAAATTGAATAACTAAATAAGCCAAGATATATTATGGCTTAACGTGATATGTAAATCCTGCAGGTGACTTTGCCATAATTAGCTCATGAGAGTGGGATCAAAGATTCAGGCAGTTCTTTAAAATTAGTGTATTGGTGAGTTTGCATACTTTAAACAAGAAAGTGTGAGTTTCTTTGAATTAGTTAATGAATTTTCTCTTGCCAAATCGCATGGACTGATGCCTCTCTTATCATGATATCCTCTTCTCAGGCACAAAAACTGGACAAATGGTGTTTACAAATAGGATATTTCGAATATGTTCCAATTCATTTCTGGGAGTCTTATGGACAAAACTGAAAGCATTTCAATAACAAAGTTATTTGAGAAACAATGTTAATTTGTGAGTTTCGTTATGGGATGGATCAAATATATCGATAAAAATAAATGAAAAGCCATTGTTGGTGTAAAGTAGGATAAGATCTATTTTTCTGTTCTGAATTTAGCTCTATCCAAGAAGCTTCAAATTTCAATTTGTTAGAATTAGATTTAGGGTTTTTGTTATCAATCTTTATTAAAATTTGGAAGATTTCTGTTTTAATATGTAAAGCTTCATATATGTTTTAGGTATTTCTTCACTTATCTCTTACCTCATACTGCACCCATTGCTTTGCAACCAATTTTGAAGGACATCTTGAATGCCACCGGTACGTGCTAGTTCAAAATATTAAAGATATATTTAAAACGTTTATATAAATAAGAACTGCTTTACAGTATTTTTCGCCTTAAAACATTTCTCTCCCCTCTGCATGTAGGTGATTTACGATATGGAGCGAATGAAACTTTACGATCTTTCCAAAAAGTTTTGCATTTGTACAAGTCAGGACTTTATCTGCAGAAAAAGCCTTCTCACTTAAAAGGTATGGCTCTCATAACTAATGAGGAAGATCAGACTAAATGCACAAGGACCTGACCCAGTTAAAATGTGCTTAATTAAAGCCGTTTGTAATCAATGGGAGACGTAGCTTGGTCAACCTAAATCCCTTTGAGACTTGAGTCATTGAGATTTTGATAAAATGAGCTTTCACTACGAAGGGACCTCTGACTGTAATGAATAGGATTTACTTCATTTTGGGAGCTTTTATTTTAAACAACTCTCATGCCTTAGTAACCTATGGTAGGAAGTGAGGGCATACCTTCTAGTGCTGACACTAATGTGTCTATCAGCCATAACTCCTGCTATTATTTATGCAACATACATCTGAAAAATCAATCAACTTCAAAGCAGACAAGCCTACATGCTTGATTCTCTTTCAAGATAATATTGTACATACAGCTATGGCAGTTGTGATTGGCAATCTGATCTGCATGAACACCATGGCTCCTCTTAATGCCCACTGAACTCCTGCCCCACCTGATGTTTTAATTTTTTTTAAAATAAAACCAATATATAAAGAAATGACATTTTATAAACAAAACTTTGACTATTTGTGGCAGTGCTTTTAGACTCAAGTGTTTTCCTGAGATATTAGAGAGCTTTGGGGGAGCGGAAGCTAATTCTCTTGTGGTAAAGATTTTCCTGACCATGGTGGCCATTTTATGAATAGGCAAATTTACCATGACAGCCATTTTGTAAGTACACACGTTATAATCTTCAACTTTCCAAATGTATCTTAGACTCCAAAGATGGTCTACTACAACATTAGAGTATGGAGCTTGTGATCATAGACCCATTTCATATATCCATGGATTGTGTAATGGCTTATCTTCTGAACATTCTAGTTTTTAGGTGGTATGCTTAGGTCAATTTCATTATGAATAAGTTTATTGATTTCTTTTGAAATGCTTTTAAAATGGGGGAGATATTGCTAGAGCTTGAAAATTCTGGCAGGACTGCTTGGGGAATGGAACTCGTGCTTTTTCATGTAATAAATTCTATACCCTTCTAAATGAAAAAATAGAGTCAGTGATGGCATGAAGGCTGTCCAAAGAGATAAGAGTTAAATATTATTATTTTCCACACTGCTAATAAAGAGTAGCTCTGGTATGTGTAAGAGAGACAAGATTTATGACTGTTTTGCTAGACATGCCTGGGAAGATAAATTCTGATTGGGATGCAAAATCTTAAAACATCCTTTCCATTTTTCTCATTTCTTAAATACTTTTGAGTTTCCAACAGGTACATAGTAGTAATCCTTTATCTTTTCTCCCTACCCCCAGAATATTTTGTTGCAAAGGGGTTCCACAGTATGGATACAGAGGACTATAAATGTTGGCCTTCATATAGCCCTTTGAGATGCATGTTGTCTGTTCATAATGTAGAGGAAGCTGCCTCCATTTGCAGTTACCATCCACAGTGCCAACATTTTATCATCACTTCACAGAGAACATGGACAGGTAAGAATAGATGGCATTATGAACACCATCTAGGCATTTTCCTCAAAAATCCATAGAAGATTCACAGAAGATCTAGGCATGCTTTTACTTGGATTTGAGTAAGTGTAAACTCTGGAGGAAAGAGATGCTCATGTCAGTGTAACACTACCAACTGCTTGCAAAGATCTTCACATATTTTCTGCAATGTTTGAAAGGGCATTTGTATGCATACAGTTCTGACCATAATCAGAAATCTGTAATGAGGCAGATTTACTGATTCAAAATAGGTTATCAGCATTTTTAGAGAAAAGCACTTACAAAAATCTTTGCCGAACCATGAACAGCTTTATAAATACCCAACATAAAAATTTGCAGGGGATATCTCCACATCCTCTTATTTTAGTTCTATTTTGGGGCAAGTGATCAAAACATTCAAGGTAAGTAGCTTTTTTATGAGTTGGCTTCATCTGCTTTATCAGCTTCACAGATTTTGCTCTTGCTTAAACTGAATGTTGTTAGTCTTTAAAGAATACATTTTTAATCTATTTTTTCCTGTACCATTAGGCACAGATTTGAGATATGCTATACCGAGATGCATATTTTCAGTCATGAAGCTACATCAAATTACCTCCCTCCCTTCCCAATTGGGACTGGTTTACTTTCTGATTAAATTCTTTTGTAACTACCAAAGACAGAATAAGTAATTCATGTTGTATACAACTTTTGTATAAAATACCTTGGGTATCGTAGTTAAAAGTTCTAAAAATGAGAACTTCTCTTACAATATTTATGATAGTAATTTTTATATCTCCAAAGCAACTTGCTTCATGAATATCCTTTAATTAACATTGATTACAATCTTCCATTGAATGATGATGTTACCTAATTTGGGTAATGAAACTGTCTGCAAGAAAACAACCAAGCTCAGAAAGCACCAAGGGCTCCTCATTTCAACCCTGAGCTATAAATATTCTTCTTTATTGATACTACAGTATATCTCACTATAGGATAAAATAAAGGCTTAAATATTTAAGCTCCTGGTGGCTATATGAATATAGCCTTGCATTTAGGGCTGGGTACAGAGGTGGTTTTTCAGTGTTTCCTTTTGAGATATAATCTGATCCAATAGCGTAGGTTGAAGGCCAAGTCCTCCCTGGTGTTTTCCCATCCAAGTGTTAATTGGAACTGGCCTTGTTTAATTTCCATGCCCAGACAACCAGATGTTACCACCAGATTATTTTTATTTAATAAATTTCTGTCGACAAATTAGCAAGGAAAAGGAAAGGAGTAAGTCTGAAGATTTTCCCAACCTGGAGTCTGCCAGATATGCTGGATTCCATATCCCACCATTTACGTATAGTAGACCACTAGTTGAGGATAAAAGGAGTTCTAGGTCACCTAGAAGGCATCAGGCTGGGCAAGGTTGTTTTAAAGCATAAGGCAGCTTTTTCCAATGCTTCCAGATGCCTTGGATGACAACACCCATTAAGCTTGAGTATGTGTTAAATATGCCCTGAAGATGTTGATTGATTCTGCTCAAGTCTGTGACTTACTTTAGTCAGGCTATCTGCCACCTTGAGAATCATAGCACTATGTTGTTGAATTACTTTAATCAATTTTTGCCTGTCCTTCCTCTCTCCACCTTTATGGCCAGAAGAGAAATTTGCATTATAGGACTTTAGAGTATGGTATGGAACATGCTTTGGTCCTTATTGTGGGGGCTACTCTATAGAAATACAGGAATCCTGTGGTGACCAGGATCTAAAGCATTTCTGGAACACAATAACATTTCCATTGTATCATTTAATCTTAACCTGTGTACAATTATCTTATTTACTGTTGTCAATATTCTTAGTCCTCTTTCATAGCATTTCAATTCTTCTTTTCCCCTTCAGGGCGTCCTCTTGCTATTTTTCAAAGCAATTTGACCTACTTAATTCCAGGTAGCACCATGGAGGTTTATGTTAAACGATCTGCATCTTCAAGAGGAAATCTTTGATTGAGTTGCTAGAGACAACTTGGCATTGTTACTGGGACTGATGCTATCAACACCAATGGATTACATTATTTCTGTTGTGAAGCAATCATCTACACTAGTTTTATGTGAACAAATATTTCAATAATCTTATCTCTTTATTTAAGAACTGATCCAATCCAGGGGCATTTTGTAAACTGTTTCATACTTACAACTATGCAAGTCTCAATTTCTGCCACCACTAGGATTGGAAGAATCCTTTATATATATTCAATCTTGTATTTCTATTTTTGTATATGTTTTAAAAAAAGAAAAAGGGCATAAGCATTTATTTTTCTATGGAGTTGTCCTTTAGGGACACATTAATAGAGGCTTTTTTTAATATATGCATTTTTATAGACACAATTTCCCTTAATGTAGACATTGTACACTGTTTTATAACTTATCAATGTGCTATTGAGAAGAAACCCAATTAACTGGGCCTGGTGGCTCAGCAGACTAAAAGCATTGTGATTAACACCAGCTGTCTGCAATTACTGTAAGTTCAAATCTCACCAGGCTCAAGGTTGACTCAGCCTTCCATCCTTTCTAAGGTAGGTAAATTGAGGACCCAGTTTGTGGGGGCAATAAGCTGACTTTGTATAAATATACAAAAGTATGAAGGCTATTGCTTAATGCATTGTAAGCTGCCCTGAGTCTCCGGAGAAGGGCGGCATATAAATCAAATAATAATTTAAAAAAATCTGTGTATTACAATTTATTAAATGTATGCCACCCACCTCCCAATGACTCTGGGCAGCTTTTAGTCCAGGAAGTACAAATTAATGTCAATATATATTTGACATTCTTACTTTACATTTGGGGAAATTATTTGTTTCTGGATATGTTTATGTAATATGCTTTTTAAATATATATTTTTTCCCATTCAATTTTGTCCAACTGTCAGAGACTCGCTGGACAAGTCCCTGCAGTTTTCTTGGCAAAGTTTTTCAAAAGTGAATTTTTCATTGCCTCCTTCCTAGGGCTGAGAGAATGACTGGCCCAAGGTAATCCAGCTGGCTGTGTGCCTTAGGTGGGAATACAACTCAGTCTCCTGATTCCTAGCCTGATGCCTTTGTAATATTTAAGTTTATTAGATATGATTGAGCCAAGTGCAAACGCACACAGAAGGGTTTACGGGTAGATTGTTGAATGAATGGCAGCTGACTTGCAAATAATTCTAAGTAACAATTTATCATTTTCAGCAACATTATTCTGGTACTCAGAACAGGTTCAGGGTTTAATATGTCCTTCTAATTGCACCATTTCCTTGCGTATAAGGAAGCTCTTGACAACTCTCAAGACAGATTTTTTAAACATTTGTAAACCAGAAATATTTACGTCTTTACATTTTAACAACACTCAGCAGCAAATTCTTTTGACCACCCCATCCTTACATCTTGCCAGAAGCCAAATTCAATTTTGAATTGTGCTCAGCCTCTTTTATTTCCTTTGTGTCTTGCAGGCATGTTTATCTAATTTAAACTGCCCTTGAGGACAGAGAGTTAAACCTTTCATTAAAAGTGCTGATGACATCTTTGAAGGATAAATATTTCCAAATCACTGTTTTCATTTACCCCAATTTCCCTAACAAAAGATATTTTAAGGAACTTTGCATCTGATTATTTAAATTTCCAGTATTTATTCTGGCTAAATTAACTTTTTCCAGTTTCAAACTGTAAGGTAATAGTTTGAACCTATAGTTGTTATTGAATAACGCAGCCCACAAAAAGAAAAGATGGGGACATAATTTTATACAATATTTACTTTGATTATTTTAATTCAGTGTGATTAAGTGTGATATGTTTAAAGTTCTGTACCAATTTTGGAGGTTATTCAGTATTACTTTCAGTGAAAGAAATCCTGCTGAGCAAAATGTTCAATAACTTGTATGCATATCTAGTTTTTAAAAATATATTTTTTTCATTCTGATTGTTGTCCCTTTAAAAATGTTTCATCTTTTTCTATTTAATGACTAAAAATTTTAAGACACCATTGAATACTATGTTTAACTGTTAACATGAAAATTCTAGCTTCAAGGGAAAACTAGCTGTTTCATTTATCATCCTCTCAATTCAAATTTTATATACCGTAATTCATTAAACTTGTAGGCCACCTGATTTTCAATTATTCTGGGCAGCTCATAATAATCACAGAAGTTAGAATAAAACATAAAAAATAAAGATAGTAAGCACAATGCTCCTTTACCGAAGGCCTTGATGGAGAGTCAAGCTCTTCTAAATAACACCAGAGTGGGGGCCATCCAGATCTTGGTGGGGAACCTCATTTCAGAGGGCCGGATCTGTTACAGAGATGGTGGGCTTCTAAAATCCTCACAGATAATATTGTTTAATCAAAGGAAAGTGAAGCATACCAACTAAATTATGGTTCTTGGAAAAAATGCTATTAACCATTCAGGAAATACAGATGTACAAGAATGTACCTTGTAACTAAGGTGACAGGTTTAGATGTGATTGACAGGAGCATCAATGGGAATATAGATGTATAGAGCAGCCAAGGAAGATCTCATGCTAAACTACAAGCCCAGTTCGTAAACATTCATGACAAGCTGCATATAACACATGTAGTATGGTCTATGCAAGTGTGGCCTATTGCCCAAGTCTGCTGAGACTATCTGGGCATCATGGAAGAAAGTTTAGCCTCAAAGCAGTATTTCCTAAATCACAAGATATTATGATGAGTTTTAAGATGTAGGCATTTTTTGAAAGTTTTCATTTAACTCTAGTACAGGAGCACTCATATATATACACACACACATGCTGTGTCTATTGCACAACTGGATCCCAAATTATATGCGTTCTAGAACAATGTTTTTAGAAGATCAAAATTCTTAGGTAGTCAACATATTTTCCAGAAATTCTCATATCCTACTATGGTACGAAAAATACATTTTTCCAGTTGCTTAAGGGTAAGACTGAGACACTGATTGATTTAAGGGGCAACTTATTACACAGCAGGAATTCTAAATCTGCTCCTGCTGCTTTTTCATGGGTGTGGGATAAACAAAAACCCCTCTTCCAGGCATGGCAAAAGTATATTGAAGAAGACATACTGAAAGATAAAAAAGGTTCAGAAGCGAAAGGAACAAGTCCTCACAGTTCCTATAATACTGCTTGCTCTTGCACAAACTACCGGTAAAATTTAAATAACTGCATCCTTCAGCTGCATTGTTCTGGAAGGGGTGTGTATGTGCTGTTACACACACTTGCTATTGCGTAATAATAATTTGGCTCAAAGGCAATTTAATAATACAAGGATGTTCCCACTACACTTTAAGCTTGCCTATACCATCCATGTTGACTTGACTTATGATTCTGAAATACATACTTTGACCCTTTGGAGGCAGAAATTGACATTCTCTGGTGGCTTTCTGTAAGTAACCAGAGGTTTTGCACCAATGCAGTGTTTGGATAGTGTTGATGTGTGTTGTGTTAAGGCAGGGGTGTCAAACTCACGTCACAACAGTGTCACATGACGTATCGAGACTTTTTTCCTCTTCGCTAAACTGGGCGGGGGTGTGGCCAGCACGTGACGCATCTGGCCTGCAGGCTGGGAGTTTGACAGCCCTGTGTTAAGGCCTCATTAGCCACAGTTGCACACCCCTTCATTGCCATTATAATGCAACTTTGTTGTGCAAAAGTGTTCAAAAAGCTATTCTTTTTAGAAAAGAAGTACTAATAATATTAAGCAGGAGAATAAAGCTATCCTACTGACAAAGATCTGGTTTTAATGGTGACCTCGCTAAAGAGAGGTTTGCAATAGAAACACAAACAGAGGAACAAAAGATTTCTCTTCTGATGCCAGTTGCTTTGGATGAGTAAGAGATAATGGCTTATCTTTCCTATCTTTGGACCTTGGAAGATAAAATCAGCAATATACTCTCAATACGGGAGGTCAGCCAAATGCTAAATGGTGAACACTATCACCTATTATCTTGAATGCTTTCAGCAACTTAGTTCCCATGAAAATTGGCTGCAATTTTAAAAGCAGGCATTCAGTAATCCTTTCAGATAGCAAACATTTCACATTTCTTCTAAATTTCTCTGTAAAATATAAAATGATACAGATAGCCTTCAACTTATGACCACAATTGAGGCTGACATTTCTGTTGCTAAGTGAATCAGTTGTTAACTGAATTTTGCCCTATTTTATAAGCTTTCTTGCCACAGTTGTTAAGTGAATCACCTCGGTTGTTAAGTCAGTAACATAGTTGTTAAGTGAATCTAGCTTCCCCATTGACTGCTTGTCAGACACACACTGCTTCTTTGTCTTGATATTTGATATGAATTCATGATCTTTAATGAATATGGACATTTTCTTCAAATATCTGCTCAGTCATGAACTCCCTCAAGGATTCAGATAGTAGCCGAAGAAAGTCCCTCTGTGGTATCTGACTCCATTTCCAGGTGTAAGAAGATAGAATTATTAAATTTCATGCTCCATGGCTTAGGGCCAGGGTATTTGCGAGACCGCCTGCTGCTACCAATAACCTCCCACCGGCCAATACGCTCTCACAGAGAGGCCCTCCTCAGGGTGCCGTCGGTCAGGCAATGTTGGCTGGCGGCCCCCAGGGGGAGAGCCTTCTCTGTGGGGGCACCCGCCCTGTGGAATGAGCTGCCTCCTGGAATATGATTGATCCCGGACCTCCGGACCTTCCGTAAAGCCCTGAAGACGTTTTTATTCCATCAAGCCGGCCTAGCCTAAATGGTTTTTAATTGGGATTTTAAATTTTATGGATTCGGGGGTTTTAAATTGGGAAGCTAGTGATTTAATTCTTTTTAATTATCTTAACTTTTGTATTTGTATGTTTTTTAATTTTGGCTGTTCACCGCCCTGAGTCCCTTCTGGAAGAAGGGCGGTATACTACATACATACATAAATAAATAAATAAATAAATAAATAAATAAATAAATAAATAAATAAATAATTGTAGCAGTAATAAAATTTATGCTATCTGAGACATTGTTTCCAGGCAGCTAATTGGATTATTTATGTCAAAGTCACATATATGGGCTGGGTGACTGTACAAATTGAATAAATACACAAATATTTCTATCCAGGGGTGTCAAGCTGGCGGCCCACAGGCTGGATGCGTCATGCATAGGCCATGCCCATCCCAGCTCCGTGAAGGGGGAAAACATCGCGATACATCACATGATGGCAACATGATGCCGTGAGTTTGACACCCATGCTATAGACTATAGAATCACAGTCCATTCCCAAGTGGATTCTCCCATTTAAAGAAGGAAAGAAAATGCTTCATATTAAAAGTAGGTGCTTGTTTGAACCATATTGAATTCAGAGATATTGTTCAGATATATTTTCCTACTTATCCACTGTTACTAGGGTGCTACAGTATGTTGAGGATACCTCTAAGGAAACTTGGAGCATCATGTTTATTTTTCAAGTATTGATGCCCATAAAATGAGCATGAAAATAATAGCTATATCTAGTAATATTCAGAATATAATGCGTTTGCTCCTGAAAACAGTACAGAGCAGACTGTGACTAGAGTCATTTGTGAATTTGAATTTGTCATAAGAAATTATTCATTCCCTTTTAAAAGATGTCAGGTTAAAGGCCATCACCTATCTGACTTTGACTTCAGAAAATGCCCTAGTAGTAGGAAAGAGAAAATCTTTCCACAACTACTCTTTCCCTACCATACATAATACACATTCAAGTCCTCTGCTCTCAAGTTGTCTTTTTCCCCCTAAGCTAAACAAGTCTCAAGATATACCGGTAACTTTCGCTCATAGTAGAATTGCCCAGGTCATTGTGGTAACTCTCCTAGAGCTGTAGAAGGTCATATTGAGGTGTCATTATGGTAGAAATATTCCAGATAAAGACATCATCTATTTCTATAAAGGCATTATGTTGGGGCTCATTCTGAGATGAGGAATGGCATATCAATAAAATGAATAAAAATGACAGGTGGTAATTTTATTTAAATTTTCTTTTCTAACCCCAGGATAGAATTTGCTTTTAACAAAAGGCCCCCATACTGAGTTAGTATTTACATTCAACTATCCATCACAGCCCTTATATTGTCTTTTCTTTTCAGTTCCCAGGGGCTCAGCTCTCATCAACATATATATACACAGTATGAAGATTTTTTTTGTCTCCGTGTGCATTACTTTACTTTTCTTCTATTGCTTATACTGAATGACATTTGCTATTTTAATGCCCATTCCCCTATTTTTAAGAATTCCTTTCAGAGTTCCTGGCTTTCGCATTTCGTTTTCATCATTCAAATAGTGTGGACAAGTCACTACACATTCTAGATACACAGAAATCTCACTTTATTTCTGGAGTTATATGTTGCTTAAAGTCATAATATCCAGGGTGTCTGAGGAACTGTCTCGTCCAGGACTAACCTGCCACACATGTTCCAGCAGAAAGGGCCAATTTCAGATTCTGTCAGCCAAAGAATTTCGGCTGGTGGGTCTAGCAGAAGAGTTTTTTCATCTCTTTCCATCAAAGGTGAGAAACATCCCTACAATCCTGACCTTCTAGAAGAGCCTAAAAATGTGGCTCTGCTGTTTGTTGTGGCCCCTCTCTGCTGTTTGTTACTTTGAGGATGGCTGAGAGGGTAGAGAAGATTTTCATCCATAGGCCATCCCTCGTCTTGGTTCTTAACCTTTAGCTTTTCTAGTCATTTAAAAATTTTTTTTATCATTTTAAAAAACTTATACTGTGAGCCACACACACACACACACACACACACACCAGTGGTGGGATTCAATTTTTTTTACTGCCAGTTCTGTGGGCATGGCTTGATGGGCGTGGCAGGGGAAGAACACTGTAAAATCTCCATTCCCATCCCACTCGAGGGGAAGATTACTGCAAAATCCCCATTTCCTCCCAATCAGCTGGGACTTGGGAGGCAGAGAATAGATGGGGGTGGGGCCAGTCAGAATTTATCAGTTCTCCAAACTACTCAAAATTTTTGCTACCCGTTCTCCAGAACCAGTCAGAACCTGCTGAAACCCACCTCTGATGCACACATTCTCTTTCATTATCCACTGCAGGATGAAGGCCTCTTGCAGGATGAAGGCCTCTTCCACATGTTACTAACCAATATGGTCCTGTGTTTTCTTTTCCCAGTTGGGCCCGCAATACTTGCTGATGTTGTCGATCCATCTTGTTTTGGGTCTTTTTCATGGAAGCTTTTAATCAAGTGGGATCCATTCTATGACTGCCTTGGTCCATTTGCCATCAGTTCTTCTTGCTATGTGACTAGCCCATTTCCATGGCAATTCTTTTACTCTCTTCATGATACTGTACACTTTCATTTGTTCTCTAATCCATATATATATCTTTTCCAGGTCTATTTTTAAGCCAAATGGTTCTCCTGCTTTGTGCAGCTCTTGTATATAATTTATTTATTTTAGACTAAATGTCATCCAAGAATGATGGACTGTGGTTGTAAACATAGTTATGTTTGTTGTCTTATATGAATCAAGTTTTGCTTACTCAACAAATTTTTCAGGTATGTTTTCTGTGCAAAATAAACTATCCATTCCTGTTTTTTCTTTTATATTTTCCTCCTATAAATTGGTGGAGATGTCAAATGATGTGATTTATATGATGCAGAGGCATGAAGCAGCTGGTAGTATAGGTAATGCAACTGTTTTTTGTATCACAAGAATTAACATGAATGATTTTGCCTTTGCATAATCTTCAAATTACTTCAAATTGCTGTTAACTGTCAATTCTCCCTATAGTTATATTTAGGCTTGAGTTAGCATTAAGTATGGAAACTATAGGGCATCAGCTGCAATGAAAATTATATGTGCCAGAAGAAAAAATATTTTAACAGCAATTTTGTTACATCCTTGGAAAAATATGAGTAGGAAAAAATGTGGACAAAATGTTTAGATAAAAATTAAATTATGTTTTAAAAGAATATATTTTCTACTATTACAGGAACAGTAATTAATAAAGTAATCTCCACTCCTGTTCAACATTTATATGAAGCTGCTGGGTGAGATCATCCATCACCATGGACTGATGATACTCAGCTGAATGTCTCAGCCATGGTGAGTTAAGTGATGCCATGTCCTCCCTCTCGCAGTGCCTAGAGGCTGTTAGGGGCTGGATGGGGAGCAATGGATTGAAATTAAACCCTTGCAAGACCGAGTGGCTCTGGGTTTGGGGTTCGTTGGCTCAGGGAGAATTGCCACCTATGGTCTTGGATGGGGTGGCACTACCCCAAACAGACCCTGTGCATAATGTAGAGGTTTTCCTGGACTCACAACTCCTGCTTGAAGAGCAGGTGGTGGTTGTGGCCAAGAGGGCATTTGCGCAACTGCTGGTTGTGTGCCACTGACACCTTTTCCTGGACCAACAGACCCTATTCACAGTCACTCATGCCCTAGTCACTTTCTGTCTTGACTATTGCAACACGGTCTACATGAAGAGCATCCGGACTCTCTAGTTGGTGCAAAATGCAGCGGCCCGCATGGTTTTGTGCAGACCCCGGTGTGCACATGTATCATCCCTCCTGCGGGAGCTGCATTGGTTGCCAATTGGCTTGTTTGTTGTCACCTTTAAAGCCCTTCATGGCTTGGGACCAGGTTACCTGAGGGACCATCTCTTGCCGGTTACATCTACCTGACTCATCAGAGTGAGGATGCAGGGAATGTTGCGGGTCCCATCCCCAAGGGAGATACACCTGGTGGGACCCAGAAGGACCTTCTTCGTGGTGGCTCCCTCTCTCTGGAACATCATTCACCCAGAGATTAGAATGGCCCCCACTCTAATACTCTTACGGAAGGTGCTGAAGACCTCACTCTGCCAGCGGGCCTGGGGAACCCAGAGCGGAATGGAGCCCATTACATGGCTCATGTGATCTGCTGTCACTGGGGTGGGGTGGTGGTGGTGGGAGATGGGGGGTGATTTTGTTATATTGTACTATATCAATTTATTTGATTCTTTTTGTTAGTTTTTATTGTTTTAAATGTGGTTTTATATTCTGTAAGCCATCTTGAGTCGCCATGGGTGAATAGGCAGCAATATAAATAAATTAAATAAATAAATAAACAGAGATGACGCAACACCAAACAACATGCTTTAAAATTATTTTAAGAAATAGAAGTGAAATGACCATAGGCATAAGAAAGGGATAAAATCAAGATGTTTAGGGAGTAAGAATTTTTTAGGAAGTTAGCTCAGTTGTAACCTTGGTCAGCAATTAGTTTTACTAGAGAAGCTGGGTGATCAAGTTCCTTTGGTAATATACCAAAACATACATTTTGGTGTATGTTTTGTTGTACCAAAACATTTCCCCAGCTCATACATTCATGGCAGAATCAGATGCATGAAAGGCTACAGATAATTATTTAATTGTCACAAACCAGTAGGCAAACACCAGAGCTACTATCTTAATTGACCATCTTGATATAAAATCCAACCAGGTACAACTAGAATTTGAAATGCAATGTATTTGAAAGACATTGGACTGGAGAAGGCTGCAAATATAAACATTTCATCTTTTCAAGGTTAACTCCTTAGGGAGAAATAAAAAGCTAAAATTATAGTGGATTTAAATGTGACTACATATATTAAACAAATAGCATTTCTTACGTAATACTCCTTGCTCTTTAAATGAATGCCAAGCCTGTTTACCTTTGATGTTGCTGTTGGCTTGCATCCATCTATCCAAAGTGTTTTAACTGCATTCTTAAAACATGTTGTGTAGGACTGCAGCCAAGTTTTTTTAAAAAATCCACCAACCCAACCGAGCAACCTAGATTTTTTAACTTTGTAATAGCAAGCCAATTCCTTGTGATTTTTCCCCTTTGAATCTAATGATAATTCTCATCACGAGAACATTTTAACTTGATGATATCTATCCCAAAAGAGTGCTTAGGAACTTGGCCAATTCTAGATCCTCACCAACACATTAGATAGTAGGGGAGGGGGGAATTGAGGAAGGAAGGAAAGAAAGAAAGAAAGAAAGAAAGAAAGAAAGAAAGAAAGAGGGAGGGAGGGAGGGAGGGAGGGAGGGAGGAAGGAAGGAAGGAAGGAAGGAAGGAAGGAAGGAAGGAAGGAAGGAAGGAGCTTTGCTTTGTCACTATTTAATTGTTTTTAGCATAGTGACAAGACAAAATGAAGTTCTTTCCTAGATTTAAAACTAGATTCAAATCAGTTATGTTGAATAGTTCATTACAGTTCAAATCTAAAACTATATGGAAGTTATGATGCTTATGCCATCTTTTGCTTTCTGAAAATTATTCTCTTTTTTGTTGTTATAATAGCCTTCATTTTTTTTCTCCAGTAAGTCTATTTGATAGTATTATTTTGTGCTTTCTCCCCTTCATATGCATTTTGATTAATACCCGCCCTGAAGAAGAAAAATTTGAATTCTTTAGTCATGACTGAGATGGGATATTTTGATTGCTCATAATAAAGGTATTACATTTCTGTGGGGTTTGTATTTTACTTCCACTGTTAAGTTAAATATTTCCTGCTTTCTATACCTACTATGCAATTACAATTAAGTTAATTATGGCTAATCTGCATTTTTTCCATGTGCAAAAAACATCGCAATTGCAGTCTCCCTAGCACACAGCAAGAATTATGTTGAAATTGTACTGTACTGGCTAAAAATGCTAGTGGACATTATCATTTGCAGATCTGTTATTTGTTTGTTTATTGTGTTTATATGCCCACTCATCTTACAAGAAGAGACCTGGGTCAGCATATAATAATCAGTAAAACACAAATATATAAAAATAGCTATTATAAATATAAAAATTTCATTATACAAATTTTAAAATACACAAGCCACGAGAGAGAAAGAGTTAAAGATCCAATAAGAACAAAGAGCAAATAAGAAGGTCTCTGATTCCCTTGGACCTCCAGGTCTGGTGACATAACCAGGTTTTTAGGGAACTCTGTAATGAAAACAGGGATGGAACTAACCTACCTTGGGGGGAATGTTCCATAGAGTAGGTACCACAGCAGAAAAGATTCATCTCCTGGACCCACCAAA
The DNA here is from genome assembly GCA_022577455.1 of Arizona elegans. Lineage (NCBI taxonomy): Eukaryota > Metazoa > Chordata > Lepidosauria > Squamata > Colubridae > Arizona > Arizona elegans. The sequence goes on along the minus strand of JAKOOJ010000001.1, from coordinate 21,291,014 downwards.
TATAGGTCCTTGGCGGATGGTAATCACAACATGCCTTCTCTGCCAGATCTAATGGGACAGATTGATGAAATCAGGGAGAAATGCTCCTTCAGATAAACCAGTTCATGCCATGAACAGCTTTAAAAGTTAAAACCAGCACCTTGAATTAGACCTGAAAACAGTCTGGCATCTGCATTCTGCATTAGTTGAATTGCCAGATACTCTTCAAGGGCAGCTCCATGTAGACTGTATTGCAATAGTGCAATCTGAATGTGACTGACGATGAGTGACTGTGAGCAGATCCTGCCGATACAGGACAGGGAGTAATTGGTGTACAACATGAAACTGTGCAAAGCCACAATTGCCATCTGCTCTTCAAGCAGGGAGTTGCCAGTCGAGGAGGACCCCCACCCCCAGATTGCATATTGAGTCTATCTCGGGTAGTGCCACCCCATCCTGCACTACAGATATCATAGTCCTAGAACTAATATGTCCCATAATACTAAACTGTTCAGTCTTGCCAAGGTTAAATTGAAGCCTTTTGCCCCCCATTCAAACCCTGTGGCATCTCACAAAACCCACTCACTTAAAGAAGAATTAACCACTGTTAAAATCCACTCACATGACACACACATCCCCAGGCCACTTTCATAGGCCAGGAGAGGCAGGATATGAAATGCAGTCCTAAGAACTCACAATCCTAAGGACCATTTCCATGGATCCAACTGGTTCAAACCTCTAATAACCAGGCAGGATTCTACCCCAGGAATCTCCTCTGGACATGCAACAAGACCAGAATCCAATTGCAAGCAAATCCAAGTGATTTTGTGAAAGATGCTGACAAATTCCTCCACACATTCCTGCAAGATTCCTCAGGCCCCCTTTACCTAAGAGGGCTCATGTTACTGAAACAGGGCTGCAGGGTGGCAATATGTGGACAGAATAAGGATACTGCCATTTTATTGCCCTTACTGCCATAAGGTTGGCTTTAATAGCAGCTCTAACTCATGTTGGTTAAGTTTGTCCTTGGAACCCAATCTTCAATTTTTTTTACAATTTTTCTCTTCAATACACTCTCATATCTTATACAGGTAGTCCTCATCTTATGACTACAATTGACCCTGACATTTCTGTTGCTAAGTGAGACAGTTGTTAAGTGAGTTTTGCCCCATTTTACACCCTTCCTTGCTACAATTGTTAAGTGAATCACTGCAGTTGTTAAGTTAGTAACATGGTTTGTTAAGTGAATCTGGCTTCCCCATTGACTTTGCTTGTCAGAAGACTCCAAAAGGTGATTGCATGATCCTTGGGACACTGCAACATTCAAAAATAAGAGACAGCTATCAAGCATCTGAATTTTGATCTCATGACCAGGGGTCGTAAGTGTGAAAAACCATCACTTTTTACAGTGCTGTTGTAACACTGAATGCTCATTCAACTAACTTAAATCAAAGACTATCTGTAGAAAGAAAATGATGACGGTATGTATCGTACAATGTATTATTCTGTAAGAAAGAAAGAAAGTATGTTACATCATAATTATTGAGGAGCTAATGTCCCACAATTAGCCAATTATTTCTTTGTGTGAGACAACTAGTTATTTTTCATGCCTAGATTATCTATCTTTCTCTTGAATACTTTTTTAAATGTATTGCATTATTATGACATCTGAGGGGGAGGAGAGGAGGAGGGAGGGAGAGAGGGAGGAAAGAGTGATATTCCTCTTCTTAAGGTTCTATATCATGGGTGTCAAACTCAATTTCATTGAGGGCCACATAAGGGTTGTGTTTGACCTCGGGGAACCGTGTGTGTGTGTGTGTGTGTGTGTGTGTGTGTGTGTGTGTGTGGCAGGTGTGTGGCCAGGATGGACATAATCAGCTTGACATCACTCATCAAGGCTCCTTTTTTGGCTGTGACAGCCTCCTGCAGCCCTCTGCCAGTGAAAACAGAGCTCAGGGAGGCAGCGCATAGCCCACCCAGGCTCCGTTTTCACTGGCAGAGGGCTGCAGGAGGTTGTTGTGGCTGAAAACAGAACCCAGGCAGGTTGTGTGTAGCCTCCCCAAGCTCCATTTTTGTTGGCAGAGGGCTGCAGGAGGCCGTTGTAACTGAAAACAGAGCCTGGGCGGGCTAGGCATGGCCCTCCCGAGCTCCGTTTTTGCTGGCAGAGGCACTGTGGGCTGGTCCTTCCCTGTTTCCAGGGTGGGCCCGCAGGTCAGATCTAAGCAGATCTGGCCCCTGGCCTTGAGTTTGACACCCCTGTTCTACATCAATGATGGATATTCAAAACACTTTGCATTCTTTCTTGTGGGAAATACTAACCTTGGGTTGATGGATATTAGAAATTCAGAGGGACCTTCCTTGTCTCCTATCTAGGGTATTGCTGAAGCAATTAACTAAAAAAAGGAAACGAAACATACTCTATTTTTTTTAAGATTAGAGGAAAAGTTTAAAAGCAGTTTAGCAAATTGTGGCGTTAAAAGTAAAACTAATTATAAAAATGTAATTAATGTTTTCTGTTTCTTTAAATATAAAACTCTGCAGATGAAAGGAGGCACGTGGTTTGGTAGATGGCCATTCTTGCTATTAGCCCCTATCCTAATTATATGTTGCCTGATCTGCTGCTTTTATACTGGTGACAATGATTTAGGATGTAGGGCAAGTAGAAAAAATACAGTAAGGTCACCTTCTTGGGTTTTCGGACTGTCTGTGACTTCACCAGGCCCAGCAATAAAAATGTTCAAGCAGACTAGCGGAAAAACATCTTTGGCACACAAGGTTGTTTTCCCCGCCAACACTATCAAAATTGTTGCCAAGCAAATGTTGTTATTCACATTAGATTAATGTTGGAAAATACAAATGCATACAATTTATAGCATTGAAAAGAGTTTTGTTAGATCCTCCAATCAAATCCTATGTTGAAAGAGGGAAAGCACTCCAGCTGATGATGGATAACATTATACATGGTATGAAAAAAAGCAAAGAGCAAGGTATTTTTCCCTCCCTTAAAGGAACCAAACATAGCAATGGTGGTTATTCTAATACCAATCCCATTGAATCACACATTCACAGCATGGCTATTAATACACCCATTTGGAGCTACCACTCATTCTGTTCAACCCAACCCAGACAAATTTCTGTCCTATGTACAGAGTAGTTTATTTAGAGATGATTAGACGGTCCTTAAATTCCATCTCTACTGATCAGTTGTTTATTTTACTTACTTTGTATAGCATGTACAATTGCACATGCAACACTGGCTTCTATAGGCGCAGAGGAGAACACAATCTTTTGGAGACAGAAAAGCACTTTTACAATATGCTGTTTCTACTCCCCAATCCCTCAAGAGAAATCTGGAGCTGATGTGTGACCATTTCTACTGCTGCTGGCCTACAAATGTTTTATGTGCTTTTCCAGCAAGGAAAGTAATACAGTCAGTAGTGCTTCCTCTCATTTTTGGGTCACATGGTATGTACATGTACTCATCTAGTGATTAGCACACATAAAGAAATAACAAAGCTGAGTATATATCAAACTAAAATTCAGCTTGAAATACATTATAAGATTGTACCTGTCACAAGTAAATGCCTTATTCTCCTTTATGTAAATAATATATGACCAGGGTATCAGGGGTTAACTTATTCTTCTCTATTTAATATATTCATACTTAACCACTCCTATATCTAGCCCCACCCCATGTATATATAAGGAGCTGTATGCTTTCCTTCTGTTCTTCTATCTGTGAATATTCAGTGAATATAGAATGCCTTCTGTAAATAAACACTGCTTTATTTGAATATCTAATTCTTAATCTACTTATTGAGTCTGATCCTGAAAATATCGTAACAATATGGTAGCAGAGGATGGTTGAATTGACTCAATAAAACTTTAAATATGTCTGAGAGAGAAAACTCCAGAAATAAAAGAGAAAGACCCAACACCAGGGCATACAGCAAAGAAATGGAAGCAGATCAAGAAATAATCGATGAGTCCACGAATACAATATCGAGAGAATCTGAAGACTGCACTACTGACAATGAAGAAACAATGGATGAGACTGATGACCAAGAAGAAAACGAAATAGAAAACAACGAACTCAGGTCAGAGATACTAAAACTCTTAAAAAGCCAAAAGAACGATGAAAATCTCATCGCGAACCTCCAAGAAATATTAAAAAACAACGGAGCAGCGAAAGAGAAGCACATCGTTACGAATAAATCTAAAGACTCAAAAATGGTGAGCAATCTGCCTGAAAATAAAAATACAGCGAAAAAGAAAACTAACAGTCCCGCGCAAAATTTCGAATGGCAGCCATCTTGGTTTCAACGGACCCCTAAGATGAGCGAAGCAGAGCCAATCAGAAAGCTAGATTCAAAATACCTGGCGCGAAAAGCCTTACTCGATGCAAGAAATGAAAAAGAGAAAATTTACACCTCAGAAGAATCAGACACAGAGATTGAAGAGACTTCGATAGATATGCAAGTAAAATCAGCAATGAAAACACTCTTTGCTACTTTTGGACCAAAATTAAAAATCACTAAAGAATCAACGAAAAGGCAAGCAAGCAAACAAACATCTCAGAATCAACCCACTTCTATTCAAACGACGAAAGCGCCGACGCCTGAACCCAGAGAGCCCTGCAGATACCACCCCATGCCACAGACGATCCCAGGGACCAGCGTTCTCAACCAAAGAAAGCGAGTGCCTGCTATCACCAGGACTCCCAAGACCGAGCCGGAGACCGATTCCTCAGAAGAAGAGCGATGCGAGGGAGCTGCGGCAGCGAGAACCTCTCACGACGGCTTCAGGAGCGAAATGAACAACGCGCATGTGCAAGACTACACAGACAACTTCGAAGGACATGAAGAACAGAGAGAACCATTCAGAATCGTCGCAAGCATACCCACGCCATTTTGTAACTTTCAACATTTGCAAGACCACGGACTACCTCCAGTTGTAAGTAATGGATCCAACAACATTGGGAATTTACCCAATGATTTCCCAAAACTGAGAATAGATGGCATTAATTTGCAAGAATGGTGTCAGCAGCTCCAGGTTGTCTTTCTAAAAGAAAACTTATTATTTTTTATCACTAATCCCCCAAAAAGACCTTGGACTCTAAAACTAGACTGTCTGCACCATAGGGCATTTTTCTTATTAATTTCCAGTATATCTCCTGCCATGTACCACAGTATTAAGCAAAATCTAACTGTATCAGAAATTATTCAATGCATGTTTAAATTGTTTCACAGTGAAAGTGTAGCCACTACAACAAGAATGTCTAAAGATTTCTTCTCAGCTAGGATAAAACCAGGGGTTACCATAAGTGAACATTTAATATCTTTAAACAAAATTAGAGCAGAACTGCATTTAAGGGGGGAAATAATTTCAGATCAAACAATGAAGAGTGTTATCATTAACTCACTAGACCCATCGTGGGATAACTATATATCTCATTTAGACACAATCAATTTAGGATATTTATCCATAGAAAGTCTATCTAACAAGCTAATATCTGAAGATAATTCAAGGAGAAGTCGTTGTAACAATCACATGGAACATAAACAATATAAGAGGGTAGTTTTTCAAGAAAGATATCATGAACCAATAGGATGCCACAACTGTGGATCCAAAGAACATAATAGGAGAGACTGTCCAAAACTCCTCAGAAATAGAAAAAATCCTGACTACAGAAATAGGTATCAAAACAGACAGTCATCAATTGATAGACATAGATATAGAAGTCCACCCATCTATAGGGAACATAGAGGGGGCAGGGATAACTCAAAAGATAGAAAGTCTGGTTCACTGAATGGGTTAAACAAACATGACAACACTAACATACAACAGACAGAGGACAATGATTGGCTTATCGATTCTGGAGCAACCAACCACACTACAAATAATGAAAATATACTATCTTCATTTGTAGAGGATAAATTCGTAATTAAGGTAGCTAATCAAGAGAAGGTTCAAGTCATAGGTAGAGGAAATATAACCTTACCTGGCCTAGAAAAAATAGAGGGGGTATTGTTAATACCTGAAATACCTCATAATATACTTAGTGCAATAAAACTAAGCAGAGATTCTGGCATAAATATTGTGTTCTCAAAAGGAAAGGCAACATTAGAGAAAAACAGAACAAACATAGGTACTGTGATTATCAAAGGAGGTCTACCTTATCTAATGACAAAAGAAAAATGGTTACACAACATTGATTCCAACATGGAAGATAACAATAACATAGACAACGAAAGCAGTAGTAATAGTAACAATGAGGAACATGAGATTATTCATAATCACAAAGACACACCCAACAACAAAATACCTAATATTGGTAAACCAATTCATGATGAGTGTGCTCATGTCTTACATAGGAAATTAGGACATGCCAGTTTTCCTGTAGTTCAAAAGATGACTGAACATGCTGAAGGTGTTAAAATAAAAAATTGTAAAAACTATTTGGAATGCTCAGTATGTAAATCTACAAAACTCAAAACTAGCCCCAAACCCAAAAAATCAACAAGATCAACCAACAAAATTTTTGATTTGGTACACATGGACCTAGTTGGTCCATTAACACCATCAATCACATATAGAAAACGTTATTTCCTAACCATTGTGGATGACTATAGTCGTTATGGCTTTGTCTATACATTAAAGCACAAAGATGAAACTTTTCAGAAATTTAAGGAGTTTTACAAACGTATAGAAACACAACATAATATTAGAATAAAACAAATTATGACAGATAGGGGATGTGAATTCATGTCAAAAGAATTCTCCCAATGGCTTAAAGACAAAGGGATGTTACATTACACGTCTAGCCCTTTCTCTGCATTCCAAAATGGAGTGGTAGAGAGAAAGAACTCGACATTACAAACCATGATTAGATGCACATTAGAAGACGCTGGCTTAGGAAAACAATTCTGGTCAGAAGCTTTACAATATTCCAATTATACACAAAATAGAACTTGGTCCAGCATTGTTAACAAGACACCATATGAAATGATGTATAATAGGAAACCCAAAATAGCTCATATGCACATATTTGGAGTCACTGCAGACGTACACATACCTAAGCAATTAAGACGTAAAGGTGAGAACGTATCTAGGAGACTCAGGTTCATGGGTTACGAAACAGGCACAAAAGGGTACAGATTTATCGATAATAATAACAGATTTATAGTTTCCAGAACGGCTGTATTCCATGAACAGGCCAACTGGTCTAAAATAAATCTTAATGAAATTTTCCCAAACAACTATACAAACACTAAACACCAAGAGGAAAGAACTGGAGAAGAATACAATCACAACATACATAAAAACAAAAACAAAACATGGACAAACAGTCAATACAAAATAAAGACAGATTCATTAACAAAAAAGGAAGCTAGGTATTTACATGACAATGATAGTAAACCAAAAAGAACAATCAGGAACAACAGAAACCAAATACCAAACAAATACAAAGATTATATAATGTATATGGATGGAGAAACATCAACACCAAACACATACGAGGAAGTGCTAAAACTTCCCCCTGAAGAAAAGGAAAAGTGGAATCAGCCATGACTAAAGAGATGGATAGTTTGCAGAAATTAAATGTATTCACACCTACACATGCACCTAAAGATAAAACCGTTATTGGTACTAGGTGGATATATAAAATCAAAAACTTAGAAGGAGGCAACACCTTATACAAAGCTAGACTAGTTGCTCAAGGTTATGCACAAAAATATCCCGAGGATTACACAGATACATACTCTCCCACAGTAAGAACTGAGAGTGTTAAAACTGCACTGGTCATAGCATCAGCACTTAACCTTGATGTATTCCAATACGACATACAGACTGCATATCTACATGCAGAATTAGATAAAGAAATATATGTAAGAGCACCTCACAGTCAATATACAAACAAAAATGAAACGTGGTTACTAAATAAAAGTTTATATGGGCTGAAACAATCTGGCAAAAGATGGTATGAATGTTTAGTAAAAGTGCTCAAAATTATGAATTTTAATGCCACTACTGCTGATAACTGTTTCTTTGTTAAAAAAGAGGATGACTCTTTAGAATTCGTGTTAATTTATGTGGATGATATTTTGTATATAGGTAAACACAAAGAGAAGAGAGAAACATTTGTAACAAAACTAAATGAACATTTCTCTTTGAAATCATTAGGTAAGGTAAATAAGTATCTTGGAGTTCAAATTAGTAAAACAAAAAGGGGATTCAAACTTTCTCAAAGAGATAAGATTATAGAACTCCTGAACAAATGTAACTTAAACAATGCTAAACCCTGTGATACTCCCATGCAAACTGATTTCCTGAGGAACACAGATGAGTCATCCCCTGAATTTAAAGATAATACTCTTTACAGATCAGTCATCGGTTCCCTTCTATATATCTCCAATTGGACCAGACCCGATATCGCTTTGCCTCTCAACTTGTTGTCTAGACACGTCAGCAAACCACTAGTATATCATTGGGAAGCTGTCAAAAGAATATTAAGATATTTGAAAAATAGCTTAGATTTTTGTTTATTATTGGAACCCAATAGTGACAAAGAGCCCATCCTCACATGTTACGCCGACGCAGATTGGGCTGGCGACACCACATGTAGAAAAAGCACATCTGGTTATATATTTTTTCTTAACAATTGTCCAGTTTACTGGTATACTGGTAAACAAGACTTAGTAACCACATCAACGACTGAGGCAGAATATGTCTGTTTGTCTAAAGCCTCAAATAACCTCGTATGGTTTAATGACTTGTTGTCAGACACCTGGATGAAACCTACATTACCATTTATCATACATGAAGATAATAAGGCTGCTATTGAAATATCTAGATCTGATGCCATTGGACAAAGATCCAGACATATAGATATAAAATTCAAACATGTGAGGCAGTTATCTCAAGATGGATTTATTAAAGCAGTCCATTGTGAAACGTCAGAGCAAATTGCTGACATACTAACAAAGCCTTTACCCTCTAAGCAGCACAAATATTTGACTTCTAAGTTACAAGTTTTATATTGTTCAGAAACTGAATGTAATTATTGTTATATATCGAATCGGCATTTAGAGGGGAATTTGTCACAAGTAAATGCCTTATTCTCCTTTATGTAAATAATATATGACCAGGGTATCAGGGGTTAACTTATTCTTCTCTATTTAATATATTCATACTTAACCACTCCTATATCTAGCCCCACCCCATGTATATATAAGGAGCTGTATGCTTTCCTTCTGTTCTTCTATCTGTGAATATTCAGTGAATATAGAATGCCTTCTGTAAATAAACACTGCTTTATTTGAATATCTAATTCTTAATCTACTTATTGAGTCTGATCCTGAAAATATCGTAACAGTACCCCTTATATACAGAAGCTGATCAAATTAGCACTTAAAGCAGGGGTGAAATCCAGCAGGTTCTGACAGGTTTTGGAGAACCGGTAACAGAAATTTTGAGTAGTTCAGAGACCCGGCAAATGCCACCTATGGCTGGTCACAGAGTGGGGTGGGAATGGAGATTTTGCAATATCCTTCCCCTGCCATGCCCACCACGCCCACCAAGCCACAGAACCCGTAGTAAAAAAATTTGGATTTCACCACTGACTTAAAGTGTATGTCTACATTGGCAATGCATCAGCCTTGCAAGATAGGCCAGACAGGAAGCATGCCCAGATGAACTATCTACTTTATTGAAAGGTTACATTAACAGAATTTTGCAAGTTTGAAAATACATTTCGTCCTCCCCAACTTCCCTGCCTGTCACCTTTTCAGTCCAAGAAACTAGGGAGTGCCATTAATCCATTAATCTTGCCTCCAGAAGTTGTGAATGCTCCAACACTGGAAGTTTTAAAGAAGAAATTGGACAACCATTTGTCTGAAATGGTATAGGGTTTCCTGCCTGAACAAGAGGTTGGACTAGACTAGAAGATCTCTAAGGTCCCTTCCAACTCTGTTATTCTGACACGTCTCAGCTTGCAGTGATTGTACTGAAGGAGTTTCAAGAGTGGAGAGATGGATTTTCTGAAGAGGAGAAACAGGTATCTTGGCATAAGAGTGTTGGAATAATTGTCCTCTGATACAGCAGCGAGAAGTTAATAGATGCACACCTCACCTTATTCTGTCTCTTCTGAAACATTTGCCATTCCGACATTCCTCCTGCAGGCTAAGCTACCTCTTATCCCATCCACCCCCATCCGTTCTCCTGGTCATGGCTCTTCCCTGTTCCCCAAGGTCATTCCTATATATAGCATTACAGGAACAATGGCCTCCATTTTATCTGAGGTCAAGAAACTTGATGGAGAGGAGCTTAGTTGGTTGCATGAGACATACAAGCTCTGTCCTACATCATGTCCTGATGCTCCCTCCACTCTCTCCCTCCCAACACCTGCCATTTATTTAGAGGCATGTCTTTCCCAATAAACTGGCATTTATAGAAGCTTTTTTGCCTTCCCCCCCTCAACCTATGACTATAATTGGAACCACATTTCTTTGTAGCTAAGCAAAGCAGTTGTTAACTGAGTCATGCCAATTTTATGACCTTATTGCCATGGTTACTAAGTGAATCACTGCAGTTCTTAAGCGAATCACAGTCATTAAGTGAATTCAGGTTCCTCCATTGACTTTGCTTGCTGGAAGCCGGCTAGGAAGATCCAAGGACACTGCAACTATCATAAATATCAGTTGCCAAACACCTGCATTTTGATCACGTGAGCCTGGAGATGCAGCAATTGTTGTAAGTGTAAGGACCACCTGCAAAGTCACTTTTCCCAGTGCTGTTGAAACTTCAAATGGTTGCTAAATGTACTGTTGTAAATTGAGGACTACCTATACTGAATTCCTGGATACCAAGCCACCTTTAATAACACTTCTAAAGTAACCTAGGATTTGCAGGAGTTAAAAGAAACAGATCCTGTTGGACTAAATGGGCTGACAATTGTTTGAATTAGAAACTGCATCAGAAATCCTCTAGATCAGGAGTGTCAAACTCACATCATCATGGCGGCATCACGTGATGTATCGGGACTTTTTCCCGCTTCGCTAAACCAGGCATGGGCGTGGCCAGTGTGTGACGCATCCGGCCCACAGGTTTGACAGCCCTGCTCTAGATACTGCATATCTGTAATGGTGTTTCTTTAATCACTTAAATAGTGGCAAATTTGCCTGTCCTTTATTTAGTTTTTTGGGGAAAAACACTAGAAAGGAAAACAACCTTCACTGCATGATTGGATTTGATGATTTATGTCCCCATTACCTTTGCCTCTTATATTTTTGCAGGCATTTTTATCTCTTTTCAAATTGTCTTCTGTTCCCTGTTTTGTAAAGAGTATTATTTTTACTTCTTAGAGGCAATGTCAAGTATATTAAGATTTATATCTCTATTATCAGTTGTAATTATTTTATAGATTTAGAAGGGTATTGGAGAGTAAATAGTGAGGGTTTACCAATCTCAGGAAAATGAATTAATCATGAAAACTAGACAGTTTCCTCTGAATGAGAATTGTAAATTGGGCATTTGCTGAGGTAACATCAAGTTAGATGGATGGCCTTTCTCTTCAGTGTCATTCTTGACAGTTACTTTGTAAGTTGTTGTCAAATACTGATATTAATTTTTCACAACTGCTTATTTTTAGGCCATTTTTACATTCCCAGGCAGTAGCCAATCAATGCCATGTTCAATTAATATAAACTAGCAGTGAATTGTGTTTTGTTATCTAAAGCCAAAAAACGGCTGGTAGTACTCTCTCCATTACCTTAAAAGCATTGAGGGGAAAGCAATATAGACATTTGAGTGTTCTGCAAGAGATAAAACAGTGCATTTTAAAAGGGGCAATGAACTCTGTGGAGGCATGGCAGCCATGCAGACTTAGAATAATGTTAAAAATGTTTACTCTCATAATATGTGAGAGGCTACTATCCCCTCCAGCAGGCACCCATCGCCTCCAGCAGGAAAGCACAGGAAAAGGCAAATGCTTCAGAAATTTTAACACAGCATACAAAATTCTTCTCCATAGCTGGAGGCAGAGAAAATGGAAGGATAATTTCAATAGATTTCTTCAGGAAGATAAATTCTTCAGCCAGTTTTAGCAAATGTCAGCAGCAAAAATTCTGCCAGCAGCCTAACTGCCATGTGATGTCATTTATACCAGTGTTTCTCAACCTTGGCAATGTTAAGATAGGTGGACTTCAACTCCCAGAATTTGCCAGCCAGCATGCTGCACTTCCCTGCAGTATATTGTCCCAGAATGGACATAGTGCTGACCAGTGCAGGGATGAACTTAGTAGCTTCTCACAAATAAAAGTCAAATAAATTAACATTATTCTAAGCCTGCGTGGCTTTTCTTTTTTCAAAAGGACTTGCATATCAACCTGCTTCCTGTCTCCTTAAATGCACAACTTCATAGTGGAATCCATAGAAGGTACGGATGGATATGGAGTGATGGAGAACATGTAAAATGATAAATGTATTTTATTTTCTTGTGCTTATCCAGCAGTATTTATTAACAAGATGTAATTTATAAGACATTATGGAATGACTTGAATGAAAATGGAGCATAGCTGCTTCTTTTCCCTCCTTGAAAATAGCACAGATTAATTCTGTCTGATCCTGGCCTTCTGCTGAATTTCTTACCTAACAATAGTCTTCAGCAACACAACTTATGTATATTACTGAAGAAATCAAACCCCATCATCTGGGCTCAGTGTATGTGAGAATCCAATGCAATCTTCATTAATCCAAACTATTTGGGATTGATCAGTTTATTAGTGCTACATTATTTTGCAGTCACGTTTGCTTCTTCTATTCTTCTTGTTCTTCTTGTTGTTGTTTACAGTGGAATTGTTTGTAACTGATTTAACTAAGTTTTTCTTTAGGAATTCTTACCTATCTTAGAGCATCTTTCCCACTAACTACTGGTGCCACAGAATCTTACCATTGTTTTGAGCTTATTGCTTTCTTGAAGTAAAAAATGCAAGTCTAACTGCGTTCAACTAACTTTACCTTAAAATAAAGAACTCTGGTATTACACCATAATTTCCCACTATTGTTTCTGCTACTTCCAGTTCCTTGAATTTGTCTTCATTATTGGTTAGTATCAAGTTACAGTTAATTGTTATCTTCCACCCTCTGCAAAAACAATGACAATGAGACAAGTCAGGAATTTCTCAAAAGGACCACTCTGGCAGAGCTTGTTTCTCCAGAGATCTTGAGGTAATTAAAGTCCTCATCAAGCTAATAACATTCAAATATGGCTGCTGTCATTATTTCTTCCGCTTCTACACATTTGTAGATATGAAAAGTGGAAGAAACTTTTTTTATTGCAAAATGGTGAACATTTGTTAAAAGTTGTAAAGAATGTTTTTAAATGGCTGGGCTAGGAGTGGGGAATGGCTCTACCTTTGGTCATTGAAATCGATTTTGGACCAGCCACACCTTTTCTAAGCACTTACTTCACAGGATTGTGCATACATGGAGTAATACAAAGAAAGAGTGTGATGTATGCTCCTTGAGCTCCTGTACAAAAGGTGGAATATAAATCTAATAAATACATGCATTAACATGCACAGGCAGGTCTCCCAGGATATTTTCCTGGTGCTGAGAAAAGATCAAACCTTTTCATATTTATTGACTATTTTGTTATTTATGCCTTTTTCTGACATATTGGGCTTCCTTGATAATCTCTTAGCTGTCAGTTCTTTGCAGAGTAAATATTTCTGCTGATGTTGCAGGTGGCTTGGCCTCTTCTCAAAGAGAAATGTAGCTGTGCTGTGCCAGCTGTATGGGAAAAAAATGCTAGCAGCATGAAAAAAAGAAAATAGTCCAGTCCTAAGGCATTCTTTGAATCCTACTGTCAATGTGTTTGAGAAAGAATCCCTCTGATTTGCTCAGGATTGTGATGCAAAATGCCACTTCTAAATATAACTGGTCCTTCAAGGAGGGAAAGGGGTTATCCAGAACCGTACTTCCTTACCATACCTATTTATTTATAGGATTTACATATAGTTGTCTATCTCATATGATGACTCTAGGCATTCACTACAATCCATTAAAAAAAAACCCATCATTAAAAATAAAGCATCCTTCCCACACACCCCCACACCCAGGTGCCAGACTAATCATCCTTGCTGCTCAGCTCCTATCCTAACCAGGGGTGAAATGTTCCCGGTTCGGACCAGATTGCCCAATCCGGTAGCAATGGAGGTGGGTGGTTCGGAGAACCGGAAGCAAAAATCCCTGCCCCCCCCCATGCCCAGCTGAGCCGCACAATCATCAGAGGCTTTTTTAAAACTTTTAAAAGCATTTTTCTACAACCTCTTTGGCCGAAAAAATGCTTTTAAAAGTAAAAAAAAAAAGCCTCTGATGATCGCACGGTTCATCTGGGATAGTCAAAGGCTTTTAAAAGAAAAAAAGCCTCTGATGATCAGGCAACTCAGCTTGGATCGTCAGAGGCATTTAAAAGAAAAAAAGCCTCTGACAAAGAGGTTGTAGAAAAAATGCTTTTAAAAGTTAAAAAAAAAATTGGCCATGCCCACCCAGTCACATTACCCACCACCACCACCAAGCCACACCCACAGAACCGGTAGTAACAAATTTTAGATTTTACCACTGATCCTAACCCAATATTTGGGGAAAAGGCAGATCTTCACAGTCCTCTGGAATAGGGGTCTCCAACCTTGGCAACTTTAAGCCTGGTGGACTTCAACTCCCAGAATTCCCCAGCCAGCTTTGCTGGGAGTTGAAGTCCGCCAGGCTTAAAGTTGCCAAGGTTGGAGACCCCTGCTCTGGAAGACTAAAAGGGATAGGAATCTCTTGGCTCTCAGGTGGGAGGCTATTCCAAAGAGGTCCTTGCTAATATTTGTGTGTGCTTTTCCCACATTTTAGTTAAAAAAAACGCCAAGTTATTATGCATATTGTCCTTAGTAGTCTTACTATATTAATAGTCATGAAAATATAATTATCAGTATGTAAGTAGTAGCAAATTAGTGTATTCCAAGACCTAAGGATATCTCAGTGCCCACTCTTTTAAAGGAGAAGCTGCCTTTTGCTGGAGAAGACGGCTTTTCATAGATTTCCTAAGAGGAATCTCTCCAGCTCGTTTGCAATTCACTTCATGCAAAGCCTGGCACCCAGTACCCAAAGGTTGCAAGGGGTGGGGAAGCACTTAATCCTCTTCTCTCTTCCTTGGCAGTCCAATAAGAAATCAAAACTCTAGTTGTGAACAAGCATGAACAGTATTCCTACATGCATTAAAAAAAGAATGACAATATGTAGATCATAATGCTTAACAACTAATTCCCACAACACTGTCAAATAATTTACTAAGACTGTATTACTATTATTATTCTCTTCCTTACTAGTATCTATCTCTTCACACTTATTACTATGTTGCTTGTATCTTTCAATTTATATGGTTTTTACTTGTTTCCTAGTATGATTTGATAGCTTACAGTATTAGTAACCTTGACTATCACCAAGAGTTGTATCTTTCTATTCTTGATGAATGTATTTTATTCTCCTTATGTACACTGAGAGCATATACACCAAAGTCAAATT
This sequence comes from Arizona elegans, assembly GCA_022577455.1. Taxonomy (NCBI): domain Eukaryota; kingdom Metazoa; phylum Chordata; class Lepidosauria; order Squamata; family Colubridae; genus Arizona; species Arizona elegans. The sequence continues at coordinate 21,275,465 of JAKOOJ010000001.1, read as the reverse complement.
CCTCGTGTGTCCTATCACACTTGGCCTATAAAGAATTCTATTCTATTCTATTCTATTCTATTCTATTCTATTCTATTCTATTCTATTCTATTCTATTCTATTTTCTATTTTATATAAAAGCAGAGGAAAAATTCTAAACAAGGAGTTTAGGGTTGTGAAAGGGAGAATTATTTTTTTTGGTTGCACAACAACTTAGGTGTGCTAGTACTTCATCAACTCAGGATTTCATTTTCTCTCATCTCTGGACTGAGCTTCTTGGCACATTGCATCTTAAAGACAGAATGTATAAGTCAGGCATTAGTCCTATGCTTCAAAATCCCCAGCAATATTCTCACTCCGCCTGATCCTCACTTGGCTCCCTTCTGTCCACCTGACCTTTTATCTCTTATTTCTCTCTTGCCCTTGAGGGCTCCTGTAAATCTTGATCCTTCCCCAATTGCTATACTAGGCACTTTTTCCTAGATAAAAACCTGCTGACCCGTGTCTTTCTCCCTTTTCTCTTTCCCTCTCTCTCTCTCTCTCTCTCTCTCTCTCTCTCTCTCTCTCTCTCTCTCTCTCTCTCTCTCTCTCTCTCTCTCTCTCATGGCTGGGTGTTACTGACAGAATCTTTTTATTCCTCTGTAACCCCAAACTGCCCCCTTTCCAGTTCAAGGAAAACTGGCTCTGCAAAGCACTGCTGGAAAATCTCTTGTGCTTTCTCTCTTTCCTTTTCATGGGTGGTCTTTCTTTCTCTCTTGTTTTGGACAGAAAAAAAGGCTTCCCAGTTTTGTTTGTTCTTCCTTTATCTCTGTAGGCTATCTGTCTTAGGCTACTTTTCCTCTTGTCTTCTTTTTCCCCAGGCCAAATTGCTGTTCCATTCCTTCCTGTCCCCAGTATATGTATTTTGTAGATGCTTTTATATACTGCATCTATACTTCCACTCTACTTATCTCCTCTTCTGGGTTTTTTCCTTCCTTCCTATATGTATTTATATGGTCACCCAGCTCAAGCCATGTGGCCCTGGGAGGAGTCTAAAAATAAAACACACATATAAATAATTCTTATAGAACAACAGCACATTAAAGCATACTAAGCAATGGCGATCAGGATTGAGAAAGTCTACATTTCACCCATTGACCCCAAAGCCCAGCTGAGTATCTATTTACCTTAGTATCTCTGGGGATCCTGTTTCCCCTGACTTTTTAAACTGCGGTTACTAACAACATTTGCAATAAGGATTTAACTTCTTGCTTTCTTTTGGCAAACTGATCAGTCTTCATCAAACTAATTCCTTTAATTATTTCTCAGCCCCAACAGAACCTTATGTGACATATTTCAATAAAATGAAAGGAATTGTGTATCTTTCGGGGGGCCTTGAAGCCACAGTATATCCCTATTAATGCTTAATAAAAAGTAATCTACCTTACTTTTCTCATAAATCACTTCTCCCCACGGCCCCCCAGTCACGCTCAATTTGTTCCACATACTTTCATAATATTCTAGCTCTCTATTCCTATATTTGGGGAGGAGACTCCTGTGACCTGAAGCATGATTATCAATTATTCATCACGTTATGCCATCCTTCATTGACAGAAATTTTATACATGAGGGAAAAGAAGCCAAGGCGCCACTCTAGGAATATTCATTCCATTGTAGGGCTAGGGTGATTATTCTTTCCATCAAAGAAGAGAAAGGCTAATAAAGAGCTTGAGGGTATCTCATCTATCTTCCATTCTATGGCTTCAAAGCCAGTTTAAAAATGCATAATTAAGGAGCTTGAGTTCTATAATAGCCTTTATATTTGGTGGAGAGAATTTTTGGATATTTTTTTTTCTAATAGGAAGACATAAAAGGAATAATAATCTCCCAGTAGCTATACATATTCTTCTGTAATGAGCACATAGAGCGTAAGTTCTATTTCCTTTTAAAACACCATCATGATTAGTATTTTCCTTTTAGCAAAGCAGTAATAAATTATTTTATGGTTAACAATGTTCTATCTTTAATGGCAGTAATAGGTTGGCCTATTGCTTTACATTGTTGATTATGGCCAATAGAAAAGTTCAAGGCCAGTTTTTATTTTAGAGAAAGTTTTTATTTTAGAGAAAGTCATAAACTGGACATAGAAATATTATGAAACAGCTGCTTCTTGTAAAGGTATGCTATAGTATTTAGATGAATGTCAGAAGCTTTGTCATTTTTAATCTATAATTCAAATAAATCAATGTTAGAACCTGGTAACTTTATAAAAGAAAAGCTCATTGGAAATAAACAATGAAATAACTAAATTTAAAACCATATTTTTACAGGGAAGGAAGAACTTGCTTAGTTTTGCTTAATTCTTGAAAGTTTGGCTTTAGGTCTGAAATATCCATCCTCATTTCTTGTTTTGCATTTATTTGGATCAATATTTGCTCTTTATGGCAGCAGATGTGGAAAATCCTGATTTAGTTGCCAGGTTGTTCAGGCAGAATAGAAGTAAGTTCTGATAGTGATTCAGCTTTGTTTGTGTAAGCCCTCAGGCTTATGTCCACAAAACCAGAGTCCCATCAGGCCACACTCTGGGTTTTTCTTTCCACTTTGGTAGGGCAAGTTAACAAATAATTTGTTCAGGCAAAGCAGGGATGGATTTTCATGGCAATCCTGTTTTGCAGGTGAACCTCTGCCCCATCTCCTCAAATGTGCTTGTGCCTCTCAGGGGTCACAAGTCAGTTTGAGAATTCTTGTCTTGACCAGTAAACCGCAATAGCTCTCTTCTGCTTTTAATGCACGCTACATTTTATTCTTGATACTTATAGTTCTCTTTTTAAAAGTGCTATTTGTCATCAATTGCTTTTTATTTATGTGAGAAATGGATATACGTGTTTTTATTAACGAGATTTGTTTTTAGTACTGTACCATACACAAGGCAGGTGTGTTTAGTGGAAATTATTATTAAACTTCTATGGAGATTCTAAGTCATCCAGGTCATGGCTGTCCCAAAGATGCTTTTTTTCAAGAGGCAACTGAACTTCCTGGTTTTTCTTTGAAGACGTTTCGCTTCTCCTCCAAGAAGCTTCTTCAGAGCTGAAGAAGCTTCTTGGATAAGTCCCAAGACTCTTGGAAATATTTGAAAGATTTTGGTGTTCTCTTGCAAAATTGTTCCATGAGATTTGTCTTTAGATTACTTTTATTTTTAAAAAAAGGTAGTTCCCATATAAAATTATGTAATGACATTTAGCGTCTGCAAAGATTGCAGATTCCTCCTCTTAATTAGTAGTGCAGTGAAAGATGCTATCCTCTCTTCACTAGTGAAATTCAGTTGAATTTATTTCTCCATGTGGAGTTGAGAGACAGGTATCATCTTGTCTTTCCCCTTAGGTAGCAATCTGATAAAACTATACTATAAAAGTTTAAAAGATGAAAACCATAAATACATTAAAATTAACAAGAAATAACTAAGATAGTGGAGGGTATACAACAGAGTGGAGGTGAGATCTTCTATTTAATCCATTAACCATCTTCAGGGTGACACACCATTATGAACTAATGTCTACTATATAACTGCATACAACACTTACATATCTTGCTAACATTTATTTGTCATGCTGGCTATGTATATCCATATCAAATGCCTTTTCATTTTTTAAGCATGGTCTCATTCTGGCTTGAGTCATGTTATGAGGTTGGTCTGTAAATGCTACAGGAAAGCATTGCAAGAAGCAAAACACATGTATATATTTATACATTTAAGCATTTATACATTCAATCATTTCTCAAAGTTATTGAGGCTGGCATTTGTGGGATTCTTAGTCAAAACTTAGATTCAGAGATGGAACTCCTCCAAAGGCTTCTGTTCACTTCTGTGTCTGAACAGCTGCATACTAATTCTGCATATTTCCAATCCTGTGCTGCTTCTTGTCAGCAAGTATTATTAGCACCACTATTGTAATAAAAGACTTTTTAATCTTTATTTACTTTCTACAATTTTGTCTACACAAAAATAGGAATTGTCAATGTAATAGCACAGGGAGTAAGAAGTGGTAAGCAAAGAAAAATTGAAGACAGACATTTAAATGAATTTCATTTATGCCACATAACAATTAACTGTATGCCAATATGAGTCACTTGCTTGTGAGAGGGATGGCTTAAGTTATTAAATAAACAACTAAATAGCAATTAGCACACTATTATTATTTTACTGATTCCCAATATTGCTGTTTTATTGTGTTTTTAAATCTATTGTGTACCACTTTGAGTTGCTTGTGCTTAGGCAGCCTTATAAATCAAAATAAATAATTTCTCCATTTTTTTTTTCTATCCTTACAAATCATCCTTGTTTTCCCCAAATCAATTCACTTTGTTTTTTAAATCTTTCAGGACCAAATCAACTCCATCACATCACAACTTTCCTGTTTTTCCTTTTCCTATATGGACCCATTGTAACCAGGGCTTCCTATGGGTTCTCGGGGTTTAATAAATAAACTATAAATAGCAACACCTTTTGATTTTTTTATTCCATATATTTAAAAAAAATATATCAAAGTAGGCAAGCATTCAAATTTATCACATTCTTTAATAAGAGTTAATAAAGATTATTTACTGTTGGAGAAGGCAAAGTAATTGCTGCTTTTCTTTTCTTATACCCTTTTAATCAGCTTGAAATAAAAGGGTATTAAAAGGCATTGCAGCTGAACATATGTTTCTGTAATCCTCAACATCAGAGCCTATATATTTGCAAGCTGTAATGTTTCCCTAACATATAGGTGCATGTTACTCTCTATTTATGTCCTATTTTCAGCCGTGAGCCGGTTAGGAGGAAAAGCCTTCAGCGTATAACTGATTAAGGTTTTGACGATTTCAGACAGTGCAAGTGAAGACTAATTAACTAATTAAGGTCAGAGTGGAGCTTGTTAACTTGTGGTTAGCAAGTATTAGGGAAACACTGCACAGCAGAGAAAAGCTGCTCAGGAATAGAGATCTTGTTAGATACACAAAAAAAACCTGGAAAATATTTGATTTTAAGGCTATGCCTGTCAGATGATGACAAAAAGGAAGACACCTCCCCCTCTTTTGCCAGACATTTGGTAACCCTACCCTGTCTAGTAAAATAAAAAATGAAGATGTATACATAAGGACAAATGGGCTTGGCTATAAGAGAAGCCAACTAGCCACATGAAAAAACTCCAATATCAATTCCAGAATAAGGCAATGGCCAATAACTTCTGCATTGCTCCCGTAGAACGACATAAGTCAAACATTAAGACATATATTGCAGGAGTAGGTTTCAAAACCCGTCACTACCGGTTCGCTCATGGGCGCATGCGTGTGCATAGATGCGCACAACGCATAGGCAGAAGCATCCGGGCGGGTGGGCGGAGCCTGCCGCCGCCGCTACCAGTTTGCCTGAACCGAGGCGAACTGGTAGCAACCCAGCACTAATATATTGATGCTAGATTATGATATACTTTGAACCCACCCACCCTCACTACTCCCCCATCAAGGCTGAAAAGCACTACACTGCTGCTTTTCTGCAACTGTGAAAGAATGCTGACTTTGGTGTGTAAATCTGGAGGAGACAATATGGCTTGCATGATCCTGACCTTTGTAGCAGTGGTGTGTTTCAATTTTTTTTACTACTGGTTCTGTGGGCGTGGCTTGGTAGGCGTGGTGTGGCTTGGTGGGTGTGGCTTGGTGGACATGGCAGGGGAAGGATACTGTAAAATCTTCATTCCCACCCTACACCAGGGGAAGGATACTATAAAATCTCCATTCCCTCACCAATCCAGGAGAAGGATACTGCAAAATCCCTATTTCCTCCCGATCAGCTGGGACTTGAGAGGCAGAGAATAGATGGGGGTGGGGCCAGTCAGAATTTTTACTACTGGTTCTCCGAACTACTCAAAATTTCCGCTACCGGTTCTCCAGAACTGGTCAGACCCTGCTGAAACCCACCTCTGTTTTGTAGGTATACAGACATCACAACATCTGAATATGTTTTCTAAGGACTGGAATAGACTAGAATAAGCTGTGGCACCCTGATATAATCTAATATTAAACAGACTGGAATAGTCTGTCTGAATTTTAAACTAAAAAATTAAAGGATGAGTATTCTATTGCTAACAAGATTTGATCTAAAAGGAATGCATTCAAAATATAAGATCAATCTAAAGAACGAAATGATTAAAGTTAATTTATTGAAAGAAAACCTGAAGTGTTTATGGCAATCAATGTGAAAACCAAAAGAGAAAAATAATATTCTCTAAACCAGGGGTGTCAAACTCGATTTCATTGAGGGCAGCATCAGAGTTGTGTTTGATCTCAGAGGGCTGTGGGGGTGCATGCCCAGGGGTGGGTGTGGCCATGGTGGGTATGGCCAGCTTGACACCATTCATATTGGGGGCACCCGTGGTGGCCAAGTGCTAAGGCAGGACTACTCTGAGACCCACCCTCACTCTCATTATAATCTTCCTTCCTTCCTTCCTCCTTCCTTCCTTTTCTTCTTTTTCCTTCCCTCTTCAGTCTCCTTTCTTCTTCCTTCCCTTCTTTCCTTATTTTTCCTTCCTTGCTATCTTCCCATCCTTCCTTCTTTTTCTTTTTCTTTCCTTTTTCACTTTCTCCTTTCCTCTCCTTTCTTACATTCAAATTCAAAAGGGGAAACATTTCTTCTTTTGTTTTGTTTTTAGTTTGTTTTGATAGCCCTCTGCCAGCCAAAACAGAGCTTGGGGGCCATGTGCACCCTCCCCCCCGAGCTCCATTTTTCACTGGCAGAGGGCTGCAGGAAGTCATCATGGCTGAAAACGGGGCATGGGGGGTCATGTGTAGCCCCCTCTGAGCTCCGTTTTCACTGGCAGAGGCACCATGGGCCGGTCCTTTGCTTTTTCCAGGCTAGCCCCGCGGGCCAGATCTAAGCACCTCACGGACCCGATCCGGCCTGTGGGCCTTGAGTTTGACACCCCTGATCTAAACCTTTCAAAGAAGAAAAGGCAATGCAACTTGCTTTTGCTAAACTGTATACTTTGTAGAATTGTATTGCTAATAGTTTTATATATCGTGAAAAATCGGAAAAATGCATTCTGCTATTTAAGAATAATTATAGACAGGCTGAAGAAAAAGATTTTTTTATGAAGAGCTTATATCTTTAAAGTAACAAGGACTAAAACCCCACCCTGAACCACGTCCTCTGAATGACTTTGAGTCAATATCTTAATTTCAATCCAACCTATCTCTTAGCTGTCAGAAAAATAGAAAAGCAGAAATATATATAAAGGCAAGATAGAAATTGAATGAATGATTGATGGGGAAAAGGGAAGGAAGGAATTTCTTCATTAAAAATATTTATAATTGTCCGAACTTCTGAAATGGCATGGAGGGAAGTACATGGTCAATGCTTCCCTCTTCATCTTTTGAACTGCAGGTCCTGCATCCACATTACAAATTCCACACAGAACAAAGGGAAAAGGACATTAAATAAAAAATAATAATAATCCATCAAGCACGCATGTCTATTCACAGCTTAGCTCTGCAAAGAGAATGAATATGTGAGGGGTAGGCAATTGAGTTTATATTTTAGTACATGTTTTTACCCCCAAACACAAATGAGTCATTGTCCTGGTTAGATATTTTCGCACTATAATAAGAACTAGGCCAGCTATTTTTGACTACGCGGTTATAGCTTGTCTTTGAACATTGCAGGCTACTCTAGGGACTTTCTGTTATTGCACTGAAGAAACAGAAGATACATCGAGCATATAAAAGATAGAACTAAATAAGTAAAATAACTTGAAAAGTAAAGAGAGTCTTCGCAGTTGGGCTATTTCAGGTACAAGTTTTGCAAATGTCACTTGAAATACAGGTAGTCCTCATTTGGTGACTGCCTTGTTTAGCAACCGCTCACAGTTAAACCGTGATGTTAACATATTTTTATGAGCAATTCTTGCATCTGTGACCTTTGCAAGGAAAGCTGAAGTAAGATCATAAGCACAGTTGCAGTTTCACTTAATGATCACTTTGCTTAATGACCACATTGTGGGTCCCAATTGTGGTCTATAAATAAGGATTTTCTGTATTATGTCTGGGTTCATGCATCATATTCAATCATGGATTGAGCATGGTTTTTGAATTAAATCCCAACAACCGAAGTCACATATAATTCGCCATAAACTACAGTTTGCAAACATTAGATAGTTTCATATAACCTACTAACTTAAAGCCAAACAAGCAACAGTATAAATTAAGCCATGTCTCCACTTAACATTTCAACCATTCTATTCCTGTGCTCATAGCTGACTTAATTCCAAAATGGCTATCCAAATCAACACTCTGGCAACAGTTTTTGAGATATTCAATTTGGTGCATTGCTGGAGTTAAATAAAGGTCTAAGGGGGTGGGGGAACTGGAAAAGAAAATATTTATTTATTTATTTATCTATCTATCTATCTATCAAGCATATATAAGATAACAGGTAAAAGTATAAACATAATTTGAATACATGAAAAGAGTAAGAGTAAAAAGGAATATTAGGATAGGGACGATAGGGACGATAGGCACGCTGGTGCACTTATGTACACCCCTTACAGTCCTCTTAGGAATAGGGTGAGGTCAACAGTAGACAGTTTAAGGTTAAGGTTTTTGGGGTTTGGGGAAGAAACCACAGTGTCAGGTAGTTCATTCCAGGCATTGACCACTCTGTTACTGAAGTCATATTTTCTGCAATCGAGTTTGGCTTGTAAAATTAAAAAAAAATAAAATAAAATAAAATAATAAAATAAAATAAAATAGGAAATAAAATTAAGCATTTCTACCAGATTAAATCAGCATACTTTCATTTAACTCAAATGTTAAAACTGCTATGCTATTACAAATTATTGGAAAAGGTAGCTCTGAACATGAAGGAAGGTGATTCCCTTGAAAAGGTCTTCCTTCCTCTATAAAGCAGTCAAGGAGTTGCTGGGGTTAGCCTGCAACACACTGAAGTATGCTATTTGAAATGTAAAGCAGACTTGAAATGACATGATCTGGAAACAAGTACTTCAGAAATGGAGCAGAAAAATAAGGCCTGGGGTTATTTTGGCAGTTAATGGGGGGATTAATAGGGGGCAGTGACATCCATTTCTGTCTTCAAGAAACTGTTGCTGATCCATTCTGGCACTGGGGCAATAAGGCAGTGCTGATAAGTGCCTCGTTTGATGTATAAACCCCAATATTCTTCTATTCTTAAAGGTTAAAACATTATTATTATTTCACGTCTTATAGTAAAAATCAAGCAGGGTGGTGCCTTTCATAAGACTTCAGATGATCCTCAAAGAGACATTCCGCAAAGGTATTTTGTAGCTTCATGTATCCAGGAAAAATATTGTTTTTATAAGTTATTTTACTGTTTTGGAAAAAGACAAACAGAAGGAGGAAAAAAATGAAGTAGAGAAAATACTGCTGCTGTGAGGTTGAGTTTTGGCAAGGAGAAATGTGTCCTAGCTCCCAAACAATCCTCACTATTCAGGAATATGAAAACAAAATCATGCATAAGTTAAACATAGCATCTTCCTGTCGGCTTCTCTGAATGTTTTTAGATGTGAAACTAAGCTGATACCATACATAGGTTTGAAATTGTGAAATGGAAAGCACTCAAAATAAAATTGGCAGGTTTCTGCCTTTGGTGTTCCACCTTGTTTGCTGTGGGTAGGGAGAAAAGAGGAATATTTATTGACCAATTGTTTTTAAAAATGTTCTCAACCTGGCCGTTTGATGTCAGTTCCACCATCTTTTAATGATCCTCTCCTCCATTGTATCTTGAGTGTATATTAATCCTGACAAAAATTTCTTCCCCAAATCCCTCCATGAGAAGAAAAAAAAATCCTTGCTAATAGTGCCACCCGCAGCATATATTTGCCTACTATAAACACAACAGAAGCCTGTTTGAATGCAGGCGGCTTCTTCAGCAAACAGTAAGTAGATGGCATCCTGCACATTGGGTGAAAACTCAATATGTAGAAACTTGAAGGGAAGGGCTTAATGAGGAAATATACCTCTTTGGAGAACATCAGAAGAGAAGAAATACAGGCTGTGGGTGCTCCAATACTGGAGGTTTTTAAGAAAAGATTGGACAACTACCATATTTTTCGGAGTATAAGACGGAGTATTTTCACCCCTAAAAGGGGGTGAAAATTTAGGTGCATCTTATACACCGAACATAGCCCTGCCCACCCACTGGCCCCCACCCTTTGGCCTCTGCCTCCCAGCAGTTACCTCCTTGCAGCAAGCAGCAAGAAGAAACAGCTCCTTTCAGCTTCAGCACAGCCTAATTAGCACAAGTTGATTGGATCGGCCTCCCGACTCTCAGCTGTTTTGCTCTCAGCTGTTTTGCGCGGGCCTCTGCTGCTTGCTGCAAGGAGATAAATTGCTGGAACAGATTTTTTTTTTCCTTGTGCTAATCAAGCTATGCTGAAAACGAAAATGAAAGTAAAGCAGGCTGTTTGCTGTTTGCTGCAATGAGGCAAAATTGCTGGGAGGCAGAGGCAGGGGCAGATTTCTTTTTCTTGTTTTCCTCACCAAAAAAGGTAGGTGCGTCTTATAGTCTGGTGCGTCTTATACTCTGAAAAATACGGTATTTGTCTGAAATGCTATAGAATTTCCTGCTTGAGCTGGGGGGTAGAAGACCTCTAAGCAGTGGTGGGTTGCCCCCAGTTCTATAGAACCAGTAGTAAAAACAGCAGGAGGCTCCGCCCACTGACCCTGACGTCATCAAAATGCTTCTGCGATATGTGTAGAAGAGCATGCGAGCGAGCAAAACAAGCCCGTGCACACGGCTCCATTGCAAACCGGTAGTAAAGGTAAGTAGAACCCACCCCTGCCTCTAAGGTCCCTTCCAATTCTGTTATTCTGACATGTCTCAGCTTGCAATGGTTGTACTGAAGGCGTTTCAAGGGTGGAGAGATGGATTTTCTGAAATTGAGGAGAAACATGTATCTTGGCATAAAAGTATTGGAATAATTGTCCTCTGATACAGCAACAACAGGTTAATAGAATCAAACCTCATGGTAGTTCTGAGACAGAAAAAACATTTGAAAAATTCTGATTCCTGTTTTTTTTTTTAAAAAAAAAATTGATTTATATGCCGCCCTTCTCCGGAGACTCAGGGCGGCTTACAGTGCTTTAAGCAATAGCCTTCATACTTTTGTATATTTATACAAAGTCAGCTTATTGCCCCCACAAACTGGGTCCTCAATTTACCTACCTTAGAAAGGATGGAAGGCTGAGTCAACCTTGAGCCTGGCGAGATTCGATCTTACTTTAATTGCAGACAGCTGGTGTTAAATTACAGTGCTTCTGTCTGTTGAGCTAAACCAGGCTCCTGGTTTTTCCTTTCCAAAGTTAATGCAAATAGAGCCAAAGATGGTGATGGCAACAACAACCATTTCACAGAACTTGAATTACAGCTAGTGTCAGGAAATTATCACCTTTTTGTAGGTTCGGTTGGTCATATGTGTTTGATCTTTCTGAGAGAGGAAGATGGACAAATAAATGCACTTAATTGTATTGGAAGCTCATTGCACTAGAAATTATCGTATTTTTCGGACTATAGGGCACTCTGGACTATAAGATGCACCTAACTTTTGGGGAGGAAAACAAGAAAAAAAAATCTGCCTCTGCCTCCCAGCATCCATCTGGTATTCATCTGGCCCATTTGCCGTGGCTCATTCACTAGTGCCATCCTTTCACAGCTGCCCATTCACTGCCGCCTGTTTGCCACCCCCTCATTCGCTGTAGCCTGTTTGCTGCCGCCCATTCACCACGGCCCATTCTCTACCACTGCAGCCTGTTGTCCACCATCATGGCACGTTTGCCACAGCAGCCTGTTCTAGAACAGCTGATCAGCACTGCACCAATCCCCCTCCCCCAGCTGCATGTATTCGCTTTATAAGGTGACATTTCCACCCACTTTTGAGGGGGTAGTGTGTATTATACTCTGAAAAATACAGGACTTCCGGTGGCGCCGAGGATGCTCGTTTCATGAGTGCCAGCCCCGCGATCTCATAAAGCTGCTAGAACAGCGCAAATCAGCTGTCTAGAGGCTTGGAAACTTTCTCCCCGGGAAAAGGGGAGGAAGAGAGCAGATGGGCGTAGGTAGAGCTCCTCAAGGAGCCCCTGGAACAATTCTGGGGCTCGAAGGGTGAGAGCTCCCTGGAAGCCCGACAGAGCTCTGGATCCGGGATGTTTCTGCTTTAAGCAGAAGAAGACGCCACAACCACCCCTGCAAACAACACTTGGAATAAACATCATTCAGAAACAGGCTGAGCAAACTCAGGAGAGATTAGATCTGCAAGTATTGAACTTTAACTCCAAATGTGTATTACTTCCTTCTGACTTATTAAGGGGAGAATGTGAAACCAAGATGGCGACTGAGCTTTAATGGGACGTGAAAGCAAAAGTTAAAAAGGAAAGTTTCTTTTAGTGTTGGCAGTCCCTGTTCAAAATTAGAGATTTGTTTTTTTTTAAAAAAGGAGAAGATCAAAGATTACAGCAGTGATTTTTTTTAAAAGGATTGATATTATTTAAAGACTGATTTCTGGATTTGGTGGATCTACTGTTCTGGCAGCTGATTAAATTTAAATTGGAAACTAAAAATGGCTTTAAAACAAATTAAGGCTATTGTCCCCAAAAGTGCTGGGACTTTGCCAGCTCAAACGTCCAGATTGCAATCTCTCTCTGTTCCAACGGAACCAACAATATTAACATTTGAAATGTTGCAGGAAGCCCTCAAAACACAAGCCTCTGTTTGTGTTGAAGCAAAAATTGCTTCAATGTTTCAGGAGCAAACTCGAGAGGTTGCTGAAGAGATAGCTCAAGTCAAAGAGACTATTCAAAAACGAAACCAAGAAATTAGAGAAGATATTATTATGGCAGTACAAGGATTGGCAGGACATATTGAAGCAATAGATGAAAAAGTGGAAGAAATTAAGCAGTCTAATGAGAACTTGGAAAATAAAATGGGGGAGGTCCAGGACAAGATGGAAAGAGTAGAGGCTGATGTGATAATGATACAATATAGAGTCATGGAATTTGCTCTGAGAATAAGAGGCCTCAAGGAAAATAAGCAAGAGAATTTGAGAGAGATCTTTTCAGAAGCATTTGCATAGATAATGGGAGATCAAAAAGCAAATTTTGAATGGCAAATTGACAAAATTTATCGTGTGAATTCATGGGTGGCCAGACAGAAACATCTACCAAGAGACATTGTAGTTTATTTTACAACAAGGAGACTACGCAATGAAATCCTACAAGTCACTTTTAAAAATAAACTTCAAGTGCAAGGGCAGGAGGTTTTAACATTGAAAGAAATTCCCCCCAAAATGTTGAGAGCCAGAAAGGATTATGCCTTTCTGGTGGAAGAACTGAGATACCGTCAGATACAGTATAGATGGGAAGTTCCAGCTGGTCTAGTGGTGAATTATTCAGGAGAAAGATATTGTCTCAATTCAGTGTGGAAGGCAAGAGATTTCTATACCAATGTATTAAAGGCTGGATGCCCACAGCCCCAGGAAGCTAGAAGGAAGACGGAAATAGAGGGGGCAAGAAAGGGGGAGAAAGAAGAATTGTTGGCACAGGCCCAAAAGGGTGATTTGATTATTCAAGAAGAATTAATACAATTTTCGACTACTGTTCAAGCTTTGGAGATAGAAGAACCTAAGGATCAAAGACAGACTCGAGCGGCAGCCAAGCGTCAAGAAGAATTAAGAGTGCAGCAACTTCAAATGATTCAAGATACTACAAAAATAGAAGCAGTGGGAGGAGCAAGGCCAAAAAGTAAAATACATGGAGATTTCCAGCAGATGCTCCAAATGCTTCAGGGGGCCAAGAATGGCAACTAGATTTTTGACCTGGAATGTTAATGGCCTAAATTCACCACAAAAGAGGAGAAAAATATTTCATTATTTGAAACAGTTTAAAAATGATGTAATTTGTTTACAAGAGACTCATATTAGAAGTAAAGATCAAAAATACTTAATAAATGCAAGGTTAGGTATACATTTTGTTGCATCTGCTCCCGAGAAGAAGAATGGTATAGTTATATACCTAAAAAAAGACCTAATTGCCAAATTAATTGAAGCAGATGATCAAGGAAGATTTATAGCAATTGAACTTTTAATAAAAGGAGAAAAAATACTTTTAATTGGAGTCTATGCACCGAACCAACAACAGGAAAAATTTATAAGCTTTTACATTCTAAGTTACTACAATGGGACTATAAATCATGTATTTTATTGGGTGATTGGAATGGAGTTTTGGACACTAAAAAAGATAAGAAGGGGCTCTTGCAGAACATTTCAATGCGTGCTAGATTGCCAAAATCGTTTTTTGAAATGATGGAGGATATGGAACTGAGAGATATCTGGCGAGAGAGAAACCCCAAAGAAAAAGACTTTACCTTTTTTCTAATAGACATCAATCTTTCTCCAGGATTGATTTTATATTAATTACAAATGATTTCTTTTCCAGGGTAAAGAAGATGAAGATTTGTCCAAGAGTTTTAACGGATCATAGTCCAGTTTGGATGGAATTAGAGTATGGAAGGGGATCTAAGAGGCCTTGGAGGTTAAATGAAAATCTATTTAGGTATGAGAAGTAGTGAATTTAGCAGAGATGGCTAAAATTTCAGCACATTTGAAGGACCATTCAAATGAAAGATATATATTGGAATGGAGAAGATGGATTGACTATATTCAAAACAAATATTGGACTAAAAAGTTTCAAATAGCTTATGAATGAAATCTATATTTTCTTTTTGAATATGTTTAGTTAGTTGAAAGGGGAGTTAAAGAGCAAGGGAGAGTTTGGAGACCACAGAAAGTTAGCCTATTTTAGCTTATGTTTGTTATGCTATACCCTGTTTTTGCTCTGGGAAGTCCGGGGGGGTGGGTGTTGGGGGAGAGGGGGGGTGGGAGGGAGAGGGAGGATGGGGGGTGGGTGGGAGGGGGGGAATTGTTGTAATGATTGTTAAAACTTTTTAAATGAATAAATAAAAGAAAGAAAAATACAGTAGTTTTATTCAGGAAAAGGCTATGAATAGTCCTAATATTTATGTCATTTGTAATTTTCTTGTTTACTTTTCATTTGTGCATTTCTGGTTGTGTATATATGCATGTGTACACTTGTATAATCTTTTGCAACTGATTGATGGTCATTTTGTGTTCAAGTGTGCTTCAATTGTTTCGGGAGTGCTTCCAAGGTGCTTCTTACTATTGGAACTACCTTTCCTTACTTTTGCCACAGTCATTCTATTTCTGTTTGCAGGCCTTTGCACTTTGTTACATTCTTTAGTTCTTTCTCTTCTCTTCAGCTGTCTGCAAGTACTGCCACATCCACGATCCAGACTTTTTTGTCTTTCTTATTAACAGGTGTTAAGTCTGAGCATTATATGGCAGGTGTTATGTAGCAAGTGATTGTCTGTTCGAATCTAAAGTCCGAGATCAAGACAACTTCTTATTTTCTATTACTTTGTCTATTTTATGTAGTAGTAGTAGTTGTTGTTGCTGTTGTTGCTGCTGTTGTTGTTATTGTTGTTGTTGTTGTTGTTGTTGTTATTATTATTATTATTATTATTATTATTATTATTATTTAGCAGAGTCTTAAAACAACTGGTTAGCCTGCTCAATGCATTGCTTAATGTGCAATCTTCCTGCTAACTAGGACTTGCCCTAATTTGACCCTATATCCAGTTACTCAAATCAGCAGGGTTTCCTGCCAGGGATTCTGTTTGATGTTAATCCGTAACTGAGCTGTGCTGTTGCAATATTAGTTTCAATTTCTCCAGTGTGGCTCTATATTTCAGGGCTGTTGCACCTTTCTTTATATTGCATGCAGGGGGGGAAATCCTTCTATGGTCACATGCAATTACCTCTGAAGCAGTTACACCCTATAAACCAATGCTGCAGTCTACAACTCCTGAGAACACAATGTGGCTGTTCTTAATTCCTCCAGGGATTCTTTTGCTTTGGAACTTCATCAGTTAATCTGGGCCATATGGATATTATTCTTTTCTACTTTTGTGCCTGCTTTATGGAAGTTATGGCAAAAGGTAGCCAAAAAGTTGGCAAATCATTCTTTTGGTTGGTGAATGATTGGTGACAGGCTGGGGGACAGGGCAAGAACTGCGGTGGTGAGGAGCTACTGGCATTGTGGATGTGTGTGTGTGTACGAACAGTGATGATGCACAGCTGCTGGTGTTGGGAGTGAACGGTGATGGTGCAGAGCTGCTGGCATTGCAAGGGGGATGAACGGTGATAATACACGGGAGGAGGGGCAGTCACACTGCCCATTCGGTGTCAGACTCACAGGATGAGGTGTGGGATGGGTGGGATGCAGCAGTCAAACTGCCTGTTCAGTGTCAGATTGGAATTCAGGTGCAGAGGCAACTGCAGGGGGAGGGATCAAAATGGGAAGACCCGCCACCTGCTGTCTGCCTGTGGAGAATGGCCAGAAGAGGGCCAGCGGAGAAGGAAAGCTGGCTGTAAATGGGCTGAGGCAGGTGGCTGGGGGCAAGGGGGGCAAGGCCAAGGGTCATTGCCTAAACGTTCTAGACCCTGTTCTCACTGTCAGGAAATTTCTCCTTACTTCTAGATTGCTTCTCCCCTTGATTAGTTTCCATCCATTGCTTCTTGTCCTGCCTTAAGGTGCTATGGAGAATAAGTTAACCCCCTCTTCTTTGGCCAGTCCCTCAAATATTGGAAGACTGCAATCATGTCACCCCTAGTCCTTCTTTTCACTAGACATACCCAGTTCCTGAAATCCTTCATATGCTTTAGCCTCCAGCCCCCTAAATTATCTTTGTTGGTATTCTCTGCACTCTTTCTAGAGTCTTAACATTTCTTTCTTTCCTTTAATCATCTGGCACTTTACTAATGTTCCAGAATTTCTAAAAGATAATTGTGTTCAATCAGATCATCAGTTAGTTCCTTCAGCACTTTTGGATGCAATCCATCTGGCTATGAAGTTCTAAACTCATTCAAAGAAAATCTCCTGTGTGAGCAGGAGGTTGGACTACATGACCTCCAAGGTCCCTTCCAACTCTGTTACTGTTAAAAGTATTCCCAGAACATAGAAATATGTAGGAAATATATCAATCTAGTTCAGTCCTGTTCCTTCATCCTCCCCTTCATTATTTCCTGGAAGAATATATAATTTCTTATTGAAGATTGAATTGAAATAGGAATTGTGTTGCCATTTCTTTGTATCTTTTATCTAGATCCAGTCACAATTATGGAGAAAATATACTCAAGAAGACAAAGGAAAAGAGCCAGCCAGCAGAAACTATGTAAATTGTTGGATTATTTCTATAATGTCAGTGCTATGTATTATACAAAGTTCAAGAGGGCAGATGCTCTTTCATGAATTGATTTTTTTTTCCAGAGAAATATGGCTTGCTAATTTGATGAGCCATTTATCTAAGTGGTTCCTTCAGGTCCATTTTCCTTGTGAAAGTCAAAGAGGCAGCTGTCTTGTTTATCACACAAATTAATCCTTCTAAATTTTTACACACACACACATACACATACATATACATATACATATACATATACATATACATATACATATACATATACATATACATATAATACACACACACACACACACACACATATATATATATATATATATGGCAGCTGTAAGTGCTACATAAAATCATAAGGGGAAAACCAGAACACTTTGAGTATTGCTTGTATTTATGCTTTGTTTCATGAACAATGTAATAATATTGTACCTCGGACTAAGCAATGATTTCTATATAAAAATGTTGCTACATCTCATAGATGATCAATTTATTTTTTTCAAAGACAAATTAATTTTTATTCTAAGGACTTCATTTTATTTGCTGCAAATTGACCTGTTTAGTTTCCATTAAATATTTTGTAATCCAATCAAGTGATTTGCAAGATAGCTGTCTTGATTTTGTTCCTATTTTCTCTATTTGAACTGGCAAAGCTAAATCCTTTTACTGAATAGTTTGATCTGCGAAGAGGTAAGTTTTCCTTAAGTATGGCTACTGTTCTGTCTTATTTTTACATAACCTGGTTTTACAAAGCAAAGCAGAAATCTGTTCTTCCTTTCGTATACACCCCTATCTCATTTCATTTTTTCATCCCTTATCCCATGCACTTATTTAGCACTAAGAAAACTCTCTTTTCTACATCTGGTGGAATATCTATTATTCCTTTAAACACTTAAACAAATTATTCAAACCATGAAGTTAGAGCAGAGCCCCTAAGAAATTGTCTTTATTTCATGGTTTGAGAGTGAAGTTTAGCTGAGATTCTATATAGTATCTTTAGAGCAGAAAGAAAGAAGGGTTATAAACATTTAAAACTTTAATCCTCTATTTATATGGAAATAAGTCTTACTGATATCAACAGAGTTTCTTTTTGAATAGACATGTATAAGATTGCTTCTCTAATAAAACTATTTTCATGATATTTCTATTCCTGTTTAAAGTATTGTTCTTGTGGAGTATTTTGACTTTTATTTTAATGACCAAAACTATCCTTTCTCTTTTCTTCTTTTTTATAGCAGACAATGTGGTCCACCCTTTTCATTATCCTCCAGATAATGCGGGGTTACCAGTTTATAATTCTCAGCCAGCATGACTAGCAACCATGCTGATAGGGTACTTCAGGTCAGGGATTTAGTTATGACTACTCTGGTTAATGAACCGTTTCTGGATACCAGTCTCATTCCATTGCAGCTCACTTGCTTCTGTTCTGAAGACAGAAAAAGAATACAATGGCTTGCCAGCAGCCCCCTGGAAATGGTCTAGTGGCAGCCCTAGATAAACCATAATAAATAAATATGCAAGCTGTTACCAATTCAAATGTGGTCTAAATTGATCTGCATGTGGTATTGTTTTGTTCTTCTCATACATCATTCAATTAATTCTAGGATATCATGGCCTCAGCTGAGATTACTTGAACAGCTTTCTGTGCCAGATGAGTCAGGCCTTAGTTCAGGACCTAGGCCAGAATCTGGTCCCACCAGCTGGAGATTCTCTGTCCAGGACTCTAATTTAAACTCACCAGTGGAATGTGAGGACAATCTGGCTACCACATCTATCACCCTATTGATCACCAGGGTTATTCAGCTGATCTGGCTGGCTAATGGGTGTTCCCTTTCTCCTCACCACTCCACGTGCATGTCTCCTGAAGCTGTGTGCTTGATGGAAGAGGACAACCATCCCAGATAAAAGGAGTGTACTGATCTTCCATCCAGGGTATACGTTAGCTTTGCTCCCCTGCTGGAATCTTCCAACAAGCTCAACAGTATAACTACCCATCCATAAGACTTCTAGTGCTGCCAGATTGAAGGCAAATAGAGGTTAAAGCATTTGGTTACAAAGGAGAACATATAGGAGGAATAAAGAAATGTTCTTAATTGATGGTTATTATCTATGAAATCCTTTATGACATAGCGTCTATTTGGGTTTCTTCAAACTCTGTACAATTGGGAAAGATGGGCATGCTCTGGTTCCTTTGATTAAACAATGCCATCTGTAGGAAATGTGTGTTGTTTGTTTGTTTCAAACAAACCTATTTTTTGGGACAACATCTCTCCAAGATCTGTACGGCTCCCATTCTGATGATGTTCAACAAGTCTTTGAAAATCTGTCTGTCTCCCCAGGGAGTGGGATAGGATGGGTTCTGCTACCTTTATGGAATCTTAGCTACATGATTAATGTTTTTTCCGACATGTCTGATTTATGTTTTTTACTGTTTTCTTTATCTTTATATCACCTAAATCCTTTTGTGTGCAGCTTTCCGAGCCCTGCCAAACTTTGCATCTGAATTGAAATGTTGAATTATTAAATACATGTATTCCTTCACATTCTAGTTCAATTTGCACATTGATGAATAGTATTTAGTTTGCATTTGTTACTTTATCACAGTACAAAAATCACTCAGCTATGAAACTGAGACATACAAGAATTCAAAGGGTTAATCTCTAAAAATGTGGTTTGTATGTCATTGTATTCCATTCCATTGTATTATATTCTCTAAAATGTAAGTTTGCACTGAAATATATATTTTGCACAAGTGGTGAATACATATATTTGAAAAGGGATTAGGGACTGTATTATCAACTTCAGTTATTTGGAATTTCCCTGGAAATTCAAATACATTAAAAAAAATAGTAAAGAGCTGCTCCTTAATTTACTTCTTTCCCCACATGCTTATTATTTACTCTTTGGTTGTGAGAAGTGAATATTTTCCTCTCTCTCAGCTTGGAAAAAAGAAGGGTGGGGAAGAAAGCAAATATGTTTATATAGATCAGAAATGTATACACACAGAGTTCTATGCTACATAATTTTATGTATACCATTTCTGTTTGGCAAGAGAAGGACAAATAGAACTGGATTGGAATGTGTTCACGTCATTGAAATAAACAAGTATATAATTAATAAGCAGGCCCAGTTGATTAGCAAAAGCAATCATTCCATATGACTTTTGTTGTAGGTGATAAAATGAAGATTGAAGGGGATCTATTCATCTCATCTGCTATGTCAGGGAAGCACTCATCCCAGGCCTAACACGCTGCCAACATTCTAATCAGAGATAAGAACATGGAAGCTTCTGACAGGAGAAATCGTGTATCAATCTTATATTAGCATAATTCATTTGTACAATTCCCAGGTTGAGTGGCTGGTACACGTATTGCTTCTTTAAACAAGAGACAGTATTATTGTTTATCTACACTGCATTTCACTTTTCTCCATCCTATTTCAACAGCAGTAGTATTTTAAATTTTGCAATGTTCATTCATTTGTATAAATTAATAAATTAGAACCTCACTCATATCTAATTACAAGACTGAACTCTGCAATTGGAAATCCCCGGTTTAAATTTTGGCTCTACCAGAAAGTACTTCTTTCACAGTTTAAGACTCATCACTAGTTGGAAAGCACAGGTTACCAAAATGTTATTTGCCTTAGTCCTCCCTCTCTCGTTATAAATCATTCATATCCTCCTTCCTACCCCTGCTTTCATTTTTAGTTTTTAGTTTTCTTTTTTACAGAAGGCAGTTTAGGATCAGAGAGAGGAAGGAAGGAAGGAAGGAAGGAAGGAAGGAAGGAAGGAAGGAAGGAAGGAAGGAAGGAGGGAGGGAGGGAGGAAGGAAGGAAAGGAAAGGAAAGGAAAGGAAAGGAAAGGAAAGGAAAGGAAAGGAAAGGAAAGGAAAGGAAAGGAAAGGAAAGGAAAGGAAAGGCCAAAACCAATAAAAATAATGCTGGAAGTTGGAACATCTGCTTGCAAGGTGTCCACATTCTTAAATCTATCAACATGGAGAATAAAACTGTCTTACCTTGTAGGGTTTTCCTACAGATCAATATTGGCAATGTATACAAAGTGTTTTATATTTGTTTTTATATAATATTTCAAGATCCTAATGGTTTAGGCAACAAAATTAATGTGTAGTTTGGGGCCCTCACAGCTCATCTCAAAGAGTGGGTGGCAGCTGGGGCCAAGAGGGCCTTTTGCACAGCTTCACTTGGAATGCCAGTTGTGCCTAAAGACTTCTGTAATTATCTGAAGCCCCATGTTACTTGATTAATCTTAATTCTAGGTGCCAATGTGTGTTTGTGTGTGTTCATATTTGGGTATCAGTTCAACCACAAAATATATTTGATGTTAATAGTACTGTTGTCTAGAATGTGAATATTCTAGCAATTTTATTACTTTAATTGAATCTACAGGGGGCCCAGCTGCCCTCAAAGACCATTTGGAAGATATAAATGACTCAAGCAATGAAGGGCATGTCATAGTACACACACACACACAAAACCCAGCTGCTTTGCAAGCTGCATTAGTTGCTAGTTGACTTCTGGATAAAGTTCAAGGGGCTGGTTATTGCCTATATAGCCTTTCCTGCCATAAGGTCTGGCTCCTTGAGGGACTGCCTTTCTCCATATGTTTCCACCTGTCCATTGAGTGATCTGGATCCTGTCAATTAAACAATGTCATCTTCAGTGACCCAGAAAATATGCCCTCTTGGTGATCACTCCTGTCCTCTGGAATGACATCCCCCAATCCCCCGGAGATCTATAGTGCTCCTACCTTACTGTTTTTTTACAAACTGCTCTAATCCTGGTTGTTCTCCCAGATCTTGGAACAGGATGGTGGTTTAGCTCCTTCGGTTTTGGACATTTTTGACATTTTTCTTTGGGTTACACAGTACCGTAGAGTAGGTTTTCCAGCCAATTGCATTCCCTTTCTTTGAAATGTTCTTTTTCATAAGCCACCTAAAGTCATGATAGCAAACTTGAAACTGAATTAAATAAGTAAATAAAGGAAAACACATCCCTTCTTGCAGACTGATCAATGGACATATATCCAGGGAAGAATCACTATATTTCTAACCCATGTCAGTTTTACAGATGTTTGTGTCATTCATTTCCACTTTCAGATTTATAATGTGATTTTTAAAAGTTTGTATTAAAAATCCACAGAAATATGTATTTCCAAATATGTAAAGGTTTTTTTTTTTGAGCTATGACTTATGGAGGGTTTGTACTGTTAACAGTAAAAAGGCATTTTATTTATTTATTTAAAACATTTATATAGTTGCCCATCTGTAACCAACTGGGTGGCTCTCAATCAAAAGTTAAAACAGCAAACAAAGCTATATTTTGCAGCTATCCTGCCTTACCTTCTCATTACTAGAGTCTAGTCCATAATTAGGTATATAATTGAAATAAATGACTCCTAAGCATGTCTATTTCTGTGCTGTCTTTACATGCACCTACTTTCCCACCCATGGTAGCCTGAGCCTTAGCAACAACAATGCAATAAGAGGAACCTTGTGAATTTATTTGTAAATACTAAAAAAAATATTTTGTTACAGTGATCACATTTTCTCAGAGAAAAACAAATTGAAGGAAGTTTTTGTGCCCAGGAAAATACTTCCTATGTGAAAACATGGGTGGAGTTTTTGGGAGAAATGTCCATCTGGGTTCAGTTCCAAGTGGGAAGAAAGACATTGGAAACATGAAGACTGCTTGGAAGGATGGTTTAATGGTGAACAGGACCAGATGGGTTTGAAGTCCTGGGTAGCTGACCACATGGAGTGGAGAGTGAGATATATTTATACCTTCTCTTGGGCTTTGATCTTGCTTCCTGTTCCTGTGAAAGAAATGTATTCTGATTGGTTGTCAGACTCCCATGGTGACATGCAGGGGTAACTTTGTAGGTTGTCTTGAGTCCCAGGCTTGGTTGAATCTTGCTGGGTTATGTAATCTTCCCATATGCCATGTGGTGAGATGGGTAGTGGGCTATTCCTATTACGTCCTGAGGGTGTGGGTATTTGCTTATGAACAGACCTTGCCCTCTCTTTATCTCTTAAGTGCAGACATCTGCTGTGGGCTATTGAGAAGGGTGGGGGCTATTAAGAGTGAGTCTGCTTCCTGCCTTAAAAAAACATGTTTCTCCATTTCTGATCCAGGGAAATATAATATTCTGCCTTTTTTATATTTCCTAGAATATTTCATTCTTCTAGGAGAAGGGTGGGTGCTAACTGCAGTTTCTGATCAGTTTCACTTATCAGAGTAAACCATAGTTATATAAAATGAAGCCCATCAGCTTGCTTGGAAGTCATATGTGACCCCCAAAGCTTCCCCCCAGACTCTGTTGCCCACTAGGAAGTTATGATCTGGTTTTGTTCAGGTACCTCTTTTGTGTATGAGGCATAGATTGTATGTCTGCAACTATGGGAGAACATATTTTATTTTCAACCTGGGAGTCATTTGAGATGTGAGGAGATGGAGTCTTTATGCAAATAAATTGTAGCTGTATTAAATCAATTTGATATTTTCCCCTGTCCTTTCAAAATCCTTTTATGTGGCTTTGATTTCAAGTGTAACCTTGGTATGCCCTCAAAGACATGATTGGATCTAAGCCTAACAAAAAATGGGCACTGTTGGGTCATTGGTTTAGATTGGGCTTAGCATGTTGAGTGAATCTAACTACTTTAAGAAAGCTATGGCTTGTAATAGTCTAAGCTATGATATATTCCACAACTGTCTTTTTATTCACAGTACAACGTCTTAACAGTTTATAAGGTGCATGAACCAGGATTAAATCATGCTTTGTTTTAATCCAGAAAGAGACAGAATTAGAAGAGAAAATGCCTTGTGGGACTGTTAGAATTGTTTCCTTAAAATATATACTCAAAAAATGAATCCTGGCCCCAGATATTTCCACACAATTTGTCAAAAGTGTTTTAAATCCAGAGCTGCTTTCCTGCTTCTCCCGTGCCTGAAAATCAGGGACATGTTCCTGTTACATAACTAGGAATGCCTTGGAAAGAAGCCCTGGCTATAAGCTTTTTGCATCATGATTATTTCAGTGGGCATTTGAGTTCGGATTCCCAGCATAAGCTTAAAAGCTTTTTCATAAATATTCCATGGCATTTTCTAGCCTTTAATGTGCCAGTTACAGAGGAAGCTGTTTGAAGGGGAGGGATGTCAACAAATTTATCCACCAATAGCGTGCTCTTTTGGCACAAAAACACATTCTTATCTTTACATCCCATAATGAGAAGGCAGAGCCAGAATATGTTGCTCTAAACTCTTTTGGGTGGGTAAATACACTGTTGGGAAGAAGAAAGAGAAAGAAGAAGAAGAAGGAAGAGAGGGAGAGAGAGCAGTTTGTGTTTTCTTAACTCCTGATCGGCTTGCCCCGATGACGGAACGAGTTCTGTATTTATCCTCCTGCAGCTCCTCTAAGCAGAATTAAAGGAAACTTCTTTTCGCATGATGTCAGACTGCGAGGGAATGGCTGTGGGTAGGTGCTTGATTTCTATTTACCATGCTGTCCTAGTTCACATTCTCAGCTTGCAAAAGCAATACATAGGAAACTGTCCTGATTCTTAAGTAGACATCTAATCCTGTCACTGTGGGAGAACAAGAAGGTGTGAGAGTTTGGGGAGGATTTTCCATTTCAAAGCCAGTTTACATCCTGCAGAGCTTTTGCACAGCCATAACAGGAAAAATATTGTGGAAGTGACATGTTCTATTTTTGTTAGTTTAAAGTTTTGAATAATAAATGCTATGTCTTTATTTGGCTTATAAAAATAATCAACTTCTGTGCTGAGGGATTAGGCGAGGAGCATTAATAGTATGTGGAAAAATGGTGACAGCATACATTGTGACTAATTCCTTAGCGTTTAGGATCACCTTGGCAGGCACTGTCTGAAACCGTGACCAGAAATAGCAGCCTGCTGCAATATATTCCTGTCATTTCCTAACTGCCAAAGATTGCAGAAATGGGAATGAAAACGAAACAGGGATTTTTGCTGAAAGGTGGAAGTGCACTTTAGTATGAAGTTGAGTTCTTAGTACAGTATATCTTAAGCATATTCTTTTACTGTTAGGAGGCTATGCCAATCTTAGCAACACACCATAGAAATTGGCTGAAATAAATGTTCACAAACTTCTGAACCCTCACTGTAAACACTGCACCGTACCATTTCTATTCCAAAAAGGAAATTGCATTAAAGGAATCCAGTCCAACTAAATGATGAGCCATTTTGTGAAAAGGTGATATAAAACAGCTCATTTGAAAATAACTATAGATGCAGAAGAGCAAAACTTTTATCTCTTTCGGTACTGCATAAAATAATTCTGAGCAATCATGGAGTCATGTTATTTCTTGGGCATGTGATGATGTCCATTATGGCATTTTAGAATGCAGATTGTTTTTCACTAGCGATTTGCAGCACCTTCTACTGTCACCCTACCATTGTTGTGGCAATATAATGGCAGTCTTTATTGCTCTAATTGTGTCACAACACAATTAATGATTGGTCAAT
Source organism: Arizona elegans (assembly GCA_022577455.1). Classification (NCBI taxonomy): domain Eukaryota; kingdom Metazoa; phylum Chordata; class Lepidosauria; order Squamata; family Colubridae; genus Arizona; species Arizona elegans. Next base: position 21,249,662 of record JAKOOJ010000001.1, on the reverse strand, counting down.
GCTATAAATCATAGAAGAAATAGCCAGAGACTATTAAGCCACCAAATATCTTCCATTGTAAAGAACGAAGAGAATGAAGACTTGAAAACCCATTGATTTATAATATTAAATGCTTTCTCATTTCTGATATCTTCCATTACTCAAGTCCTTGTTAAAGATTTACTTATTCTATAGCAAGGTATATCCAGAGAGAGAATAAACCTTACATAATGATAAGGGAAAAAATGGAAGACTGAAATAACAGATAACAGATAAATAACATATTCAGGGACTGTTTTTAAAAGTGAAATAAATGTCCCAAATAGAGAATATTTCAATGAAGTGAACTCAGAATGTTTGCATCCATTGGTTTGTTTATATCTAGTGTTTTGAGACTGGAAACTGAGGAATTATTAGCAGTATTAGTAACTTGCAAATCTTTGTTCTATGCTTCAATTGTATCTTATTTATCATTCTCGAAGTATAATAAGTGTGCTGTAAAGGTTTTACCAAGAACTGAGTGATTGTGCTAATAGATACATGCAGAAATATGTTTTGTTTGAGCAGTGTTTGTATTCAAAATATGTATTTCTGCATCTCAAAACACATCCAGTTCTAACTTCTGCATTGAATGAAAAGAGCATTGCATGCATTAGAGGAATAAAGTGGAAAAGAGAGATTCTTGTCTGCCATATCAAATGCCCTGTTGCCTAGTTTGTACCAGAGCTAGTTGTTAGAAGCTGGAAGCATATTTGCTTGTTAAGCAGAGATGAGTCATATCAGGAAAATGGGAGAAGGCAGGAGTTACAGTAGATGACAGAAACAATATTTACAATGAATGTAATTCAAACAAATGCCATCATGACTACATGCACGATGCCTTAAAAAAAGAGCTTAAGATACAGGTATTTGCAACTATTGATAAGGAAAATAAAGTTTTTGCCTTACTGTCGCAATAACTGTATTCTTCTTCTTCTTGTGCCATATCCATCATCAGACATTGGTGATCATGTTGGCGATCTTATTTTTATCAACAGCCGCACAAAAAGATGCTGCTGAGTTTTGTCCAAACAGTCCCTTAGAGTTTGAAGCATGATGTTCTCCTTCTGCCTGGACCTCATTTGCCTTCAATCTTTCCTTACAGGATTAAGTGAAGTATGCTGTATTTTTCCAGGTGTTGCATCACATGTCCAAAATATTCTAACTTTTGCTTTTTAATGGTTTTGATGATTTGCCTTGGCTTTCCCAGGAGGCTTATCACCTCCTCATTTCTGATTTTGTCAACCCAGTTTATACGTAACAGCCGCCTGTAAATCCACATTTCAAATGCTTCTAGTCTCTTCAAGTAGCTTTCTGTCACAGACCAACTCCATAGAGCAGGATAGAAAAGATGTGACATCTGACAAGCCTGATTTTCAATCACACATATAATCATTCGTAGTTCTATTGATGCCTGTGAATATTTGCCTGTTGCAGTGATTTTATGCTGGGAAAAGCATAAGGGATTAAAAACAATAACAACAACCTTCCTCACACTCATCATAGTCTGATTCTGCTACAGTCTCCTCACTTCATGTCCTGACACCTGATGCCTAAAAGTATTTAAATGAATACATGAATTGCTTTAATGCAATTTTTATGCGTAGTTTGATTCAGAGCATTACCATACATGGCTTCAGATCTGTACAGGAAGTGAATTAAGCTCCCTGCCAGTTACTTGAGTCTCACTGGCTGCTTTTATTTACATCAGGTCCTGCCTTTCTCCTCCTAGGGTTTGGAATAGTTTTGTGCAAAATCCAGATCCTGGTCCAGTAAACAGTACCCAGAAATACTGCTGATGAAGTTGCTTTTAGATCCATACAGTATCAGGTATAAGCCATAATAGTCCTAGTGTGGTATTTTGATACTGAACAGTTATTGAAGCTTGATACACAGAATTGTTTTGTAATAGTCAAGATGACTTCCTGAGGCCTAATTCTTTCATTTGGACCATGGCTGGATCCACACAGTATGTGGCTGGTTGTTGATGGCTCAGACTATTGTGCAAAATCAATTACGTTAACTTTGTAAACCATGTTTCAATTAATCATAGGATATCATTTTGTGTAAGCAATAGAATAAAATAGAATAAAATCTAACAAAAGGCAATTGGTAAACAATATCACTTTCTCCAACATGTGAGTAAAAGTATCGATGATGGATGGATATTATTCACTTTTTCTATTATTCAAAAGGAAAGAGAATGAGAACTCATGTGGAGCAGGAAATCCATCTGTGCTGGAAACTGAGCTTGAAAAAAGAAGCAGAGAGATAATGTTGTTCTCTGCAGGAAATCCCAAGTCATTATGGATTCCTCTGGAAATCTAATGGAGAACAGGAATCTTTCATCATGCTAATTTTCTGTATCCTCATTTTTTCCTCAGCCTAGTAGACTTGCGTATACCAGAAAATCAGGTTATGGACATTTTAGTGTGTATTTTGGGTGTGTGTCAGTGACGGGTTGCCCCCGGTTTACACTGGTTCTATAGAATCGGTAGTAAAACCAGCAGGAGGCCCTGCCCACGACCCCAATGTCATCAAAATGCTTCTGCGCATGCGCAGAAGAGCATGTGCGTGTGGCCCCGTTGTGAATCGGTAGTAAAGGTAAGTAGAATCCACCCCTGGTGTGTGTGTGTATTATACATACACACACACACACACACACACACATTCAATTTACCTAATGTCCACTTCAAATTAATGACTGAATAGCTAACAACAGTTAAAAACTATACATAATAAAAAATATAACAAAAACAGCATCAATATTATCAACAGCTGAGGTAAAAGAACAGCAGCAGCAATTTAACACAACCTCTGCACAGACTCTGCCACATATCTGGATTCTCAAATCAGCTGATAGAACTGCATCTTTGTAGATGTGCAAGCTTTTTGATTTACACATTTTCCAACATATTATATACTACAAATGAACTTTGAAGACCCTGTTATATTTATGTTGCATTGTACTCATAAGTGAGAGTCATAACAACAATGCATTTCTTGGCCTTTAATGAACACAGCTGCTTCTGAATTTTGTAGCCGAGATTTGACAAGAAAAACTGTTTGTGATATTCTTTTTCAGGATTAACAACTATTGTCTGCTTCAAATCTCAAAAGCAATTTTATTTTTTCCATCATGCCCCCGCCCCATCAACTCTGACCTGTTTTTACCTTACCCCAACAATATTTGTAATTCGTAAAAAAGAACAAAGGTACATTATAGGTAGTCTTTGCCTGATCTGTCCCTGTCCCCACACACACACAAAACACAGCCAGCCGAGGGTTAAGGAAACACTTTGGAACACACCCAGTTCTTATCTCCCATTTGGCAGCGATAGACACACCGTCTGCCAAGTGATTTTATTTCCACAAACAGAAAGCAAAGATACGAACGTTCACAAAAGTCCAAGCAGAAATAATATTCCTCCCAGCAGTTCCGGACGAGGCTTTAGTGACTATCCAAGGTTTACTTTGTTCGTCACAAAGATCCTTGACCACCACCCCCTATTATATAGTCTCTGGGGTGTGGTCCAGTGACTCAGTTCTAATCCCTAGCACGCCTCCTAAGCTGCTGCAAATGTTTATCACGCCTTCGGAGGCGTGCGTCCAGGAATGATGTTCCATTATCACTCTGATCCGAATCAGCTGTCTCCTCTCCCTCGGCCGGCACTTGAGACAATGCCAGAGGGGAGGGGCCTGGAGAGGGAGGCCTGGCTGACTCCTCTTCCTCATGCTCGGAGCTTTCTTCCTCCGATGGGAGAGGCTCAGAGGGCGGGGCCACAACACTATCCCCCACCGCAGGGCCCTTCCCCCGGGTCTGACGGTCGGGATGGGGTCGGGACGGGAACTGTTCGTGGAAAGCCCGCACCAGGTCAGGGGCCTGAACGGCAGACACATCCACCCAGGTGAAATCCTCGGGCCCGTACCCCTTCCAGGCGATGAGGTATTGGAAGCGCCCCTTCAGCCAACGGGAGTCCCGGATACTGTCCACCTCGTACGTCGAGGCGTCGTCCTCGTCGGCTGCGGCTGGGGGGGCAGGCATCGGCGGGCGGCGGAGATGGCTCGCGGGGGCCTCAGGGACCAGGAGGGACTGATGAAAAACTGGGTGGAGCCGCATGGAGCGGGGTAGAGTCAACCGGTAGGCCACCAGATTGATGACCGCCTCGATAGGGAAGGGACCGATAAAGCGTTGGGCCAGTTTCCTCACCGGCCGGTCCGTGGGGAGGTGTTTTGTGGACAACCACACCCGATCTCCTACTTCCAGCGGTGGCGTCGCCCGGTGGACCCGATTGGCGAACCATTTATAATCCTCTTTCGCCCGGATCAGCTGCTGCCGCACCAGTTGCTGCACCACCTGCAGCTCCGAGAGGAAGTCCCGGGTCTCGGGAACAGGGGAGTCCATGATGGTCAACGGGAAAAGCCGTGGATGGTATCCGATGTTGGCATGGAACGGGGTCATCTGGGTGGAGGTGTGTTGGGAGTTATTAAAAGCGAACTCCGCCAGGGGAAGGTACTCGGCCCAGTTGTCCTGCTGCTGGTTGACAAAACAGCGGAGGTACTGCTCCAGTATGCTGATGACCTTCTCTGTGCCCCCGTCAGTCTCCGGATGGTGCGACGACGACAGGCACACCTGCACCTCCAGCGCGGCCATCAGGCTTTTCCAGAAGCGGGCCGTGAACTGGGCCCCGCGGTCCGAAACCACCCGGTCCGGCAGGCCGTGGAGGCGGAAGATATGTTGCAGGAACAGGCGAGCCGTGGTGCGGGCCGAGGGCAGGCCGCGGCACGGGATGAAATGTGCCATCTTCGTGAGCGCATCCACCACCACGAGGACGGTCGTGTACGTAGCGGACAGGGGCAGGTCTGTCAGGAATCCATGGAGATGGCTCTCCACGGTCTCTCCGGTGTCGGCAGTGGCTGGAGGAGTCCGGGAGGGGGGCCGGACGCGGCTTTGGCCTGTCGGCACGTCACACAGGACGTCACGTAGGCATGCACGTCGTGCCGTACCCAAGGCCACCAAAAAGTCCGCGTCACCAAGTTCAAAGTCTTAAAGAAGCCGAAGTGCCCCGCCACAGGGTTGTCATGACACTGGTTCATGACGAGGGCTCGGAGCGGACTCGTGGGCACGTACAGCCGACCCCGGTGTCTGAGCAAGCCCTCCTCCACGGTCCATGGGGACGCGGGGCCGACGTCCGCTCTTCGCTGCTGCGACCAGTCATCCCGTCGCTGTGCTTCCAGCACCTGAGCCCGCAGGTCCACCGGTTCCTGGACCGCGGCCAAGGAGTCAGCTGGCAGCACTGTCCGGGGGGGAAGGGAGTCCTTGGGGCAAAAGTATTCCGGCTTACGGGATAGCGCGTCCGCCCTCTGGTTGAGGTTGCTCGGAATGTATGTGACATGGAAATTGAACCGGGCGAAAAACAACGACCACCGGATCTGCTGCTGGTTCAACTTCCGTGCCGTGGTGAGGTACTCCAGGTTCCGATGGTCCGTCCGCACCTCCACCTGGTGTCGGGCCCCCTCGAGGTGATGTCGCCAAGCCTCGAACGCGGCCTTGATGGCCAGCAACTCCTTTTCCCAGATGGTGTAGTTGCACTCGGAAGGGTTGAGTTTCTGGGAGTGGTATGCGCAGGGAAAAAGAGTGCCGCCATCCACCGGAGCCTGTAGCAACACCGCCCCAATCGCCATGTTGGACGCGTCCGTCTCCACCACGAACGGACAGTGTGGATTGGGGTGCCTCAGGACTGGCTCCGTGAGGAAGGCCTGCTTGAGGACCTCGAAGGCCTACTGCTGCAGGGGCCCCCACTGGAACGGGACCTTCTTCCGAAGGAGCTGGGTCAACGGCAAGGTCAGGGTGGCGAAGCCCGGGATGAAGGTCCAATAGTAGTTGGCGAATCCCAACAGACGCTGGACGTCCTTCACCCGACGCGGGGGTTCCCAACTGCGCAAGGCCTCCACCTTGCGCGGGTCCATCGCGATGCCCTCGGGGGTGATGATGTGCCCGAGGAACTCTATGGAAGTCTGGAAGAAGTAGCATTTCTCCAACTTCGCATAGAGCTGGTGCTTCCGCAGGCGCTGCAAGACCTGGCGGACATGCTGGAGGTGACTTTCCGGGGTCCGGGAATAGATCAAAATGTCATCCAAGTAGATCACCACGAACCGATCCAGCATGTCCCGGAACACATCGTTCATCAAGTGCTGGAAGACCGCGGGGGCATTGGTCAACCCGAACGGCATGACGGTATACTCGAAGTGTCCGTACCGAGTGCCGAACGCCGTCTTCCACTCATCCCCCTCTCTCATGCGCACCAGGTTGTAGGCCCCTCGGAGATCAAGCTTAGTGAAGATCGAGGCCTCCCGCAACCTCTCCATCAGCTCCGGGATCAGCGGCAGGGGGTAGCGATTTCGCACTGTGATGGCATTCAAGCGCCGGTAGTCGCAACACAGGCGCAAGTCCCCCGTCTTCTTTTTAACGAAGAGGACTGGGGCCGAGAGCGGGGAGGTCGAAGGCCGGATGAACCCACGGGCCAGGTTCTTTTCCAGAAAGTCCCGTAAGGTGGCCAGCTCGGGCTCTGACATGGAGTACAGGCGTCCCGAGGGCAGGGGCGCGTTGGGCATTAGGTCCACCGCACAGTCGTAGGGTCGGTGCGGGGGCAAGCGGTCCGCCTCCTTCTCGCTGAACACGTCGGCGAAGGGCGTCAGCTCCGGAGGCAAGGAGACGTTTGGGGCAGAGACGTCCTGGCCGGCGCAGGTGTGGCGAAGGTGGTCGACACACTGCAGGCTCGGGAATGAGATGGCGTTTCTCGACCATGCCACCTGAGGGTCGTGCGCCCGAAGCCAGGCCATCCCCAGGACCAAGGGAAAGTGCAGATCCGCCGTTACATAAAACTGGATCGCCTCCTCGTGGTTCCCAATGGCGAGGCGCAAGGGCTGGGTAGCGGTTTTGATGGGCCCCGCCACGAGTTCCCGCCCATCTATAGTTTCGACCCTCAACGGAGGGTCCACTGGAACCAAGGGGACTTTGTAATGGGCCACAAAGGCCTGGTCCATAAAGTTCGTGGTGGCCCCCCGAGTCCACCAGCGCGTGCACCTGGAGCCCCTCCGACCGGTTAACCAACAACACCCGGGTGTTCAAAATCAGGTGCCGAGGGGGCTCACAGTCCACAGCCGCCGACTCCGGCGGGGCATGGTCACGTGCCTGACCCAGAGTTTCCCCTAGGCCAGGCCTGGCCCGTTTCCCGGCTGGTCACACCGAGACTCCGGAACAAGCTTGAGCGGTCCACTCCGCTTCCGGGGACACGAGGCGGCAAAATGTCCCGCCTCGCCGCAATAGAGGCACAATCCCCCTTGATGTCTCCGCATCCGCTCCTGGGCCGTCAGTTGAGGTCTGGCTGCTCCGAGCTCCATCGGCTCCTCAGCCGTCGCCACAAAACGCTGTGTGGTCCGGAGCGCTGTCGGTGCGAAACGCGAGGGTGCCGACGCTGTTGATGGTTCCGGAAGAGCCTGACGGGGCCGTCGCCGTTGCAGGCGGGCGTCGATGCGCAGGCATTGGGTCACCAGCGCGTCGAGGGTTGGTGGCGCCTCCACACGAACCAGCTCGTCCTGCATCTCGTCGGAAAGGCCGTCCTGGAAGGCGTCCATCAGCGCCACCTCATTCCAAGCCAAATCCTGGCCTAGCAGTCGGAACTCTGCAATATAGTCCTGCAGGGGGCGCTTGCCTTGGCGGAGGTCCTTGATGCGCCTCGCTGCCGTCTGCACCCGGAGGGGGTCCTCAAACATGGTGCGCAGGTGTTGTAAAAAGCTCTGAAAGTCCAGGAGCAAGGGGCTATCTTGCAACAACAGGGGCGTGGCCCATCGGGCGGCAGTGCCAGAGAGGGAGCTGATAACAAATGCCACCCGAGCCCGGTCATCCGGAAAATCCTCCGGCCTCATCGCCATAAACAGTTGGCATTGTCCCAAGAAGGCCGGAAACATCTCCTGCTGCCCAGAAAACCTATCTGGCACGTTCACTGGGCATCTCGAACGGGGAGGGGGAGGAGGTGGAGCTGCAGGAGCATTTCCCAAAGCAAGTTGGGCAGTTAGCTGTGCTACTTGCTGTTGCAGAAGCTGATTGGCCTCCAGCATCTGCTGTATCTGCTGCTGCAGCTGTTGGTCCATCGTGGGTTAACGATGGAGTATGGGGTGACGAACAAGATGATCTGTCCCCGTCCCCACACACACACAAAACACAGCCAGCCGAGGGTTAAGGAAACACTTTGGAACGCACCCAGTTTTTATCTCCCACTTGGCAGCGATAGACACACCGTCTGCCAAGTGATTTTATTTCCACAAACAGAAAGCAAAGATACGAACGTTCACAAAAGTCCAAGCAGAAATAATATTCCTCCCAGCAGTTCCGGACGAGGCTTTAGTGACTACCCAAGGTTTACTTTGTTCGTCACAAAGATCCTTGACCACCACCCTCTATTATATAGTCTCTGGGGTGTGGTCCAGTGACTCAGTTCTAATCCCTAGCACGCCTCCTAAGCTGCTGCAAACGTTTATCGCGCCTTCGGAGGCATGCGTCCAGGAATGATGTTCCATTATCACTCTGATCCGAATCAGCTGTCTCCTCTCCCTCGGCCGGCACTTGAGACAATGCCAGAGGGGAGGGGCCTGGAGAGGGAGGCCTGGCTGACTCCTCTTCCTCATGCTCGGAGCTTTCTTCCTCCGATGGGAGAGGCTCAGAGGGCGGGGCCACAACATTGCCTTACAATCACAACTGAGCCCAAAATTTCTAATGCTCAGCGAGACAGTTGTTAAGTGGGGTTTGTCCCATTTTAAAACCTTTCTTGCCACAGTGATTGTTAATCATTGCAGTTGTAAATTAGTAAGATGATTGATAAGTGAATCTAGTTTCTCCATTGACATTGCTTGTCAGAAGGATCATGATGACATGATCCTGGGACACTGCAACTGTCATAAATATGAAGCGGTTGCCAAGCATCCGAATTTTGAACACATGACCATGAGGATGCTGCAATGGTCCTAAGTGTGAAAAACAGTAATAAGTCACTTTTTTTCAGTAACTTTGAATAAATAAATAGTATAGTATAGTTTACTTTATTGTCATTGCACATGGTACAACGAAATTAAACGCCGTCTTCAGTGTACATTATAACTATAAAAGTAAAAACACAAACGGTACATCCTTTACATTCTATATAATTGAAATTGAAAACCCGATATTGCGCTATACCAGGGGTCTGCAACCTTAAATATTCAAAGAGCCATTTGGATCCATTTCCCACAGAAAAGAAAACACCGGGAGACCCTTCCCGTGCCTGACTATTTCTTGAAAGGCCACAAAACTAGCATATGTAGTTGAATTAAACGTTCTGTTTCCTTCTGAAATTTTTCTTTTCTTGGATTTATCTATGGTTGCCCTACCGGGAGTTGAAAAGCTCAATAAATCGCGTGCTAGCGGGTGACGCACATTGGTGGTTGTGACGCATATTTTGAGTGGCAGGGAGCCACAGCAGAGGAGTGAAAGAACATGCGGCTCCAGAACCGCAGGTTGCTGACCCCTGCACTATATCATAGAATTCAATAGGGTTATTGCCCTGGGATAGAAGGAGTTTTTCAGTCTACTGAAGCCTTATCCTTGTTTTTATTGACCTGTACCGTCTGCCAGATGGTAATAGTTCAAAAAAAGGGTGCCCAGGATGAGATGGATCTTTAAGAATGTTTTGAAGTTTCTTAAGGCAGCGGGAGCTATAAAGCTCTTCCAAGGAGGGGAGAGGGCAACCAATGATCCTCTGAGCAATGACGTTGACCCTCTGGAGTACTGTCCTATCTGCCACTGTGTAATTGGCAAACCATAAACAGATGCTGTAAGTTAAAATACTCTCTATGGTGCAGCGGTAGAAGGCCACCAGCAGTTTTGAAATGCTTGAAATGGTTGCAAGTCAAGGACTACCTGTACAGCAGATGAAATTACAGCAATGTATGTGATAAAAATATATTGGTTAACCCACTGTCAGACCTGCTGCACCTTAAACGTTGCAATAGAAATGATCCTTGGCTCCATTTGTTGAGAAAGATATAGTTTTATTACAAGTCAAGTGCATTTGAAGTAGTGCATAGCCAGAATTGAGAATCGCATGCCAAAATCACTACCTTCCCTCCCCAATGACCAAAAAGTTTAAGCAAGACATTTTCAGAAGGGTCACTTCAAGAGTAGGTTGGTATGCAGCTGTATTCTTCTCCCAGTCAGGTGACTCTGAAACAGCATTCAGTGGAGATACAGCAAGCAGCTTTGGGGGGTGGGGGGAATACAGCAGTTATTCCCACTTTCCCTAAGCAGCAGTTCCTTTCACTTTCCTCAAGCATCCCCCCTCTCCATAGTTCATGGCAGATTGTTACTGAATGTATCAAAGCACAAGCAAGTGTGAGGTGGCAGCTGACACCCACATAATTCCCTAAGCCTGTGATGGCGAACCTATGGCACATGTGCCACAGGTGGCATACATAGCCATATCAGTGGCCACACCAGCTCAGCTCTGGCGTGCGCCAGCCAGCTGATTTTCGGGCCTTCTGGGCCCACCAGAAGTAGAGAAACAGGCTGTTTCCTGCCTCTGGAGGGCCTGGTGGGGGGGCGTGGGAAGAAGTTCTGGAGCTGAGGACAGCAAAAAACGTCACTTCCTGTCCCACCGGGAGTTGGGAAATGGGCCGTTTTAGGCCTTTGGAGGGCCTCCAAGGGAGTGGGAAAGGCTGTTTTCGCCCTTCCCAGGTAAATAGAGAGATCTAGAACGAGGTAAGAAAGAAAAACGGGCCTACAGGGCCATTGCGTGCCAGGAGCGGGGGGGAGGGGAGGTTGCACACGCATGCACAGTGCAGGGCGCATAGAATTATCAGTGTGGGCACGCACACGTGTGACCCTCCCCCAACCCCCCTCCCCTGGCACACGATGGCTAAAAGGTTAGCCATCAGTGCCCTAAGATGTTAATTTAGTAACATGGTTGTTAAGTGAATCAAGCTTCCCCATTGATTTTGCTTGTCAGAAAGTTGCAAAAGGTGATCACATGACCCCAGGATACTGCAACAGACATAAATATGAACTAGTTGCCAAGCAACTGAATTTTGATCATGTGACCATGGAGATGCTGCAACAGTAGTAAGTGTGAAAAATGGTCATAGGTCACTTTTTAAAAATGCTGTTGTAACTTTGAATGGTCACTAAATGAACTGTGGTAAGTCGAGGACCATGTGTAGTGTGATAGAGAAAGATTTTACAGCACAGTGCCATTGCTTTCTGATATATGTGAGCAAGAAAGACATGTACAGAAATGATGCAGTCTTTTCCAGCATGGAAGAACTCGGAATTCCCTCCTTATACAGTAAAGAATTTAGCACTATCTAACTGTAGTGCAACATCGAAACCTACTGTAAATTTTTTCCCCCTTCCATTTAGTCATGTCCAATTTTTGGAGATTGCCTGAACAATTCCTGTAGTTTTCTTGGCAAGGTTTTTCAGAAGTGGTTTGCCATTGCCAAATTCCTGGGGCTGAGAGAAAGTGACTGGCCCAAGGTCACCCCACTGGCTCTGTGCCTAAGTGGAACTAGAACTCATGGTCTCATATTTTGCAGCCCGATCCCTTAACTACTATATTTATTTATTTATTTATTTATTTTTATTTATTTTTAAATTTGTATACCGCCCTTCTCCTTGAGGACTCAGGGCGGTGAACAGCCAAGTAAAAGCATAAACTACAAACATTAAAATACAATTAAAAAGATATATATAAATTTGGCCCCATGATTAAAAACAATAACAAATAATTAAAAACATTTTAAAAAGTCTTAGGCCAGCCTGGCTTGCTGAAAAAAGAAGGTTTTAAGGGCATGGCGGAAGGCACCAAGGTCTTGGATTCTCCTTACCTCTGGGGGCAGCTGATTCCAGAGGGTAGGTGCCCCCACAGAGAAGGCCCTCCCCCTGGGGGTCACCAGCCTACATTGTTTGACTGACGGCACCCCGAGGAGGCCCTCTCTGTGGGAGTGCACAGGTCGATGGGAGGCTGTCGGTAGCAGCAGGTGGTCTCGAAGATAACTAGGTCCTATGCCATGGAGCACTTTAAAGGTGATAACCAATACCTTGAAGTGCACCCGGAAGACCACTGGGAGCCAGTGCAGCTCACGCAGGAGAGGTGTTGTATGGGAGCGCCATGCGGCTCCCCTGACTACCCATGCGGCCGCATTCTGGACCAGTTGGAGTTTCTGGGTGCTCTTCAAGGGGAGCCCCATGTAGAGAGTGTTGCAGTAGTCCAGGTGAGAGATGACGAGGGCATGAGTGACTGTGCACAGGGAATCCCGATCAAGAAATGGCCGCAACTGGCAGATCAGGCGAACCTGACCAAAAGTCCCCCTGGCAACAGCCGTCAGGTGCCATCGCTGACTATTGGGGATGAATCTTTGCCCCCCACAGAGAGGGCTCTCAATCTGGGTGTCCTCCTGGACACACGGCTGTCTTTAGAAGAACATATGACGGCCGTGGCCAGGGGGGCCTTTTATCAGGTCCGCCTGATTCGCCAGTTGCAGCCCTTTCTGGATCGGGACGCCCTGCGCACAGTCACTCACGCCCTTGTCACCTCCCGGTTGGACTATTGCAATGCTCTCTACATGGGGCTCCCCTTGAAGAGCATTCGGAGGCTCCAACTGGTCCAGAATGCGGCCGCACGGGTGGTTATGGGTGCAACCCGTTGCGCCCACATGACACCCCTCCTGCGCGAGCTGCACTGGCTCCCAGTGGTCTTCCGGGTGCGATTCAAGGTGTTGGTCACCACCTTTAAAGCGCTCCATGGCATAGGACCTGGGTACCTTCGAGACCGTCTTCTGCCACCAATAGCCTCCCACAGGCCAGTCCGCTCCCACAGAGAGGGTCTCCTCAGGGTGCCATCGGCCAAGTCATGTCGGCTGGCAACACCCAGGGGGAGGGCCTTCTCTGTGGGAGCCCCAGCCCTGTGGAATGAACTGCCCCCGGAAATTCGTAAGATTTCTGACCTCCGGGTATTTCGCTGCGCACTCAAGACCCTATTGTTCCGCCAGGCTGGGTTAGCAACATAATTTTTAATTGGATGTTTTAAATTTTTGGGGTTTTAAATTAAGCCAATTATTTAATATTTTTTAATTATTTTAATTCGATGTCTATTCTGTTTTTAAATAGGCTGTACACCGCCCTGAGTCCTTCGGGAGAAGGGCGGTATAGAAATAAAATTATTATTATTATTATTATTATTATTATTATTATTATTATTATTATTATTATTATTATATCCAGGAGGACTCCCAGATTGCGAGCCCTCTCCGAGGGGGCCAAAGCTCGCCCCCAATAGTCAGTGATGGAGTCAACTGACTATATCGGGATGCCGGGAACCACAGCCACTCAGTCTTGGAAGGGTTGAGCTTGAGCCTGTGTCTCCCCATCCAGATCCGCACAGCCTCCAGGCACCAGGACATCACTTCAAGGGCATCGTTGGGGTGGCCTGGGGTGGAGATGTACAGTATCAAACTGGCTCTGTAAAAATTAGACATGTTAATAAATTCATGGAAGTGTAGTTTATGCAGTAGTTAAAATAACCAAGTGCCATAATTTCTTTGCCATTTTTAGTCTATACAAGGAGCGTATTTGAACAGCTGCACAATTGTTCTTGTTGGGTGGAGTGGGAGTAGAATAAAGGCAGAAGGTTGGGTGGAGAGCTACTGTCCACAACCTGTTTGCGAGTCAATAAGTAGACACTAGCTGGTAATATTTCTTTTCCTATAAGAAACTTTAATTATATGCAGTTCTTTAGATTTTAGCAGGCAGCAGTGACTTGCTTTTTCTAAGTTGAATGGAAAATTAAATGTGTGGGGAGGCGAGAGGACAAGAACATAAAAGAATGGGGCGGTAGAAAACACATATCCTGGGATTTCAAGCAGAAGAAGAAATGCCAAAATATTCTGACTTCAGTATAAAAAAAATAAACAAGTAACTAAGGCAGCAATCCTATAGGGCCCTTGGAAAGTAAGGCAATTTTCACACACATAACAATTCTACAATAATAATAATATTAATATTAATATTATTATTATTATTATTATTAATAATAATAATAATAATACACAGTGCTTTTCTTCCCATGTTGTTGTTCTGGTATCAGCAGAGGGGAGAAGGGAGACCTGAGAATAAACTGGAGTAGATCACCAGAAGCTCTGGAGCTTCCTAATCCTCCAAATCTCATCAGGAGGGGGATTATTGTAAATCAGTCTTTGAACTACTTTGAACCCCTGTTACTGCTTGCAATGGAAGTCTTTACTATCTTGCTTTCTACTGACAGGTAGCAGGAAGACTGCTAACGTTGATAATGGCTCCATCAGGGCAAGGAGGATTTCTCTGAAAGAACCGGAATGCAAGTTAGAAAATCCATCATGTAAACATAGTAAAGCAGTGTATTTATAGTACACTGACATGGATTTTGTAACCTTAACCCAAGTGCCATCATACAAATTTAGCTATGCAATATCCTAGTACCATTGTCAGAAACCAGATTGGATAATCAGCAAAAAATTCTGATCTTTGGAAGATGGTTTTAAGTCTGGAGCCTTGGTGGCACAGTGATTAGAATGCAATATTTCAGGCTAACTCTGCTGACTGCCTGGAGTTCGATCCTGACCGGCTCAAGTTGACTTGGCCTTCTATACTCTGAGGTTGATAAAATGAGGACCCAGATTGTTGAGGGCAATATGCCGATATTTGCAAACCACTCAGAGAATGCTGTAAAGCACTATGGAGTGGTATATAAGTGCTATTACTATTGCTATTGCTAAGTCTGTGAAATCTGAAGTACTAAGAACAGTGGAAGCATCTTTAAACGAATGAACATGGACAATATATACACACACAGAGACACACAAGTGTGTGTGCGCGCGCACACACACACGAAACGAGATAGCTGCTTTACTAAAGAAAAATATATAGCATAATCATTCTTGTTCTTTTCATCTCTTTGACCTTGAACTAAATCTGTGTAGTAGAATAAAAGGTTCAATGCTGTATCCTTTCTTTGTTCTGCTGCCCAGAGTTGTTTGAGGGATTTAGATTTTAGGAATTTTGATTATTGCATTGTCTGGATTCATAAGGTGATAAGAACTTAGCGACACCCCAAATTTCACACATACTGAATGTTCTGGAGCAGTTCTTGGTTTAAAAAAAAATCAAGATGCACATCTAAAAAGTGTATTTTAAGAAAATTATATTTCAAAATACTCATTTTGAAATATTTTTAATTGTGCCACAAATAAAACCAAGTGGATACATATGTAAGATAACTAAGCAAATACAGGTTTGGAACATTTGCTAATTCTTAATAGGGACATATTTGTATCTGATCAGAAAAATAAATGAGAAATCCCTTTGCCTGGCACATGGTTTAATAATTGTATTTTTCATCTGCCGTTTTATTAATTAATGTAGGGACAGATTGCATCACTTGAAATGGAACTGCAGTGCCACTCCTAGAAGTCATACTTGTAAGCACTTTCCCATTCAGTGGAATTTTAATTAACAAACACACCTATATTTGTATTGCAAAATGTGCTATATTGCAATGGCAATTTCTAATAAAGTGTACAATGAGCTACTTTATTTGTTGCATTTGAAGAACATCATTTATTAAAAATTGCCATTACAATGTACCATATTTTACAGTAAAATGTATGGTATGTGCAAATAAGGGGAAATTATTTACAGTTATTTCAACTAACTTATAAATAAAATTTATTTTTGATAGTTCAATTAAAATATGCCATAAAAAGCGAACCAATGAGGGAGGAGATACCATTATTTGTTGCCAGTGAATAAAAATAATCATAAGTACACATATATACTGTATATATCAATTTGTTGCGTATATAAATGTGAAGTAGAATAGGTTAAAAATGACCTATTTTTAAAAAGCATATAAGCCTCCAGATCTTTGAACTGCAGTTTATAACTTCCTTTAAAAAACTTTATTTTTATTATTCCAATTTATATAGCTGCCCATCTCAGAGATTGCTGAGTTGGTTGAGAGATGGAGGGCCATTAGTTCAAACTGTCTATTATCCCAAATAGCAGGATACAAAAAAAAAAAAAAAAACAGATTTAAGTTTACAGAAAAGTGGCTGAATGTTTGGAAAAAATGTTAGGAAAAAGTAGAAAGAAACAATAAAAGCAGTTCTGTAAACTGACACTTATCCAGAGTATCAGGGGTGTCTGCAGCAGAGGTGGGTTCCACTTACTTTTACTACCGGTTTGCAGCGGGATCGCATGCACAGATCACCAATGATGACGTCGTGCCAGGTGGGCGGAGCCTCCCACCGGTTTTACTATCGGTTCTATAGAACCGGACAGAACCGGGTGCAACCCACCACTGGTCTGCAGAGAGAGTATAGAAGAAGTTAGGTTGGTGGCACACCATGGATCCAAGCCTTGTCCTTTTTTATATGCATGTAAAAAGGGGTGGGGCTTTGATTACATGGGTGTGGTCGTCATCTTGACTTTTTGATCCCACTGCAGAGAGTAAGATCCATTGAACTATCATCTGAATAATTATGCATAGGCTAGATTAATTTAAACCAAGTCCCTTTAACCAGAGACCTATGGTAAAATAACTGTATTTTTGATAACTCTATCTAAGCGAGGTATCTAATAGAATTCTCTACACCATCACTGCAGTCCCTTGAATATTTAAAAGAAATATGACTGTCAAACATAATTATTATTCAGATTTGTACTGTACATGTTTTTGTGATGGAAATAAATACACAGTGCTCATTTCACCATTATACATTAAGATGGACAGGGGACAGAGGAAGAATAGAAATCAGATGCTTCTGAAATTCCTTTTGAAAAAGGAATAGCTGTTAACGCCTTTGTCTCGAAATCAATCCTGTTTCAGCAAATTGTGTAAGCAAAGGGCAACCCAAGCAGCTTTTTAAATGGCCAGGAATGAAATTGCCATCCCCTCCTGAGCAGCAAGCCTAGAGAGGATGAAAAGTAGGTAAAAAGAGTCCCCAGGCAAAGGAATGTGCCTGTAGGACTAATATCCAAATGGGCTACCACAATGTAAATGGAGCCCTGCTGAGACTTATGAATGAGGGCAAGTCAGCAATAGGCTCTTGCTTTGCACAACACATTTTCACAAGCACCCCTACAATCCATGGGTGTTGCATGCAACAAAAGATCACAAAGCCTTTGAATTCACAGCATGCAGCCTACATCTGCTACAGGATAACATTTGAGTTTAAAAAAAAAAAAACCCAACAGCAACAAAGATGAGGAAAGAAAATAGCTTTCTTTCTAAGCAAAACTATTTTGTAGGATAGCCTGATTGAAGATTTTCACACTTGGGATATATATATATATATACTGTATATATATATAAAGCTTCAGGAGCACTTTATTTTTTCTCTATCTCAGATCTTACAATCAGAAAAAAAGAGATTTTTAAGTAACTTGGATGTCTGAAAGCTGTGCGCTCATCAATGAAATGACCTTGACTCAGAAAAGAAAGGAAATATGGGGCTAAAATCTGTTCTAGAAAGCTGTCATTTATTATTACAGAGGACAATATTAGATGTGCATTGTACCCACTTCATCAGCAGCATCATTAGTCAGACTCAAGCGGGGGCGTTCCCTCATTAAAATCATATTCATTGAGAATGATAAATGAGCATATTTGTTAGGATCATTTTATGCAATATACACAATATAGAACTTCCTTTTACTCCTTTATTTATTTTTGCAGTTAGTCCACAAAGAGTTTTAGATAACGGAGAAGCTGGCATAGCATATTGTGAGCAGGAAAGCCACTTCTAGTTGTCAAAAAAGAAGAAAAATATCGCAAACAAAGGAGAAGGAAGCAAGGGAAGAGAGTTTTGAATAAAATCTATATATGCCAACTTACATGCTACAAGGTATCTTTAGAGAGAAAAGTGGGAATATTATCACCTAACATTAATGTATTTTCCAGGTGATAAGTATTGATAAGATTTACCTATAGCTCAGACTTCAACTGAACATTGAAACTGCTTGAAACATCTTGCAGTGTTGGCAATGAAGCCAAATATTTGAAATGTTAGTAGATATTTTCTCATTGGAGTAATTCAAGCTAAATTTGGATAACGGGGTGCATGGATCATCTACAGTCTGATTTCCATCATTAGCCTGATCATTAGAATGGATTTAGAAAATCAGCTAGAATCTATTTTTTATTTATTTGGATTGAAGCATCATACAGTACTACTATATAACTGTTTTGATGACTTGTTTTGACATTGAATTATTTACCTTTGTAAGTGATTTGGACCACGGGTGGGCTCTCCTTACCTTTACTACCGGTTCGCAATGGGACCACACGTGCACGGTTGCTTCGCTCGCACATGTGCGTGCTTCTGCGCATATGCAGAATCTTCTGCGTATGCGCAGATCATCCATGATGATGTTGTGGCGGGTGGACAGAGCCTCCCGCCGGTTTTACTGCTGGTTCTATAGAACCGGACCCAACCGGGAGCAACCCACCACTGATTTGGACTAACTTGAAAGATCACTTCTAACTCAATCATCCTATAAATCTTTGTTTGTAGACTTCAGCAATGGGGAGGATAGCATTATGATTCCTGTCATTACATTCATTCTATCTTTAAAGGCCTCCTCATAATCCATTTCTTTCTATATGTAGCAACTTTACATTTCTTTTCAAATACACCAACAGGGAAAGCAGCATCCAATGTTAGTTTTTTCCCCCCTCCAAAAAAAACAAAACAAAAACAAAAACAAAAAAAACCACCTTTGATGGTTGATAAATCAACTAAAGGCAGTAGAAGAAAGAATAACGAAAATAGATTGTATATCAACAGGTTCCAATGTCACCTCCATTGGCAAGGTAACAAATCTATTTTGCTGGCTTACAGTTTTAACACTTTACCCAAGAAATAATCCTTAGAACAGTATAAATTGGCATTATTAATAAATCTGCAGGATATATATTTTAGCTTAATATTTATCCCTTGCACCAGTTTCACCATCCTGAAGAAAAATAATTAAAATAGAAACCAACACTAAATGTGCATTTTTGTTACTAAAAACAGAACTAAACCTAGGGGTTAGAAATAGCTAATACAGATGAGATCATGTTGTATATTCTGTGTAAGATTTATTTCTAGCTATGTATTTTCTGTGGAATTTATTTGAACTATTTTGTTTCTCATGTTACTCAGGAAACTATTGGGTATGAAGACTATGTTGAATGCGTGAACCTACAATATTATAATTGGCTTAGTCTTTCAATGAATAAAACTAATTTATGGAACCTACTGTAAACCTGCATAGCATGAAAAATGGGACAGCAGTTCAATGGAATAGGAGCAGGACCAATGGAGTAGATTTGTGTGTTCAGTATAACATGAAAATGAGTCTACTCAGAAGCAAAATATTATGGCTGAACAATGTTTTGGATCTGGCTAAGAATAAGTGTTTCAGGTACAGGACACCACAATGCAATACTGTATTTATTAAAGCAATTTTCTCTGTTTTCAGGATCATACAGCTGCAATTAAAACTTCCCTGTGGCAGCTGCATGATTTTGGAATAGCTGCATGGCTGTTTTAATAAGATGCAGATTGATGGTGCATTCATGTTCTCTCATGTTTCTAAACATCTCTTCCAAACTGAATCTAAAGCATTGCATACCCCTACAAAGTTCTGTGCATGCATTTGGAGCCCACTGATTAAGAAGAGTAACAATTGTATCCATACATAGAGAGAGCAATTATACTATATGTATTTTATGTACAGGAGCTATTTAGACGAATTGGGACAAATGGATACCATTTTCCTCCTTTGTCCACACTTTCAATATAACATATGTTGCAACTCCTAAATTCCATTCAAGAGACTATACTCTTAAAACAAAGACTTATCTGCATCAATATGTTCCTAGAAATCTGAAGAGGACCAGTATGCAATATTACTTTATGTCAAAAAGCAAGTAAGCAATGACTTCTTCCCAAGCCAAAATGTATAGAACAAAATGTTGAGAACTTCCATATTTGCAGCTGATCGAGCCAAAGGAATACACTGAAGTAACTCTTAACACCATTTTGTTCTCCTCAGACTGGCATCCGAAGTGCATACCTACTACATGACTGTGCATAAGCAGCCTAGCACTAGTAATACATTTATAGCAAGCAGTTTTCTTGCTATGCTAAGCAAGATTTTATTGTTACTGTGCAACAATTTTAAAAAGTGTCTCTGATACACTTGAAGTTAGTCTTAATATCCCTCTTTATTGGTTTTTCTTGATCAACCTGCTCTCTTTGGGACTAAAATGAATTAAATTGTGTCTCCATCTGGTTGTTAATAGCAGACGCAGAAATACATAGGAATGTGTGCTCCACCTGAAGCAGAGATGTTTTCTGAAGCAAGGAGTTTCCTGATGCTCCAGAGCAGGGGTGAAATCCAGCAGGTTCTAACAGGTTCTGGAGAACCAATAGTGGAAATTTTGAGTAGTTCGGAGGACCGGCAAATACCACCTCTGGCTGGCCCCAGAGTGGGGTGGGAATGGAGATTTTGCAATATCCTTTCCCCAGGAGGGGAGGGAATGGAGATTTTACAGTATCCTTCCCCTGGAGTGGGGTTGGAATGGAGATTTTGCAATATCCTTCCCCTGCCACGCCCACCAAGCCACGCCCACAAAACCGGTAGGGAAAAATTTTGGATTTCACCCCTGCTCCAGAGCAGTTAGAATATTTTGACACTTGCAACACACCAAAGCTGGTCATCTCTATTTGCCTAGATGATTATCAAAAAGTGGATTGTGACTACAACATGGTAAAGATAACTCTGGCACGATCCTGTATAATTTCACAATATTTGAAAATCAGTATAGATACCATCACCAAATACAGCTGAAATTGGCCATAGAACTTGACACTGGAAAAAGGGGAACCAAGGATGAAACATAACCATGCACCTTGTTCTCTAACCATTTGAGCTATTTTCAAATGTATTATATAGAACAGTAATCAAATCTTAAGAATAATTATGGGACATTTTTTTAAAAAAGAGATATGAAAGTCCTGACTTGTAATTTATAGCTTCAAATGAATTTGAATTGAGCCCAGAAATCTATAATAGATTCATTTAGATTATAGTGAACCAAGATTTCTATAAATTTGAACATGTTTGAACATGCAGTGGGGTTTATGAGATGCAGTTTTCTTGGGATGAATAAATATTGAACTCAAAATACTGATTTAGTGGTCCCACTTTTTTGATTCTTTGTGGAGGATCTTGTCTTTTTTACTCTCTCTCCAAAACTATTAATAGCTGTACAGAGTATTCAGCCACTAGATGTCTCTATATGCTACACCAAACTTCAGAATCAGGGAAGGTGAAGTTTACAATCAACAATAGAGGACAAGTTGTGGGTTAGATTGCTGAATGCTTGTTCTTTTGCAAAGCTGTTTTGTTTTAGTGAGTAATGTCTTCTTTGTCAATTGCAACCCAGCTTTTATTTTTGGTATTTGCTCTTTGTTATCCTCTTGAGATGATTATAATTTACAAAGCTAGCTGGATTATAACAATTAGTAGCATAATGCATATACAATGGGCTGTATTTCAAGGTAAATAAATATTGTACAGCAGCATTTCTGATATCTTATTGGATAAAATCTTGTCTATACTCCAAAATATATAAAATATTGGGGGGGGGTAGGCATGGTGGCTCAGTGGTTAAGATACTGGGCTTGTTGGCTGGAAAGCTGACAGCCCAGGTTTGAGACCTCAGTGCCATGCAACAGGGTGAGCTCCCATCCTCGTCCCAGCTCCTGCCAACCTAGCAGTTTGAAAGCATACAGATGTGAGTAGATAAATAGGTACCACATTGGTGAGAAGGTTACAGCACTCAGTGATGTCATGCTGGCCACATGACTGTAGAAATGTTTGAACAGAATGGGTCAATGGCCTTGAAATGGAGATGAGCATCTCCCCATATAGTTGGCAACAACTAGTGGAGTAAAATCCACAGGGACTCCTTTATCTTTTGCTTACAAAATATATACATATATGCTGGTTCATCAAATTCTGCTTTGTTCAATACCTCTTATCTGTTCCATCATGGCTGCTTACCAAGTCTTTTACAAATCCCCTTCTCTGAGTACTGTCACTCTCAAAGAGAAAAAGTGCAAAGAGAAAAGGTGGTGGTATCTGTATTAGGCAAGTATTTTGATTGACATCCTTTTTATTATTATTTATTTATTATTTATTTAGTTGCAAGCAAACAATTTCCAGAAGAATATATTTTTTGTTGGCTTTTGGTGGTCAAGCATACCATAGTGAAGAATGTGCTGTAACATTTGTGAAATGCTGTATTTATTTTTTAAGATATTCACCTTGGACATTGAATTCGTTATTTCTGTGGATCTTTAAGCTCCAAAGCTTTAAAGAATTAGAGACAACTAAGACATTGACATCATGAGGCTTCCATTAATAGAACTTTTGTATGAACTTCTCTATTTTTCTCCGCTTTGTATTTAACACCTTCCCATCTGATGCGTCAATGGATAGACAAGTAAAAAATAAATAAATAAAGGATTACAGTTACACTGTCACAAGGACTTGAAAAAGAAAATCTGGTGGAATTTTTGCCAGTTTTGTTTACTATTTCACTTTTTTAAATCTATGAGCTGATTTAAAAAATACACAAACCAGCTTTTCTTAGGTGAATGTGTAAAACGAATAAATAGATAAGCTGGGTCTTTCATAATTGTACCAATAAATTTGGATGCATGTGTTGCAGAGATGGTATTCAGCAGGTTCTGACCAGTTCTGGAAAACCAGCAGCGGAAATTTTGAGTAGTTTGGAGAATCGGTAAATACCACCTCTGACTGGCCCTGCCTCCATCTATTCTCTACCTCCCGAATCCCACCTGATCAGGAGGAAATGGGGATTTTGCAGTAACCTTCCCCTGGAGTGGGGTGGGACTGGAGATTTTACAGTATCCTTCCCCTGCCACGCCCACCAAGCCTTGCCCACCAAGCCACACCCACAGAACCGGTAGTAAAAAAATTTGAATCCCACCACTGATGTGTTGGTATGCCCAGCCATCACAATTTACTGCTGTATCTTTTTTTAAAAAAGAGTCCAGCAGTCCAGGATGAAATAGCAACCAGTGAGCAGAGAGGAGGAAGCATTCCTGCCATAGTGCATAGTAACCAATTGGAGTGGGAATGTTTGCATAGAATGCACAATAGATAAATGGAACAATAGATAAATGGAACAACACTGCTTGAGAAGTTGGAACCTTCTACTTTCAATATGGTACAGGCAAAGGACAGGCAGAGATTGCCTTCTTTGTTGGCTGGGGCAAGTAGGGGACAAGCAACACTGTTTTTTCCCACCTGTGAGAAATTATTAGCATCTTCTACTTCAGGCGACCTCATCATGCAGATCAGAACCTAATCTTTCAAAAGTAGCCTGAAGCCAACTGATTATTAACTTCACTTCCATCAGCCATGAAACACTAGTATAAGAGAGAACTCTAAGCCATCAAGACCATCATTCTTCTCCTGACATTGAAAGGCCCCGTGAAATAGGAACTGGGGGGCAGGAAGAAACTCTCCCCACTCCTCACCTCACTCTCCTCTCAGGGGGGAAAATGGCCTTCTCGCAGGAGCTGCAGCAATACAAACAAATAAACAGCAGAAATTAAATATCAGCGGATACTGCATGATCAAGTTCACGGAGAATCTGAACTGGTCCAGTGTCATTCCTTTAAGTAACACATGGTTAAATAAATTTTGGATAACACAGCTCAAGTGATTGCAACCGATGTAGATTTATGTTCCCAGATCTAATCAAGTACTGTAGTATAAAAATACCAAGGTCCTAGTTTATGTATTTCATAGTGGCTTCTAATAGCTTATTTAGATCCAAAGTAAGCAATGGTCTCATAAAAGCAATTAGATGCATGTCTCTTATAAATTAGCTCTCCTTGCTTGAGTGCATTATTAATGGATATTAAAACATATTGGATTCACTGGTTGTGTTCTGTTACATTACAGGCCGTTCCACCTTTCCAGCTGAAAAGTGTTACATGGAAAATGACTCTATAGAGATTTGGAAAAATTCTTGTGTAAAACTATACAATATCATTTCATGAAACTTTCATAGGCTACTAGAGTAAATCTTGTTGTGTTTCTTATGCTGCAGCACTGCTGATCATACTTTCATACTGCACCCAAAAAAATAATTCTCACATTTACAGAAAAACTTTATGGAACACCACTAATTCATTTTCATTTTCCATTCACTGTTCTTTACACCTTAGCTTTATGCACTTTAATTCAGCACAATAGATGAACCAATGAATTAAATAAATAAGACTACTGAAACATAGCACTTCCTTGAAATTAGAAGTCCGTCTAATATATGTGAACATTCATAAGTGAGCAAAAAAAAAAAATCTAGCTGTGAATGAATGTAAGGGGGAAAATTCTCACCCATTATAGTATTTTTCAGCTATTAACTAGTTTCTTACAAGAAGCTAGTAGTGTATTATAAACTCATAATCCCATCAAGAGATCTGGTGACAACCAAAAATAAATAAATAAATCCAGAGTTGTGAAATAAAACCAAGTTCTTTATTACACTACTGTTCCCAGGGGGTAATATAACACTTTAATTATGGTCATTTCAAGATTATTATTTAGCATTACTACAAAGACAACTCTCATTAGGTTCAGTTTTCAACCTCTTTCCGATATATGTTCCAAATCCATCTGTTTTAGAGCATAATTTACAGGAGATAATTGGTGCAATAAAGTAGGGTGTAATAAAAATAAATTTTACCATCATATAAATACTGAATCCAATTTCTATATTTAAAATGTTTATAATTTTAAAAACTCACTTAAAATATTTTATTCACTGTAGACTACTATGCAGATGTGAGCTTCTTTTCTATATCAATAATGTCATATCCCTGAAAAATAAACACTTTTTGACTATTCTTAGTCCTTACAATAGAGAAAATCATCTCCAGCATCTTTTGGGAGAGGAGGCAAGAGTTAACTTATTTAATTTAAGAGTTACATTGGTATCAGTCCAATACAGATCAGATTTGTTAATATAAAGGCTAGGATATCCACTCTGAGGAAGATGTGGGGGGAGGCTGTTCAAAAATGTGAAAAATAAATAAACATAATTCCTATATTTTCAAAGGACATGCAGTATGATAGATGTTCATCTATGGAGGTTCCTGAAACACAACTTTTATATGCTGAATGTCTGTACTATTGTTAAAGGCACAGAGAGCCTGTTTATGCAATTGATCCCATTTCCTTTTGTGAAAGTCACGCAAATGAATGAGACCTTTGCACAACTAGGCAATCAAAGTATAGGCTGCAATTCACATAGATCTTTGAACTGTACAAAGGTTTATTGTATTCAGGCATAACAAGGGAACTTCCAATGCACCATTTTCTCTGTTCCCCAATCCCTCTGAAGAATTTTGAAGCTGACTTGCAATCACCTTCCCTCCTGCCAAGCTACAGAGATTATTTCTAAACCGTCAGTAGGAGAGCACTAAGAAGGTTGTTCAAATAATACCCCACTGCAGGTTCTTCAATAATAAAAATATATGTATCCTGAAATGTAAATGACTAGAGTCACACTTAACCTACGTTGATGTAATGGAAAAGTTATTCCTAAACATCCAAATTGCCTTGCCACCTTTCCCTCATTGCATTAATGAATCTGCCACATGTCTGCCCAGTGAATTATCCCCCAGGGTTTACAAGCCACCCCCAACACAGAGCAAACCTTTCCTGCTTTTCCTCTGCAGTGCTTTGTCCTGCTTTGCTTTGCAGTCCATAGGCTGGGAGTCAAAAGGCTGCAACGTGGAGCCAACCTCTCCAAATGAAAAACCAAGAATGAGAATCATGTATCTGAACATGCCATCCGATGCACAGTATGTTAGCAAAAATAATGCATTTTTTTCCTGTTGTTTATTTCATTGCCATACATTTCTTACATTTACCACCAAATTACAGAAGGAGTCATATGAATTCCAGGTACAGATCCAAAGTTTCCTTACATGTCATCAGGCTCAGTAAAAATCTCCAAAGGAGAAATGATGGCAAAGAATCCAAGAGCAGAGAAGAGTTTTCCCAGTGATCAAATGGACCAACCACAAGCTTTGCAGAACTGAAGCACTAGAAAAATAAAGATATAGCAAGGTTGCAAGATATGGGTTTGGCTTCAGAAAAAGGAAAAAGGAAGTGATCTAAAGAGTGCATAAGCTTGTGGGATACGGAATATTAACTGAACCATAGTTAGTGTCAGGCAGGAAAGACCAGGTCCATATGTCAAAGTTCAATTAAACTGATTTATTGCTAAAAGTCTATGCACGAGAATCTTCTCAACTAACCGTCAGCACCTGGTTAGAGTTAGACTAGAGTCAATGGCATCCAAGAAAGGGGGGGGTAGATTTAGTTTGCTTGTGGCTACAAAGGGATTCTAGGCTGATTCCCCTTTTTCACTCCACCCCCAGGCTCTGCCATTCCTTCTCCTACAATTACTGTATGCAGCAGTAATGGTACTTAGGATGACCACCAGATGGCAGCAAAGAGATATAGAAACCTCCAACACTTTGCAGCCCAGATTTGACAGATTTAACCATGGTTTAATGAATTAGTCCAATTTCTTGAATTCACACAATCCAGTGGACCACAAGCTAACCAACTTGATTTTAACATTTACATTCATTTACTTATATTTTGCATTTCTGAGCCATCCATTTCCTTCAAAGAGATGCTTTACTTCATGTTTAATCACTGTTCACTAAATTAAACTAAATTGCCTTGATGAACATAGAACCATATTCTAATGATATGACCTTCCTCTGCATTATACAAGTAATATGGTGGACTAATATTTGACTTGGTGTGTTATGCATGACCAAGCTAAATGCAATACTATGTAAATAGCAATTCTGTTGCCAGTTTTTTAAATTGAATACAAGCAGACATGGGAACAGCAGATTTATAACCTTAGGAGGGAAGTAAAATGTTTTAACCCTTCAGTTTTACCCTGATCCTAATCCAGTCCGATTCACATACTGGCTGTTTGTTTTAGAAAGAAAATCTCCCTCTAACCCAATGGAAATTTGCTTTCCAGTTAAAAACAGCTGGTAAAAAAGAACAGATCTGATTTAAGGCAGAATTACAGCAAGAGAAGTATGGCTAAAATCCTATTTTCTCATTAAGGTTGTAATCCAGATTAGCAGACCTGTGCCTGCTCTTTACACAAATATTGCAAACAATGAATTACCCATTTGGGTCACGTTTGATTTGATATCTGCTCAGAAGCTGTGGAAAGCAGGAAGCGAAAGGCAGAGATTTTGAAGCATTTAGAGCTAGAATGAATATAAACCATTCTGTATACATTGTACATATTGCAAATTTTCTAAAGTGATTTGGAAGAAATAACTTAAAAAAACAGTGGGACTGAGACTTTTGCACAACTGCAGGTTCCATGGTAAAGATTCCTAAAATGACAACATTCTGATGAAAATCTTTAAGATTGGTACTGAAAAGACATGCCCTAAAATGGGTGTAATAGAATGGAATAAAATCCTTGAGTCATTGCGATATTTGCAAAGTTAAGAATTCATTTTTTTAAAAAATCTGACGTATTACATGAATGTTTACAGTGCTTCTTTTCCCTTGTAGGAAATCTCATATTGCAGTTTTATTCTTTGCTGGGATATGTTCTCTTGCAGCCTGACAGTGTTCTTTTAATCTCCTACTTTATAAACCTGTTACAATCTTCTAAGTAGTACCCAGTTGATCGCAAATAGCAAATGTTTATAGATATATCTGTAGTAGTACAATTTTTTTTTAAAAAAAATCTCTGTTCTGTTTTCTTCCTTTCTTGCCCCCATCCCCCCCAGCAATATATGATTCAATGAAAGAGAGAGGGAGGCAGTGGCAGATTTTGGTGATTGGTGGGCCCATCCCACAATTCAAGTGTTTCCCCCAGGGCTGCCTGTATATCCCCAAGACCCTTTGCAACTTCCAGAGCCCTCTCCCCCAATTAGTTGGCAAGCAAATGTAAACTGTTAGTTGGAGAACAGATGCAAACTACAGTGTAAGCTTTAAAATACATACAAATGTTAAAAACGTTAAACTGTCCTCAAAGCGCTGCCATAAATTTCACTGCCTGCCATACACTGATGTGTTCCCATGCAGTTATTGACTCTCAGTCCCACTTCCCATGTTACTACAACTCTTGCCAATCAAAACATTGCCCGCCCTGATCCTAACTGGAAGGAAGCAAGTCCAGAGTGTGACTCATACTAAGATGCAATCAGCAACTCTTTTGAAGGCAGATGATTGGCAGTGAGGCTCCTTTTTTAGACTGAACTATCCATCTCCAATCCATCTGAGTGGGCAAAGGAAAGGCTAAAGTGGTGTAACAGTCTGAGAGCATTCTTTTTTCATGGAGTCCATCTCAGCAAAGACCTCACTTGGAAAAACAACATGATCCAGGTGGCCAGGAAGGCCCAACAGAGACTCCATATCCTTAGGGTCTTGCGTAAAAACAGGGTGGAACAACAACTGATGACTTCCTTTTACCGGTCCACAATAGAAAGCGTCCTCACTTATTGTATCACAATATGACATGCTGGTCTGACAGCCATGGATAGAAAAACATTACAGGGGATGGTGAGCACAGCACAAAACATTGTGGGCTAGCCCCTGATTCCATGAGGTGAGATCGCTAGGACTCGCTTGCCTTAGAAGAGTGAGGAAAATTCTCAGGGACGACTCTCACCCTGGTCATCACTTCTTTACCCTCCTACCAATCGGGAAGGATATATAGAAGTATAGCCAGCTGCACAAACAGGCTGAAGAGCAGTTTTTATCCGTGGGCTGTCAGAGTCCTGAATGAGAAATAACATCATAACTACGTAGGATGATGGACTGCAGGGCTGGCGCAATGTGTAACATGTTCACACTGGTGCAATAGGACTGGGTGTTTTGTTAATATGATTTATTGGGTTAGGGGTTTTTTTTGTCTTCACTGTGAGTTTTATTGTGTTGGGGGGGTGCACTGAGGGAGCTCAACCAATCTCACTGTACATATGTTGTGCACTGACAATAAAGATTTGAATTTGAATGCAGAGATTCATCAGCTCATTTACTTATTTCATGGCACATGATTTGGGAATTTCTGCTTTTGGGGGACTGTCTTCTTCAGTATAATGCTATGGAAAAAAGTATCAAGCTAGATGCATAAATAAACTGGTCTGGCATAGTCTTAAGTTTCCACTTCTTTACTTGACACAATTCAGGTTTCCTTTGAGTTCTCTCTTTGTAAATTGGTACTTTTCTACATATGAGCTAATGATCTGGTGACAATACAAAATATAAGATAAACAACAATCTATGTACCAAGTTTGTCACCCCAAGAGCACCTCTTCAGTTAGATGATCATATGCCATGGTATAATTGTGTCAATCCTTTGAAGTAAACCAGTCCAGAAACAGATTAGACAAGAACTGCTAGAAGTCTCCATTACAGCTATAGAATATAATAATAGAATTTTGAAAGACTGACAAGAGCTTCTCTTTCCCCCTCTTACATGAAAGAAAATCAAAGTGGAGCAATATTGAGTTTCTTTCTCACTCCTTCCATTCCTTCAGGGCTAAGATCATGTTTACACAACCAGTCTTGCATTCCTTCCAATCCTCTACAAGTAGAGCCAATTAATTTCAAACTTAACGTGCTGTGCAAGACAAATTGCTGTGAAAGCAGCCCTATAGCTAAAATGTGGAGCTAGGAGACTAGTGTTTCCCAGTTGAAAGGTATTCTTAACTGCAATCCCATCTCCAGCATCCTTAGCTGTTCCTCCTTCGCACTGGGTTTGAGGTGCCACAACACCCTTTCACTGTCTTTTTAAAGAGAATGAAGGATACCATTTATGTATTTATTCTTATTGACTTGCAGTTCAATTAAAATAGACATACAATTAAATCACAATTAAAATAATCATTTGGCGCATAAAATAAAACCCTGACATAAATTCTAACTCATAATAGTCCCAACTGGGCCTCAACTTCTGATGAAAGCTCTGCATTTACACCTTTAATAGGGTATAATGGGCCTCTGTAGGGAGACTATGCCACAACCTGGGAACTACTGTACCACAGAAAAACATTGATTCCAATTTCCCACTTCTCTCTCATGGGTGGGGCCCTAAGCATCCCAAATGGACAAGGCAGGCAGGACAATTCTGTCTGAAAGAAACAATTCTAAAGAGAAGTAGAAGCCAAGCCATGTAGGGCTTTGAAGCTTAAAATCAGCACTTTGAATTGTACTCAGAAATTTACCAGAAACCAATGCAGTACCCACAATACAGGCATTACCTTGCAATATAAATTAAGCAAAAGTTGAAGCAGCTGGGTGCTGCTAAGTCACTGATAGGCTTTATGCTGTCATATTGTTCAGAAGTCCATAAGCAGCAGACACAGCAACAGCATATGAGGACAACTGCAGAATGATCTGAATTGATTTACGAGGGGTATCTGGATAAAGCAGCTGCTATGCAGAGTTGTCCCTATTGGTGCTATTCTTTGTTTATTATTGTTATATTGGTTAAATATTGCACTGTTTGGCCTTTAAATGTTTGATAGTTTAGACTATCATGCCAAATCTAAAATGTTTAAGAGAGTCTTATATTGGGGGAAGACAGACAAACCTCTGGTTTTTATGTTGGAGATGATATAGACAGAAAAAGTAGTATATGGTCATTAAGTTGCAAAAACAGCTCAATGCAAATTAAATAAAAATGATTTCAGACAATTGCCACATATTAGGCACATATGGTAGCTATAGCTACCGTATCATTTTTTCTAATACTTTTAAAGTAATCAGGTGTGTTTCAAGTGTTTTGATGAAAACAAGATATATTGCATTGAATGCAGTACCACAATCTATTAAGAAAGTTATTTAACTAATCGATACTTTTGTTCCTGTCTCCAAAAACTCACACAAAGCCAGAAAAGATCACAGCTTTTGAAACACACCAATACCACCGTTGGATGGTGTTAGAAACGACTGAACTGAAACAAAATTCTAATGTAGTAATTTTTCATAGATGTCTACGAAGATTCTCAATCATCCAGATCACGGCTGTCCCAAAGGTGCATTTCAAAAGGCAACTGGACTTTGTTTTTTTCCCCTTGAAAATGTTTCACTTCTCATCCAAGAAGCTTCTTCAATTCAGTTCAAGGAAAAAGAAAGTCCAATTGCCTTTTGAAAAGCACCTTTGGGATTTTCATAGGTATATTTGCCAAGATTGAACCAACACTGAGCTTGTAAACTTACTAAAAGGCTTGTTTAGAAGGTGAGCTTTCCTATTCTATCATACAAATTAGTAGTGCAGTGGTGGGTTTCAACCAGTGTTACCACCGGTTCGCTTCATGCATGCGCTTCGCGCAAGTGCAGTGTATTACGGAACAGCTGAGACATGGCAATCTGCTCTGCCGCGCCTTTTAACTGGGCTAAAAACAACCAAATATAAGGTATGTATAATGCAGGGGCGGGCAGGAGGGTCAACCTAACTGTCAGAGAGAACCAGTTCACTCTCAGCTCACCATCATTGCTACCAGCTCGCCCGAACCGGGCCGAACCAGTAGAAACCCACCACTGAAGTAGTGTGATTATCAAGAAGACCTTATTGAATTCCAGTACATGCCCCATCGTGGCCCTTGGCATACTTGGCAACAAGAATGGCTGTTTAGCAATCTCATAATTTGAAGAAGCCATCCCTACTATATGATTTGTCCACTTGGGGATTGCCAACGTTTTGATTAGCCACAATAGCTAACCATTGGCTTGAGCAATTAGTATTCTAATAATTAGTGGAGGACCCCACTTCACTTTTAGGCCTTTAAAACACTAATACTTAAACTATAAAACCTCTTCCCTTGCCCCAAATTGGTGCAAGATCTTTACTTTTTCATTAACTGTTTGTTTTTTAGTTGAATTCCAAAGGCTGTGTCACCATATTTTGTTGCTTGCCAGCATTAAGTGCTTACTTAGGGGTGCTAAAATATGTCATTGCTGTAAAAGTATCTGCCCTCTAAAAAAATTTCTCCTACTGTGAAACTTCCCATTATGTTGGTGAACCTGATAAGGGTCATTCAATAGCCTGCGGTTAGCCTGTTATTACAGTTTGCAAGGGCTTAAGCGTTTGCTGTAATGTAAGAGAATGGAACAAGTTTCTATCAAACTTTTCACCATATGGAATGCTCTGACTTGCATCATCTCACAAAGAATGATTCTTCAGGAAAATATCAACAGTACACTATTATTTTCTCCTGCTATGTTCTCAACCACAGGTTAGCTATAGAATATGCAAAGTATTACTCATTCCAGCTGATTTCATATCAATTTAAGATTTATGCTTTAAAAACAACATTTCTTTAGTAAAAAATTGCAAATACAGGAGTCAGAATTACCAGTGAAAATCCTTCACACATAAACCAAATATTTGCTATGATTATTAACTTGATATCTGCAATAACAATAGTTTATTTCTACCATCCCTTAAATTTTACCTAAATTCACACTTAGATTATGTTATTTTCTCACTTTTCTTCAGTTACAAAGCTCAAGAACAGGATAGTAAATGGTTACCACCCACCACTCATGGGGAAGAATCAGAGCTCTCCTAGCAGGAATTTCAAAACAGGAGAACTATCCTGTCCCGTGGTTGAATCTGCCAGGTGAAGTGCTGTATAAACCATTACTACACCAACCAGGAGCCAAATCTTTATAAGTTCCCAGAGAATGATGACTGTCAGAGAATTATTATTTTTATTCTGGTGTGGGGGAACATTCACAAAATATGAAACTAAATTTCACAACCCTACAAATAGTGTTTGATAGATTTCGTTGAAATGCATCCTAATATTAAATAGCTATCCATTAGTTCCTTGGGATAAATGGAAAAATGTTTAACTTAAGCATTATTTGCCAATCGAAAGAAGGGAGGAGGAATAAGGGCCAGAAAATGGAAGGAAAGAATTAAGGGAGGGAAGGAAAGAACATTTCCGATGCTCCCTGCCAACTTTCCACAGAAAAACTCAGTGGAGCAGCCAATGGGAAGTTTTTCCCATTCCCACTGCTATTTCATCCAATCTGTGGTTTTTCGGTTTTTCGGTTTCTCTGTTTAGGTAAAAAAAATTCTTTGAAAGTCTGACCCAACAGGTCATGGATTGCCTAGTTATTCTTATAACTTCTTAAAAGATATATGAATTAGATCTCTTTCAGAATCCAACATGGTATTTAAGCACGTTCCAATGAAGTAGATCTGAAATCTTCCAAAAGCTCTTCCAAAAACACATTAGTTCAACCATTAACTTGCAGCTGATTTGTTCTTCTAGCAAGGCATTTCCCTCTCCTTGTATTACTGACAGCTTCTCATATTGACTAATATCTTATTCGTTATTGTGACACTCTAAAAAAATAAATTTCAATAACCTAATTACAGTAGTGTAACACAGGATGTTTTTGTAAGGCCTGAAAATCTTTATAACTGTCTTTTGACTCTTATTCATCATGACTGATTTCAAGAAACTCACTGTAGAACCTATGGCTCCTAACATTTCCTAGCTGTGAGATTCTTAGTGCTCTCTGAGGTTGATGGTTTTCTTGAAGATGTTTTATTACTAAACTAGGTAACATCATCAGTGTTACCAAAAGTCTGCAAGAAAACCATCGGCACTCAGAGAGCACCAAGGACCCTACAGTTCAACCCTGAATACAAATATTCTCTTCTATCAGAACCTCCTAACTACCAATTTTGCTTTCTAGGGACAATATGCAAATGAGTAGAGGCTATGCAGCTGCAGTCATTCTTGAAAGAAACATATTAGCTGATTCATTCAAGTTTTGATTCAGGCCTGGTCCAAGAGCTGAATCAGCCTTGGACACTCTGATGTCCTTAACAGGGTAATAGATGTGGGAATGCAACTTCCTGGAATCTCTTGGTGATTTTGATACAATTTTCCATCATATCCTTCTTGACTAGCTCTTTGTGATGGAAACCACAGTTATTCAACTTCCTGCAGGGTTATGTCCAGAGGATAGTACTGTGTTTTAGCCCAATGGCTGTCTAGCCTCTTTTGGTATTGTGGTTCTATGTTACAGGGTATTTATGTGGTTCATAGTTTCAGCATCTTTTTAGAGGTTTGTAATTAATTATCGATATGAGTTTGTTTAACTGGTTTTAATTTTTATAAAGGTAAAAAGTGTGCGCTGTTTTGGGGATTGTTTTTAATGATAAAAAAGAACAAAATGTGACCAGATAAAGTTATTCGTAATATTTTGCATACCATCCCTGTTTTATGAAACTTACTTATATTTTCCAGTGCTCCTTAATCAACATATTGGCTGTTACTAATATAACAATTAGATTACAGTGAAGAGTTCAGTAATAGGAGCTTGGAAAGTCTGGCAGAAAGCTACTGGAAGCTTGATTACGTCTGAATATAATTCTCTGAACTCTGCCTATCTTCATATTACTCATTAGCTGTGGTAAAAAGGTCTCTTTGTGCAACGTCCCAAGAAAGTGGGGGAAAAGAGACAATCTAAAAACCAATCCATCATCTTACCTTTCACAACAATGTTGGACAAGTTTCTATAAAATAAAATAGCAAAACAAAAAACAAAAAAATACCCCCTCCAACAGTACAGAACATAATAACCAGGAATTTTAATAGGGCAAAGATGTTACAGTTTTTTTAGGTGAAATATTGGCAGCTCTGACAATGAAGTAGGCATATGCTTTCGTTTGTATTGATAATGCATCTTTCCAATTAGTATCATGGCTTTTTAAAAAGATACGATGAAATGAAATGTATAATGAAAACAGTATAGCCATAAAAATTTCTCTCCTCTGCCTTCAAACTGGCTCACTGCAGGTCCAGCGTGTGTACTAGTGCTGTCCTGTTCCACTGACCTTGGTATCCTAAGCAGCTTCTCATGACATCACAATAATGCTTTGGCTTAAAGGAGGCTCAGTTAATTTGGATGTGTCTATTTTCAGCCAGCTGTCACTGCAACCCTTACATAAATATAAGGAAGAAAAGAGAACCAGATGTCTCTCGTGCAAAATTCTTTGAATGCTGGGCATCCCCCACCTCCAGTTTTTGAAGCATTAGGGACAAATATGAAATCGATTCCTGAAGAACCTATTCAAATGGACCTTCTGAATATTGGACCTTCTGAATGCTGTGCAGGTCTCACCATTTTTTCCTTGTCCTTTTAGT
This sequence comes from Arizona elegans, assembly GCA_022577455.1. Taxonomy (NCBI): domain Eukaryota; kingdom Metazoa; phylum Chordata; class Lepidosauria; order Squamata; family Colubridae; genus Arizona; species Arizona elegans. Next base: position 21,214,247 of record JAKOOJ010000001.1, on the reverse strand, counting down.
TTTGCTATGGATGTGTTATTATGTCAGTATTCTTTAACTCATTCTCTGCTGAATATTTTTAACGGTGCTTAGATGATGACCTTGTGGCTTGAGGACATTGTACTGAATGTCATTTTCATTTGCTATTTCCATGATGGGTAAAAAGAGGGTCATTTGCAGATATATATTGCATTTTTTTTCTCCCTTTCATGAAAATGCTTGCAAAAATATATATAATCAAAATGGATTACCTGTGCAATTTAGTCAATATTGATTCATGTCTGAAATGAACTGTTTAGAAATTCAGTTGCAGCATCCAAGGGAGTGATTCCAAAGTCTGACTGCAAAACATTACATCAGAAGAACTGGCTCAGGAAAGGAAGGGAAGGGAAAGCGGGTTGGCAGGTATTTAATAAAATTATCTAATCTTTGTTATTTTGTGAACTCATCAAGCTGTTCCTCTTAAGCATCATTATTTAAAGAGGATGGAGCCTTTTACATCTTGAACTGGAGGCAAGGAACAGCTTTTCTGTCCCTTCAGGATAATTGGAAAATCGGGGCAGGTGCCAAACTTACATAGTAATAACTTCTTAATCTTGTTTAATAAAAAAAAAGTTTTGTTTCAGTCTCTTGTAGCTTTTAAACGGCTGTACTTTCAAGCTCTAATGAGAAAAACAAATCATTTATTACAGCCTTTTAGTTGTAACTTATTTCTGTTTGGTTTATTAATGCACAAGGAAAGCCACTTTCTTTTCTGTCAGTGCCTGCACGTACGTGAGTATGCATGTGTTCCAGCCGCTAGTTATATAAATCTAATTTCTAGCTTTCCTGAAAGGCCATAAAGGCTTTAGGAAGTCTAGGTTCATGCTGTGACTAATCTATGCAATTTAAGAGACTTCACTGTCTTTTCCAGTAAACTCACAGTACAGTGGTAAAGGGCAACTATATACAAGAGAGATTTAAGAGAGGGAGTGTGCACACCTTTCTGAGTGTGAGTCTATATTCCTGAAATATAGATAATACTAACTAGATCTTTCCAGGGAGTCAGGACATTTTGATGAACTATATTAATAAATAAATATGAAATATTTTTCCAAAGGCTTAGAACAGATGAAGTGCTCTAATTAAGCTCTGCTAAATCCTGTAAGATAGAACTTCTAGAATCAGCTGTTTTCAGGCAATGGACACTTGCATAATTATGTAGGCAGAACAAAAGGAAAAGCAAAATGGTCAATTTTTCACAATTTGGCAAAATTTTGATAACCTTACCATCATGATGTCACATGGCCTCTCATAATATGTTGAAATCTGATCAAATGTCACCTTAGAAAAATACCAAAGTCTTGCAGTATTTTCATATTTCTCATTTGAATTCTCACATGGCCATTACGGCAATTATATGACTAATTTTGGGATTCCATAGATGCCAACTAGACATCTTGGAAACACCCTGATATTCCCATAAAATAAAAATCATATGCTATAAACAAGCAAGCAAGCAAGCAAGCTGTTATGTAAAATGTCTAACTTGTCTATATCTTGTCTGTATCTCTTACATTTCTGCAAGGGTTAACAATAATACACGCCCCCTCATTTCCATAATCCTACCTGATTCCTGACTCCTCCCCTCGGGTATAAAAAGGTCTCTCTGAGGTAATTCTGTCCAGTTCCAGTTGTGTATCTAAAAGAGAGAAACGTTACGTTAAAGGTTTAATGATTAAAGAGGCCTAGGATCTATCCAGGTCTAAAATAAAGGATTGAAAATAAAATACATTTTGATTAGTGAGTTATTGAGCTAGAACCATCAACCTTAACACAAGCAAACAAATAAAGTTGAATAAAAATCTTCTTTAAGGTTACCTACACCTGTTAAAATTGATAAAGCTGCACTTGATTCAGCTACAGTTATTCTAAGGCAACAGCAACATAATTTGGGGAGATTACTCTCTTGTTGTTTCTAAATGATCATGTCATTTTCTTTGTCATAGCTTATACATGACTCATAAAGAGAGAACTCAGGGGAAAATGTGTAGAAATGTCAAATGTTCCTTGATGGATCTCTGAATCCAAGAAATGTCATACCAAAGAGCGGTGATGGTGCAGTGGTTAGGATGCAGTATTGCAGGCTAACTCTGCTCACAATCAGGAATTTGATCCTGACCAGCTCAACCTTCCATCCTTCCAAGACCAGTAAAAGGAGGGCCCAGATTGTTGGAGACAATATGCTTACTCTGTAAACTGCTTAGAGAGTGCTGTAAAAGCACTATGAATTGGTGCATATGAGTCTAAGTGCTATTGCTGTTTGAAATAATCCAGCCAGTTCAGGGGTGGGTTCTACTTACCTTTACTACCGGTTCGTAGTGGGGCCACACACATGCTCTTCTGTGCAAGCGCAGAAGTGCTTTGATGACGTCGGGGTCAGTGGGCGGAGCCTCCCGCCAGTACGAACCAGGGGCAACCCACCACTGAGCCAGTTTCTTCTTTCAGTATATTTGGAATGGTCTTTCTAAGGAAGAAATGATCCTTTTGGGGATTGGGATATTATGTGACCAAATAGTTTATACAGTCTTATAAAATTTATTCATATTTCATATAAAATCTATCTAAGTCATGTTGACTCCCAGTGTCTCTTGCCTATATGGCTTTCCAGGCAACACTATGGGGGTGGTTTGTTGTTTGCCATTGAGTTGTTCTTTGGCTTTCCACAATCTGATATTCCCCATGGATCTCTTATTCAAGTAGTAACAAGCTTTCACTTATCTTATCATTTGAAAACCAAGCATGGCCTACTAGATGCTTTTAAAGAGATGCAGACTCAAAAATACAGTAATTTGTAAAGCAATGCTCTTATTCTGAAATTTGGTGAACATATGAGGGACTTAATGATATATCATCATGTCCTCACCAATCCAATCTATTGGGTGTACTTTCAATCCATGAATACTCATTGCAAAGATCTGAAGGGCAATCTAAGAACATTCATTTGAATTTAGCATTTCCTCGTCAGACATTTTCAAGCAATACAAAAAAAAAAATGGAAATGCAGCTAGTGAACTTTGGCGATGTAGCCTGATTGTGGCACCCATCCCACCTCTCTGCTTGAATGTGCTTAGCTTCAAGGAATTTTGCAATATTTTTGGGAGAAAGTACTCTTCATATTGCTGATTCAAATCTGTCCTCTGAGGTTTTATAAAACACCTTTGTCAGCAAATATACATATTCTGAGTTCATAACCCAAACCAGAAATAGTTGTGACCACAAAAATATTTCAAAGTGATCCCTGTGGGTTTTTTGGGGTGAAAAAAGAAAGAAAAATCCATGTTGGGCCAACTGGAGTTGACATCAGCATGGAGAAATTTAGGGGAATTATATCGTCCTGCAACTACTATTTTTCATCCTTCATGTAGTTGTGAAGTGAAAATCAGAATGGTGACAAATATGAGAAGGTTGGTGAAATTTAAACACTTCTGGTTTACTTGATTCAGTGGATTCACTTTGTTTTAGAATTTCCATAAATTCCACCCCGCAGCCCATAATCTATTTATACATGTTATAGAAATTTAACAAGTGGGTGTTCTGACTAACAGCAATTTTCCAAAATCATGGATTTTTGCATTAAAGACTAGCTTGTGAGTAATTTTCACAATCAACTAAAAAAACCCCCCACTTTGGACATCTTTCCAAGCTAATGAATCACAGTGGTTTTGAATGAATGTGTTTGTTGGTGTGAGCTAAGAGAGGTAAAATCTATTTGAAAGGCAATGACCACTTCCTAAAAAATAATCATATTTGCAAAACATACACACGATGCTTGGATTTTCAAAGCATTTGTAGAAAAATTATGATTAATTGATAAAATTTCCTCATATATATCTGTATATTTTTGTAAACTGCCTAGAATCATTGTAAGCAACCCAGAGTCGATAACTGATATGAGCAGCTATAGAATTTGAATAAATAAAGAATAAATATACTCTGAAACAAATCACACCAACTACAGTGAGGCCTAATCCAGGGTAAGTAGGTAGAGAATTAGAGTCTTAATCACTTAGTTTACTGAATTCAGAAACAGCACTGATTGATAGTGGTAGTAAGAAAGTAGTAAGAAAATACTGTGTTGTTTGTTTTTGGCTTCATTTGTATTCAACCAGCAGTTAACAAACTATTAATTTGCATATTGTGCAAACTCGATGTTATGTTATGGCTAATATTTGAATCTGAATTTGACCATTTTCTTAGACTCCTATTGACATATTATCTTATAGAATTAATCTACTATATAGTAAGATCCAACGACACAACTGTTGTATGATTATATCATTCTACTGTGAAAATGTGGTCTCTTTAGATTTTGTTTTATGAGACTTACCAAGGAAGCATAACTGGTGACAACTATGATGGTAATATTCAAATCCCTTCCGCAACATCTAGTTGGATGCTTTAATCAGCATGGATTCTGAAAGAAACATAAAAATAAATTAAGATGTTTCTTACATATTTATTGAAAACAGAGAGAGAAAGAGAGGTTGAAATGGATTTGAATGAATAACTATGTACAGTATTAAAAAGAAAGCTATAATGATATTTCCAGAAAACAATTCCCAGAATGTGTTCAATAGTTCTATTTCTCACACTCCAAATATATGGCCAAGAATCATTTTTAATAACTATCATAGCTGTAAGCAGGTGTTTAGAAACAATTGTAGACATTTTGTATGGTCATCTGCACATGTGAGAATGTGTTTTAAGTGTGAGAAAAATCTACTTTCCCTATGATGATTTAACAATTATTTTAAGACTTAGAATTCTAAATGTTTGCTTTCAACACTTCTGTCTGCTTACTGCCTTACAAAGCAGTGATTATTATGAATATTCATAAATCCCTCTCCTTATCCATTATTCATGAAACTTTCAAATATTTTAAGAAACAGGCCAACCCACAGCAAATGTGAAATGCAGGAGGGCAGCAAGTATGCAAAATCAGCTTTCAGAAGGAGTTGCCTAAATGCACCCAGTGCCTCCTTTGGTGCCATACGTGGTTATTTTAAAAGCACTGGCTTCTTCTTTTACCCTCAAAATGTTGGATTCATCCTCTCAACACAAGCCTAATTTTTCAGATACGATACTTTGGCTGTTTGCACATTAATTACTGGGTTGTTTCTACAGGAAGTAATCTCTATAAAGGATGACACCAGAAAAGGCTCTAAGTAGGCCCACCTGGGAAAATGAAAGTATTGTGGCATCGTCAGCGTAAAGCAGGAGCAGACATCTATAATCAGCTAGTCTAGGGGCATGGATGTAGACCATGTGATCCAAAAATGCCTTTCTCCAGTCACTGATATGTAAGTTGAAGAGAAAGGGTGCCAGAATACATCCCTGCCTAACCCCTTTGTTAACGGGGATAGCGTTAGAGAGATCCCCCTGCGGGGTAAGGCGCGCTTTTGCTTCTGTTCCGTCGTGCAGTTGGGAGATAAGCCAAAGTAATCTTTTGTCAATAGCCCAGGCGGAAAGTTTGGCCCACAGTTTAGAACACCAGACAAGTTGCTTGAATGCAGCCACTCTCTTGGTTAAAACAGCATGTGAGCTTGACTGCTTTCATATTAATTGGTACCCTTGTGGTTACTGTATCATGCATGATCCCACACTAGGAAGACTACATATGTAATAGCTGTCAATTGCCATACCTTTCCTCCAGTCATTGAAAGTAACAATGTTGAACCATTTTTTGTCTATTCTGGGAGATTCAAGTACTCAAAGGAAATGTATGAATTTCTGGGCTGTACCAAAATCTTATTTAAAAGAAAAAGAAAAAAATAAAGAATATTAACATTCTTGTTAGAATTACAAAAAGTTGACTCTTCTTTTTTGATTCTGTGATGTTTCTTTCTACTTGATTTGAAAGCTTCTTAAAGTTAATCTGGAGTTTAGCAGTCCCAGAAATGTAATAAATAAAATAAAATCTCTCCAGTTTATTATCTCCAGATGCTCCTAGATCAGAGATGGGGAATGATGGCCCCTTTATGACTATGCTGACCCAGGAACTCTGTGTGTTGAAGTCCACAAGTCATAAAAGAGCCATCGTTCCCCACCTTTGACCTAGGATAAATGGATCCATGGATCAATAGATCAATATTATCAATATTTAAAATCAATATTTAAAAAATTAGAGTCTACTTTGCATTTCCCAACATTAACCATATCTTCAAAAAGTTTGGGACCATTTGTGGAAATAAGATTCAGATCAGATTGCAATAAAACCAAGCATTTTTTGTTAACCGAATCCTCTCTTTAAAAATAGAGCAGTTCCAATATATGTCAAGATTTATTTTGAAGGACTAGAAAGGAAAAGGAGCCTGAATTAATAGGAACATGTAGACCTTTCTTTCTCTTTCCAACAGAGAGGTAGCCTGGTACCTTTTATGAGTTTGGCAAGAATGATGGGGAAGATGGTATAAGTTCAGAGAACCGATTTTCTCGATACTGAGTTTCTAATATAAAAACCAAGATTTACATAGTCAAATTTGTTTAACATTAGTTCTTCAAATAATAACTCTTTTTACTTGACCAGATAAATGCTTGGCCCTAAGTAGTTTCAGAATAATTTTTTCTAGGCAGAATGGTCCTGTTCTTTGTAGCTGTCCTGGATGGGGATATGTTCTGTTTCCCATATGCAAAAGAGGAGAAGATTGTGTATCAAGGGAAGAGCTTTTTTCTGTAGCCCTCTTCCTGCATAACAACTTCCCTTTGGAGTCTTTGCGTTGGCTCCAATGCTATTCTGTAAGTCTTTCAAGCTACAACTCTTTCAAAGAACTATTGGATAATAGTATTGTCTGGCACCAATGGCTATCATTGGTTTTTTGGTTAACTGTTTATATTGCTACTGGCTTTTTGATTTTTGGCTTGTTTGTTTTTAAATTTAAGGATTATTGCACAGTAAATTATTGTAAATCTGAATGAATTGGTATATACACCCACAATAAATAAATATCAACGATCTTGATGCAGATGTTTTGGATGCTTTGGATGTACTGAAAGCTGCCTTGATCAATTCCACCAAAGAAAATAGCTAAACATTCTTTTAAAAGTGGTGTTTTTAAAACTTCAGTTTTTCTTCTTGAGCCACTGGGTCTTTTAGTTTACAGGAAATGCTTTGGAGGGTTTTAATTGGCTTCTGCGCTATGGTGATGCCATGTGTGTGTAATAGTCTGTTGGTTGTTTCTGAGATGCTTTTGTTGTCAGTGTTATCCATTTTGTAGCTTCTATTGATTGTGTTTAGTAAATTGAGAAGTCAGTCCCTTTTTTACAAAGTTTCATGGGTATCCATTTTGTTGGAATATGTGGTATAGGCAGTTTGTTTCCTTTTTCTGGTACTCTGGGTTACTGCAGTGTGTTTGTACTCATCTGAATAATTACAAACATATGGCATCACCACATGGCATCTAAATTACAAACACATGACATCACTGTTGCACACAACCCAACTAAAGCCCTTCATATATGCTCTATCTAAATTTGCTGGAAATCATTCTGGTTCTCAGTCTGCATGCTATAATCTATATACAGAAATAAAAGTTTTCAACCAACGTATCTCTAGCCTCATTAACTAACATTAATTAAACATTCATTCATAGATACAGTAAACAATCAATAGGTCATCACAAATCCCTGCTTTTCTCCCTATTTAATATAAAATTAGAATGCTTGATGTAGAACATTCTATTTATCTGTATTATTATTATTATTGGTTAATCTTTAGTGAGATTCACAGCCTTTGAGGCTGGTTAATAGCTCAGCAGCTCGAGTCCTAACCAAGGACCTAGGAACTGTTAAGGTATCGTCGGAGGATGTAAGCTGTTCCGAGTAAGGTGGTTTTTTGTAGAGTCAAAATGTTTAAATCTGGCAAATAATAATAATAATAATAATAATAATAATAATAATAATAATAATAATTATTATTATTATTATTATTATTATTATTATTATTATTATTATTATTATTATTAGTTTGATTTATATGCCGCCCTTCTCCAGAGACTCAGGGCAGCTTACAATGCATTAAGCAATAGCCTTCATACTTTTTGTATATACCTGCTCAGTAGGGCTTTTTGCCACCTCCCTGAGCGGTGTTCTATTTTATACAAAGTCAGCTTATTGCACCCACAAACCGGGTCCTCATTTTACCTACCTTGAAAGGATGGAAGGCTGAGTCAACCTTGAGCCTGGTGGGAATTGAACTCGCAGTAATTGCAGGCAGCTGGCAGCTAAGTGCTACTTTAATAGTAGTTTAGTCCGCTGCGCCACCAAGGCTCCTAATGTATGTTTTATTCTGACATATGTCATTCTTATCAGATTTAGCAACTGATATTCAAATTCATATCATGAAAAATAACCTGTAATTAAACCTATTCATTTTATTGTATGTTTTTTCCAAATTTGCAACATACAATACCCTTTTTTTCCATATTTGTCAAAAATAAAAATCTCCTCTTTAACCACCATAAAGCTACACTTCTCCAAAGGTATTTGTTACCATCTCTCATTCTTAATCAGAAATCTACTGAATACATCCCCCAAAACTCTTAAACTAATCTACTGTTATTTTTGCATTCATTCTTACTATTAATGACTTTCTTCCAACTGTCAGACATAGGTGCAATTTTCACACATTTAAGCAAATTGCATAGCAGCTTCATAAGTAAATCACAATCATATTTTAACATTTCTCCAAACAAAACATTTACAGCTGCTGTCTTACAACTTTTTACATTCTCACAGAATGTATGACTCTTTTTTTGGCATTTTTTCTGGATATGAACATTTTGCAGTATTTGTTTCAACTCTAGTCTGACATAGTATTCTCAAACAAATTTCTAAAAAAATTCCCCTTCTTCCCTGAACTTGTCATTATTTTTTATTCCATCTACATGGTTGAAGGTTTCTTTTAACTATCTTCACTCACTTTGATTTTCTCTGTCAAATTTTTTATTTCAAATGTTCATTGCTGTTTATCATAGACAATATACTTGGGAAATTAGTAAATACACAGGGATGATCATTTTAACTATTTAATCATTTTTGAAGGTTTAACTTAAGTTTAAATCAAATTATATTTTTTGCTTTGGTTCAGGAGCAAAGCTTATTTTCAAACCACTGAAGACTATGTGTAATCTCTAAAATACTGTGTGCAAATCCTTGACTGAAGATGTTTTGGGACTGAATCCGGTTTTGGGACTGTAATTCTGATTAAATTGTGGTCCTTCTAAATGCAGTAAGGATTTGTAGCTTGATTTAAACAGAACTGATTTTGATATACTTAAACAAACTATGGGGGGGCGTAGAAATAGATATTTTTCCCCCCAATTCAGTCATGTCTGATTCTCAGAGACTGCCTAGAGAAGTCCATGGAGTTTTCTTCACAAATTTTTCAGGAGTACTTTTCACTGATTACTTCTTAGGGCTGAGAGAAAATAACTACCCTAGACCACCCAGCTGACAGTACAGTAATGATACCAGGTTTCTTGTGAAAATTAACACTAGCAATTCATATTTGGGAAGATTTTGTATAAGAAAATTTGCTAATCTTTTGCACTAGAACATTTTAATGTAAAAAATTTATAAAGCATTACAGTAATACAGATCAATACTAATACAAACTGCAAAAAAGAAAAATAGAAAAATAGAAAAAATAAGAATATAGTAAAGAAAGAACACAAAATAAAAAAAATAAAAAACTGCATTTTGATGCTAAAGAAGAACAAATTTTACCAAGTAAGATTGACACTGATCCGAAAGTAGATTTAAAAATGACAGGCTGCAAGAAAATGTTACACTGGATATACAAGTGAAACTGGTTGATGTTTTAATAATTAAAAGACATATACAAATGGCAAACTAAAAGAATGACTTCAACAACTTTCTGATATTCAGTTTACAAAAGTATAAAATTACATTTCTGATGGGTTTTGTGAGAAGTAACAAAGAAAAAATGAAATCAAGTTCTAGGACACTATTTGAAGAATTAAAATTGTTAAAAAATAAAAGGAAGGAATATACAGTGGGTTTATTTGATCATAAATAAGAGATTTGTTGTTATTTCTAGTAACAATGGAATTTTGCAGGACTGAATGAAGAGTTTTTTAAAATCTAGGACATTATTTGAAGGAATTGAAGATTAAGATTATTAAAGAGAAGGAATAAAAAGGGAGCTATTTGATCAAGGTTAAAACAGATATTATTTCTAATATTTCTTAATGGATTTCTGATTATGAATGATAAGATTTTTAAGGATCTGCTCATAGATAAAAGATTAGATATGAGATGAAGAGATGATTGTATTTTAAGAAAATATGATAAATTGTTAAAATTGTAATTGTTTATTCTTGTTGTGACGAAGGGGGAAGCACTAGACAGTATCAAGAATGTTTTAAAAATAACTTACTTCAACAACAATAGATGCATTTGGAAGGAAGAGAGTCAAATAGATGATAGAGTTGCCTTTATTTATTTTTGGGAGTGCTGAGTTTGTTACAGCAAAATAATATCCCTATGGTATTTTAAAGACTAAGGAACATATTATAGGATACCCATGTTCCACAAAACCAAATTAGTCTTTAAAATTGCGCTTTATTTTCCTAAAATAACCTCAAAATATCTCTTCTTTGGTTTTTAATATTAATTTATAGTCTAAGTCTTTGTAATGCATAATCTGTGCCACTATGACTCAAATACATAACAAAAGGGGTGAATGGGTGAATTTGTTGTAAATACTTTGCTTCCTGTCAAAATTCCAATTGACATGTTGCATCTAAGTCCCCAAATCAGCATTAATTATTTACTAATTAGTGAGGAAAAATATTGTAAAAGATTAATGAAGCTGTACTTTTTGTACTAGAATTTCATGTTGCTGGGCAACAGGCCTGACAGTTGGAGCTACTGAGGTAAAAAGATGCCTTTATAATTTTCTGCCATCAGGCCCCATGTCTGTAGGCCTCAGTGACTTTTGGAGAAAAGATTTTGTGTGTAGCACAAAAGAAATTTGGAAGGCCGATGAACAAATAAGCTAGAGAACAAAGAGTTTTGCCACAGGCTATGAATCTTGCAGAGTTTTGGAATCTTTCCAAAGTTTTGACTGAAGAAGAGAACTGAAGGGGTACAAACAATGTTTCTGGTAGATAAAAGCTTTCAATGCTTATTAGGCATGATTTTTTAATTAATGCACCGATAGTCTGTCTTCTCTTGAGAGCAAATGTATATTTCCATATATTTTATTCCCACTAAAATATTTGTAGCAATGATCTTATTATTGTATATTACTAGTGTTGTGATGGAGTTGGATGGCCTAAGTCAATCAATCGATCATCAATAAAATAAAATAAAACCTCTGAAATGGGTTAAGAAAAAGTGGGGAACTAGCTCAAACCCACCCAATGCTCAAACTCACCCGGTGAATTTTAGGCCAAAGAGGGATTTGAACATGTGCCCAATTTTAACATCTTCATTACTCTATTATATTATTGCAGATGTTAGTACTCTATGGGTCTTCCTTAGCTGATCTCAAAAAAGCTAAGCAGAATTGGATCTAGTTATTATTTGGATTGGAGATCATCATGAGAGAATATTGACTTTTTCCTAGAAAGTGGAACTGGCAAATTTCTTCAATATTGCTACCAACCCACAGATATGACTTTGGTGAAACTGCAAACTGCACAAGAAATAGTTATAACAATGCATATAAAATGTGCTTCAAGACCAGGAAACAAAAAAAAAATTAATGAGGAAATTCAGACTAGCTCCACCTAACTCACTGGATATAAGAAGGACAGGAGAGAAGAAAAAAAAATGCAATCAGGCAGTTCCAGTCAAACTTGTGGCATCAGTTTCTTGACCTGCCCATTTCAAAGAGCTGACAACCACTGAGATAAGAGGGTAGTGGGCTAGATATCAGATTCTTACATGGAAGAACCTTAAGAATTCTTAAATTTAGAGGTGCATCCAAACAGTCTATTCCCAATTTACTAGCATGGCACCATTTCTCTAGCTCCTTATGATGGCGGTGATAAGTTGTAATTAATCAACACATACATATTTCTCTAATGATATAATTCTAGACAGCACTTTAAACAGAGTATATGTACCTTTTCACAGTGGTTCCAGAAAAACCAGTTTGTGGAAAGAAAGGAGTGGCAAAAAAGAACACTAGGATGGGAGAAAGGATTTGAAATATGTTATACAGAACCACTAAACATTGTGGCTGAAAGCTGGAGAGTGAATGGGTCAATGAAAAGTATTTGGAGTGGAATCTCTGCTAATTTTTTTTTTTTTGGAGGAAACTCTGACATCCCATTTTAGATTTGCAAGATTAGTATATATAAAAAATAGAAACAGTACATCTTTCAAATTGAATGGTATCACACTTAATCCTGGCTTTCTGCATCTGTAGGTGTTAGAGTTGAAGTATGCCATGAGTCTAAAGAAGGGGTTGTTCAGACTTCATGAGAAAGAGTATTGTTTGAAATCCTCCCCGTTTCAAAGCTAGATTGTACCCTGGTTTCTCCTATCCTTATTTGTATTTTAAGCTGTTTTATGTACTATGCATTTATTTTATCTGAGTACAACAAGCACAAAGCCAGTTGGATTCTGAATGCTGAATGGTCACTCTGTGTAGAAGATGTTTGTTTCCTAATGAAATTGTATGTGATCTCCAGTCATGTTTTGGTATGTTCTTTGCTGATTCCAGGGTGGTTGTGTTTGGATTCCAAAAGGGGTCATAGGAATAACAGTAGAAAAAGAGAGAAAGTAACAGGGCCAAAGCCAACTTGCAGAATTGTGGAACTGATTTAATTCTGTTTCACTCACCAGATGAGTGGGCCTCGGATTACTGCAGAGCCAAGACACTGCATCAGGGACACTGCCTTACTTTTCCCCAGTAAGAGAAAATAGTTGAGAGTAGTAAATTAGTTCTTATGATTCTTACCTAGGTTTAGAAAGGTTTTTCATGATTGGTGATGTACCTGTACCGACACTGAAGTCACTCACTGAAATCATTGTATAGGTCCATGATGGCAAGCCTATGGCCACTGATCTAGTCCATAGTTCCATCTGGTGCAGGATCTGCTAAGTGCAGGAGGTAGAATTTATGAGTTCCAGAAACCCTTTCAATTAAAAAAAAACTATGATCTTTATATTTCTGCTTTATATTTTTAACACATACAAACACATTCCATATATATTTAAGATTTAAAAAAAGAAAAACATAATTAACTTTTTAAAATAGCTATCTAAAGTACAAGCAGCTTTATCGTTTTACAGGATTCTTTTGCCTGTTTATTTTTACCTGAAAAAAAGAATAAATGATTTAATTCTAAGACTAAAATTCTTTTGGGAGAGTAGAGTTGTTTCTCACTTACAGCAAAAACAGTGAAGGGTTTGATGACATCTTAACACCTAAAAATGTAGACTTTCTTTCTAAGTCTACGAAGAGCCTTTGAGAATTGGAGGAGACAGCGCAACTGTACATGTTTCAGGGCTAAACAATTTGCCCAGTGGAAACTATGAATTCTTTTTCTGCTTGTTCTGAGTCATAACCCCCTAATTTCTATATATCATAATATTTTCCTATTACTATAGTGACTGACTGGTAAAAAAAAGAAAAAAAAAAGAGTTAAACCAAAGTTTCAGTGAGCCCAGATTGCTCACTCCCAAAGGCTGGATCCTGGCCCATTACAATTCCTGTTTATATTGAAGTACATTTCTCAATCTTTTAATGTATTATCTCTCCCATCAACTTCCACAAAGATGCAGTTTAGTTAAGAGTACAAGTTTAATTTGAATTAGTTTGGGCAGACTGCATGCATTTCAATGGAATCTTGCTAATTTTTTGGGACAAAAATTGTAGTACATGTTTGCCACAATTAGTTTTGTCAGTTCTCCAATTTTTTAAAAATATTATCTACTCTAAACTAAGAAATTAAGTTGTTTAAAGGCAATAGTTAATATTGCTTTATACCACAAGCGTTCTCCTCCTATTTCCATAAAAAAAGAATATCTCCCTCCCGGTGTACTACACAGTAGAATAAACCTAAACTACACGGGCGTCACGGGCGGCGCAGCTTCACCGGCAGCAGGGGAGCACTCCAGAAGTCATAGATCTGGGACGACTCACCCTGCACCAGGCAGGCAGAGTCAGCTGTTCAGTAGCCAGCCAGCAGTAGGACCATCAAGCAGGGAAGCCGGAGGCCAGGGCGTGCTGAGAATTTAGGTTATTACAGCCGCAGGCAAGCAGGTGGTGGAATGGAGAGCAGTAGTGAAATGTAAAATTTGTTACTACCAGTTCTGTGGGCGTGGCTTGGTGGGGGGTTAATGTCACTGGGGGGCGTGGCCAACATTTTTTTTTAACTTTTAAAAGCATTTTTTCTACAACCTTAAGAGGTTGTAGAAAAAATGCTTTTAAAAGCCTCTGACGATCCCAGCTGAGTTGCGCGATCACCAGAGGCTTTTTTTAAACTTTTAAAAGCATTTTTTCGGCCGAAGAGGTTGTAGAAAAAGTAAAAAAAAAAAAAAGCCTCTGATTATTGTGCGGCTCAGCTGGGCATTGGGAGGAGGCGCGCAGGGATTTTTGCTACCGGTTCTCCAAACCAACCGCCGCCATCACTACCGGATCGGGCGATCCGCTCCGAACCGGGAGCATTTTACCCCGGATGGAGAGGGTAGGGTCGGTGGGCTTGCTGCCTCCTGTACATGTAAAAAAATAAGACCTCCCCGAAAATAAGCCCAAGTGCTTATTTTGGGGCTTAAAAGAAAATAAGACCTGGTCTTATTTTCGGGGAAACATGGTAGCATGAGAAAATATTGATAGTTTCAATGGCAACTTTAAACAACCTGTTCATATTGCATCATCCATTTATGTATCTTTCTGGCTTGCTTTCTGAGAAAGTATCATTCTGAGGATGTTACAAAGAATATTCATTTTGATCTAATGTCTAAATTAGTTCCTTGGGTGAGCAATCTATGTTCAGGGACAAGGTCTGAGGAAAATGCTCTTTAGGGGAAATGTAATTGCTGGACCTGAGCTGGAAGAGATAAATGTGGTAAGGAGGAAATACACATTTGGGCCAGTGACAATTAGAAGAAAGAGAAGCTTGAAATATTACGTACAAAATAGAGGTAAAATTAAAAAATTAGAAAAGGCTGAAGAGTTCTAAATAAGGACCCTTTATAAGATTTGTAAGACTTGATGTCCTTCCAGAAGTCCCTTAAAACCTGGTAATATCGACAGGCTTGGGTCTCATGGGAATTGGGATTTAATGAGGTGGTTATATCATGTGTAACATCTAAATACTCTCCCAAGCCCTTCTGGTTTCTTTTAATAGTTTTTAAGTTTTTAATTGTAGAGTGTTATTTTTTTATGGTTTTTATAAACAGCTCAGAGTCATGTTTCTGAGATGGCATATAAATATGAGAAATAAATAAATTTTAATAAAGTCACTTAAATTTTATTAAACTTTGAATAAACATTTATTAGATTGCTATTATATTAAATGGATTTAATTTATATATTTACATACTACTTTTATAAACAAATTGCTTGTAATATTGGTGAGAACCATTCAGTTTTGGTTATTTGGTTAAGAGCCATGGTGGTGCAGTTAAAGTGCAGTAAAAGGTAAAGGTAAAGGTTTCAAAGCCGAAGAGCCAGCGCTGTCCGATGATGTCTCCTTGGTCATGTGGCCGGCATGACTAAACGCCAAAGGTGCACGGAACGCTGTTACCTTCCCACCAAAGGTGGTCCCTATTTTTCTACTTGCATTTCTACTTTCAAACTGCTAGGTTGGCAGAAGCTGGGACAAGTAACAGGAGCCCACCCCGTTATGTGGCACTAGGGATTCGAACTGCTGAACTGCCAACCTTTCGATCGACAAGCTCAGTGTCTTAACCACTGAGCCATTCTGCTGACTACCAGAAAGTTGATTCTGACTGGCTCAAGGTTGACTCAGCTTTCCATCCTTCCGAGGTGGGTAAAATGAGGACCCAGATTGTTGGGGGCAATATGCTGATTCTGTAAACAGCTTAGAAAGGGCTGTAAAGCAGTATGGAGCAGTGAATAATTCTAAGAGCTATTGCTAATCATAATTAAGTTATGTTGAAGTTAATGTGTCTTACATTAATCATGATGACTAGTTATGTTACTAATTATGATGGTGCTTTTAATTAGTAACTTAATTGGATGGTATTTCATAAAAAAAAAGGATAAGAATCCAGAAATATAATGTTAAACAAAACAATAGTTCTGGATCTCCATTTATATAGATTAAATAAAAGTTATTTTATCTGTCTCTCAAAGCCAAAAATAATCAGTTATTACTAACCTGAGAAGGAATTCTCCATTTCAATTCTTAATATAGAACCATTTCTTGAAATATGGAACAAGTGGCAAGCACTAATATTTTGCTAGAGACACTACTATATTATTGCAAGCTCTTGTTACAATGTTTTTTTCAGACTGGCCTGAACGTTTTCTGAGTTGTCTAAGTGGGGGAAAAAAACTAAGAAATTTATGATACTTTTGAGAATAATCAATTTCATTACATCATCATACTACATGGATCAAACCATTTCATCAGACGATTGGAGTAAAATTTTACGAAGTTGTAGGATAAAAAGGAATAAAATACGTGTTCATGATTGCTTTCAACTTATTATTAGAGAAAAATTGACCCCGGGCCATTGATATAATGTACGTTGTCCAAAGTCACTTGTTAAACTGGGTGGCTATAGATTAAATTGATAATAATAATAAAAATAAAACAGAGTATCCTTTACCACCTGCTCTCCTCCTTGTTCATGAAGTCCAGACCTTTGGGAATGAGAAAGAGGTTAGCATCCAGAGATCTTGGCTCTCCAAAAACTATTATTGCCAGCTGAGGACTATGGCCACAAACCTCAGGATTCTCACCAAGAACCTAATATTATGCGCATAATTTTTGCCAAGAAGGAAGCCTTTGTGAATGGGGAAAAAAGGAGGCAGAAATGATGCATTGCAAGATCAAGGCAAGCACAGTGTTGCAAAAGATCTCCTTGATCTTGCTCACAGCAGTTCGAGCCAGAGTATTCATTGAGCATCTCTGCGCAGGTGTTCACAGTATCATTATGAAATCATTTTTTTTCAATACAAGAGCTATAGGGAAGCTGCTTCTCATGTTTGACTTCCATTGTTCAAAGCTCGTTTTGAGGGGGAGAAATGCTTATATCTGCTGATTTCATATCAAGCAAGCATTCCTCCTTAGCCTTTTGATCTCACAGCTGTTCTGTGTGTTTTTTCCTCTATTCTTGGCAGTTAAATCACTATTCTGTAGGATATAATGCACGCTATCCTGATGTAGCTGGCTGTTTGCCGACGCATATTTGTAATTCTTCTGTCCATAACTTTCCAAAATCCATTTTAGGTCATTGCACGGTCCTTTTGAACTCCTGTTTGCAAACAGTTATGACATTACTATAACATTAATGAACATGTTTTTTTCAGCAAACTTCCTAATATGTTTAAGCAGGGAGGAGCATAATAAGGTAGATGTGCTTCAGCTTCTCAGTTCCACCTAATTATATTATTTTCTGTAAGTTCACACTCTATAGTATGACAATTGTAAATGATGATTCATACAGTATGAGTTCTTTGTAATCCTAAAACTTTGCTTGATTTGTCATTTTTGGGTGGAAGCCAAATAAAATTTAAAATAGCAGAACTCTGGGGGAAAATAAAGGCCATTCACAAAAATCTTTTAATAAATAACCTCTTTGGTGACCAGAGCTAGAAGAGTTTTAATGTTGATCTCCTCTGTTTGCCTGAAAGAAAGTTGACACTTATTAAGCTGGTAATTTATATTTACAATCTTTTAAGCATGTTGGGTTGGTTTGTTTTTTGCTAAATACAATAAAGCTAAAAGAAACAAGATACATCCTACTATAGCAAGGGAATTAGATGCACTGCAGATGGATCTAGACAGAGTGCCTGAGCTTCAGATCATAATCACCATTTCTTCTTTTGCATTTCATTTATACTAAATTATTAGTAGTATGGGAGTGTGAGGAGGCTACTTTCAATCAATCAGATCTTATAAAACAAGTTTATACATGTGGTACCCTAACATAAGCAAATTAGTCACATGATCAGACAACATAACAGCATAATGGATAAATACACGTAATCAATTGTTATCTCATTTAAAAAAGAAGAGATGTGTGGGGACACTGGATTCTATTATTTGGTTAATTTTTAATTATTTTCCAGAATTATAAAGTAAATTGTAGCAGTGATTTTAATAATCACTTGAGGTATATAGAGTGATTTCCATGAGGCCTATAACAGAAGTAACAGAAACAAATACAGAATTTAACACTTCTTCAAATCCCCAGTACAACATGATATAGGTCTACATAGAAGAACTATGTATCTAATAGTTTTTATTGTGCATCACTGTGCTGTGCTTGCAAATTTCACTGACAACTATAGTTTGACTTTAAGATAAATAATACCATAAATTAATTAATCAATGAGCAAATAAAATTTGCTTCCAAAATATGCTCGGTTGATCCACAATGGTCCTCTGAAAAAGGACAATATTTGCACTTTCTGGAAGTTTATCACCAAGGGAACAGCTTAGTGCCTGGAAGATGTGAATCTAGCTTCCCCATTGACTTTGCTTGTCAGAAGGTCGCAAAAGGTGAGCCCATGACTCCAGAACATTGTAACCATCATAAATATGAGTCAGTTGCCAAGCATCTGAATTTTGATCATGTGACCATGGGAAAGTTGCAATGGACGTTGTAAAAAATGGTCATAGGACAGGGGTGGGCAACTGTGGCCCTTTTACAGCCAAGCTGTCTCAGGAATTCTGGGAGTTGAAGTCTACAGGTTGTAAAAGGGTCACAGTTGCCCACTCCCTTCATAGGATGCTTTTCAATACTGTTGTAACTTCAAATGATCAGTAAACAAACTGTTTTAAGTCAATGACAACCTGTATCAAGATTTTTTCCTATGACCTAAGTAGAAGTGGAAGGTTGATGGTGTGTGTGTGTGTGTGTGTGTGCATACACACACACTCACACACACACACAGAAGGAGGAAGGACTATTATGTATGTTTTCTATCTTAAATAATAATATTCATTTATTTAATATTTATTTATTTATTTATTGGTTTGATAAATATGCCGCCCTTCTCCGGAGACTCAGGGCGGCTTACAATGCGTTAAGCAATAGCCTTCATACTTTTGTATATACCTGCTTAGTAGGGCTTTCGTCCCCCAACCCCAAGCAGTGTTCTTTTTTATACAAAGTCAGCTTATTGCCCCCACAATCCGGGTCCTCATTTTACCTACCTCGAAAGGATGGAAGGCTAAGCCTGGTGAGCTTTGAACTTGCAGTAATTGCAGGCAGCAGGTGTTACTTAACAGTACTTTAGTCTGCTGCGCCACCAAGGCATTATTTGCCTTTTATTTTATTTATAAAAATAATAAAGGTAGGATAAAAAATAGTGTAGTGTAGTAGTCTAGTCTAGTCTAGTCTAGTCTAGTCTACTCTACTCTACTCTACTCTACTCTACTCTACTCTACTCTACTCTACTCTAATGCTATGGAGAGTTGGGTGAGAGGCATTAATGAGTCAAGCAGAGATTTTGCTTCTTTGTGAATTGGTCCAAATTATTTCTGTATTGGGGCTAGTGGCTTCTATTTCTGAGACAATTTTAGAACAGGTAAGGATCACTGATCCAATTAGGAATCAAACATGGAAAACTGACTAAAAATATGTTGCAGTTCTTCCTCAATAGGATAATGTGTAATTCAAGAGTCCCCAAAATTAGGAGACAAGTTAGGATAGGAGACACTTCCATTACTAAGGTTCCTTATATATTTCATTGGTATTGCCAGAAACGATGTGATGTATTTTAATATTATTAATCCAAGGTTTTCAGATAAATTTGAAGGAATATTCAGATTTTTAAAAAAATGTTGGATCAGCAAACTACATACAGCTGAAGCTTTCTGTGTTGAGGCTGACACAGCAGTCTCTGCTGCTGAAACAAGCTGCTATTTAATTCACAAGTGGCAGCATGAACAGCTCTGGGACCAACATCAAACAAAGTTCTGGCTTTGTGTGCTTATTATTTCTTTGGATCTTGGCCAGATTCAAAGGATAGTCCAGCCATTATTGCATGTTAACCAGTTTGACTGCGTGAACAAAAGAGAGACTGGAATACATGACAGAGTTAACTAATCCACATTAATTCATCTTGCAAATGCACCTTAATTTGTGGAGCATTGATGGTAATCCATGTTTATAATTGCAAAGGTAGGAGAATAGAAAAAGATGCTACGCTTTGTGAAATTGTTAATCATGAATACATAAATCCTTAAGGGAGGATATTTTGAACAGCTGTACCAACACACCATGAAAGATCACATTCAAGCAGAGAAGGAATACTGTTTCAAATATACAACCAGGTACAAATACTACTTTGCTTTTTTTAGAATTTGAGGCCAATATGAGGAAAAGTGCCTGCTCGGTTTGTAAAACTAGTGACATAGTATTTCATTTTTCCCATGACACCATCCTCCAAAAGTTAGATTTAGTGTTTAAAGTTAATTAGATTTAGTGTTTGTTCAAAACCTACAAACAGTCGGATGAATCCATGCATACATCCAGGTAGTCCTGGAATGGAAATATAAAAGAGAAGTTCAGTATCTAAAGCCTATTGGAAGAAAATACTCAGAAAGTAGCTTAATGCCCTCCAGAGTTTTCAAATGAGACCTTTCTCAGGGTGGTTGGCAATTTTGGCCCTCAGAACCCCAACACATCTGAAAGGCAATACAGTAGAGCCAGGGGTGGGTTCTACTTACCTTTACTACCAGTTCGCAATGGGAGCGTGTCAATTCTGACATCCGGGCGGGTGGCCAGACCCTCCCGCCGCTTTTACTACCGGTTCTAAAGAACCAGACAGAACTGGGAGCAACCCACCACTGAGTAGAGCTTATTCAAAAACTTGTATCTTAATTATCTTCTACATGTACTTCATAATAACACTATTGGTGCATCATGACTACCAGGTTGAAGTCTACTACCATGATTTTGATGACAAAAAACCCCAAAATGTATACCCTAAGAGAAACCATGAGACTAAAAGGAGGAATGCTTAGGGTCTAT
Organism: Arizona elegans; assembly: GCA_022577455.1. NCBI lineage: Eukaryota > Metazoa > Chordata > Lepidosauria > Squamata > Colubridae > Arizona > Arizona elegans. Next base: position 21,193,073 of record JAKOOJ010000001.1, on the reverse strand, counting down.
TACAGTAATCTTGTTTCTCTACTATCAGTTTCCCTGTGGTCATTGCTGAGACATTCCTTAATCCAACTACAATGCTGTGGGCTGTCTCAAGGCAAGTTCCCACCAAAAGAAATGGTCTCAAATCTGTCTTAATCCATCCAGTGAAATTGGAAATATTTTAAAAGTCACTTTCATGTATTTATGCAATTCTGTGATAATCCCTTGGAGAATTAATAGATTGCAGAAACACATATGGTCCTAGCCCCTATTATCAAATCTCTGTTTCTATCTCTCTCCCCCCACTTCTCGTACAGTTTACATCCAGAATCATCTATATAGAACCTTTAGTTAACAGTCAAGAGAAAGAAGAAACACTTCCACAATAACTATCCTATATGGCAAGATGCTATGTTTAAGCACTCTCCAAGGCGCAGTAGCAAAACAGTGAAATGTCAGCATCACAAATAGTTTCCTCAGAGAATTACAAGTAGTCCTCATTTAATGACCACTTATTCAGCGAACCTTCAAAGTTATGACTGTGGTGAATGAGTGGTACTTATGATGGGTCCTCGAAGTTCTGGCTATCCCAGCACCCCCACAGTGACATGATTGTGGGCTTGGTAACACAAGCAAGCTCATACTTACAATGATTACAGTGTCTCATGGTCACAGGATCACTATTCGCAAACTTCCCAGCCAGCTTCCCACAAGTAAAGTCAATGGGAAAGCCATCCAGGAAGATCACAAAATGCTTTGGTAAGTTGCTCGCAGCCTCCCTCTCCCCCCATAACAGGTAGTAGCTACCCTTGACCCAACAGCACCATGTTTCATAGGGTACTGCATACCTCTTCCACCCAACAGCAGCCACTCCTGGCCTTGCAATCCAATGTATTGATTTGAAATGTATCCTAATATGTTTACATTCATAACAGCAGCTGGGATATGTAAATAGATTAGACAATTTATTGGGATGGCATAGCAACACTTTTGTAACAACAAATAAAGGAGAGTGCACTTTCAATTTCCTAGCTGATTGTTGTTGATTATTACTATTTATTCTTTTAAGTAAAGGCAATTTAACATAACATACTATATTATATGAGATAATGTGTTTTCTTTTAGAACCTGAGGGTTCTAAAAACAACATTTTTAAATCGATTGTTCAATACAAATGGATGTGTTCTCACAGTGGTGGATTTACAGCATATAAATGTGTTCGTGTTGTATAATTTATGGTGCCGATTGCTAATTTAACCAAATGTGCAGCTGCTCCCTTGAGATGTCCCTATTTACCATAATTGCATTGTGTCTTGATGAAAAAATGTAATTTACAATAATGTAAGAAAATGGAAAATACTTTTTATCAACCAGTATAATCCTTATTACTGAGTTTGTGGCGGTTGCTTGTCAATTTAATGACTGATCATATATCATTTCATGCTGGTTTTAGAAAGTGTTGCTTACTTGGGATTGATTTGCCTAAGGATTTTTAAGAAATTGTAACTATAGTCATATATATAGTCGTTAGATTCACAAAACACACATATCCTGGTTACAGAGTTAACCAATTTTCTCAGTTTCCATAATAGCAGAAAATATAAATTAAGCTTTAAACTTAAAGAAATATACAGATATACTATCCCACTATTCCTTTTTGGGATAAGTAATGTTAAGCAAAGTGCATAAAAATGAATAAGAAACAAGAAACCCCAAAGAAATTAAAAAAATGAGATAAAAAGGAAATAAAATTGCAGTAAATCTAATTTACACCAATGCCTTTCATCATACCTCTGCATACTATTTTATCCTTGTTTACACCATATCTATATCATTTCATACATTATTATTTATTCTTTAAATTTCTTTTCAGTCTCTTATGAACTTCATCCAACCATGATTTCCTTAGTCTTGACTAGTCCTGCTCTTGACCCATTCATTCTTCCTTCATAAGTTTGTTTCACAATTCATTCCCTCTTATTAGTTTATCTAATTAAACGTGTTATAAGAATGTAGTCAAATGCAATTATCTTAGAATTATAGCAAAGGTAGATTATAGATACATAAGTTAATTCAGGCAAAAAGAAAACATGAAATATAAAGCCAAAGTGTAATCCTATGTATATTTATCCAGAAATGGGTTACTAACTCATACTAACTAAAAAGGGCCTTATTTTTGAGAAATTATTTATAAAGGATTGCAGTCCTTAGTTTATCATGATCATGCTGCCCACATTGGGCAAAATAATCTTACAAGATGGGATAAGGAAGGAATGAGTGTGTGGCCAAGGATCCCATGCTTTGGGAGAACTTGTGCTAACCAGAGCAGACGGTACGAGGAAGTGGCTTTTTTCCTCTTTTTTTGCCCCTAATTATTTTTTGTACTTACATTCTGTAGCTTTCCTAAAATAATATACCCCATGTGTGATTCTGGACTTAATAGATTCTTGAAAGGAGATGGTACAGGAACCTCTCTTTCTACTCATTATATATGTCTTTGTAACATCTACAATCAGAGCTTCTTTTTTTTAAAAAATACCCTTGGTATTTGTTGGGACTGCTATTCTCAGAATTTAGTTATAAAATGTATACACCACCTCAGTCCAACTGGACTCTACAATATGTAACTATAACTATAACTAAATATACATTGAGGGCTGCAATTCTGAAAAAAGCAAGTTTTGATAGAATTCTGAAAGGCCAAAATAGCATGGGCTATTTTCCCCTCAGAAAATAAGCTTCTCCATAGGAGGAGAACCATTACAGGAACATCTGCGTTGTATCCCTTACGTCACCGCCTGGTAGATGGAAACCGTAAGCAGTTCTGACTACCCGGATCAAATGGGCATATCTGATTAGGGAAAGGTGGTCTCTTAGCCATTTGGGTTTTTAATGGTAGTGACTAGCATCTTGGATTGCACTTGGAAGCTGGATGAATGCTCAACTAGCTTGTTCTCAACTAGCATGATCAGAGTTTGGTAATTCTATTTGCAGCACAACTGTAGGTCACCTTGCTTCCATTCTTGCTTAGAATGTTTAGAAATGTACTTCCCATTATCCAAAGGCATCATGTGGAGGAAATCTATTCTAAAAATACTTACTAAAACACGTTTATCATAGTGTCACCCTTGAAATACCTCACAAAAGTCCTGATGATTATATGAGATACAAAAATGGTAAATCTATATGCAAATACAGGAGTTAACACATTTCTTAATTTATAATCAGATTTTGATAGTATAAGTGATATGATGAGGATGTTTACTGTATTTAGCTTCAAGTATTTAACCATTTTAAAGTATTAATTTGCATTTACAATATCTTAGAGCACACACTGAATTTAGTACTAACATTACACATTACATTACATATTAGTCACATTATACAATGCCTATGGGAAGGTTTCTGCAGAATGAATTATTATGCTTTTGATGTCAAAATGCAGAAGAATATCTTTTGATATGCAGTACGTAGTAGTTTTGATAATCAGTCCTCTTGCAACATGGTTGAGAATAATGAGGGAAAATAGCAAGAAGCACATTTAGTATTCAGATGCTCAGAGCAATGAGTTCTGAAGAAGATGGTAGGAGCAAAATCCCTTTTGCCTTACAAATCAGAATCAATTATGTACTCATTCTAAGCCATGGAAATTATTCTTAATCATTCCGCAACAGACTTTGTGGAATCTCTTTGGGTTGACAAAATATCTCAGCATTATTTGTGGTTTAATATTTTGCATTGAATATATTTTAATTTGGAAGCTATGGTAGTCAGTGATGGGGTTTGATTCAATTCTTCTGGAATTTGATATGCTCCATATGTATTACACTTCAACTCCTTGAATTCTAAAAGTTTGAGCATACTACATGGGAATTTAGGGAGGTAAAGTCCAATACTGTATGTCTAGAGGACACTAAGTTGTGGATAGATGTCCCAGCCTAAGAGGCATATGAGAGTACAGCTATCTATGAATATTAGGCTTGTCATAAATATAAATCACAATTCTCAGCTAAAATGTTGCATAGTTGTTATTTAAGTCAAATTAATAAATATCATTTCTTTTGATAATTGCACATTTTACAACTTCACATTTTACAACTACCTTGGGCAATCTGCTCTAATATGACTTTATTATCCATTTTCCCCAAATATATATAAAATTATATAACATGGATTTAATGTTTATTGATGTTTGCCAGATTTACTATTACTAATCTTTTGCTTTGCGTCAGCATTATTTAAAAAACATAGAAAATAGCATTGGTATAAAAATTAATACCACAGCAAATAATCAAAAGAATTTTAAGAATTCTTGAAGGATGGATTTACTCATTTTGGACTCTGAGTTTTAGATTATTAATATAACAGCTTATAATAAATTAACTTCATCCATGCAAATGTTCTTTTGGAAAAATTATTTAATATGGAAATTGAAAATAATATTTATATTAAGATTACAAACATGTAAATGCCCAGATTAGGGTTTATTAGATGATTCTTTTAAAGAAAAAACTTCCTCTTTAGTTTCATTTATGATCTTTATTATATTTTTAAAATTTTTAACATTTTATTGATGTGTTGTTTATAATGTGTATTTTACAAATGCCATGTTTTTAAATACATACATTAACAGAAAATGCACTTCAAAATGTTTAAGTGTGAATGTAGACTTTGCTTAAATTACTGGTTATGTGAAAAAATAATGGAATAAATGTCTCAGTGTGCTTGAAAGCGACAAGAACAAAAAGTAGACTGTCCCATTTTCTTTTATGGCTCAAAGATAATAATCTCCCATTTTATGTCATTCAAAGGGATGTATTTTCAGTCAGATGGCTTCTGATATATTTTTCCATATAAACTAATTTGAAGTTGTACAAATCCATCAACGCCATTGTTGACTGAATAATGCTTAATGGTAAGATATTTTACTGGTTGTTTCCTAGTTCTGAGGTCCATTAAAACCCTTCCAAATCTATTACGCTGCTGTGCATACTTTTAAGCATATTATTTCTCTATTTCATTTTGTGCTTTAGTAATTTAACAAGATTACAAAACATCAAGCAACCCAAGCAATGAAATTACTAGAATATTTCTCCTTTCGCTTATCTTGGTTCCAAAATTTGATAATATCATATACTGACATTCAAAGACTAAAACATAAAAGCCATTCTATCTCCAAAATAAAGCACTAAAATGTGCACAAGTCACATTAGATAAGCTTCTTGTACATGATTTCAAGAATAGATTAGATTTGTTTAGATGCTTTTTCTATTCAATAGTACATCTATCATATTAATATTTCATTTTTGAAAGCTAAGGCCAGTTGGTAGCCTATAAACCAGATTTAATGGTTCTCAGATTATGAACAGAGAAAATTTGTTGTTACTTCCTTTATACAGCTTAGGTGAAATATCTTTTATTCCTGCATTTATCTACACAGCATATAGCTATAAATAAAAATAGTATTAAAAATAGTCTAATATAAACCTTACGTGTATTTCTCATCTTTCTTCCTGAGAATTTAATGTTACCTACATAGGATATCTACCTAATCAGCCATTCAGACAATGACTAAATCAAGGTTTGATTAGCATCTGCAATATACTTTCAGTCGGTGCATCTGTTGTGCGTTATATTACCTTGAGTGATCCACTGTGCCCAGATGTTTTTATAATTAAGCCTTTCTCTCCAAACTTTTTTTTTAAAAAAATTGATTTATATGCCGCCCTTCTCCGGAGACTCAGGGCGGCTTACAATGCGCTAAGCAATAGCCTTCATTCTTTTGTATATTTATACAAAGTCAGCTTATTGCCCCCACAACTGGGTCCTCAATTTACCTACCTTAGAAAGGATAGAAGGCTGAGTCAACCTTGAGCCTTGGCGATATTCGAACCTGCAATAATTGCAGGCAGCTGTTCTTAATAACAGGGTGCTTTAGACCACTGTACTACCAAGGCTCTTTAACCTTAATATGATGTGCTAGCATACATGAAAACCAAAAGTTTGTATTAAAATATAAGATAATAGCACAAAACCAATTGTGATGTACAACCTAGTCCCGAAGTATATAAAATAATATATATAATATATATGGTGAATTTTTAACAGTAATAGAATGGTATTTAAAGATCAGGTATAGTTTAGGCTGATGAGGATATTTAATCTAAACAACGTATATACAAAGACCTCTATTCATACATCTCTGAGGCAGGCTTGCTGACAGCTTGATGTCAGGCCTTAATAACTTTTTTGTGATCTGGTTCTTCTTCATCATTATTTTTTAAATTTTGCATTCTCAGGTCATAAGGGATGTGCCTGCCAACTCTATAGAGAGCAGGGGTACATTTTTCAGTTGTTTATCCCCTTTCCCCCCCCAAATCACTTTTTTTATTTTAAAACAAAAATAAAACATAAAAACATCATCATTCCAAATAATTACAGTACTCGCTTCAGCAGCACATATACTAAAACGATACAGTTGTTTATCCCTTTTGTCTTAGGTGGGATTTATGGAGTGATTAAAGCTTCCATTTTGCCTCTTAATAATAGAAAGAAAATAGGCTCTGTTTTTTCCAATCATGCTTTGCTGTTGGTCCCTCTCCTTATTAAGGAAAATGACATGGATTTTAGTTAATTTTGTTTTTAATTGTATTTACATTAATATTCCTTGTATGTTGATTTTAAACGGCAGCAAACAATTTAAGTGAGAAGCAGAATATAAGCAGAGAAGCAGGGTAGGATTCAGACCAATCTAGGCAAGTTGTTAGGAGTTTTGATATGAAATAGCTTGAACAAAGCTTATAGCTTTCCATCACTGAAGAAGGGGGCCGACAGAGTTAGTTCTGCTTGCTCCAAGAATGTTCAAGGACAGTAAAAAAGGTGACACCGATTGTATCCTACGGGTGACATGTCAATCTAACAGTCAGGTTAGATAATCTTATGATGGCAGTGGACCAATTTTATTTTGTCCCTTTCATTTCAGTCAAGGATATAAAGTTCAGAATGCTCAGGGTTTTCTTTTTAAAGTAAAATGTTTGCACTAAGCCTATCTATAATTATCTGATAGTTTGTTATGATGCTTTGAAGCTTCACAATGTAGGGAAATGATGCCTCACCTATTTTATGCGCGCATCAATGTGGCATGTATTACAAAAGGGCCATGCTTAAACTACTACAACTGCCATATTTACTTTGTTGGGTCTTCCCTCCATTCCTTTCCTTCAATATCACTGTCTTAAGACACAGGTATTTCCCATTTTTGCTCAATTCTGTTACAGAGATGCCAGGAACCAACTCTAAGGACTTATGGATACAAAACTTTCCATTTTTAAAAACCATGGTAGATAGTTGAATCAGCTTATAGTTCAGTTAGGAGGCCAAAATGAGCAGCTTGGTTTTGCATTAAAACAACTAAAAATAATGATGTTTTTGCCTAAAGACCCTGAAAAGATTTGTTATTTTGCCATGCATTAGCTGTTCTCCTGTGGCCAGCATCCTAAATATGTCATTCTTGGCTGAACAAATATTCAGAACTGTGAATTAATCTTTTCTTCTTTCTCTGTCTGTCTGTCTGTCTGTCTCTTTCTCTCTCACATACAGAGAGAATTTGGCTAGTCAACTGTGTATTTTGTTTTGGCAATCATTTATGAATAAATGAATTCTTATTTGCCCTTGCAAATCTTACCTAGTCTACAAAATTCAGAACTCTACAGGCTCCACAGAAAAATAGTAAAAAATATAATGAGATATTAGAGCATGTGATATCTTGGCTGAGCTCAAAAAAGCTATGGACAGTCACTATTACTGCAGAAGCTATGTCCACTAAAATAGGATGCTTCCTGCAACAGCTATAAGAAGAATCATGAAATTCTGTTCATGTTAATGGCAAAATGTCCCAAGACTTCCTTGTATATATTGGTGTGAAGTAGGGCTGCATTGTATCTTTATTGCTGTTCAACACCGTGATCTATACTGGTTGGCATGGCATCAAATATGGATAAAATGAATACATTACAGGACTACCCCACAAAAATATAACACTGGCTATGTACCTCTCAATCTGGAAATGGAATACTTTTATTTTTTTATGCAGTTAAGAGTAGCAAAGTGAAACAAAGTGTGTTGAGGGGAATAGTTTGATTCACAAGATGCTGATGGAGATCTAAACAAACTATTTTATTTAGCATTTAGTGTCCCAAGCCAGTTTCTATATCACAAATAATCATCTAAAACAGTGGCCTGCAACCTGTTGGGCACTAGGGACCAGTTCCATGGAGAAAGATTTTTCCTTGGACCGCAGGGGTATGGTTTCACATGCTGCCTATTTCCCATGGATGGGGCTTCACTTGTTTGCGTGGATCAGTTGCTGGCACGCCACAGACCCGAGTTAAATGTTATTTGAATAGAAACTAGTTATTTATTACAACAGTTAATCATGTAGTACACATACAGAGATATGCTTAGCAACCTGTTCAGTATACTATGTTTTAGAGGAATTACGGTAACAAATAAGAGATATATCTAAATGTTTGATCCGTAACTTTTTTGATGTTCCAGAAATCATCTTGATAAATGGCAAAGTTAAAAGGAACTGTTCTGTTCCTCTAACTCTTTCTCTATTCAACTTGAAAATACCTGTTTGTATTTTATTATATATTATATAAGTGCCAGTTTGGTGTAGTGAAGAAGGCATCAATCTAGAAACTGGGAGATTGTGAGTTCTAGTCCCATCCTAGACACAAAGTCAGCTGGGTGACCTTGAGCCAGTCAACTTCTCTCAGCCCTAGGAAGGAGGCAATGTTCCATTGTGTGTGTAGATATAGAGATTGTCTGGTTTTCTAACTCTAGAACATGCGACATATAATTGTCCATGTGAGAAACAATCCGTGTGTAGATCTAAACCGCAGAATTCTAAAGATTGGCTCTGAGCTTTGTTGATGGTGATTGCAAAGGCCAATCGAATTGGGACTTGCAATCTCTTATATTGAAATGGCATATCCGTTGGAATCATAGGAATGTGAGGAATGAGGACATCCTCGCCTTTGAAAGGTCCTGTCAAGTGTGTTGCTTCTACAAAGTTGCTCATTAATTTTTTTACTGCAAGCCGCGTGCCATTGCAAAGCTTTGGCTGGTTGATATTTCGCAACATGATAATTGGCACGCCGATTTTCAATTGCAGTACGTGTGGTGGCATCCCTGGAAGATCGAGTGAATTCAAAAATTCTGTTGGATAATTAACCGCTTCATCTGCTTCTATGACACTGTCGACGGACTTGTATGTGACTGCCTCGCTTTATTTATTTATTTATTTATTTATTTTCATATTTGTATACCGCCCTACTCCCGAGGGACTCAGGGCGGTGAACAGCATAAATAAATACAAAGACATATAAAAGTTAGAGAAACTATTAAAAACAGATTAATTAATTTAGGTATAGGTTTAAAGATTAAAATATCCAAATTTATCTAAAGAGATTTAAAACCAATTTAAAAGCCAATTTAAAGGCCAATTTAGAAGGGAGAGTTAGGCCAGACCAGCCTGTTGGAATAAGAACGTTTTTAGGGCGCGGCGGAAGATGCGTAGGTCTTGTATCCTCCGTATGTCTGGGGGGAGCTCGTTCCAGATGGTAGGTGCCCCCACAGAGAAGGCTCTCCCTCTGGGGGCCGTCAGTTGACATTGTTTAGCTGACGGCACCCCGAGGAGCCCCTCTCTATGGGAATGAACTGGTCGGTGAGAGGCTACTGGTGGCAGGAGGCGGTCTCGTAAGTATCCTGGTCCTGAGCCATGGAGCGCTCTAAAGGTAGTAACCAAAACCTTGAAGCACACCCGGAAAACCACTGGGAGCCAGTGCAGCTCGCGTAGGAGGGGGGTCACACGAGAGCGCCACATTGCTCCCATCACCACCCGCGCGGCCGCATTTTGGACCAGTTGAAGTCTCCGGGTGCTTCTCAAGGGGAGCCCCATGTAGAGAGCATTACAATAATCCAGGCGTGAGGTGACAAGGGCGTGAGTGACCGTGCGTAACGAGTCCCGATCCAGAAAGGGACGCAACTGGCGAATCAGGCGAACCTGATAAAAAATCCTCCTGGCCACGGCCGTCATATGCTCTTCTAAAGACAGCCGCAAGTCTAGGAGGACGCCCAAGTTGCGAACCCCATCTGTGGGGGCCAATGACTCGCCCCCAATAGTCAGAGATGGCGCCAACTGACTATATCGGGATGACGGAAACCACAGCCACTCGGTCTTGGATGGGTTGAGCCTGAGTCTGTTCCTCCCCATCCAGATCCGTACGGCCACCAGGCACCGGGACATCACCTCGAGGGCATCATTGGGGTGATTTGGGGTGGAGATGTACAGCTGGGTGTCATCAGCGTACTGATGGAACTTCACCCCAAAACCACGGATGATCTCACCCAGCGGCTTCACATAAATGTTGAACAGAAGGGGCGAGAGGACCGATCCTTGCGGCACCCCACATATAAGGGGCCTCGGGGTCGACCTCTGCCCCCCTGTCAACACAGACTGCGACCGGTCAGAGAGAAAGGAGGAGAACCACTGCAAAACAGTGCCCCCTACCCCTAACCCTTCCAACCGGTGCAGCATGATATCATGATCGATGGTATCAAAAGCCGCTGAGAGGTCTAATAGGACCAGGACAGAGGAGCAACCCCTGTCTCGAGCCCTCTAGAGATCATCAACCAATGTGATCAATGCTGTCTCAGTGCTGTACCCGGGCCTGAAGCCCGAGTGGCACGGATCTAGATAATTTGATTCATCCAGGTACTGAGGCACTTGTCGTGCAACCACACTCTCAACAACCTTCGCAACAAAGCGAAGGTTGGAGACAGGATGATAATTTGCTAATACAGCTGGGTCCAGGGAGGGCTTCTTGAGGAGGGGCCTCACCACCGCCTCTTTCAAGACGGTGGGAAAGACACCCTCACTCAAAGAAGCATTTATAATCTTCTGGAGCCAGCCTCGTGTCACCTCCCGGGAGGCCAGTACCAACCAGGAGGGACACGGGTCCAATAAACATGTGGTCGCATTTAGTCTGTTCAGTATCCTGTCCACGCTTTCGGGAGTCACAGGATCAAACTCTTCCCAAATAATATTCTCAGGACCTGTCCCAGTCATCTCCCCTGGATCAACCCAGTCAGAGTCTAGCTGTTCTCTAATCTGAGCGATTTTGTCATACAGATATTGTACAAAATCCTTAGCTCTACCCTCCAAGGGGTCTTCCCGCGCCCCTTGATGGAGCAGGGAGCGGGTCACCCTAAACAGGGCGGCTGGGCGATTATCTGATGACGCAATAAGAGAAGAAAAGTAGTTACTCTTCTCTACTCTTATTGCCACTAGGTAATTCTTAATATGAGATCTTACCAGTGTCCGGTCGGATTCAGAACGACTAGCCCTCCAACTGCTCTCTAGGCGTCTTTTCCGGCGCTTCATCTCCCTCAGCTCCTCAGTAAACCAAGGAGCTAGGTGAGACCGGCGCCGGGTCAGAGGCTGCAAAGGCACGACCCGGTCCAAAGCTCCAGCCGCCGCCCTGTCCCAGGCGGCCACTAAGTCCTCAGCCGAGTCGTGTGCCAGAACCTCAGGAAATGGCCCAAGCTCCATCTGGAATCTCTCAGGATCCATCAGGCGCCTGGGGCGAAACCACCTGGTCGGTTTCGCCTCCCTGCGGCGGGGTGTGGCGGTTTGGAGGTCTAGGCGAAGGAGGGAGTGATCTGACCATGACAAGGGTTCAATCGCTATATCCCCTATCTCTAGATCACTCGACCACTGTCCAGAGACAAAAACCAGGTCTAGCGTGTGTCCCCCCGTGTGAGTAGAGCCATAAATTAATTGGGTCAGGTCCATAGCTGTCATGGAAGCCATGAACTCTCGAGCCACTTCAGACGTCTCGCCGACTGATGACAAGTTAAAATCCCCCATGACCATAAGCCTGGGGGTGTCAACCACCACCGCAGCTATAACATCAAGCAGCTCAGGCAGGGCTGCTGCCACGTGGCAGGGAGCCAGGTACGTGACTAGCAAGCCCAACTGCACCCTATGACCCCACTTCACAAGGAGGGACTCACATCCAGCCGTCTGAGGAACAGTGACCTCCCTCGGTCCAAGACCCTCGTTAATAACAACCGCCACCCCTCCGCCCCTCCCCTGTGACCTTGGCTGATGGAAAGCACGGAAACCTGGTGGGCACATATCAACAAGGGGGGCTCCCCCTTCCTGGCCCAACCAGGTCTCCGTAATACCCGCCAGGTCCGCACCCCCCTCCTGAATAAGGTCACAAATGAGGGGGGCTTTATTTACTATGGACCTGGCGTTGCACAGCATCAGCCGAAGGCCTGGGGCCCGAGATTCCGTACAACCTGGGGAACGAGAAGAGCTTTGAGGGCCGGAGCGTGCCACCGCTTGCAACCAGCGGGGACGCACTCCCTTAAGATGATATGGCCCCCTGCTCCCGCCATATCTGCCCCTCCCACCTACAGTATCAATGTTATGGCCATCTGTATCATAAGTACTAATCATCTCCTTGACCCCCGAGTCCACACCTTCCATGCCACCCCCCTCGGCTGGCCCAGATACCCTCCCCCGTGGGTCTTCCCCCGAACCCACGCAACCTACCCCCCTCCCAGAATCCCTTAAAAACTTATTAAAAAATTTCCCTAAAAAACCCCATAACCCTCTTTTTGCTGTATACCATCTCTCCGGACTCCAAAGACCATCATCGAGATAGGCCCTCGATAGAGAAGAGGGCCAGACCTGCGAGAGGGGGGCATCTCGCAGTTTGAGGAGTTCTCCCAATGAATACATTAAGTAGCTAGATAGTCCGTAGCTGGTAGGCAAGTCTTAGTTATCTAGGGTCCTGTGGAGAGAGTATCAATCAGAGGTACAAGAGATTTTAGTCCCACTGATCTCTCACATCAGCGGTAGAAAGAATTAAGCCATTTTGAACTCAGATGTAAACATCGATCACCCTCTCACGGCAATCAGATGTAAGGGAGAAAAACAGCAGCTATAGACCTGTTCTTTCAATGTTGTACCTAGGCACAGATGGAATAGCCAATCCTTGAGTTTAGAGACAAGGATAGTCTGTGGGAAATATATAGTAGGCGAAAATCCAGGGAGATTTAGATGACATAAAAGTAGGGAAATTCTCATCCTGACATATAGGGAACAACAAACCTGGATAGAAAATGATCACAAAAGCCGAAATATCTGGCCACACAAGTGGTACAGGAGAAAAATACAGGAGGGGGAGATGAATAAGGCAGACACTTTGCAGAAACAAAGCCCCCCATGGTAAATACAACAATCCTTTTTTAATCTCCTTAGCCTTCTTCTTTAGGTCTTCCATTCTTAAAAGGTTTAACCTCCCTCCCCCCTATAGAAGAGAGGGGGAGGCCTATGGGAAGCAATCCAGGGCTGGCCCAATAATGAAAGGGACGGTATCCCTCCGTTCTCTAGGAGTTCAGTTGAAAGAAAAATATTAGGCAGGTCACTACTGTTTCATTTGTGGCCACTTTGGTCTCCATTGCTCTGATTTTCCGCCGTCTGTAAACGCCGCCTTTAACTGTGAATGTTAGACTGAATAATATTGTTAATTTCATAGACATCTTTGTTCTTGGCCGCAAGAATAGTATTTGATGTAAAATATCTTCAGCCATGTGCGACTTATATTTGTCCCATAACAATGCACAAATTTGATTGGGATGTGATGTGTTGCACGCATCATTAATGCATACATCCCAGTGTTGGTTGTTCTCCAATAAATTCATAAATCTCAGTAAAAACACAACTGCAGCTGTGGTGTAGTATGTTTCCTCAGAGAACAGAGCAACAATTTTTATAGCATTTTTAAACATGTAAATGTATGTGCTACCTGAGTCTTCTGTATCTGGACTGCTGATATTTTTTTGTTGATATATTTTGGAATTATACCTAGTGAAAAAATTGTGATTTAATTTTCAAAATTCATGTGGTAAAATGTTGGTGTGTTGGTTTTACGTCCAGCAGATGGCGCTGTTTTTCAATGTTTGTCAATGTCTTTCAATGTTTTTCATGTTTTTACCTGTCAAGGTGTGACATGTATATAATATAGGTATATAAAAACACGCCCGTAGTCGAATGCAACGTTGTGTCAAAATTTGAAAGCAATCGGTGAAGAACTTTAGGAGATGTGCAGTTATGTACAAACTGACATTTACATTTTTATTTATATAGATACTATATTTCAAAGACCTGAAGACTACAGTCTAACAATGGGATTAAGCCTCAGCCTCATGAAATTTACAATATAAAATATTTTTGATTAGCAAAAGATAAGTTTTGTAAACAGCAGAAATCAGAAAGCGCAAGTATACCTAAAATGTATCCTTCCCTCTTTGACCTTTAATTTTGAAAACAAAACAAAACAGGAAATTATTAAAAAATAAAAATGTTTAAAGGGTCTCTCCTCATTACAATACAATACAATGACAGGGCTGCTAGGTAGACTTTTCACAACAATTTACAAAAAGACATTGTGTAATTTCTTTTATTCTGATTTACTGTCTAAACTCAGATACTGTTATAAGTCAGTTTATGAATAATTGTATTGTGCAAACCCAAACAACTGTAGATTATTCAATTAAATTATGATAAAATATATCAGTTTAGCAGAATGTGTGATTAAGATATGTTGCTTGATATATCCAGAATATATCATAAGTGTTCTTAAAGAGGGGTGAACTTTATTATACATTATTGTACAACAGTTACTTTGGTTTCTTCCAGCAGTTTGGAGGCTGGCCAGAAATTCCATTCCGTATTACCATATATTGTAAAGTTGAATAGTTTTAGCAGTTTTAATAACTCTCAACTGTTATATATAGCCCAATATATACACTCCTGGCAAATTTATCCAGAAATACCCGAGTTTACTTCCTTGTGTGAAGTTACAGACTTTCACATTAAGTAGCCATGAAAGCCAGCTCGGTGACCTTGGGTCAGTCATTGTCTCAGCCAGCCCAATTTACCTCACAGGGTTGTTGTTGTGGGAAAAATAGGAGGAGGAAGGTGTCCTGGGTATGTTCACTGCCTTTAGTTACCTTGAGTATTTTCATGTAAAAATAATAAAAGCAGGATACAAATAAATAATATAAAAATAAGTAAGAGTAGAAACTTTATATTTGGAATAAGGAACACTAAATTTAATGGGACTTTCTACTAAATTTGTTATAAGTGCATTCAATATATATATATCTGTACAATTCTTGATTTGTTTGCATGTTATGTGCATCAGGATGTTTCAAACTCTGAAAAAAATTAAGTATTACCTATGGACGATCACGTGTATACTAAATACGCTATACAGAACTTTGATCGGTTAAAAAGTTTAAATAATTTTGGATTTCCTCCAGCTCTTCATGTCTCTAATTACAGATTTCCTTTTTAGCATCAATTAAAGCTGCAATAAGGCCGATTACGCTGCTAAGTATAAAAGCATTTAGATTTGCACGGCACGATTTGCAAGTTTGAGGCCCACTTCTTTAACCGCAAGGCCCTTTTAATTATTTCGGACTTTCTCGGATGGAGGCGAAAACTAGAACAAAGTCTTAACGGCCAGTTTCAGAAGCATTTTAAGGGGGTGGGGGTTAATTGCCCAGCACCTCCCAGATTTTCAGAAGCAACAGGCAACGTATTCTGCTCTTCAAGCAGCATCAGAAATGACTGCTTTTCCTCCAATAATGCTTATTGATTGATTGCATCGCTCCGCCCTCGATAATCTCACGTTTCTGCCTGATTTTTTTTCCCGCCACAATGTCTTTTTCTCTTCTTTCTCCTTTCACTTTCTGTCTGTTGGGCCTCCCGCGGTTTCCCGGACCTTCCGCAAATAATCGCCAAATTTCTTTCCCGTTTGTTCAGGCTTCTCGCTCCCGAGTCCCTATTTTGAAGGCGGGGGAGGGGTTGAAAGGAACACCCTTCCCACGACTGGGCGGGGCAGTGAGCTGCAGGCTGAGAAGGGCGTCGTTTGCAGTCGCTAAAAACCGGAAAGGTTGTTTCTGCTTCTTATCTGGAAGATCAATGTACAAAACGATGTGTCAAGGTTGAAGGCTGTTGGAATTTATGGTTTCTCTCAATATGGAGGCAGTAATTCCTGATAAGTGCTGGGAGCGGTGTAAAGGCATTCTGCACATGCTTGGGAGCCTCGGTTTTTTTTTTCCTAATTACTTTCATAATTAGAAATGCTTTCATATTTAGATGGAATCTGTTTGACAGCATCTTCTGCACTGCAGCACATGCATGCAAGCAGCCCTGCGGACAGCCTGCTGTACTTCGCGTCCCAGGGATTGTCTATTTTTTTTTTTCCGGTTTCACTTGGTGGGAGGGAGCAGGGAAGAGCCCATTCCAGAGAATCTCCCGCAGATTCCCTTTTTTAAAAACTTCGCTTCGGCTATTTTGACCCTTGCCCTTACAGAAGTGGGGGGGGGGTCTCCTTAAAAGCACGCCCTATTTGTGGATCGGATCACCACCCGGATAGCTTGCATGTACCAATTCTCTTAGCCGTGCTGCTGTGGTGTCAAGGTTGGAAGCGCGATTAAAGGCTGGGTGCCGGCGAGGTTACCTCTTTATCTGCCTAGGAAGCCCCAGATATGCTTTATGCAATCGCCCTTCCAAGGGTGCAATTCAGTTCGCAACGTGCGAGGCAACGAGCTTGGCTATTGCCTTCGGAAAGAAATGGATGGCAACCTAAATTTGGAACGAAAGGAGGCCCGCTCGCCTCCCATTCAACGGCAGGGTAGGGGAAACGTGGTCCCTATTTCTTGCAAGTCGCGAAGAGTAGCGTCGCCCTTCTCAACTTTGCTTTTTAAGACAACGAACAGGCGACTTTTATTATGCTTAACTCTCCCCCCCCCCTCCTCACCACCAGCACCACAAGACCCGGAGAGGCAGCCCCATTCTCCCCCCTCCCCTTCCAGCAGAGGAGAAAAGCGGCGGCGGCGGCCCAAGCCACGGTGGAGTGAATGCGTTGTCATGGCAACTGGCAGAGGCAGGCGGCAGGCCGGCCCCAGCCCCAGCCGCCTCAGCCTTTCCTCCGCTTTTGCACTGTGTGGGTGAGCGCCCGAAAGAGCAGGAGAAGCAGCCCGAGTTTTGACGAGAGCGGGTGTGGAAAAAGGGGCCGAGAGGCTGGAAGGAGCGATTTGGACTAGGGCTGGGGGGGCCGAGGATCCCAAGCGGGCCGAAGAGGGGCGCGAAATTGGCTTCGGGATGATGGAGGACGGATTCTCCAGCTACAGCAGCCTCTATGACACTTCTTCGCTTCTGCAGTTCTGTAATGGTAAGAGGAGGAAAGTCAAGAGAGCGAAGCGTGCATGCGCGCCCGGAGGGGAGAACCCGAGATCAAGGGCCGCTGGGGTGGTGGGTGGTAGTAGTGGTGGTGGGTGGGCATCGCCCTGAAGTCGAGCGGCTGTGGGGGGCGGGGGGGAGCTTCGGTTTTGTGCCTGGCGAAGATGGGCTGACTTGGCAAGTGGGATGGGTGTGCCTGTGCCGGAGAAGCTGGCAAGGAGAACCGCCCCCGCCAAGCTCCCAGCTTTCCTACTTGGAGAAAGGATGGGGCCTTTTCGGGGCTTTCTCTCTCTCACGCTCTTTAGTTTTAGGTTAAGGGGAGAACGAGCATCAGCTTCCCCACCACCACCGCCACCACGATCTTATTTCTGCCTGGCCGAAAGAAACGCTGGGCGTTTTAGTTAAGCTTCACGGGAAGGCGAGAGAGAAGAGAGCGAGAGCTCTGCCTGCCTGCCTGCCTGCCTGCGGAGACTCTCCCACTACAGCGTTGCATATTGACGGGTGCCTGATAGAGGATCGTGAAGATTATGGAAAAGAAAGTAAACAACAACAACCACGATCACCTCACCTTCTGTGTGTACGGAGGGAGGAAAGCAGTTTTCATTTCTTGAGTTTTAACTTCTAGGAACCGCCCCACGATGAAATGCTACCTCGATTGACGTGTGTTTCTCCCTTGTTTCACGGTCTTTCGTTCTAAATAAGCAAACGTTCACAGTTATAAAGAATGTGTGTATATGTGTTTGTGAATCGTATTAAAGATGGTCTTTGAAGTTTTATGTAATTCGGACGGTGAGTTTTGTTCGTTGGCATACTGCACTGCGTGAAAGATTTATGGTTTCTTGTACAGTTATTTTTTAAAGTAAACAGAAGTCTTGAGATGGAAAATATGTTGCTTTCCAAGCTGTGTAGTTTCTGATCTGTTTCTTTGACAATATATTAAACCAAATGGTGTTTGGGATGGTGATGTAACAAAACGCAGCTTGATTTACAGGAAACTTTTGCAATAAACTTTTAAGACAGAAGACCATTCCTGTATTGGACTAATTGGATAATATATTAATGTATGGTTTGTCAGTTGGACTTAATAGGATCTTTTCAAAATGGAATTTAAAGTATTTGTAAACATCCTAACTCAGTATTGACTAACAGGAGTTACATGTGAATATATACAGCATGTAAAGGTTTTGCTGTTCACTTAAAAAAAACCTTTGTGATTTACAGTACATGTTTCTTTGCCTGAAGAAATTATAATAGATTACAGTGTAGTTGACATATTATTTATATTTGTGTTGGTAAAAGTAAGAACTATATAAAATAGCTTATTTATGTTGGACTTTGTTAGACTATTTTTGGCAATGATAGAAAAAACAAAATTACTCTTTTAAATCAGCTAAAGGTTGGGATTATTTAAAGCAATTTTTATACTGTGTTGTGAAAATTAAATATTGGGTTTGCATCTCTTTTTCATTGTTTGCATTTTTGTTTAGATATATTTAAAATAAGTAAAGTTAAGATCAGTAAATTATACTTTTGGATAGATAAAACTATATATCTATTGCTTTCAATAGAACTTCATCTGTGCCTTTTTCCCATGTGAATTTAACTTTTATTAGGATTTACTTTGAGGTAAAGATGTAGAACTGGACTGTCAGCTTGCTATGTTGGATAGATCAGCTGATAATATAACTTCTGTCTTATAAAGTGGCAAGTAGAGCTAAGGTTATATAGAATCTGTTTAAAAGGAAGATTGCTTGTAAGTTATGTTAATACTGTACTTCAGAAGAGTGTTCTAGTTATAGAAATGATGTGAAAGAAATTGAGTGCATATGAATATTTTATAATCTAAATAAGGAATTTTTTTTACAGAACGGTTAGGAAAAATGTGGACTCTTCAGATATTGTAGAAGTACAACTTCCACCTTCTTTCACTATTGGCCATGTTGGTTAGATAGTTCAGTAATATCAGAGAGCACAAATGCCTCTAGATGTTGAGCAAATAAATAGAATGTTTGCATTCTATTCTCTTTAGGGGATTAATTCCACAATCAGGATTCTGCTATAATAAAGATCGTGCCTTGTTACCTACTCTTGATGGTGTCATCTGATGAAGATTCATAAATTGCATAGTGGCTAATGAGAAGTGGGATATTTTTCAGGTGTTCTGGCCATAAAGTCTTAAAGTTTGTTAGACTTTATTTTGAAATGAAAATAATTTTGAGGGTAGTATATTTAGAATAAAATCTTCAGAAGTAATGTAGACTTGCTAAATATCTGCAAGCTGTTAGCCTGATCCTTCTTAAGAGTACAACCCAAGCACAAAACTTAATCTTGATATTAAAAAGTATACAAATCCCATAGTACAGTGGCCACGAAAATAAACAGGATTGGCCCCAACATCACCATCTGGAAACTTCCAGCCAGATAGGATAAAAATCTATGCAAGTCAGACATGAAAAACCACATACTTCTGAAAACATTTTGTTGTCTTAGCTACAATTGGATGGGTTAACAGACTGCTTTAAGTCATAAACCACACTGCTTTGATTCATATAGCTTGCTAAACCAAATTAGACAAACTGTGTCATGGCATAGACATGTGAACAAGCTTGCTATGGCTTATTCACCAGACCAGGATTAGGAAATAATCATCTAGCAAAACATTTGATGAAGTATTCCATGTCATGCTAATTAGCAAGATAGTTAAATATTTTCTGGCTGCCATAACAAGCATATATATCAGTGGGTGCTTTGTATACCCATGGGTACTCAAAGAATGCTAATCAATGGTTTCTTATCAAATTGAACAGAAGCATCAAGTAGACTTCTACAAGGATCAGTCCTGGGACCTGTTTTTTATATTTTTTAATGACTTGGATAAACAGGTGGGAGAAAACTTCTTTAATTTACAACTGACTAAAATTGGAGGGAATAACTAATAAACAGAGCCAGTTTGCTGTAGTGCTTAAAGCAAAGATGTCAAACTCAAGGCTTGGGGGCTGGATCCGGCCCATGGGGTGCCTAGATCTGGCCAGCTGGGCTGCCCTAGAAACAGCAAAGGACCGGCCCGTGGTGCCTCTGCCAGCAGTGTCTTGGATAATGGAGAGATGAATGGGCAGACAGAGAGATAGATGATAGATCCCACTTAGTTTGCTAGCAATCATATTCTCCTTCCCAACTCCAACAATAGATTTTTCTTCTTAACCTATTTGATCTTTTATTGCCCAACTTGCCTTTAGAGTACTACGCATGTGATAAACTTTACCTACTCCAGCTAAATGCTTTACTAGATTATTTTATTTCCTTTATCTGTGTGGGAGATCATGTGACATGCAAACAGGGCTTAGCTGTTCCATTCTGTCATAGACTTGATCCAGGTAATTTGGGGCCCAATCTGTGAAGTGGAAAGCTACATGAAAGCTCACTCTGCAAGCATGTAATTAGATATCCAAGGCATAATCATCATCCAACTTTAAATGACTCGTTAGTCCAGTTGAGACTAACTACTGCACATGATCTCCCTGGGTTAAATTAGTCTGATTAAACTGATTCACTTCAGGGATGGGGACAAGATGATCAGTGGTGGGATTCAACCCACTTAACAACTGGTTCACCAAAAATGTGAGTGCATGCACGCATGTGCATGGCTTCCACGCATGCACGGCTTCTGCTACACAGCGAGGGTCTACCAAGCAGCCTTTCAGGGCCTGCTCTGCTCCATCTCTGCTCTCCAGGGCAGCGGCTGCTTCTGCTGACCCGGAGACCACATGCAGCGTCTCTGTGAGCAAGCAAGCCTCAGCAAAGGACGGCTGCAAGATCTCTGCTGCAGTGCTTTAGGTAAGAAGAATCCGGATGTAGTTTGAGGCCGGAGGGGGGTGGCGGTGAGTAGGGCAAGGCCGGAGCTGGGGAATGGCACATTCCCCAACCCAGCCGAGGCAGGTGGCGAGTGGATGGCAGCTCCGGGGCAAGGCCGGAGCTGGGGAATGCTGTGTCTCTGGGGCCCAACCCGAGGCGAAGGGTGAGTGTGGGGCATTGTTACCTTTGGTGAGCAGAGCGAAGTACGCAGGCGAGGCACGGAGATTAGCTGGACCGCGTGGCGTAGGGAAGATAATATATAGGGTGGGGCAAGGTGGGCGGGGCTAACGCCGATTTACCAGTTCTCTGAACTGCCCAAATTCATAACCGGTTCTCCCGAACCGGCTGAATCCCACCCCTGAAGATATGATTAAAATAGTAATGTAAGTGTCTTTAGCTCTGTGGAGTATGTTATCATTTTTAAAAATTCTAATATAGGGAATATAAATGGGAATCAGACCTTGGGAAAGGACACAATCAAAGAAAAAAGTAATATGAAAATTAAGAATTGATGAAAAAGCACTGAAAAGAGAAGGATTTTGTAATTCTAAACAATTTACATTATAAACAACTTAAACTAGATCAGCTTACAAAGATTTAATGTGTCATTGAGTATTCAATCTTAATGTTTCTAATAATACTAATAATTTTCTAGTACTAAATTGGGACAGTGAAGAATTAAAAGCATTTGAGGAGGAATCTAATTAGAAGCTTGAGGAAGAAGTTAAGACTAGAAATGTCTTGCCCTGAGCCTAATATGGATTTAGTAGAAAAAATTTCTTGCTGACAGCACATAATTTCAGTTTATCAACAATTACTGTCAGTTAACATCAAGTTAAAGGAATCAAAATATGTCTTGGAATAGCATTAATGGAAACGGAGAGGAATGCCCTAAGGAAATTGTATTAAATAACAACTAGTTATCCTTTATAATGTAACACTGGAGGGGCCTTGATACAGATGGGAGTTTGAAGATATGATCTGTGCTATTTATTACTAATGATATTGCTCATGCTTTTGCTAATGAATAATGCTGGTTAGTGTGTTCTCACCACTAGTATCTTGGAGGCATACTCCTTCTGGCTTCTCCATGAGGCTAGAAATGGTTTGAAGGCAGATTCCAGGAGGTTATTATTGGCTCTTTTTGGGAGTAGGAGGCAATGCAAATTGCTGATCAATAAAACCCCGATACTATTCTGCATTAAAATAATCCCAGGAGTACTTGATTTCAGATTAAATTGATCCATCAAAATTATATCCCCTGGGAGAAACTGCTGCAAATCCCCCAATTCTCTATACTTATGGAAGTCTAGGTGCTTCTTTTCTATGACAACATCTATATTTTGGAACAGCTTAATGCTTGAGTCAATTATTACCTTCCAAAAACTAATTACATTACAGGACTGATGGTGATTATTGTAATGGCATTTTTTATAATTTGTAATTTGTACCATGAATATTTGATTCCTGTGTCTTCATTATTGGAAATTTCAAAACATTCAGGATTGCAGCAATAAACAATGTGACTTGGCATAAAATGCATGTTCCAAACTAACATAGTTGATTGGCCATCTTGACATAAAAATAAATTTCTGGATGATAGGTCCACTATATAATGGCTTTTAGCAATTCTTAAGCATTTATTTCCTGTTGCCTGTTTCTTCTGCTGTTTAGTTATTCTACTTACCCTCTGTTGTCATTGAATGAAATCTCCAACCACATTTGAACCCACCTTAAATATAGTGAAATTTTGCCCCTTTAGATGAAGTAATATATACTTGTGATGGCGAACCTACGGCATGCGTGCCCAAAGTGGCACACGGAGCCATGTCACCTGGCACGTGTGGCGTTGCCCATTCCTCTTCTGGATTTCTGGCGCGAATGCGAGTGCGACCATCAGCTGGCCTTTTTGTGTGTGGCAGTGCCAGAAACGAGGAGGTGGTGTTCCGTTTTCCTGTGTGAGCATGCTCGCCGGCCAGCTGATAGTTGTAAGCGCATGCGCGCCAGGAACCTGGAAGACTAGCTGGCCAGGGAGTATCTGTGCACCGGAAACCGGAAGTTCATTTTTGGGGTCGTGCATGCATCATTGGCAGCTCCTCTTCCGGGTCGCGGCCCAGACGCGTGTGCACACTACCTTTTTGGCACTCGGTGCCAAAAAGGTTCACCATCACTGATACATGCCATCACTTACCTAGACGAGTCACCAGTTATTTTGACATGCAAAACAGAAATCCCGTATTTTGCCAAGCTAAGCACAAAAACAGGTAGCAGTGACAAAATTAAATAACATAGACTTGCTGCTATCATGGTATCCAATATCAGTGTGAAGTAACTATTTCCTATCTTTACCTTTTCTCTGCAAGGAGTATAAATCCTTCCATTTCCCACCATCCAGTCAGAGCTGAAAAGGCTTCTTGGATGAGAAGTGAAATGTCTTCAGAGAAAAACAAAAAAGTCCATTTGCCTCTTAAAAAGCAACTTTGGGACAACCTTGACCTGGATGACTGAGAATCTCCATAGACAATTGTCCTTACCACAAGATTATCTTGCTTTTATTCACAGATAGTGAATGCCAATCCTAAGAAAACAAACCCTAGCTGATTTCATGGAAACACAGTGCCATGGGAGCAGAGAATTTGCCAGAGTATTTAAAATTCAATGTTTAGTTGATCACGACAGACACAGCTTGTTAATTTTTCAAAGATGGAAGTGTAATACAAAAAGATGGGGGAGGGGGGTTGTATCCTTTTCAGTCTACCCTTATATATGATAATTGATGAAAAGTTATTGAGTGATTTGATGAAAGTACTAATGTTTTTGGTCTTCCAAAACAAGACTTTTTGGTCTTCCTTTTTATCTTTTTTTATCCATGTCAAGAAGGTTCAAGATTGAGCATTCATCCAAGTGAATCAGTCTTCTCTTTTTTTTTGACACAGAACCACTGCTATATTAATCAGATAGGAAGCTGTTTTATAGTCTTAAAAAATTGGTGGCATAGCTGATTTCTAATTGTCTGTATTATATATCATACTTTTTTTAAAATCAAAGTCTGTGCTGGAGATAGCTTACCAGTAAACACCAACCATCCTTTACAACTGAATTGACTATGGCATATAATCTACAATAATTTAGTTGTGGCTGACTAATCATACACACTGGATTAGGAGGATAGGATTTTGCTATAGTTTTGTATCATTTTCCCCAGAAATGTTACTATTTTTGTTCATATAATATTAACTTCAATGTGTTAGGCATTTTTTTCAGGGATAAGGAAACAAGGTACAGTAGAACCTCTGGTCACGAACGCTTCTGGCCATGACTAAATTGGGTTCTGCCCAAAAAATTCATAATTTTTTCCCCAGCCGATTTCCCCTTCTGTGCCATTTTTTTTTTTTTTTGAAAGCGCCAAATTTCCAAAATTAGGTTCGGGTCATAACCAAATTAGTTTGTGACCAAACTTATGGAACGAATTATGGTTGTGACCAGAGAATAACAAAACAAATGAAGCAACTTCTTGGCCAATCTTTCTATAATAGTTACTTATAATTCAGTATTAAAATTGATTAAAAGCGAACAATACGTTCTTATCATTATGCTATTAGGCCTGCTATGGGTTAGATCTGCTAAGTGTCACAAAATTTAATTTTTCATGGAATTTCTGTCTCATACACAATCTCATAAATTTCTAAGCCAATATTTAAGTATTTGCCAGATTCTAAACAAAACTAAGTGCTCCTCTATGAATCTGCTACATGTTTATACTGCTATTTAGCTTGTACCTTCTAATTGAAAGTATATCAAAAACCTGCATGTAGCTAATTAAATTTTGATCTAGATGCCACTGTAAAAAGTAAAAAATTGTGAAAGTGAAGCCAGGTATTATGACAACTGTAAAAAACAATATAAGTCTTAAATCACTTTAAATGCATGTTAAGGTTTTGTAACATTTTTCTCATTTTCTGTTTGTTTAGAGAAAAGACAAAAATCAGGAGTCGGAGTTAGTATCCTTACCCATGTTTCTTGTTAACTTAAGAATCTGCAACATAAGAAATGAAAATGGATACAAATATTGTTCTTGTTGCATCTGGTTTTGCCTTAGTTTTAAAATTCTACACATACTCTATAGGAAAATATATTTTAAAGAAATGCCTGGGCCAAATTTGGCTAACCTCAGGCCACAAACTTTCATGTGGCTTTCCAATTATTTTGCACAGCCACTAAATAAGGGTCTCAGACTTCGACTATCACACATGCCTTATAAGGACTAGTTAATTAGCTGAAGGACTTCAACATCTTTGAAGATCTTTCAGACATATACATGAAATCTAATGAGTGAAAATGAAGAATATTTCAATATGACATTCATAACAAATTCATAAAATAAAATAATAACAATAAGATTCTTGGGAAGGACTTGATAGGTGGATTAAAATGCCAAACCCAGTCTAAACATCTGGCTGCCTGAGTGATGGAGTATAACAACTGTGAAATAGCTATTGCTGAAATATACCGTATTTTTCGGATTATAAGAGGCACTGGAATATAAGACGCACCTTAGTTTTTGGGGAGGAAAATAAAAAAAAAAGAAAAAAGTTGATTGGGGGGTGGATCAGCCTCCCGGAATACCCCCAATCAGCTGTTCCCAGAGGTGAACTTTAGCAGCAGGTTTGTTGATTGTGAGCTCTGTGCCTTGCTTTTTTTTCAGCCTCTCAAACGAAGGTTTCAGAGGCTGGACCGGGGCTACATTCAGACTATAAGATGCACCCAAATTTTCACCCTCTTTTGGGGGGTAAAATGGTGCATCTTATACTCCGAAAAATATGGTAACTGCAAGCAAAAACATTTCACTTTCATCAATTAGCCTGTGATGTGTTTTTTATTAACTAGAACACCAATGTTTTATTATATTAATCAGTTAATATTTTTGCATCCATTAAGTCCATTATGCCCAATCCACCCTTTCTTTCTCTTCTCTCTCCTGGTTGCGCAAAATAAGCTTTCTTTTCTTCAATCTTTTTTGTTGCTAATTTCTCCTTCTCTTTATTGCTTGTCGAGGTAAAGTTCTTCCTTCCTTTGCCTAGAATGCCACTTACAACCAAGAAGGATACATTATCATAGGCTTTTATTAATCAGATTTGTTGAAAATTAAAATGGGATAAATTATATAATCTTAGAAACTAGAAATTTAGAAACTTTAGCACCTCACCTTTTCTCAGTGAGTGTCATAAGAGCAAGAATATTTTGCTCCTCTTGTCTACTTCTTGAAGCAATGGGGGGGATGTTGTTAGTGCTTTCCTGGTACAGGGAAAATGTGCAGATGTTCTGGCCCTGTAATACTTAATAAATCATCATCTACTTCCCCACACTCTGAGAAAGTTACACAGATTTCCTAGTTCTCTTGCTGTCTCTCTTATTCCTTAGTGAACATTGGGTCTTCACGGCTGAGTGGTCAGACTTGGCTCTCCTTTTTGACTATCTCGTTTCTTCCCTTAGGTATACCCCCTTCTGCCTCCTGTCCTGTCTTTCTTGGTCAAGCTTGATCAAGCCATAACTCCCTGCTACTCTTGCTCAAGAGCTCAGCACCATCTCAGTAGCAATGCTTGCCAAACAGTGCAATAGCAGAAAATGCTTCTCAGCGGGTGCTGCTGCTCAGTGTAAGTGACCTCTGAGGCCTGATTGCACAGCTCAGGCCCTGATGCTGCTGTGAAACTTGTTGAGTCAGGTTGAAATGAACTGTGAGGCCACCACATATTCCTGACAATATCCTTCGCAGCCTTTGCATCTATGTGGTGCTCAGTGTTTTTGCCTTGTGGACAGCATCCTTGGTGTCTATGAAATATTGTTGGGGGACGGGACAAAAGTAATCTGAATGGCTGTGAATTTAAGACCTCTGCCCTTAAGCCTTCTTAGGTCACAGTGCTAATTTTTGATAGCATTATTGCTAAAAATCATCAATGTAGGTATCTTTATTTATGTATAATTGCCTTTATGGTCATCATAGAAAAGATACATAGAAATGTCCACAATTCAAGTTCATAGTACTGTAATAATTTTAGCCCACAAACATCAGCAGATTATCTACATTCCAAATACACACATCATCAGTATAATCCTCCTTATTTCCAGGTTGGATCTCTCCGATGAGAGATTCAATGAGTTGGATTTCTCTTTGCTTCTTGTCCTCCCTCTTGTGATGTGGAGAATAAATTGGTACTCTCTTCCCTGTGCAGCCCTTTTAAGTATTAAGGTTTTGCTATCATGTCTCCTCTAATCATCTCTCCTTTAAGTTAAACATACCTAGTTCCTCCAGATCCCTAATCATCTTCCTTGTTCTTCTCTGATCTCTTTCTAGCACCTTAGCATCCTTTTTGTATTGTGACCAGAACTGAAACTATATTCCAAATGGCCTTACCAGTGTGGTACAGAGCAGTACTCTCACTTACCTTGATCTTGACACTGTTGATGCAGAGCAACCAAAAGGGTGGGTGATAGGCAGGTGGGAGGTCTTGAAGTACCCTTGCTGTTGTAAGTGTAGTGGGTTGCCAGTTGCCTGAGTTTTGATCATGTGACTGGCAGCCATAACTCAGAACCAGGTGTAAGTACCATTTGTTCACTGTAACTTTGAATGGTCACTGAATGAATAGTTGTTAAGCGAGGACTATCCGTAAGTTAAGGAGCTAAATTATACCATAAATATAAATAGAATATGTTTTTATTCCATAACATATGAGAAAAACAAAATGATACTTTACACAACAATTTGTATAACATAAATTATACATTGATAAATTAGATGACCATCTGATTCCATGGTACATTAAATTCTTACTCCTGATTCATAGCAGTATCATTATGCTATTTTCTAAGACCATAACATCATAAAAATGCAAACTATGCTAAGTAAAAACAGTGCTTTTTCTATTTTGTTAGAACAAGATTTAAGGGATTCAGTGATAGAAAAATAAGTTGGTTTTAGTGCCACTTTTCAAAAAATACTGTCACATTGTTTCCCGTTGTCACTAGTTGAGCTGTTGTAATGTTATGGAATCCTCAGATATAAATTGACATTATTGACTGGGGATTTAGGTTTGCTAAAATTGCAAATCTCTTTAGATTATTAACTGACATAATAAATGTGTTCGTGTTGTTTGTTTTTCTTTTTTTTAATTTTAAAAAGTTTTTTTTATTTTAAACACATTAAAAACACATTAAAAATCAAACATATACATACAACAAAAAGTAACACAAAAAAGAAAAATATCACTTTTCTTTCAGCTATACACAGCGGTCTGCTCTTTCTATACATCAATATTTACAAATATTTAAGTATATTTAAATATTTGACGTTCATTTTCTACTTTATATCATTTCTTCTTTACTAACAAAAGATCATACACATTTTCCCCCTCCTTTCTTCATTCATTGAACTTATTTCCTTATGTTTCAACCATTCATACCATCTACTCCAAACCTTATAATACTTTGATTCTTCTTTCCCCTTAATTTCTTTAGTTAATTTATCTAATTCTGCACATTCTAGAATTTTTTTAATTAAATCCTCTTCCGTTGGTAATGTTTCCTTCTTCCAATATTGTGCATATACAATACGTGCTGCAGTCAATATATGCAATATAAGGTACTGTATTTCTTTAGTATAGTTGTCTATTGAGATTCCTAACAGAAATTGTTTTCCCTCTATTGGGTTCTGAATTATTTCTACTATCCAAGTTTTGATTTTCTTCCAGAATTTTTGTGCCATCGTACAGGTCCACCATTGATAATAGTATGTTCCGTAGCCAGTCTTGCACTTCCAACATTTCGGAGAGTTGGTGGGGAACATTTTTGCAATTCTGGCCGGTGGGAGGTGCCATCTATGAAACATTTTCATCTGGTTTTCCTTGTATGCCGTTGCAATTGTTAGTTTCATATTCGTTTTCCACATCCTCTCCCACTTTTCTAGTTCTATCACATGGTTAAAGTTTTTCTAATTGAACATTGAAACACATTCAAAATAAGATTACCTAAGGCTTAGATGTTCACCAAGTTTCTCAGGTTTTTCACCATGCTTCAACTCACACCTCAGAAATCAAGTTCATCAAGTATTGCTAATTCTTTCTTTTTGTCCAGATTTTACACCTTCCAGTGCCTTGTAGCTTTCTGATCCAACTAGATAACCTAGATTAGTTATTCTGGAAAACTTTTAAGCCCCATCTCTTTAAAGACTTTAAAAGATTGCTATTATACACTACAGAACTGAGGTGGTTTTTTTAAATTAACAATCATTAACCACATAGATATTCTCATGGATCATTATTAGTCAAACCTAAAACTATAAAGAAATATGAAATGTAAATCAAAATTTAATTAAGTCTACGAAGTTTAAATACAATATAATGATAAGTATATATACTTATCAACTTATGTATATTTAAAAGTAAGAAGAAAATAAAATAACACATAATATAGTGCAATCAATATTTAAATAGTTCCTTGAATATCAGAAAAAATGTGATATTTAGTGAGGATCCAATCCTTTAATTTAGGATTCTGAATGTTATTTTATTCATAACTAAATTTCTTTTCAACTACATTCCATAATGAGACATTTCTGTATTTTATACTTAACATATCTGCTATATGCTATTAGCCCTTTGCACAAGTTTATTAGAAAACTATAAAAAAATCCTTTGAATATAATGATATCAATAAATATGAACGAAAACAACAAATAAAATTAATAAATATTAAAATACGTTAATATAATATACTAATGGGTTATAACATTCTTCCAATGGAGACAAAATCATCAAATATATTAATAAGATAATACTTTTTGATTCTCAACATTCATTTCATTACAATATTCATATATGGATGCTTTTTGTTCAGTATTATGTCTTTATCATACAAAGCCATATAAGAAGATATAGCCTAGTGCATGAAACACAAGGTTAAGCATTTTAAAATTTATCTCATAATCCTAGAGTTGGAAAGGATGCCTTCTAATCCATCCTCTGCCTAAGAATTCGCATATAAGTACCAACCCAAATAAATGGCTGTCCAACCTTTGCTTGGAAACCTTCACTGATGGAGCCCCCAAAACTACTGGAAACAAACTTTAATATTTCCCTTTAAAAATAAGACGATTTAGAAGTACTTGCATTGGCATTCATTATTTATATGCGATTTTGTTCCTTGGGGTCGAGAAACAATTTTGTTTCTTGGGGTCGAACTAGATGGGGTTGAACTAAATTGTATTGTATTGTGTTTTACATACAGTAGTGGCCTAGCAATAATTGATTTTCACTAGGATAATAAGGCATTATACAAAAAGGAGAGGTTTGCTACTTCCCAGACACTTGTCACTGTCTCCTCCAAAACTTGATTTTCACTGATACTATGGAAGTGGGAAGCAACTTAACTAGCAGTTAACTTCCTCAAAACCTTATCAATGAACAGTGACCAAACTCTGCACCAGTCTTAACGAGGTAAATATATGAATAATCTTAAAACAAACTCAGCTTTGATGAGATGCATCTACACAATTTTTCTTGGCAAAAGTACAGAACTGCTATTGTGTTACTTAGAAGTATTTAGTAACGATGTACAAGAGTTCTTCAGAAAGAATCTACTTGTAAATCTTCAAATCTTTTTTATGAGAAAAGGCAATGCTACTTTAGGGAGTTGCAAACTTGCACAATGTTCAAACTGTCAAGTACTTTTCCAGAATTAAATGCCAAGGAACTGTGAGGTCCTAAAATTTAGCCATTAGCCCTAGTAGCTTGGTGATTTCTCATTCAAATACTATCCAGATCCATTTCTGATTTATTTCTGAACACAAAGGTTGCCAAGTTCGCTCACTTGTTGGGACTGATAGTGTTACAGAAGTTAGTTTTGAATAGTTTGCCTTGATTGTTTCTGATGCTTAATTTGTATTTTCTGTGTGCTGCATTTTAATGTTTGCAAGCTGCTTTCAGTATTTTAAGTAAGTGCAAAAAATAAATCAAAATATATCCACACTCACAAATGTGCTACTACAAATAATATGACTGACATTAGAATGGCAGTTTACCTTTCTCAAAAATGAAATAATTAAAAAACAAACCTGGAATAAAGTTTTTCCAAATTAAACATTTTTATCTCATATTATTATAATTCTTTTCAAATTCCTGTTTCTTCAGTTATCTATTTGCTCAAAAGAGATTTCTGACTATTGAAATCCCATATAGTTATTTTAAAAATATAATTTGGTTACTGCAATCATGTTTTATGGTGAAAAAACAAGGTTAATGGAAATACATAAAGCTTTACCAATTGAGTATTGGATGCCTCTCAAAAATTCAGAAAAGTGCACAGCTATAGCTTCCAAATGTATACAGTATATGTTGTGCAGCTGCATATCATGGAACTGTTTGATGTTTCACTATTCATAAGCACATGATCTACAGTCCTGAAAAAAACAGGCTATATTTTTTGCTTCCAGTTAGCATTGCTAGAAAAACAAACTGTTCCACCTTTCATTATAGAGACTCTGGAGTTTACATCAGAAATTTCTTAGTTGGAGACTGACTTAGTTTATGAGATAATTGTGGTTAAGCTTCACAGGCCTTTCCCCACACAAAAGGAGAGAATGTACAACATCAGCATCTGTAATTACAAGGAAATATAAAAACTCTGGGCTGACCTAACTTTGTTTGAAAAGTAGGAGCTGGAAATTTTCTTTAGTTTCGAGCTTTGCTGCTTCCATTTTTCTACTGCTTCTAAATTCAATATCTCCAGAGGGGTCTTGAATTTACAAGAACAGACTGGACAAGTACACAGATTACCTTGAACAATCAAACAAATCAAAGATAAGATGTACAATTCTGTTTAAATTGCTTAATGGTTTCCAAAATATAATTAATGCATATCAATATATACATATCTTTAGGTTCTTTTGTGTATGTGCATGTACATGTGTTTGTGTATTCATATTCCTCATCTCATGTAGGCTTAGGCCAGGAGTCCCCAACCTGTGGGCCGCAGCTCACTACCGGGCCACATGAGTGGCTGGCCAGTGCGCTCACTTGTGTGCACACACCTCACTTGCACTAGCGTCATGGTGAGTGTCGTGCACATGCTTTCAGCCCTGTTTGTGTTGAATCTGTGCTTATGGTCCCATTTGCGTCACACACAGCCCCGTTCGCACATGCGCATGCATGCATAAAGGCACCTGCCCCTCCTCCCCTCCAGGCTGCCAACATAGAAAGGTTGGGGAACTCTGGCTTAGGCCATCTTCATACCTAATTTCAGTCAGATCCTCACAGTAATTTTTTAATTCATATTTCATATTTCATATTGTACTGTACTGTATATTTCATATTGCACTGTAATTGAACATTTGATTTTAAGAACTATGTTTTATGGTGTATTATGTAACACTGATGATCAATGATAAATTTGAAGTTATTTTCCTTGGATCATGCTGGATTATCTTTGGGCTTGGTTTTGACAGTTGTCATATTTGCAGCCATTGCAGTCAAGTGATCAAAATCTGGAAGCTCAGCAATTATGATGAGACAGCATCTTTCAGTCATGTGATCTCCAGTTGCAACCTTCTTTGCCAGCTTCCCAGAAGCAAAATTAATGCAAATGGAAACCACATTACATCCTTGCTTGATGACCTACAGTGATTTGCTTAATGATGACAACTGGAAGTATTTGAATTTTCACTGGTAATCAAGGCAGTCATGTAATGTTGTGTTTTACGTTGCTTAGCAATGGAAATTCTGGCCCTTCTGGTTGTTATCATTAAATAAAGACTATCTGTAATTTGTATTTCTTCAGATCTTGCTCAGTTCAGTTAAAAGATGGGTTTAACCTTCCCCTCTTACCTTCCTATTTAATCGTTCACAGTGCTTAACTAAACACTGTGAGGAGGAATGTTTCCAATGACATCACATATTAATTAGAGTAAGAAAAGGAATGGTGTGATGAGTATTTCCATTTACACTGAGCATTTTGTGCAAGCATATGGGCATCCATGATGAACTAGATATTTTTTTCCCTTCCATTTTATTGTTTCCAATTCTCAGAGTCTCCCTGCAGTTTTCTTGGCAAGAATTAATATAAAGATCCTGCTTTTTAGTCTATAAGAAATATACCAGGAAATAGTCTCTGTAGTATTTTTCTTTTGTCTAGGTTTATCTGGATCACACAATTTATATGAAGATATTTATAGTTAATGGGAGAAATTCATCTTTCTGCACCTTTTGAATTATATTTTGACCATATACACACAAACTGCAGAGGGAAGGGGAAATTATATTCTCTATGAATTACTGGCAGAATGTTTCAATTTAAAGGAGAATTAACTGAATTCTATTTTGACAAGAGTGATTGTTTTCTAATAAAAGCAGCAATATACCTGTATTTTTCTCTGTTGGGAGAAGCTTTCTTCAGATAGTTTTTACAATTATGTTTAAGCTGCAGATCTATCAATATTTACCTTGAAGCAAGCATAATGTAACAGGACTTCAAAGTTAAGGGTTGGGGTTTTAACTTCTAATTGAGAGCAGTCTAAAGTTGGTTAGAAGATAGGCAGAAATATCAATGTTTTAAATGAGTAAAATAAAATAAAATAATAAAATACATATGTATTTTTAGATGACAGTGCTTCTGCTGCCAGCAGCATGGAGGTGACAGACCGCATAGCTTCACTTGAACAACGTGTTCAGATGCAGGAAGATGACATTCAGTTGCTCAAGTCCGCTCTGGCAGATGTCGTTAGGCGTTTAAATATTACTGAGGAGCAACAGGCCATGCAGAACAGGAAAGGACCTACCAAAGGTATTAACCTCCTATTCAAGTTCACCTGTATATATTACAATGAAAATATTTTAACCAGTTAAAATGAATGGAATTATCTGAAAATATTTCTTGCATAATATTTTTCTGAGTTAGATAGTTATCAGTTGTACGGTTTAACCTAAATATTGAATCTAAAGTATATATTTTTAAAAAGTCTTCTAAGAAGTGTACCCAGATAAGTATTTTTCAAATTTCTAATCAGGTCTCAGTTTACTTTTCTGTTAAATTTGACTGGAATTCATATTTCTGTTTTTTAATGAATATTAGCTAATATTTGTCTATCTGAATATTTTTGGTTGTATTAAAGAATGCAAAGAATATTTAAGTTAAAGTATACCAAATGTTTCCAGAAATATTTGAGGTCAACTGTGTTTTTGCAGAATTTTACTCTAAATATTTATATATCATGGCATAGAAAACAACACCTGACCTTTTTCATCTTGTATATCTAAGTAAAACATCTAAATATGTTACTGTTTATGAAATGACAGATTTTATGTATCTGGTGCTCTCCTACATTTTATTTTATGGGATTAGGAAGATTATTTGTTTCTCAAAATCTCTTTATACTTCTATATCAAGGAAGGGCAATTTGACTATTTAAGCATTTTTGCCACAGTCATGTAGCTGAAGTTTATAGCAAATGACAAAGCATAAGTTTTGAAATTTCCTTACCTACTGCCCTGTATAAACTCCAATTTTCAGGGCCAGAAGGAATATGCTAAAGGCTGTGATAGTATTTTCTGAAAATCTGACAAATGAGTGAATTTCTGTATTAATAAGATGCAAGTAAATATTGTTTCTACCTTCTAGAACAAGAACAGCAGACACAGGGAACAACAAGGTCAATCTGTCTAACATTAATAGGAAATTTTAGAGCTAATAATAAATTTAGTATGAATCTTGAAGAACATGTCTTATCAATCTAATCTTCATATTTTGGATTGATTTATTTCTTAATATATTGTTGAAATGCTATATATTGATACCAGCTATGCGTTTAACAAGACATTCAAGAAATTTTGACTAGCAGGTTAATCAGATTTGAATTGAAGGTGAGATAGTTAACTAGACACTTAGCTTGCAAATTATTCTCAAAGATTGTGCTCAGTGATTTCATATAAAAATGATGTAGAGTATTGAATGGAAATACTAGGGATTCAGTCTTGGACTATATACTTCAGCATTTTTTACTAATAACACAGATGGAGAAGTTATCAGATTTGCAGATGATACAATTGGGTGGAATGATTAAGTGTTTAGAAGATTAAAAAAATGAAATGGTCTCAATAAATCAAAGAAATGGTCTGAAAATAGCAAACCAACTTCTTAAAAATGCAGTGTTTTATTTAGAAAAAAAGAAAGAAATGCACAGATATAGAATGGCAGATTCAGTCCTTGTGGAAAAGGATCTTCCAGTACTGTATTACTACTACCTAGTAATAAATTACAAATTGAATATATATCTCCAGTTGCCACAAGAGGACTTTCCAAATAATGGGTAGCCATCTTTCCACTTCATTTTGCAATAATTAGGTCTTACTTCAAGTATTGTGTACACTTCTGAACTTGTAAATTTCAGCATTTATTTGTTTGTTTGTTTGTTTTCATTTCACAGCAAGACCACTAGTTCAAACACTGCCTTTAAAGACTACTGTCAATAATGGAACTGTCTTACCAAAGAAATCTAGTGGTTCTCTACCTTCTCCATCAGGAACCAGGAAAGAAATTGTATCACCAGCAGCAAAAAGGTATCATCAAGTTATTATTTATTATTTATTAATTCAATTTGTATGCCACCCCTCTCCGAAGACTCAGGGTGGCTCACAATGCATTTCAAATCTTTATAAAAAACATTTAAAAATTAAAAACATTAAAAACATTAAAACTCATTCAAACCATTCATGGCCGGATCTCGCCGGATCGCAAGAGCGAGATCAACGGCCCCAGGTCTGCTGGAAAAGGCAGGTCTTCACTGCTTTTCGGAAGGCCAACAGGGTGGGGATGGTCCGGACCTCAGGAGGTAACTGGTTCCAGAGAGCTGGGGCAGCCACAGAGAAGGCCCTCCCCCGTGGGCCCGCCAGCCAGCATTGTTTAGCTGACGGGACCCGGAGGAGACCAACTCTGTGGGATCTTACCGGTCATTGGGAATTATGCGGTAGAAGGCGGTCTCAAAGATAATATATTTAATATATGTTAATATATGTTAATATACGGTGTATCTTTAGTTTTAAAATTACTATTCTGAGTGTTTCCCTCTCAATATTTTCAATCAATGGCTCAGTACCAATCTTAACTCATTTTCTGACTATCTTCTAAAAAGTAATATAATAAACATGGTAAAACAATTAATAAGAATCATATTAATGAGGTGATGTATTAGGCTATTTTCAGATGTTTTGTTTGTGTTTAATTCTTTCACTATCGAGTACCATAGATAATATATTTTATAATAAAAGCCGTAATAAAATTAATGATGTTAACATGGGAAAAGACTGTAAATACTTACATCCACTAATAGATCAGTAAAAAGGAGAGGGAGGGCCAGGGTACCCCTAACTTTCTCATTATAATAAACTTGCCTACTCTGAATTCTTTACTTCGCGTCTTTCTTTTTTTGGTTTTGTAATAACAAAAGGATTAGAAATTTCATTTTATTTTATTTACAGTGTTTTAATTATTTTTTTCCTCAATGTTTTTTGTTCAAGTAGTTTTGTACTTAATTTTTTTTTATTTCAAATAGTTTTACAGAAAACATTTATACTGTATTTTATCAGATTTTGATAGGTAAAATTACAAGCCATTTTCAAGTTATAGCTAAAACCCATAAACAGCTTTTTTTTGAGAATAACATCACACAGAATTTGGATTAGGTATATTTCAGTTTCTTGGGAGGAAAAGTATGTTGGAACTGCAATTAAATTGTAAAAGAGTGATGTGTTCCTTGTTAACTGATAATAGTGGCAGGGTGAATATATTCAGATGTGATTGCCAGTTGAATCATTTAGGAGTGTGCTCAGGTGACTTTTATGATAAAGAGAGAGCCTGACACCTATTGGCCACTTTGGGGTGTGTAAGCATGCTCCCTTCCCTGGGATTCTGAGCAGTTTTCCATCTCGCTATGCTCTCTTCCAATTTGCTAGATACGTTTTGACTGTGGGTTTATGTTTGCAAATTTTTCTGTTTCTACTAATTGAGGAAATGGCAAACATCTATGTTGTGCAGTAACCATTATCTCATGACAGTAGTAAATTGTGCTCATTTTCATCTTGTCTAGGAGCTTCTAATATCTCACTGGATATTCCCAATAAATTTGTTTACTGTCACAATAATCAAGATGACAAATTTTAATGATAGTACCTGAGTATGCAGTTGTGCAATTGAAACAAAGAAAATTGACAGTAATTACAGATACATTTCAGATTTCCTAGCCATGCTGTAACTTAATATAGCAATAATTTCTACATACTGTTGTCCAGTATTGCATGAAACAAGTTTGTGCAACTTAGTTCCTTTATGTGCATATTCATATACAGTAGTATAAAATTAAGAATGCAGCTTCTTTGCTGTTTTGTATGTGAATGGGACAGAGAGAAAGAAAGAGGGGGGAAGAGATGTTTAAATTACTGCATCCATACTCTCTCAGTATCATAATAAAGAAGAGAACATGTTTTCCTGTAGTATCTCCAGCATGTCAAGATTCAGGAGTGTGTTCTTAGGCCTTAAAGTGATTTGGTTTTGCCTCAGTTTTTGTAGAACTGTGCATATGGCCAAATCCATCCTTTCCCATTTGTAAGTAAAGGAATGCAAAAAATCCCTTTTGTGCTGGATTTTATTTTGTGTAAATCGGGTCAGAGAGAAAAAGAAAGGAATAAAGGGGGAGAATTATAGTTTGGCTACTAAACTAAAAGTCAGCTAAATAATTTGACTCTTTTTTTTTTTTATTGAAAAAGTTTTCAAATACAAGTTTTTCCCCCTTCCCCCCCCCTCTTCCCTAACCCCCCCTCACCACCCATCCCCCCCGTGACTTCTTCACAACAATAGGCTATTTCATAACTAATTACATACATAATATCTTTCCTTTCCCTTACTCCCTCCTCAGAATACTGACCCTTAGCATATTATTCTTATAACTCTCATTTTTACAATAATCTGCCCTTTTTCTCCTCCCCTAAACTTATAGTGTATTATTACAATTTAACATTTAATCTTTTATATATATTAATATAACATTTTAAAGCAGCCTTCTCCCTACATCCAAATTTAACGTTTATTCAGTTCTATCCAATTCCTCCACTCCCCTAAATATATGACAGGATCCTTTTTCTTAGACTAATCAATCAGTAAACTAACCTATTTCAACCCTTCAATTCCTACAAAATCATGCAATACAATTCTAAATATAACCCACTGCCCACTTTACTAAAATATACACATATCTATATATGCATTCCATTTTATAAAAAAAAAAAAGACAATAACTTTAAATTTATAATCCATATAATATCTTCTTTGATGTCTTTCCACTGGATTGTTAAATCCATCACCCATAATAGGGTAAAATAACATGCTGGTGCAACAGTTTGTTCAAAATCTTCAATCATCTTCTGCCCCCATCAGTAGTAGATATCCTCGTATATATATAAAAGTAAAAACAACCACCCGAGTGACATTATAATTATATCCATATAGTTATAGTTGTGGTGTTCATCAGGATTGTTGATTCCCATCATCCTAATGGGTAACAACCAGATCTTCTGCATGCCCCAGCGTGACTCTGTTGCCTTGTAACTCAAAATAATCATAATATATTCACCAGTAAAAGAAATCCAGAGTAGATAATTCAAATCCAACAAGGTAAGGCTCTTTTCACATCCCAAAATCACGGCATTACAGAGATCTGCCACAATCCTCAGGATAGTATTAAACAATTATTCGCCTCCACTATCTTTTCAGATGTTCATTCATTTTTTAAAGTCCCTGGCTTCACTGTTGCTTGGTTTAGAAACTGCTGTTTCTATGAGATCTATTTCTTTTCTTTTTCTTTTGCGGGTTGAATTTCCATCCTCGTTTCGTACCTACCAATTGTGTATCGGCTGATCGATTTTCATTCTGCTTTGTGAGTTGATCTTGTTGGGTTAGTTTTATCATCTCATCTTTCTTCTCCATCACTTGTATATCAACTGGTTGATTTGCGCACTTGTCTGTGACTTGATGGTTCATCACATTGGAGTCGGATGACACTGCTCTCTTATTTATAGACAGTCCAGCTGGGGTATCCAGAGAGTCCAAAGACAACTTATCCACCACAGCCTCTGTAATTTGGTATTTTCTTTTTGTTTCCAACTCCTTTTGCTTATCCTGTATTATGCCTAAAGATGTTAAATTCATTTTTAAAATTTTTTGATAAAATTCTTCCGCTTTTTCAACAGTGTTCAGTTGATATCTTACTCCTTGGTGTCTCAATATTAAACCAACTGGGGCATTCCACCTAAATAGGATATTTCTTTTTTTTAACTCAGTCACTAGAAAGCCAAATTTCTTCCTCTCCATTAACATCTTAGTCGGGAGCTCCTTAAAAATCCAAATCTTTCTTCCATGAAATTGCAAAGTAGAATTAAAAGAGTTCTGCACAATATTATTCCTAATTTCTTTATCTGTAAAATAGATCACCACATCTCTAGGCAATTGCCTTTGCTTTGCCAACCAGGAGTTTATTCTGTAAATTCTATCAATCCTGCAATACACTTCATCAGGTTGAACCTTTAAAATCCCAGCCAGAATTTCAGAAGATATTTTCCTTAAGTCATCTCTATTATTTTCCTGCAAACCTCTCAGTCTAATTGCATATTCTGTAAAATTATATTGAATCATTAAAACTTCTCTTTCAATCCTCTGCTGCACATTTTCTTCATTACCAGTCTTTTGGTCAACCTCCATTTTAGGTTTGTCTTCTGAGCTATTATCCTGAATGTTTACCAAATCCTTTTTAATTTTTTGAATCATGTCATCCAAATTCTCCTCAGTTTCCTTCATTTTAGACTCTAATAATTTAGTCTTTGCATCCACCCGAATCAGAAAGTCTGATAAACCATTAGCTGTTTTTAAAATCTTTCGATTCAAAAAGTCAAACTTTGATTTCACCAATTCACCAATTTCTTTAATTTCCTGCTTAAATTTTTCGAGTTGCTGGTTCACAATCTCATCCCTTCTTACAATCTCTTCAAGAAGAAATTCTATTATATTAAAATCAGGTTTCTGACACTGGAGAGTTAAAACTTGTTGGTGTAATTTATTAATGGGGGAGATTCTCCCCCCCCCCCCCCCGTTTGTCTAGCTGTGTGAGTCCCGGTGCCATTTCCCACACAGACAAGATTTAGTGGAAAAGAGAGAAAAGAGAGAAAAAAAAAAAGCTTGTTTCCAACCAAGATCAATATCAGATCCCCAAGAAAAAAAAAAGAAAAAAAAAAGCAAGAGTGGGAGTGAGGTTTTGCCTCAATTACGGCCAAAAGTATTCATTCCGCTACTTTGTAATAGAAAACGGAAGGACTTTCCCTTTCAGCCTCTCTTCAAGCCGCAGCTTTCAGCCCTTCTCCAGCCACGGCAGACGCCATTTTAAAAGACTCTTTTTCCCCCTTTCCTCTCATCTTTTCTCTTAAATAGTTTTTTAAAGGGTAAAATACTTGCGATTCAGTATTAAGGGTCCAGCTCGCCTTTTCTTTGATTATTCTGTTAAATTCGCAGGCTTGCTCTTGACGCCTGGCTCTGCATAAGCAGAGGTCTCCCAAAGCCCGGAGCAGCGGCAGGGGATATGGGGCTTCTCATCCGCTCCGTCCCAAAAGTAAAAAAAAAACTTTTGGGACTCTGCAGAGAGTTCTACCCACCCCTGCCGGCTCTATCTCCGTTTCCTCTTGGAAACGGAGTTTTTTCGAGCCGCCATTCCGCTGTGAAGGCGGCTCTGACAGGCAATGGAAGCTGACGATCCCAAAGGAACGTCTGGCGGCGGCCAGCAGCAAACCGGAAGTCGTCAATAATTTGACTCTTTATGGAGAGAATAACTTACATTCATAGTTAACTTTCAATAAAAACTGTTATATGCGTATACAACAGTTTATTCAAAACTATGAATAAATTAATCAAAGTATTAGAATCACATATTACAATCTTGGTGTCATCAGATTAACACAAAAAGCCATCCAGAACTCTCTTGTTTCTTCATCATGTTCAGACAATTCCAACCTCTAGGCCCGTGATGGCGAACCTATGGCACATGTGCCACAGGTGGCATGCGGAGCCATATCTGTGGGCACATGAGCGTTGCTCTAGCTCAGTTCCAGCGCGCATGTGCGCGCTGGCCAGCTAATTTTTGGGCCTTCCGGGCCCACCAGAAGTCGGGAAATGGGCTGTTTCTGGCCTCAGGAGGGCTTTAGGGGCATGGGGGAGGCCGTTTTCGCCCTTCCCAGGTTCCAAGAAAGCCTCTGGAGCCTGGGGAGAGTGAAAAACAGGCATACCGGGCCCACCAGTAACATTTTGGCCATCATGTGCCAAAAACTGGGTGAACGCGGGGGGGGGGGTCGCGTGTGCATGCGCAGGGGGGACATGGCGGGGGGCCTTGAATTATGGGTGTGGGCACACGCGTGCATGACCTCCAGCACGCTCCCCATGCTTTTGGCATGCGACGGCAAAAAGGTTAGCCCTCACTGTTGGATCGGGACTCGTTAAATACGGTCACTCATGCTCTCGTTACTTCCCGCTTGGACTACTGCAATGCCCTCTACATGGGGCTCCCCTTGAGGAGCACCCAGAGGCTCCAGCTGGTCCAGAATGCGGCCGCGCGGGTGGTTATGGGAGCGACGTGGCGCTCCCATGTGACCCCCTTCCTGCGCGAGCTGCACTGGCTCCCGGTGGTCTTCCGGGTGCGTTTCAAGGTTTTGGTTACCACCTTTAGAGCGCTCCATGGCATCGGACCGGGGTATCTACGAGACCGCCTTCTGCTACCAATAGCCTCTCACCGACCAGTACGCTCCCATAGAGAGGGGCTCCTCAGGGTGCCGTCGGCCAAACAGTGTCGACTGGCGGCCCCCAGGGGGAGAGCCTTTTCTGTGGGGGCACCTACCATCTGGAACGAGCTCCCCCCAGAGATATGGAAGATCCTAGACCTGCGCACATTTCGCCGTGCTCTCAAAACTTTTCTATTTCAGCAAGCTGGCCTGGCCTAACTCCCATCTTTTAAATTTTTAAATTTTTTTTAATTCGTGATTTTATAAATTGGGTGTTTTAATCTGTGTTTCGGCCGAAATATTTAATAATTTTAAGGGATTTTTTAATATTTGTATTATCTGTATTTTATCTTGGCTGTTCACCGCCCTGAGTCCTTCGGGAGTAGGGCGGTATAGAAATTTGATAAATAAATAAATAA
The DNA here is from genome assembly GCA_022577455.1 of Arizona elegans. Classification (NCBI taxonomy): domain Eukaryota; kingdom Metazoa; phylum Chordata; class Lepidosauria; order Squamata; family Colubridae; genus Arizona; species Arizona elegans. The sequence continues at coordinate 21,150,645 of JAKOOJ010000001.1, read as the reverse complement.
ATAAATAGGCTCAGAGTCGCATGTCAGCAATGAAGCTTTGACACTTGAAAATGGGAAATAAAATGAGTTTCAAAATATCCTAAATTATTCCTTTGCTTGCATATAGATGAAGATACATATACTTGCTTTTGGAATGAAACAGTAGAGCAGTTTTTTGCTTAGGAGGTATCTGGGAGGAATACATATAAGGTAAAAGGGACACAAAACTTGTGGAACAAAAAACAAAACAAAACATCCACATGGCATTTAGTGCATATGGTCATGCTTTTTGGCTCCCTTGCATCCTCAAGAAGTCAACAAACAGAATCTGTAGGCTGATAAGACTGGTTTGCCATTTATATTGGAAAATATGTTAGAGACTTCAAAGATCTGCTTGACAAATTTTGCAAATCTGAAATAAAATTATTCATTTAAACCAACTAAAAGCCTGTTTTTAATGAAATACTGTATATGCTCTGCTATCCATGTCCCATAGAATAGCTTACAGTTTTGAGTCAGACATTTAAAGTTGCCCAGTGATGTTATCTTGACATCCACCCATTTTGGTTTATCTGAATTTGCCAAAAGGGGATGATTGTGGACATTGATTAGTTCAAGATTTTTCAGACTTGTTTTAGGCCTAGTTTAGGAACAGAATTACTTGTGGTTGCGTTGATTATTTTTTTGTTGATTCTATCTAATGTCTGACAAGTTTTTGTGTGGTCACCTATGGTATCTGCAGTTGGTAGTTCAGAGGCACTGCGTTACAGTGGTGGTTCTAAGGAAGCGAAGGGTCAATGGTCATGATAGGGTTAATGACCAGATCCGGACGATCGAGTCAGACAGTTGAGAAGCTCCTCCTGCTGCTGTCTCCCAGCATCTGACTCGATCTGCTCGTGATCAGACGCACCCTCCATTGCTCTCTTCTGACATTCGCTTTATTCTAAATTTACTAATATTTGGACTTGTATTAATTTGCTTTTTATTTATTTTTTTAGTTTTCTCTCAAATTATTTAAAAAAATTGGACTTGCTCTGTGAGGTGCAGCAGCGAGAAGGGTTCACGCCCAAATCCGCTGCAGGAGCCTCCTCTTGCGAGTTGCAGGCTCCTCTTTCTAATTGAAAAATTTCTCAGGCTGCTAATTTCAAAAGGCTGTTCTTTCCAGCAAGTCGGAGCTTATCTCCGCTTGCTGACGGCACCTCGCATCGGCCACTATTGTCTATTTGATGCAGCCGCAGGCTCCTTTTGGCGCGAATTTCAAACAGCAGCCTTTGTCGGCAGCCCACCGGCTTGCCGCTTCAGTGAGGAGCTTCGAAATAACATTGGGTAATAAAGCTTTAGATGCCACAAAGCATTATTTAGTCCTCATTGCTATTAACTACTATATGAAGTGGCTGTCATTGGTTATCTGTGGATCTGCGGCATTATGTCATCAATAAACAGGATATCTTGCTCTTTGACTATAACATTTGAACAAAGAGAGGATGTGCACATTCTGGGGTAGATGGGGCTAATAACTTGAGATGGAATCAGAATACAGTCTTCAACGTACAACCACAATTGACCTCCAAATTTCCATTGGTAAACAAAGCAGTTGTTAAGTGAGTCACGCTCAGCAAATGCTGCATTTTATGAGCATTTTGCTAAGGTTGTTAAGTGAATCACTGCAGTTAAGTGAACCATGTGCTTGTTAAGAGAATCTAGCTTCCTCTATTGACTTTGCTTGTCAGAAGCTCCCTAGAAAGGAAGGTCTCAGGATCTTGGGATGCTGCAACCATCATAAATGCATGCTGTTTGCCAAGCACCGAATTTTGATCATGATTGAATTGTGACTGTGGGAATGCTACAATGGTGATATGTGTGAGAACTAGTCATAAGTCATATTTTTCAGTGGTATGGTAACTTTAAATGATTAGTAAACGAATGGTTGTAAGTCGAGGACTACTTGTAAGTTGGAGACCTTATGGTATGTGATTTCTGGTGTGGTAATTGTGAGTTTCACTGTTCTAAAAGAGTTTGCATTCTTGTAGAATAGAAATTTGGAATTGCTCCTATGACTATTATTGTCACTGGAGGCCCAAATGACTAGTGCCAAAGGCTGACCATTATTAGCCTCATTGATATGTCAATTAAACACTTTTTGTTCCCATACTATAATGTTCAGACTACTGGAATGCATTCAGTACTGTACAGGGCTAACTCTGCTATTAGCCTTAAAGATACAGTTAGTATGGAATTTTATTGTCAATTTGATGTGTGGAAGGCCTGCCCATACATATGTTATATCTCTGAATAACTTTGTACTAAGAATCGCTGTTCTTCTCTATTAATAATCAGAATCAGAATATGATTTATATATCGGTTCCTCGTAAATCAGTTTTCTTTCTATATTATTTTATTTTTCTGGAACTTAATTTATGTTGAATGTCTTAATTTATCATGCTCCCCCTCAATTTGAAATTACAGATTAGTAATTTCATTTTAAAATATATTTATTTATTTAAAAGATTTGTATGGATGCCATCTTAAACACAACTCTGGGTGTCTCACAATAATAAATCATAAGCCATGAAACCATAAACCAGAAGGCCAAGAAACAAAAACTTGCTGCCTCAATCAACCTTTGGATGCCCCAGAGTCAGTTCCAGATATCCTCATTCTACCCCAGCAGCTGGGTAAAAAGCTAAAGCTGGGGAGTGCTGCTGAATTACCAGGATAATTGCTTGGGAATGTATTTTGAAAGTGTTCAGCATGTAGTTCGGGCTAATGATTGTGTCTTTAATCAGTATTATTGTTTTCTATTAGCACTATTAAAAGAACCAACTCAGCTGAAGGTGTTTCTCCTGGTGGTCGGAGGGAAAGTTATGGAGATTCCAAAGGCAATCGCAATCGAGCTGGATCCACAAGCAGTTCATCTAGTGGTAAAAAGAACAGTGACTGGTATGAAAAGCAGAATTTCTAAATTACGTTTATTTGGGGCTCAGGAGGTTAAGAGAAGACATTTCTTCATTGTGGTCTTTGGAATTTAGGTATTATGGAGAGCTTCCTAGAATTTCAATAATAATAATAATAGCGTTTATTGTCATTGTACATCATGCATACAACGAAATTGGTTGGTGGAAGCCCTATGAGCATGACTTTCATGGAATTCCTTCAGCTTATTTTTAACCATCATAGCTCTATTAACTAAATACGTTTATATGTATAAATTATGATTTTAGATTAATAATTTTAAGATTAACATAAAATTAACACTATTTTAATTCTACCCTATCAACTCTTCCAAATTCTGACTATAAGTCACTTAATGGCAAGATTCCCCTTTTCTCTGGTTAGTTAGATGTAATGGCTAGATCAAGGCCTTGATCTAGCAGGTAATCCTTTGAAGATAAAAAATTCTTCTGTTCTCTTCAGTCCATGATGGGTTTTCTATGATAAGTAAATTAAGATCCTGAGTCTTTTTCTTGTCCTGCCAAACTTTCAGATTTTTAAGATACTGTTATTCTCCATTATTACAACAAAGAGTGTTCCCGTTATCTCTGTTATGTCTGTTTCTTGAACTGGCCTATATCAAAGTTCTAAGTTAGGCTCCCACCAAAGAATATGGTAGACTCTAGAAAGTTCTAAACAGGTTCTGCAAGGGCATATAGCCCATGAAAATTCTCAAGTGACTATTTGAAGAACTTACAGGTAAGTAAACAAACTTCTTGTGGAGAAATTTAAAGGAGAAAAAAAATGAAATGCTCATATAATGAGTATTTCAGTTATGAGATAAAAATAGATGTAAAAAGGATGGGGAGCCAGTGTTGGACCTAAATTGAAGCACTGTGTAGGATATAAAAGTGGATATTAATTATTTCGATAGCATTGCTTGAATGGAAGAAATTACTACAGTGCAACAAGAATTGGTTAGAAGTTTAAAATAGGGTAAGAGAATCTTAAAATATAAGCAAGTTTTAGAATGTTGAGGAAGAATCAGAGTTACAGTGATAGGGAGCATAAAACCTTCTTAATCTGGGTTAAGACTGGATATTGACCAAAGACAACATTAGTCAATCTCTTGGATGACCTGTGCCAAGATCTGGAAGGAGGTAGTGTATCAATATCCTGGTCTTGCTGGGTGTTTCAGCAATCTTTGATATCATTGACAATTCTACCTTTTTAGACCACCTGCGGGTTTTAGGGATAGAATATATTGTTTCACAATTATTCTGCTCCTTTCTTGGTGAATAGTTTCAATCTGTGTAGTGAGGGAAGAGATGTTGGTTCAATGGCCCCCAATGTGGGTACTTCAAGGATCAGTCCTTTCTCCCCTGACAAAGGACAATTACAGCTATCCCTTTCAGACTGGGGTAGCAACGTATAACATCTTTATGAAGTTTTTGGTTGAAAGTATAGAGAGTTTGGAGTACAGTACCATCAGTTTGTTGATGGTATCCAATTATACATTGCTACCCCAGTCTGTAAGGAATAGCTGTTATTGTCCTTTGGCAATGTCTGGAGGCTGTAAGCAACCAAAGGTACAGGCTGAAATTGAATCCAAGCAAGATGGAGTTGCTATTTGTACTTCATTGTGTTTATTTCTTGATGAGCAGGTACTACTTGTGAAGGAACAGGCTCATGACTTGCGGGTAGGAATTCTGGACTCACAGCTTCTGTTTGAACAGCAGGTGGAAGCCATGGAGACTAGGCCCAGCTGCAGCTGGTGGACCTGGCTATAAGAATTCATTCTCAAATTACTACATAGACACTGTAGCCAGGTCCTCTATCCCCATATAGTTCCAAATACTTCACTTAAAGACTACTTGGAACTATAATTGGACCAAAATGTGGCAGTCTGCATATTTATTAGCAATCAACAATAGGAGCACATGATGCCAATCCTATAGACCCTGCACTGATTTCTGATTAGTTTGTTGGTACAATTTTAAAAATGCTAGTTTTGACCTATAAAGCTGCTTGTGTCTTGGCTCCTGGATAACTTCAAGACTATGTACTTTGGTATAACCTATTGAAACATCTAGGGAAGAGGTTATTAAAGTCTAATGTTTTCAAGAATACCAGGGCTCTGAAGCCAGTTGGTTCTGTCTGTTGTAGGGATGGGATGCTTTGGAACAGCCTCATGACAGATACCAGGTTAGGGTTTTTAGAAAAACATTGAAAATCAAACTTGGGGATCCTTTTCTTAAATTATACATGGTGCCATCTCTTTTTCCCCTTTTTTGGAAGAAAGGAAAAAAAGTTATTCTTTACTGTTACTTTTGTTTCATGTTTTAATTAGACTGTGGATATTGTAACTTTTTCTACACTGTCAGCCTCTGAAAGTCATTTGATTGCAGCAGAGTAGAAATTAGATATATTAGTTTAAGAGAGAGATTTAGAATGAATGATGATATTAAAGGAGAAGAATTAATCAAAAGTACAATGGGTATTCAAGGACTGGATGTTTGGAAGGAAGGATGTATGGGGTCAATGTTATTTAAAATAATCTTTCTTGATTGTTTTTACAGCAAACCCAAGGAACCCATGTTCAGTGCAGGTAATTGTTTTTTTTTCTTTTTTGTTTTATAAAAATATATAACTTTTGTTCTAATAAAGAATATGAATATTTGAAATACTTTCTCTAAATAATATATTAGCAGAATTATTATACTTTGGTTCCTAAATCATAGCCTAGATTTCATTGTAGTGATTACTGAATTGCTGTAAAGTTCACATTTTAACAAACTACTTTGCCATATTAAGTTTATAAGCTTATACTTTTTATTTGCTATTTATATTGCTACCATCTTAAAAGAAGTCTACAGTTTGTTCAGTAATTTTAATATTTGTCAGTCTTTCCCTCAGAATAATATGTCTTGATGTAGCCAACATTTCCTTAATAGAATGCTGCAGTTCCAAATATAATAAACCTGGGTTAATGGAGCACAATTGCTGTGTTCATGCAACATACCAAAACTATGTATCTTATCTCAATGACTTCGTTCACTATGGATTTCCACTACATAGTAGCAATATAGAAACTGATTAAGCAGGGTATTCTATGGCTGATACTGCACAATCCTGTGCAAACAGTTCACACACAAAAAATGTGGATAGTTTATACACACTGTAGTACCCTGTCAGTATAATCCATACAACCAGTAGAGAACTAAATTATCAATAATAATATGGATCAAGGTTATGATTTTGAAGACAGTGCTTAAATTGGATGTGTAAAATGTTCCTTGCATAATATAAATCCTCATATGTCAGCGTCAAAACGAGAATAGAACTGATGGGAAGGAGTGGAGGTGCTAGAGTGTGCGTCTTGAATTTCCCTGTTAAATGCCATTTTTGAATTTTTAAATCCAATCCCATCCAGAATTGACCCCAGAACTAGAAATTAGCCTAGTGGAGATACCAGTGTGGAAGAGTACTCTGAGGACAGATTGGCAGGGAAGAATGTGGTGAAGAATGTGGACAGATTGGCAGGGAAGAACAGGTTTTCTCTTAGCTTCTCTTCCCCCCCCCCCCCCCCCCCATAAATGTCTTCCACCAATTTCTGATAACCTTGGCAATATGGGCCGAGGGCATGTACCGTATTTAACAAAACAAATTTCAGTCTGGCTTTCGAATAAAAACTCTCACATAAAGCTTTCAGATCATTTGAAGTATTCTGGGCTATTTAAAATATTAGATTTTTTAAAGGATATCAAATTACTGAACTATTATTTTTACAAGAAAATCCAAATTTATTTTTTACTTTTTATCATGGAGGTCTCTTTTATAGTTGATTTATACATTAGCTTGAACAGAATGCCAAATATTAATTTGTATCACCTGAACCAATACTACTCAACAGAACAGCAGTAAAACAAAATTTGGGACTTTATTTTTTCCTCTGCTTTTTGAGATAGTATATTTGGATTGTGAAAGGTAATGGAAGCTGCAGAAACTACACAAAATTACATACTGTATGTACTTGGATTTTTCTATTCATATCCATACAAATGCAAATTAGGGACATATTATATTACCTGCATTGATCATAGAAGCTGGGTACTCCACAGAGCAGGGATGTAGATAAGCCTGACTGTTCTTGAATGCATCTTTATCTAGCACTTCTATCTCTGTCTCTGTAACCACAAGGGAAGCGTCGTGTGACACATTGTACAGGTAGGTAGACCTTGCTTCTAAAATCTCATAGCTCTCTAAACAAGCCTATTAACAGGGCCAAGCAGTTTGAGTCTGTAAAGGCAGTTTATTCCTTGTGTGATTATAATATTATTAAATAATTTTCCTTTTTTCTTAGCCAGCTTCTTGCAGAGCATCTACTGGCTTGTAAACATTGTAGTACTGAATGTTAATGGATGTTTATATAGGTTTCTTGATTAAATGAATGGCCAAGAAAAAGGCCCAAATGTTAAAGAGAGCTATATAGCATCCCACAATCGTCTGTAATTATAGTTGCTTTACAGTTTGGCTGAAAACAGTGATAGTGCCTGTTCTAGTATGCTCAAATAGCATCCTAACATGTGGCTAAATCAACCTTTTGCTTTAGATTGAATTGCAGTGCTTATTCACTATCTAAATTACCTTATGCGAGTAATAGATTTAATTTATGACACCAGTAAGCAAGTTGAAGTGAATAACATATTTCTGTGTTTAATATATTATGTAAACATTTAAATGGTGTTTATGTAATATTGGAAATGCCTGTTAATAATTAACATATAACCATATAGTAACGTATACATATTATGCGTTTTCATTGTGAAGATTAAAAAAAATTGTACTACAGTTATATAAATGGTTTATTCCTAATACCTTATTAAATAAATATATTCTTAACTTTATAAAATTGTATCTTAATTATTTTTTATGTTATTCCACATTCTAAATATGCCATGTGTTGCTTTTAATTTTTCAGTCTTTTATGAGTAAATTAAGGTGCTGTTTTAAGATTACCACAAGCAGTTAGTATGATCTCTTCAGAGCTCTTTACAACTATTGTACATAGTTAACCAAGCTTCATTCAGCAGTTGTCTCTTTAACTTTGTATTCAATGGCTTAATCTCTGTAAATCTATATGTTTTATTATAGTCTAAAATGCTTACCATATGTTATTCTTTCTATCTGATATGGGACATGCCACTTTTCAGATCAGTTTGCCTATTGTCAGAGGGTGGACTGGAAAGCAAGCATAACAAATTTTTAATCCATCCCTGGAATATGATCAGTAACATGGTTGGTTTAAGTTAATAATAGGTTTTATAGAATTGTTTTTACATAAATCCACCTGATCTTGAACAATATACCAGAACACTGCCTTTGGCAATGTAGTATAATTTCATACATTGTGATTGCTTTGTGTATTAATTCCTTTATAGTTTTTACTATGTTTTCATGATATTTACATTAAAATGCATTTTTTACAATTTTTCAGGACTTAGATGTTATTAGAAAAAAAAATAATTTAAGCAGATATAAAGATATCCCTGACAATGGGGAAAAATTGTATATTTACTCTGTACCTTTCTTTTTATTTTCATGTATCAATTCTAACCATTTCTCTTATTAGCTTTAATTAAAACTTAAAATTCAATTGTGGTTTTTATCTGTCAGATTCTTTATTAATCAGTTTTTTTAAGATGAAACCTTGAACATTAATTATGATTTGAATTGAAATAAATTAGCACTGAATTTTAGTTAAAGGCTATAAAAAGTAGCAGAAAAAAGTTTCATTCAGGATGGAGCAGGTTTCAGAAATCACAACCTGCTTTCCATCTTCTATGTTTAAGAAATCGACAGTCATAAATCAATACAAATTTCAATATATATTTTAGTGTTAAGTGCAGAATTGCAGTACAATTTATTCCTTGATATAGTCTAGACATGTATTCTGTAGTCTTCACTAACACAGGAGGTTTTATTATAGCAAAGCTTATAATATCCATTTGTACTCATTTTCAAAACAAACAAAAACATACTGATGAATTCATGCTTTCAGAGTTTCTCTAACAACATGTATCAATATTAAAAAGTGGATATTGGTACTATTGTCAAGACACATTTTTCTTTCTTTTATGAAAACAGCTGTATGTAGCCAGCCTTGGCTGATGTTAGACAAATTTTTTCCTATGTGTTATTTGTATGGGATCAGGGCTGTAGGCTAGACATTTAGCAACATCAATAGATTTCCAGGAGCCAGCCAGGTTCACTTATTATCGTATTTCAGTTTTCCTTTGCTTTACAAACGTATGAAAATTGTAAGTGCAAAGATAGGTCACAAAGTTACTTTTTCATCACCATTGTAATTGTGAATAGTTGTTAAATGAGGCAATTGCTTAAACGAGGACTACCTATATTTTCAAAATCCAGCTATGTTGTTGCATGCATGGTGCAGCATAGTTCTTTTACTGTCTTATCTTCAGCACATGTATCATTAATCATTGCAAATCAAATACCAAGTTTATGTTTAAACTAGGAAGTCATTACAATTAACATTATAGATACTGATATGCAGATATGGGAAAATTTAATTCAAAGTAAAATTTACTTTACTGACTTTTCTGTTTTAATTATAATTAGGTTAATTCCTCAGTTAGACAGAAATAGAAAATAAAGTCACTCATTTTCTGAAAGTCAGGTTGTTTCCTCCCATTATATATTTATTCATTAAGTGTATTAAAAAGTATTTTTAAAATAGTGTGCATTACTAATTAAGGGCTTTGGTGGTTGTTTTTAAAAATATCTGTTTCTCCCACATAACTTTTAGAAACATGAAATGATAACATGTCAGAATACTGTGTATGAATGTTGTTTGTTATGTATTTGATTTATTTTTTCAATAGAGGAAGGATATGTTAAAATGTTTCTGCGTGGACGTCCTGTTACCATGTACATGCCAAAAGATCAAGTGGAGTCTTACAATTTGGAAGCAAAGGCAGAACTACCATCCAAAAAGCTTAAACTGGAATGGGTGTATCCTTCTTTATGGACACGCTTCAACTAAATAATGCTTATTTCTGATAATCTATTTTTAAAGTACATATTTAAATGCGATGAAGCATAGTAGGCATTTAAATTCAAGGAACTAGTATATTGTCACAGAAAGAAGACAATAAATATTGATGTTATGAAGCTTCTCATCTATATATTATCAATCATCTCTCACGTTTTCAGTTTAATGCACCCTGTTTATGTTTAAATCTATCAGATTAGTAAATTAGAGGCATAATAAAAAGTAGGGTGCTGTAATTACTAATTATAATATAAGGAAGTTGTGTGTTTTTAGTTGCATATCAAAGGAAATTTATAATATTTCCATACTATTTTTTAATTAAAAACTCAATTATTAGAAAAACTATCCAGATCCTCAGTACAAGCACAAAGATCATATACTAATCAAAAACATTAGCTATGCTGGATTGCTTCTTTTAATTATTCCTCATTGTTAATATTTCAAGTTACAAGCAAAAGTCAATTTCTTTTTTGTACAAATAAACTCTACAAAAGTTTTTGTACTGTTAAATATAGATTTCCAGTTTAATTAAAATACTATTGAAAACCATTCTTGATTTAATGTAGTTTGGCTTTTAGTCTAATTTTAATTGTTTTAATATTTTAATATTTAAAAATCTAGCTATTTAATATGATTTTCATCATTTTATTCTTTTTTTAATCTGTTTTTTAATTTTACTTTTACGTATTATCTTATTAATGTTATATTCTTTATTTTGATATGGCCTGTTGGCTATTGTGTTGTATATATTGCTGTGGAAGTTTTGGCTTAGTATCAAGTGTGCTGATTAAAAGAGCTGCAATTTTCCAGTGCACTGCTCCTGCAATCTATGGCTGGGTATTCCACACATGCGTAGTTGAGTACTGAGTGATGAATATTCAAATTCCTTGTTGGTGTCTGCCCTCTCTGTGCTATCCTCCCCAGTTCATTTCACTCAGTAGTTGTGGGAACTAGTGTAAATTGTTGCTCTGTGCTATTTAGCTAGCTTTTATTACTTTCTTGATATTGTTTTTTGTTTTTAATATTTTCCTGTGTTAGTGTATTTGAGTTAGTTAATTTTTGTTTGGCTGGGGGCTGCTTTTGTTTGTGTTTTTTTGCTGCTGTGGGGAGATAGCGTATCTGGGGCTGCAGGCCACTCTACCTCGTTTTGTTTTGTCGAGAATCGCAGCATTTCTTCCGGATTCTGACCCGGCTGGGCAGATCTGAGGTCATTTTAGCCGCAGGCGGGGGTGCTGGACAACCGGTGAGCCGGTAAAACCACTACCGCCGGAGCCACAGCTTTCGTTCTTTTGATTTGCGGCTCCGGAGTTAATGCCCAGGCTTGCGGCACACTCCGAGGATCCCAGCTGATTTTTGGCACCATGTGAGTCCCTGCGACTAGGCGCTTTGCTGACCGGCGGTCTATTTGAGCTGCCGGGGGTTGCTGAGCTGCAGGACTGCCGTCATCGCTGTGTGGATCAAGGAACTGCGGTCAGTGTGCTGGGAGTTGCCATTTTTGGCGCGGAGGCTGGCACGGCCGTCATTTTGAGGCAGCAATCATGGCAGCCGCCATTTTGTTTCTCTTCACATTCCAGATCGGAATGAAGCCTTTGGCAGATTAACTGCGTGGCAAATCAGGGTGAGCCCCCAGCCTCTGGGCAAGGTGTTTGAGGGCTCTTGTGCCTAAGCCTTATTTCTTTGCTGGCATGTGGAGACTGTTTGCCTCTTTGCCTTGCCTGTGGCCTTATTGGCTCAGCCTGAATGGGGTGTCAGTTTCCTCCCCCCAGTTCTTCTGGCTCTTGGAAGTTGGGGAGGGGGTATTAAATGGTGGTTATTCTAATTTCACCTTAACTTATGGATTGTTTTTTTAATTTGTTCCAATTTGCCTCATCTCTTGCAGGCTACCTTATAATAAGTATGGCTGACCCCAACCTTTCTTCTGATCTGGAAAACAAATCCAGCCCTTCTAGGGAAGTGGCAGCAGCAGGCACCAGGGGGGCTAAGGCCAAATCCAAGAGTGCGGTCCCTAGGGCCCTCAGGTCACAGTCCAAGCCTTCAGCTACAGAGGAGAAAGACACTCTCAGACGCCACAAGGCATTAGAACGACAATGTGCCAAAGCCACTCGCACCTCCACAGCTCAACCTGCTCCTCCACTTGTGTCTGCTCAAGCTTGTCCTCAGCTCCACCTGTGTTTGGCGACAGGCCACACCATTTGCCACCAGAAACTCTCAGTCTGGAACCTGATGCTGGTGTGGTTCAACCTGGTTCAGACAGACCTCTGAGCCTGGAACCTCATCTTCCTGATCCGGAGGTGGACATTGCTCCCGAGTCTCCTGTGTGCGTTCATCCGCCTGCGACTGCTCAGGCTGGTCTGCCGGCCTCTACCAGTTTGGATGTACAATTGAATCTTCATTCTATGTTGTCAGATGCCTTGGCCAGGATCTTGGCAGCTGGCCTTCAACAGAATGTGGCTCCGGGCCCCTCGACTTCTACTTAGCCCACGGTGCAAGGGCGAGTGTGTGACAGACCTACTACCTCAACTAGACGTGAATACATTTCCAGTGAGGAGTCTGAAGCTGAGGCGGAGTGTCCTGAGGAGATGGAATTTTCGGAAGATGAGGACCTTCTCCCTGACTAGCCTGTTTTTACTGGTCTTTTTAGGCCTTCGATCTTTACATCTCTTCTTCGTAAGGCCAAGGTCACTACCAAATTTGGCCTGACGCCTTCAACGGCTGAGGGAGATACCTCCTCCAAGGTTCTTCATGACCCTCTGTTCCAGAGTGCTAAACCTGAGAAGGATGTGATTCCTTGTCCCCCTCTCTTTTCGGAAGTGGTGCAGAGTGGCTGGGCTCAACCTGGTTCTTTGATAGCACCGAGTGGCTTGGACAAAAATTTTTACTGTGCCGCTCCTGAACTGGAGGACCTCTTAGCTGTGCCTTCGGTGGACGCACCGGTAGCTGCTCTTGCCTCTTCGTCCGTTTTTTCTGGCGACATGGTGGATGGCCTCAAATCAGAGGACAGGAAGGCTGAGCTGGCGTTCAGAAAAACAGACCAGGCGGCTGCCTGGGCTGTAAAAGCGGCTACATCTTTCTTCACCAGGGCTTCTTTGCTCTGGTTGCAGCAACTCCAGGAGCGGCTTCCTCCTGAGGACACGAGATTCCATCACAATGTCAACAAGCTGGTAGCTGCGGCAGAGTATTTGGCTGATGCTTCACTGAATGCCGCTAAATTCGCTTCATGCGCTCTCTCGTCAGCTGTTACATCTCGCCGTCTTTTCTGGCTTCGCAATTGGAGAGCAGATGCGAAGACCAAATGGAAGCTGGCCGCCTCACCCTACAAGGCTCCAGATCTATTTGGGGCTGCATTGGAGCCTCTTCTGATCGAAGATAAGGACAAACGCAAAATCCTTCCTTCGTCTTACCGTCGTCCGGAGCGTAGATATACTCCATATACCCAGAGGCAGTCCTTTTGGTCCTTCTTGGCCTCGGGGGGGGGGGGATATCATCAACAGTCCTACGCTCAGGGCGGATCGACCCTCAGACAGGCAGTCCTTTCAGGATTGTAGCCGCAATCGTAGCCCCCGGCCAGTGGCCCGTTTAGGGGTTCTGGTCACAGATCCTTCCAGAAAGGAAAATGACTTAAGGCCTTCGGCTCCCATTGGTGGTCGCCTTCAACTGTTCCACCACCATTGGGAAACCTCCATAAACGAACCGTGGATCTTTCGCACCGTCTCACAAGGTCTTTGTCTGGAGTTCCACTCTACCCCTCCCAGTCACTTCGTTCGATGTCCAGTGCCCACTTTGGAAGCAAGGAGACATCTTATGGATACCGAACTTCGTCATCTTCTGTCCATCAATGCCATCAAGCAGTGCCAGCAACTCAGGAGGGGACAGGATTTTACTCCAGTGTTCCTGGTGGCCAAATCCTCTGGGGGCTACAGGGAGATCTGTTAAAGTCGGTGGACCTAAAAGAGGTATACTTACATGTTCTGATTCACGCTGCCCATTGCAGGTACCTGCGCTTCGAATACAATGGTCTTCACTTTCAATACTGTGCGATGCCATTCGGACTGTCATCAGCCCCAAGGACCAAGCACCAAGTCATCAGCACCAAGTTGGTGGCGGTGGTGGCCGCACAGCTCAGGGCCCTTCCGGTACATGTTCTTTGTTACCTGGACGACATCCTTGTTCTATCCACCTCTCCAGATCAGGCGAAGTCGGACATCAACTTGGTGATCAATGTGTTCCAGCAACACAGATTTTCGATCAACAGGGAGAAGAGCCATCTATCGCCTACAACTCGATTGCTTCATCTGGGGGCGATCATCGATTTGGACAGGAGCCATGTGTTTCTCTCCCCGGACAGGGTTCAGACCATCACCATGTTGGTGACCCAGGTGACGTCTCAGAGGACCTCCTCTCCGCTTCTCCTTTCCCAGTTGCTGGGGAAGTTAGTATCTTGCACAGCCATCGTTCCTTGGGCACGCAGACACAGTCGTCAACTACAGTGGTTCCTGTTACGTTATCAGAGGTTGGGCCGGGGCACTTCTAGGGATCCTGTTCCGGTTCCTCCTTGGGTGTGCAAGTCTCTTCGTTGGTGGCTGTCCCCGGCTATTCTGAAGGGCTGCACGTTCCTGGAGCCCGATCGTCTTGGCGTAACGTCAGATGCGAGTCTACAGGGGTAGGGAGCCCACCTGCTCAATCATGTGACTCAGGATCTGTGGTCCCAGGAGGAGAAGTCTCGCAGTATCAACTGGTTGGAGTTACGAGCTGTCCGCCTGGCCCTTCGCCATTTTCAGCCGTTCTTGGAGGGGCACCATGTCCTGGTCCTTACCGACAACATGACCACCAAGGCCCACGTGAACTGAGAGGGGGGAACTCGTTCGGAGTCCCTGATGGTCAAGGTGGAGAAGTTACTGACCTGGGCGGAACATCACACTCTGTTGCTCAGGGCGGACCACATCTCAGGCCAGGCCAACGTTCGTGCCGATTGGCTCAGCAGGGAGCAGCTAGATCCAGCAGAGTGGCGCCTTCACCCTCGAGTGTTTCAGGAAATTGTTCAGCAGGCCTCTGGTGGATCTTTTCGCATCACCTCAGAACACTCCCCTCCCCAGATTTTACTCCCGCTTCCCCAGCGTGGGTGCAGAAGGAAGCGACGCTCTCCGCTGTCCCTGGCCTTTCGGCCTGCTTTACGCCTTTCTGCCACTGCCTTTGATTCCGAAGGTGATTCGGAAACTACTGCAGGAACGAGCCGAGGTTCTACTCATCACCCCTCTCTGGCCTCGTAGAGCCTGGTTCACGGATCTGATGACCCTCTCCACCTCTCCATCGTGGACGATTCCGTCGCACAAGGTCTCTCTCAGCCAGGGGGACATCGTTCACCCGGATCCTCAGTGGCTCCGGTTGACCGTCTGGCATTTGAGAGGTCCTTGCTGAGGAAGGACGGGCTGCCAGAGGCCGTGATACGCACCATCCTGTTGTCGCGCCGGCCCTCAACTGTCTGTATTTATGAGGCATCCTGGGAGGCGTTTTCCGTTTGGTGTTCACGCAACCATGTTGATCCTATTACGGATGAGATCACCAAAGTTCTTCGTTTCTTGCAGGCGGGGCTGGACAAGGGTCTGGCCTCTGCGACTTTACGGAGCCAGGTAGCTGCTCTGGCTACAGTGCTGTCCCGGGATCCAGGACACCCCTTGTCCCAGGACCCGAGGATCAAAGGTTTTCTTCGTGGAGCAACTGTTCTGTCTCCGCCGGTTGTTCATCATTATCCTTCCTGGGACCTGCCCCTGGTTCTCCAGGCTCTTACTTCGGACCCGTTCGAGCCCTTGAGTTCCATCAGCCTTAAGTTTCTTTCCTTCAAGGTCGCATTCCTCCTTGCTATCACGTCTGCCCGGAGGATTTTGGAGATTGGGGCGTTGTCTGTGCGCAAAGACCTCTGCATCTTTCACACCGAAAGGGTGGTTCTCCACTTGGACCCTACCTTCGTACCCAAGGTGAACTCTTTGTTCCATCGATCCCTAGAGCTCGTTTTGCTGGATTTCTGCCCGAACCCTCGTTACCCTCTGGAGCGACGCTGGCATATGTTGGACGTCATAGGGCACTCCGTTGATACCTCAAACGTACAGCTGTTTTTCGTCAGACGGAGGCTCTCTTGGTGTCCTTCCACCCATTTTCCATGGGATGGAAGGTTTCTTCGTCGGTGGGCCGCTGGATCAAAGCCTGCATATCTACAGCTTATGAACGCCAGTCCAGACCGGTGCCAGGCAGGGTCTTCGCGGCTACCATGGCTGCATGGGCTACGCAGGCTTCCATTACGGATATATGTCGGGCAGCCTCATGGTCTTCTGCCTCACTGTTTATCTGACACTACAAAATTGATGCTTTTGCCTTGGCTGAGGCTTCCTTTGGCAGGAGGGTGTTGCAACAAGTCCATTCAGTACCGGGCTCGGGGAGCAGTCAGCCTCCCGCCCACTGAGTATGAGCTTGGGTATATCCCAGCCATGGATTTCAGGAGTAGTGCACTGGAAAATGGATGTTGACTTACCTGAATGTCCTTTTTCTGGGCACTGTGACTGCAATCCATTCCCTCCCTGTTCCGGCTGACTGCCCTGTTAGCCATTTGTCTGTTGGCGGTGTTGGTGTCTTGGTCTGTTTTCTTCTGTTGACTTCTAGTACCTGTTTTCTTCGCGAAATGAACTGGAGGATAGCACAGAGAGGGCGGACACCAACAAGGAATTTGAATATTCATCATTCTGTACTCAACTACGCATGTGTGGAATACCCAGCCATGAATTGCAGTCGCAGTGCCCAGAAAAAGGACGTTCAGGTAAGTCAACGTCCATTTTCCCTTTGGGAAGAATCTCTTCCTATTAGCTGGGGGATATTTGATTTTAAGTGGGAGAAGGAGAATGTTCTACAGTATGTAAAATTCTGCCCTTCCACAAACTGGCACGTGAGCAAATTTTCAATGTTTCAAATCTTCCCACTCATAAATGTATTCATAATCTTTCTAATAGAAAGTTGGTGATCTTCGAACCAGCACCTATGAAATGTGACATGCCATGAAATGTGAAAAATATATAAAATTCTACAAAAGTATCTATCTTCTTAAAGGGAAATATATTCTCTTATAACTAGAATTTTAATCATTGATGTAATAATTAACAAGTGTTACCATCAGAGTTGTTCCTGTGATAGAGATTGGTAAAGTTTCAAACAGTTGAAGAGCCTTACTGTATGCACTTTATGATCCTAGAATTCCACATGATTGTCAACATCTAATGTTCAGTTGTTATATCTTAACTAAGATGCCAGCTATGGTTATAGAGGTCGGGATTGTCGCAATAATCTGTACCTTTTACCAACCGGAGAAACTGTTTACTTCATTGCATCTGTGGTTGTATTGTATAACGTTGAAGAGCAACTTCAGAGACATTACATTGGTCACAATGACGATGTGAAGTGGTAAGCCATGGAAAAAGGAAGTTTGAAAAAAAATCAGAATAAAACATTCAAAGATATATCTTTTAGTTTATGTCTGATAAAGAAAATATAATGGCAGCCAAATTTCTGCGGCTATAAATGAAATTGTCTTAGAAATGGTGGTGGCCCTGGATTCACTGGTAATGGTTAGAATATATTGTAGTATAGAGTCTTGTTTGGTTCAATATTTCATTTTTCCTAAAACAAAACCTGTCAAAAACTATGAAAGACATACAGCTTAGAGATTGAAGCTAAGTACTGGTTTGTCTGTAGCAACCCAAGTTCAGGTTGTGCGTATCTAAAATAATAGGAAATAATATTTGAATGGGACAAGTTTATCCCATATAATATAAACTACAATCTCCAAATATGCATAATTAGACAAAAAGGAACAAAAAAACTGTTGCAACTGCACTTTTAGCCATCCTCATTTTTTTAGTGTTAGAAGACACTGTAGATAGATAAATCCAATCTGAACATTTTGTAATGAAAAATAAATGATTAGATCTGAATAGAAATTGAAATTAAACAAAATTAAAATAGCATTGTAGGGCACTATAGTATACAGTAGCATTTAATATTAGTTAAGATACATGATAAAATAAGAATGTTTTCTTGCGCACCTCAATACATTTTTAGGAAACATCAAGTAAAAAGTGTTTTGTTGTTTTCATTCAGGTTATAAAAATGCTTTTATTTTTTTTATTTTAATAAATGTGTGTTTCCTCTTCCCACCTTTTTTTTTTTTTTTTTTTTGGCAGCCTAGCAGTACATCCTGACAGGATTACCATAGCAACTGGTCAGGTTGCAGGGACATCTAAAGATGGAAAAGTAAGGAGTTATTAGAATTTTATTTCCTTGAAATGAAATTATTCTTGTCCCGTGCTAGGATTGCTTTAATATTAATATAGAGAAACTGTTGAAATAAATTCCTAATATTTATGTTAGTGAATAAGATACTAATTGGTTATTGAAATATATGAAAGAAGTTGAAATTGCTCCTAGGCTTCATAGTCCAGGTATATTTTCAGTCTAAAACCGTAGCAGTGTTGTCTTTGCTTAAATGTCTATGCCTTGTTATAACTTTGATTTGAACATTTCATAAAGCTTCATAAATTTTCTAAACATTAGAAACTTGGTTTTAAATTACTTTGAATTCAGTATCCAGCCTATTCATTTATATGATAGTTCCAATGTATAGCATTATTTTGTATGAGAATAATTTTGTATCAAAATGAAGCTTGCAGATACAATTAAAGGAGACTATTTATAGTTCTGGATTGAAATGAGGGGTCCTTGGTGCTCTCTGAACTTGGTTGTTTTCTTGCAGATGTTTCATTACCCAAACTATTATATTCTAGTGGCTTGCCCTGCCAGTATTGGTGGGAGTGATCTTAGAGGTTCTTTGGTTACACTGTTTGCTGTTTCTGAAATGTTCTTGATGTATGGCAGTGTTACTCTTTTTAGGGCTTGGTTGTGCTGTATTCTGTTGAGTGATCAGACACTTTGATAAAATTGTATGGATATCCATTTTGTTGGAATATGTTGTATAGATGTTCTGTTTCCTTTTTCTGCTGTTCAGGGTTGCTGCGCGGAGTTTGTGCTCATCTAAATAAAGTTCTTATGCAGCTTCTCTTATGGGAGGTTGGGTTGTTGCTTTGACGGTGGAGCACTTAAATGGTGTGGGTGGTTTTTCTGTAGACTTGTGTTTCTTGTTTGCTGTTCTGGTCTCTGCTGGTCAGGATGTCCAGGAAGGGTAATGAGTTGTTGTTTTCTTCTTCTCTGGTAAACTGGAGTCCTTTGAAAACGTTGTTGATGGTTCTATAGGTATTCTCTAATTGATCCTTTTTTATTATGGTGAAGTGTTGTCTATATCAGGGGTCCCCAATCTTCAGCCAATGGCCCACTACCAGGTTGTGGCCTATTCGGAATTGGGCCATGTGAGTGGATGGCTGGAGCATGTGCATGCCTGCACACAGTTCAACTTGTGTAAGCAGCAGGCCGGCAGGCACTCGGGCGTGCGCATGCGTGCCAGCTTGCTCCTCACGCAGGGGATGCCATTATAGTTGCCATTATATTCTGTTTATGGGCTTTCCATAGCTATCTGGTTGGTCATTTTAATTACATAACATGGGATTAATTCAGTGGTGAAATGTAAAATTGGTTACTACCGGTTTTGTGGGCATGGCTTGGTGTGTGTGGGGGGGTAATATGACTGAGTGGGCGTGGCCATTTTTTTTAACTTTTAAAACCATTTTTTCTACAACCTCTTCGTCTGAAGAGGTTGTAAAAAAATTGCTTTTAAAGCCTCTGACGAACCCAGCTGACTTGCCTGATTGGCAGAGGCTTTCTTTTTTTTAAAAGCCTCTGATGATCCCAGCTGAGCCACGTGATCATCAGAAGCTTTTTTTTTACTTTTAAAAGCATTTTTTCCACCAAAGAGGTTGTAGAAAAAATGTTTTTAAAAATAAAAAAAAAGCCTCTGATGATTGCACGGCTCAGCTGGGCAATGGGGGGGAGGGGGGCAGTGATTTTTGCTACCAGTTCTCCAAACCATCCGCCTCCATCGCTACTGGATCGGGTGAGCCAGTTCGAACCGAGAGCATTTCACCCCTGGATTAATTATTAAATTGGATACAATGTATATACTTTTCATTTATTTAAATATTAGTTTCCTTGAAAACTATTAAAACTGTATTTTTAATTGTATTTTTAACTGTATTAAAATAGTTTCCTTGAAAATGTTTAAAAAGATGCATTAATATCTTAAATTTGGTCTTCTAATTTAGTTTTTCTGTCATTAATTAAAAAAACTAAATTAAAAACCTGGGCTAGGTCTCCTTTCTGATATACATAAACTTTAACATAATGGACAATGTCTCTTCGCCCAACTAATTTCAAATGTGTTGTGGGATAAAATAAGGGGAAGAAGTTCTGTGTATGTAAATTGAGCTCCTAAATGAAAGGCAGGTTATCAATCGAATAAACTATGTGTAATCTGGTAAATTAGCCCACTGCACTAATTTAGTAATTTAGCAAAAACTAAGTTAATAAAAAATGCAAGTAGAAAAATAGGGACCACCTTTGGTGGGAAGGTGCGTTCCGTGCGCCTTTGGCATTAGTCATGCCGGTCACATGACCATGGAGACGTCTTCAGACAGCGTTGGCTCTCCGGCTTTGAAACGGAGATGAACACCGCCCCCTAGAGTAGGGAATGACTAGCACATATGTGCGAGGGGAACCTTTACCTTTTTACTAACTTCAGTCATCAGTATATAAATATTTTCTGTCTCCTGTGCAAGTTGTAGTTGAGACTTAAATTTACAAAGATTGCTCTCTAGTGGTCCTATAAATGCATTGCACGTATATATTATATGAAAATATATTTATATGTCAAATTAGAATCATACAAGGGTACTTCAAATACAGATTGGATCTGCAGTTAATTATAATTTGTAAACACATTTGTTTATGACTAAATTTTAATCTATAAGGTTATTCAATTTTATATATACATACACACACACACACACACACACACACACATATATATATATATATATATATATATATATATATATATATATATATATATATCATTGTCAAGATTTTATACAGTTTATAGATAAAAATGGCAAGCCACTTCTGAAGGTTTGCCAAGAAAATTGCATGGACTTGTCCAGGCAGTTGTCAAGAGTCAACACTGACTTGAAGGTGCCTCACCACACAAAAGTATATATAATTACCAGTAGTTTTATTGTAACAAGAAAATAGAGAGTTTATATAAAACTTTAGAATGTTCATATTATAGAAAGGGACCCAACAGAAACTTAATATATTCATGAACTCAAATAAACTCCTATTAATTTTAGACAACTCATATCTCCCCCCCACCCCCCAGTGCTGTCCAAAAATACCAGGGACTCTTCTCTCTTCCCAATAATTCAAGCACCAGAATTTTAGAATATTGATAATTATTTATGTGTATACTTGGAATATTTTTCAAAGTTAGACTTTTGGGATTTTTTGGATTGATTATGTGCTAGCAAGTTATAGTCAACTGTTGGCAACCACATATAATTTTTTCTCATGACAATTGCCTCTGAGCTGGTCCTTTAGGACTTAAAATGATGCATTCATCACCACTGTAGTTTACTCTAGCCATCTTGTTGTTTTGTCATCCTGTTCTCTTCCACCTTCCCTAACATTAAAGTCTTCTCCAAAGAGCTAAGTCTTTACATGATGTGTTCGAAGTAGGGTGATTTTGGGCCTGGTCATTTGTACCTTGCATGAGAATTTTGGGTTGATTTATTTGATAATCCATTTGTTTTATTCCCATTAGGACTTTGGATTGCTTCAATGTGTATGGGAGTGTAGCACCAGTTTACAATTCTGGAAAAAGAATGTGCTTGATTAAAGAGTTGCAAATAGGTGTTACTCTTCATGCATTCTAAAGCATCTTTTTGCCTTTAACCTCAAGCACTAATATCTGCACTTCAAATGAGACTCTAAGCTTAAAAGAGTTATTTCAATTAAGACCTCTGTGACACTGGATCACTGAAAACATGGCAGTATTATGAGGTAATTAGTGGTCCCTCGAGCTGACCAATAGGAAAATACAGAAATCCTCTCCAACTACATCGGTTCATGGAATAACCAAATAATCCCATTACCACTCTACACAAAAATAGGGAAAATAAAGTTGTAAACACCACCTCCATTTTTTGACTATACGTATATGTTTGACTGTTTTGCAAAAAATTGAGTTGTTACAAAGAGAAAGAGCAAAACGTCAAGATGTCATTCTCCCAGCATATAAATTTCTATTAAAAGTAGTGATGATGGTATGGAACCATAGCATCACAGTATAGATTTGTTTGAACTCACTGGTTAGGAGAGTGCAGTGGCTCAGTGGCTTAATGACACTGGATATGGTCTCAGCTCCAGTGGTTCAAGCCCTAGCACTGCATGTCAGGGTGAGCTCCTGTCATTTGCCTCAGCTTCTGTCCACATAACCGTTTGAAAGCATCTTCTATACAAATGAACATGCTTTCAAACAGATAGGTAACACTTTGGTGGGGAGACGAGCTGATGCTCTGTGCAGGCAGTCAGATTCCTGATGGTTCTGAACCTTCCCAGTTGTGGTGCCCGTTTGCAAGACAGCTCTGGGAAAGGAGGGAGCTGTTGTGACTCCGGCTCCTGAGCCTGTCCTCACGGAGGAAGATGACTGAAAGTAATGGGGAGGAACTGACAAGGCCTCCCTCTCCAGGAACCTCCTTTCTGGCAACGCCTCAGGTTCCAGCTGAAGGCCAGGAGGAAAGCATGTCGGGGCACCCACTAATAGGGAGTGATGAAGATCAATATTGGATTGATCCCAGGCAGCGTCGGAGGGAGAGGCGTGCGCAGCAAAGGAAGAGGTGGGGAAGGGCCAGAGATTGCTGAGTCACTGAGCCATGCCCCACAGGGGATAAAAGTGGGTGGGGTTGCTCTGCAGGCTCTGTGACGGACAAAAACTGCATATCGTGAGGTTCGGATGGGATAGTTTTCGGAATTAAGGCTTGGACTTTGTGAATGACTTCTGACTACTCTTTGAACTCTTGGCTGCCCCAGCAACGGACTACAGATACACTGACTCCTGTTTCTAGAAGTGATAAAAACTTGGCAGGCATTCGGAAAGTAGCTGCCAGAATTTTTATCTGCCAAAGGGATTCAGGTCGGCTTGTAAAAATAAATTACTGTAGACGTCTTTTGATCGTGTGTCTGCCTATGTGAGGTGGGGGGACAGAACAGGGGCCTTGGATGATGCTGCAGGAAGAGCAGCTCATCCTTCTCTTTGGTGTGAAGCCAGCTCGCCCTTGTCTGTGGCACATCTTGGGAAGCACACCAGCATTACCTATAACAGAGCTGGTACCTTGGCAAGCCAAATCACTACTCTGCAATAGCATTGCAGTCTCCTGGCTACTGTGACAACACCATATACTAACAACAACAACAACAACTGGCCAGAGATTGGTTATGACAAGTGTTCAAAACATATGGTTTATATAAGCAGATAGAATTAAGCCAGGAATTTTTTAAAACAGGAATTATGACATTGACTAAAATATTGAATCTGTGTTCATGAATAAGGTTGTCTATGAAATCTACTGGGATCTTGATGCGCAGAGAATAGGAGGAAAAATGAAGGAAGAGTTTCTACCCAAGGGAAAATAGACTGCTTCCAAACCGTGCAGAGCAAATCATACAGTGGACATTTTGCCATGTGGCACAGTTTATATGCCAATGCCAGATCAGTGCAGTTCTACATGGGCAGGTATCCTAAAACTTTTAGCAGCAACATGCCCATAGTTAATTATTGTACCTTCAAACTTTAGCATAGAGTGGACTGTTGTTCAAAGTACCTGTCATTTGCCTTGAGCTGAGCTGATGACTTCAAATAGAATAATGGCTGTTGTTAAAATATTCAAGTAACAAATTGCTGTAATAGTTTGATCATAGAAAATAGAACCTCTCATTTTCTTACCTGTGTTTCTGCAAACTGAAAATGTTGTGCATTCCATCCAGGATGTTGAGAATTGTTTATGTTCTGAACTCTTCCCTTAAAGCATCTATTTTTCTTTGCTCATTTTCATAGCAATTGCTGCCTCATGTCCGTATTTGGGATTCTGTTACTTTGAATACACTACATGTAATTGGCATGGGATTCTTTGATCGAGCTGTTACATGCATTGCATTTTCTAAATCAGTGAGTAGTATTTAATGTATATTTAATGTGCTTTGTAAGCTTTTCAGGGCCAATTATAAGTTTTTTAAAAAAATTAAGACTGCTGGTGTCTATGGAGATTCTCAGTCATCCAGATCATAGTTGTCTCAAAGGTGACATAGTTTTCAAAAGGCAACTGGACTATTTTTTTTCCTTTTAAGACTGCTGGAAATTCTTCTTTTGTAACAAAATGACTTAAGGGTTGATTGCATAGATTTTAAAATGGATGGTATATAATACTATTTGCTTCTAGAGATTCTATCTGGACAATGTGAATTAATTTTTTTTTATTGAAATCTTCCTTAATTAAGGAAGTTTTAAGTATAAGAATATAGTTTTCGAACATATTTATAGGTATAAATGTTGTTACATAATATCACTAAATAGCAGTGGTGAAATGTAAAATTTGTTACTACCAGTTCTGTGGGCGTGGCTTGGTGGGGAGTGGCCAACTTTTTTTTTTTACTTTTAAAAGCATTTTTTCTTTCAACCTTAAGAGGTTGCAAAAAAAAAAATGCTTTTAGAAGCCTCTGACGATCAGGCAACTCAGCTGGGATCGCCAGAGGCTTTTTTAAAGGCATTTCTTTTTCTACAACCTCTTCGGTGGGGGGATGTCAGGGATTTTTGCTACCGGTTTTCTGAACCATCCACCGCCATCACTACCGGATCAAGTGATCCGGTCCGGACCGGGAGCATTTCACCCCTGCTAAATAGCTATCTGTATATTTTCCCCATTTCTTTACTTTTATTTTTGGATATGAGAAACATTTAGATGAAGAAAACAGGCCTCTCTGTCCCTTATTCCATTGTGTTTTTCCCAGTAGAACCCTGCTCAATTGGAAGACAATCTGTGGAATTAGTTGAATGCAGAAAGAGAGTCTGATTATTTCATTTGTTTTAGAATTCACACAGTTTGCGTTTCACATTCAAATTTAAGTTCAGCATTCTCAAGAGACACCATTTTTTTCAGACAAAGTATTCATAATATCTTAAATACAAAACTGTAACTGGAAGATGAGTGCTTAGTTTTGAAATAGCAAACAACTGAAGGATGATGGAATACTTCATGTTTTATTTCAGAATGGAGGCAGTAACTTGTGCTCAGTGGATGACTCCAATGACCATGTGCTTTCAGTATGGGACTGGCAGAGGGAAGAAAAAGTTGCAGAGGTCAAGGTATTCTGCATTTGTGTGTTGTACTTGAGACCAGCAAGATTTTTTTTTTGTAGTCAAAAAATATCTATAATATTTCGCCGTCATTCCAACATCTTGTTGATGTTGATGGGACAACTAGTCTTGCTGTTAAATTGTTTTCCTGTTGAAATGTATCCTTCATTATAAATGAATGCTATGGGAGAAAATATCCTGCCTCTACTGTACATCTGTAATAAGGTTTACTTATTAGTGGAAGAAATCATAAGAAACTTGTCTTGTATGGATAAAGTGGAAATGAAGAAAACAGCACTATTCATAGCTCTCATTTCTAAACTGTGCCAGCACCTTCTGGGTCTGTAGGTACTATATAAAGTGCAGATTTATCTTTTTTGGTGTAAAACCCACACTTGCAACAATCCAGTAACTTGGGATTCATGTATGAAAAATCATACTTAGTATGCAGTAGAACTTAATATTAAAATTATTGCTTTTGTTCGCAAATTTAAAATATTTCTTCTTCTTCTAGTGCTCTAATGAAGCAGTATTTGCCGCTGATTTTCACCCTACAGACACTAACATAATAGTTACATGTGGAAAATCTCATCTTTATTTTTGGACGATTGAAGGGAATTCTCTTATCAAAAAGCAGGGATTATTTGAGGTACAAATGTTTATATTCTTATTTATTTTTTTCCCTTGCAGCCAGAGGGTCATTAGGAGAATGTTAATATTTTATCTCCCAGTTTTGCTCTGCTGTCATGCTGTTTCTTTAGAAACATGAAGTCGTAAACAGACAAATTAATTTCTTTATTTCTTTTGTATCCTGAACTATTCCCTAGCAAACTTCATTTTACTGTATGTTTTTATTTATTTTTTCTTTTAAATCCCAGCAAAATGATATTTCTCATTATCATTAATTTAATTTAATTATTTTAAAGTATTAAGTGTTAACTATCCACTTAATCACGATTAAGTGGTCTGTTTTATTTCAGTTTTACATAGCTAACAATAATTAAAACTCAAAACTAGAGTTACCTACCTAGCTAAGAATAATTTAAAAGAGTGAATCAAAAATTTACTGTATTATTAAAACCATGGCTATATGATGATTGCACTAGTAAGATATTGCTTTTTCTACTATTGAACACTTTCTTATTTTAGTAATCTTTCTGTCCTTAATGGAATCCCATTATGCACCTTGTCGTGCTATATTTTTATTATTTCTTTTCTCTTGCTTGATAAATCTCAAAATGGAAGTTTCTCTATCTCTTTCTCTATTTCATTGCCATTTTCCTGAGCTAATATTTGGCATCATCTACTAAAGATATGTTTTTGTTTTATCACACTTGTTTGTACACTTTTTTGTCAAATTTATATCACCTATTATCTTTCAAGCATCTTAGCTGATAGACAGTAGCTCTTGATACTACATTGCTTTTTAGAAGCAACAAGTCAAGACTAAGGGAGAGAAAGCATATATACAATATAGGCTATTCATATCATGTATATCTATACTTATACAGTTTTTCTACTACATTAAGATTATAATATAACTTTCTCACTTGTTCTTTGAAACATTAATGTGTTTATTTTTTTCTTCATTAGGGAGAAAAGTAGATTTTTAAAAAAATAGTTAACACATTGATAACTGAACGAAATATATGAAATATATAATAAAAGTATATTGCTCATTGATATTCTATTTTATCATGTAGAAACAAGAAAAGCCAAAGTTTGTCTTATGTGTGACATTTTCTGAAAATGGTGATACAATCACAGGAGATTCAAGTGGAAATATTTTCATATGGGGAAAGGGTAAGAAAAGAATGAACTTACATAATAATAAATAACTTTTTACTGTATATAGAAGAAGAAATCTCTTTAGACATACACACAAAATAGAAGGTAAGACTTTTGGGGAGGATCTTTGAGACATATTTTAATCCTATTTTTTTATGCAAAATGTTATTTTTCAAAATACTAGCTAGGATTATATTAGGCTTATTAGACTTATATTATATTTTAGTATAATAGTACTATTACTACTACAACTAGTAAATTAGCACCAGCAGCTGGAAAGAAAGAATAGATTACCTACATAAATTGCTTGCTTTTTTAAAAAAACAACCCCCCTCCCATTTTCTGTAGAGCAGAGGAAAAGATTTCAATAGAGTACTTTCAGCTAATTTTCATAGTGCATCTACAAATTCTAGCCCTAGGTTGCAGGCACGATAGCATTGTTCTTAATGTGTAAAAGGACAAACAACTCTTGAAATCTCTTTCTCTCCAATCTTTGCTTTGCAAAAGGTGATGGTGGTTGGAACTGACCAATTTCTATAGGCAATCTTTCCTTTACCTGACACCCCACCCCCCCACCAGAGCAGAGAAATTGAAGAGAAAGAGTTTTCCTGAGAGGAAACTGTTTGCTCTCTACACGTCAAAAGCAGTGCAATTGCACCAGTGGCAGGATAGGTCAGGTAGATGAATTTGCCTATACAAATTGCTTGCTTTCTCCACCACCACCCCCGCCCCCAAAACAAAGAAATTGGAAACAGATTTCAAAATAATACTATAAGATGTTTCTGTAGTGTGTTTGTGGCCAGCACAATTCCATTGTTTTCAATATGTATTAGAGCAGTGGTAGAACTTGGCTCTTTCACACCCTGTGGACTTCAACTCCCAGAATTCCTAAAACAACCAAGCTTGCCTACCACTGTATTAGAGCAAACAGCTTACTTTCTTGCAATCAGTTTCTCCAATCTTTCATCTCCGCAGTGGGTGGGGGGGAAACCACATGACTGGAACAAGGCAAACACATACTCTCTGCAATGGCAATCACATGGATGAGGGATGCTATGAGCTGTAAATTTATTCAAATTTATTCCAATGAGATTGAGCTGGCACAGTGGTTAGACTGCATTATTGCAGGCTAACTCTGCCCACAGCCAGGAGTTCGATCCTGACAGGCTCAAGCTCGATGCAGCCTTCCAAGGTCAATAAAATGAGGACCCAGATTGTTGTGGACAATATGCTGACATTTGTAAGCCATTCAGTGAATGCTGTAAAGCGTTATGGAGCGGTATATAAATCTAAGTGCTATTGCTATTAAACAGGATAGCCACTCAAGGCCCACTCCTTTAAGGATTCTTAAGTGTGAGTGTTCTGACCTAGGATTCCTTAGACAGTAAAAAGCACACAATTAGTCCCAAAAACCCTCCTTTTATTTAAACAGCTGTGAATTCTGTTCATTCACAGCCCATGATGAGTCACAAATAGTTTGTAAAGAGTCTGACAGAAGTCTGCCACAGTCCTTCGGGATAAGGCTGATAAGCACCCACCTTTATCTCCCTTGACATGCTGCTAAAGACCTAATTGGCAATTAGCTTTGCAAGGCCACATGAGCACAGACTCAAAACGGAGCTTCAGAATTTAATCCGGACCAGCACGAACAAAGTTGCTTCCTGCAAAGGCTCATGTGCCTTTGCTCCTCCTTTATGTGTTATGGGAGGGGCCAATCATCTCCAAGCCTTACTCCCGAGTCGCCCCTTTTGTCTTAACTGTTCTTGCCTTCTTGCAGCTCTGCGCATGCGCGCACTGGGAACAGACTCCCCCTGTTCCTCTGCCTCGCTGACATCAGACTCTGGGAACTCCAGAGTCAGCACATAACTCCCAGATGGTCCTGGTTCCATCTCTGTCTCCGACACAGAGCCCTTGTCCGAGCCTTCCCCAAACTCCAGGACTGGCCTATGTTTCTCCCCAGCCTCCTCACTGTCCAACTCTGCTGCCAGCTCCACAGGCTGCCAGCAGACCACAACAGCAAGGGACAAACAGTCGTGTCTTCTCTATTGCTGTCCATTTCTTCGGAAAAGCTTATTATTTGAAATTAAACTTGTTTTGTTTCATGTAAATCTTAAAAATCTGTTTTTTAAAGAAAGCTCTAAGAGGAGATCTAGGATGTTAGAAACCCAAACCCTGTTGACTTATTGTTTTTTCTTCTCAAAACTTTAACATTTTGTTAAAGTTCATGACCAGAGAAAAATTATAGTGGCCACCACACTGTATTTCCTTTAGCAAAGGAAAAGCTAAATGAATGAACCAATAAAACATTATTTTTAGTGAGCTTCTGTCCTCTTCTTTCCAGGTACCAACAGAATAAGCACTGCAATTCAAGGAGCTCATGAAGGGGGTATATTTGCCCTTTGTATGTTACGAGATGGCACCCTTGTGTCTGGAGGTGGAAAGGACAGAAAGTTGATATCTTGGAATGGGAATTATCAGAAAATTCACAAAACTGAGGTAATGACTTCAGGCTTTAAAACTTCCCTGATAATATTTTTCTTTTAAAATAAGTTAATTGTTTTACCACTTGAGGCACTTTTCCTTATTTCTTCTAAAAATATTAGTGTGATTTTCATTACCAATATCTGTATTCTAAGTACATATATTGGTAACTTTTGATAAATCACATAACTCACCTGTTTTGAAGAGGTCATATCTTTTGATGTTTATCCTATAAATTTGCCCTACATCAGTGATGGCGAACATTTTAGAGACCGAGTGCCCGAACTGCAACCCAAAACCCACTTATTTATTGCAATTTAACCTGAATACTGAGGTTTTACTACCTAAAATATGGATAAACAAGGGAGAGCTCAGCTAATTTTTCTAAGAAAAATGTGATAAATGCACTATTATGCCCCTTCATTTTTTTCCTTGCTTTTGAAATATGTGTAGCAACAATAAAAAAGAAAAACTTTCGTAATATCATTTTTCTTTCCCTCCCTCTCTCTCTCTTTCCCTCCCTCCCTCTCTCCCTCCCTCTCTTTCCCCCTCTCTCTGCCTCTCTCTGTTTCTCTCTCTTTCCCTCCCCCTCTCTCTTTCCCTCCCCTCCCTCCCTCCCTCTCTCTCTCTGCCTCTCTATTTCTCTCTCTCTTTCCCCCCTCTCTCTCTATTTCCATTCCTCTCTTTCTCTCCCTCCCTCCCTCTCTCTTTCTTGTTCTCTTGCCCAATCACCTCCCTCTCTGTCCCTGTTTTTCTCTCTCTCTCTCTCTTTCCCTCCCCCTCTCTTTCTCTCTCTCTCTTTCCCTCCCCCCTCTCTTTCCCTCTCCCACTCTGTATATAATTATATACACAGTCAATTTAACTATTTCAATTTTTTTCTAAAACAGATTCTGGAGCAGTTTGGTCCTATAAGAACAATAGCAGAAGGGAAAGGTGACATTGTTTTGATAGGAACCACTCGAAACTTTGTGCTCCAAGGTTCTTTGTCAGGAGACTTTTCTCCCATTACCCAGGTAGTTATTATTTTTTAGTACAATCTTTCTTTAAGACCCATGTTTTCAAAACATGTGACATTAAATTTATTACTTTTTAGAAAAATGCTGCATAATAAACCTGAACAAACTATTCTTGGAGATGGGTTGAGAACTTGCTAAATAAGTAGCAATTTTATAGAAAGTCCATGTAACCCCAATTTACAGTTTTACAGACAGGGAACAGAATAAATTTTTAAAGCTGTTTTTCCTCTAGTATTACCAATAAAAGGACCAGATGTGGAATTATCTGCACTTCATTTAAAGACAATAATCCTGGATTACTAAACACAGTTCGCCTAAGCCTTCCTTTATACAAA
This sequence comes from Arizona elegans, assembly GCA_022577455.1. Taxonomy (NCBI): domain Eukaryota; kingdom Metazoa; phylum Chordata; class Lepidosauria; order Squamata; family Colubridae; genus Arizona; species Arizona elegans. The sequence goes on along the minus strand of JAKOOJ010000001.1, from coordinate 21,119,649 downwards.
CCAGTAAATTAATTATGCATAAATAAATTAGCATGATATTTGAACCTTGAAATTATAGATTACTGTATACAGACAAGTCAGGATTATTTCTTTTTGCTTAAACAAGTAGACTAATTATGCATGGCTAAATTAGCATTATATTTAAAATATTGAGTTCAAATATAACCTTTGGCCCAGATATAATTGAAGTAGTTTGTGCCTGAATTCTATACTAGCTTGCATATGTGTGAAAAATCAAGTGAAACTAAACATAATGTGCATCATCAAATATCTTATTCATGTAGTGTTTTGATAGGATTTCTGGCTTAATGATGGTATGCAAACTATTGTTCACTTACCAAAGAAATGTTTCTGTGTTCATTCAGGGCCATACTGATGAGCTTTGGGGACTAGCAGCCCATCCCACCAAACCTCAGTTTTTTACATGTGGTCAAGACAAACACATTATGCTCTGGGATGCGATCAGTCATCGTCCAATCTGGAACAAAACTATAGAGGTATTTTTTTTTTTAAAAAAAAGGGGGGGAGTTAAAATATAATTTTGGTTTTATAACAAATTATTAAGTGAGGAATTTCATACACCTGATTCACTTACATAATATCAAAGCTTCCCATTCATACAATTCTTTTCATGCTGCTTGTGAAAAATTAAGTCCTTTTTCATCATGTAATCCAGAAAGATTTCCAGGTATCCACTGTCTGAATGAGAGAAGAATCCCCCCTCCCCTATTTCTCTCTACTAGAGACTTTAGCAAGGAGAATGATAACTCTTGCATTGTGGTGCACTCTCAGAGAAACTGTTCATAGTTAGAAAGATTTGACAGAAATGGTTCATTCAATTTTTCCATATAATAATGACATCCCAATCAATTTGGATAGTCTGTTAGATGTCCTTGTAGAGCATAAGGCCAACACTGTATGGACAACTATCATGTAACATGCTGAGGATTTCATAACATGACAAGTTTTTAATTTCAAGAATGGTATGCTTCAACTTAAAAGTCTCTTAACATTTCCAATATCATCCACAGCAATACTGTAGAGGCATTCATCCAAACTTCATATACTTCCTGAGTGTTCACTTCTGAGACAAGTCAGCTAATTGTAAAAATCACATTTAACGTATCTCAGTTTATTTTATTCTGAATGCTGAACTCTGAAAAAACTGTTGAGTATTCATAGTTTAGTGTTTGACTAATAATTAGGTAACCATGATCTTTGGTAGATTTATTTATTTATTTGTATCCTGCCTTCATTATTTTTATAAGTAACTCAAGGTGGCGAACACATCCAACACACTTTCCTCCACTTATTTTCCCCAGAAAAACCTTGTGAGGTGGGTTGGGCTGAGAAGAGTGACTGGCCCAAAGTCACCCAGCTGACTTTCATAGCTGGGACTTAGTCACAGTCTCCTACTTTCTAGCCTGATGCCTATAGTGAATTTATATACATTAAAAAAAAAAAAGAAACAAAACACAGTATTTCTATGTTCACCAGTCTAGTCAGGCTGCTAACTAGTGCCACCATGGTGATTAATAGTCTATCTGGATTATTTATGTATGCTCAGTTTTTGAATTTTTTTTTCTACTTAGCTAAATTGTGGATTTTCCTGCATCTTCTAATAGCTCTCTTTTGTGTGGATGGTACTGTCATGGCAACCTAAGCACTTGAAATAGAGGGAATGTCATGAGTATGTTTTGGAAACATAAAAATGACAGTTACTATATTTGCATAAAATAAAATGTATTTGTGGTATTTATTTGTTTATTTATAAAAATTTATAAGGCAGCCCAATGCACTCTTAGTAACTCCAGGTAGTTTACAAAGATAAAAACCCAATATAAAAACAAAAAAAAGCAATACCCCCTTATCTTCCATTAATGTGAGATACAGCCAAAAGTCAATCTAGAGCAATTTGAATTCGACCTTTTAGTTATAAATCTATGAGGTAAAAATTCTATTTTTTTATTTTTATTTTATTTTATTTGTTTTGTTTTATTTATGATTTTATTTTATTTTTTATTTTATTTTATTGGATGTAACACAAGCTACAGTCTATTTCTTCATTCTTTTTTGTATAGTTTCATTGTGGGACTTTATTTGGCAAACTTCTTGTTATAACAATGGGCAGAAATTTGGGCAAAATAAATTAAAATGGATTAAACTTATTTTTTCCAAGAAGATCCAAGCAATTCCTTATATTTTCTACTTCATGAGTAACATTGTACATGAGTAACATTCTACTTCATGAGTAACATACTTCATGAGTAACATTGAGTTTCTTGGTTCAGGAATGGGCACAACTGGCACACAATATGATGCTGTGCAAAATTCCTCCTAGTTCTTACTGCCACCTATTCTTTAAACAGGAGTTGAGTCCAAGAAGACACCCAGATTTCACAGAGTCTGTTTGGTGCAGCACCAAAGATGGTAAAGTCCAAGATCCAGAAAGCCCTAAACCCAAACTCAGTCTTGCCAGGATTTAGTTGGAGCCTATATGCCCTCTTCCAGCCCCTTTAAAGCCTCCAGGACTGAAACAGGGTAGGAACAGCATCCTATATGGCTCCAATTTTCTCTCCCAAGTGAGCTCAAGGATTTATTTGATTTTGGAACGTTCTCGATACAAATATTCAGTTCTGGAATCCTAGCATCATTTAGCCTTCATTTCAGTATGTTGACCGTAATATCCTTAAAAAAAAAAAAAAAAAAAAAAAGCATAATTCTGGTACATAAATACCTTTCAGAAGTCTCACATTCAACAAAAATGGTTTCACATTATTAGTCAAGTTATTAATGACTTAATGTCTAGGAACTTTATTCATATTATTGGTGATAGGTAAAATTTATTACATATCCTTCTCTGAGAGTATGCTGTATGAGGATAATCTTATTTTCAGTGCCACAGTTCAATATGAATATTTAAATTATGCTTCAAAGTTCATATCACAAAATTAATTTTTATGGCTTTGAGGGATTTCTTTCTGGAATATGTGGAATAATCCATTTCCCTTCTGGCTCAGGTTGTATTTCTTTACCTTTCCCAGGTGACATGTCAAGTAAACTGAGTTGTTAACACTTGAGAAGAATTATTTAAAACAAGAATAAGAGCACATAGATCAGGCATCCTCAAATTTACCAATGCAAAGTATCCAGCCCATGGAGTGGTGTGATTAAGCTCCGCCCCTTGCCATGGGCCTTATGGTCCAGCGAGCCAGCTGGAAGGACAGCTGAGGGCCAGCTGAGGGGTGATCTCGCTGGTGCAGCCTTGAAAAGCAGCTCTGGGCTTGTAAAGTACTGCTTTAAATGGAAAGTCTTTGAAACAACTTAAATAGGAGCTTAGGAAGGAGAAAGGTAAAAAAAAAAAGGACTGTTAAATTGGCCACACCACCCAGTCACATGACCATCTAGCCAACCCCCACCCAGTCACATGACCACCTAGCCACTCCCACCCAGCCAGTCCGCCCCCCCCAACAGTCTGAGGGACTGTGAATCAGCCCTCTGTTTAAAATGTTTGAGGACCACTGACATAGACTGTGTTTTGTAACAATTTGCTTTATATATAAATGTTTGAATGGCTATAATTGAACAAATATAATTCTTTTGGAACATTGTAGGATGCAGCACAGTCTTCTGGTTTTCATCCTTCAGGGTCTGTAGTTGCAGTAGGAACACTCACTGGAAGGTAAGTCTTAAATATATTGCCTCAGGTAATGGGTTTTCAGAGCCATTAAATGCAGGTAGCCTTCAACCTACAGCCATTTGTTCAGCGACTGTTGAAAATTCCAGCAGCACTGAAAATAGTGACTTATAGCTCTTCCTTTTACATCTGACTGTCCCAGCATCCCCACAGTCACATGATTTAAAATTGAGTCTGATGTATTTATAACAATTGCAGTGTCCTGGGATTACATGACTGCCAATTGCAACTTTCCCAGCTGGCTTCTGACAAAGTCAGTGTGGAAATCCGGATTCAATCAATGAGCACATAATTCACTGCAATAATTTGCTAACACCCATGGCAAAAAAGGTTGTAAAATCAAGCACAACTCACTTAACAATCACCTGCAACGGAAATGCTGCTCCCAGTTGTTATAAATTGAGGACTATTTGTATTCACATGAAGTAAAAGTGAGGTTATATCCTGAATGTCATATGTTATTTTAAGTTAAATTTGATCCAGACTCATATAACGATTGACCATTGTATATGAATTAAGACAGCATTTCATAAAGGAAGAATGGTAATGATCGTAATAGTAATTGATAGTAATCATTTCTTGCATGTCCCCATCCTGAATTGTTGATATTTCAGATTTTAAGTATTTGACATTCTGAAATAACATTTGATCTCATGTTCAAAGCCTAGGAATACAAGATATTTGTACACCAGCCAAATTCCCAACTAGTCTAGGCAGTTCACCACTATAAAAAGCAATATAGTGGTAAAGTAGAACAAAAGATAGTAAAAATTGTGTAACTACAAAAGCAGACTTGATGCAATGAATTCCTTTATGATCTACTCACAGCGAAGACATTTTTATTAAATGTTGCTAAACCTGACTCAACCTTTTTAGAGCTGTTTGGTATGTGGCTCAGTGTTGAATCCTATCAGTATCTTAATATCATATGAGATTGATTATGCCTAGTTTGGGCAGTTTTTCATTAACAATCCCCTGGTCTTATGCTAGGCTCAGTGTGATCTAGGGCAATGGTCCCCAGCCTTTTTGTCACCAGGACCGGTTTCATAGAAGAACAATTTTTCCACGGATCTGAGGGGGGGATGTTTTCAGTTTTGCTCACTTGCCTGCCGCTCACCTCCAGGTGTGGGGCCCACTGCCCAGGGATTGTAGACCTCTGATCTAGGGCCACATTTGTTAATTGAGTCACTGCAGTTGTTAAATTAATAACATGGTTGTTAAGTGAACCTGGTTTCCCCGATGACTTGGCTTGGCAGAAGGTCGCCAAAGGGTGATCACATGACCCTGGGACACTGCAACTGTCATAAATGTGAGTCAGTTGCTAAGCATCCGAATGTAAATCACATGACCATGGGGATGCTGCAATGATCATAAGTGTGAAAAATGGTCATGTCAGTTTTTTTAGTATCATTGTAACTTTGAATGGTCACTAAGCGAACTGCTGTAAATTGAGGATTATCTGTACTAGGATCTGCTCAGTTTTGTTATTTGACTGCTGAGGATAAGTTTTTTGAATTGTTTGTGCCAGTCCCATGATAGAGCCTTCCTAATCATGATATTTAGGGTCACTGAAGACTCCATCCTGATACTTAAGACCTTAACCTGATTCTGCTGCTCTTTTGCAGGTAAAATTCCCCACCACCTTAAAAAAAAGATTTGTGCTTAAAAGCTATGTTGGACCTATGCAATTTTAACTGTTACACAATGCTCATCACTGTATATTAAACCAAGAAGTTGGAGGGAGCAGTAGCCCTGCAGCCCCAGCAGTTTTTACATGTTGTATCCTGTAACAAGTATTACTGTTTGTGTGTGTGAGATCAGAGAAGGCAGATGTGGGGAGCCTGATTTCAGTACTTTAGAGATACCTTTGTTCTGGAAAAGGTTGTGGCTCCCCCCTAAATACAGATTTCCACTTGGGGTTGTCCTTGATCCAGTTCAATGATGAATGCCACATAATACTGTGTCTTTGCCAAGAAATGTCTTTTATTACATTCAACTGAAAAACTAGCTGAGTCTTTGGAAGAAAGACTTGGGGTCAGTAATTCAACTTTTGATAACATGAATCCTGGATTATTTTAATTGGCTTTTTATATGTGGGACATGCTTCAGATATATAGATATTCCAGGATTCCACAGCATGGACAATGAGTGATGCTTCCTGGATGGACCCAGGTTACCCTGTTTGAAACAGACTCTTTGGTTGTTAGCTGCTTCCTGTGTTCAACTCAGGATGTTCATAACAATGTATAAAAATATAAGTATGTGGTTTAGGCCCATGTTGTGTATAGTCTACCCCACACTATTGGGCTACTTTTTGTGGTTTAAACAATGGATACTTTGGCATTAAAAACTAAGTTGACTTTCTCTAATTGGATCCATATCACAAAATAAATAGCCTCTGGGGTTGAAACAAAGCTCTTCCCTTTTTCAATTTATTTATTTATTTACAACTTTTACTTACTCTAATATTTTAGTTTTTATGCTAAAAATTATATCTGTCATCCTTTTAACACTTAGAGTAATACTTACATCCCTTATAAACCAACAGGAACTGTTAAGGGGTACCAACACATACTTTTTATGTGGAGGATACAAAGTTGTAGAGGGTGAACTGCTATCATTGATCTGATTCAGCAGCTTTCATATGAAACAACTTTTCCTCTTAATGTTTTTAACAGGTGGTTTGTGTTTGATACTGAAACAAAGGATTTGGTCACTGTACATACAGATGGAAATGAACAGCTGTCCACAATGCGTTACTCACCAGGTTTGGAGTTGTTTAGTTTGGCATCATTTAATCAGTTGGTTAATCAAAAAAGAATTTTCATAACATAGTTATTAATCTCCATAAATAACAGTTTTGCAATTCTTGCTTCTGCTGCTCAGAATCTCTAAAAATATAAAAAAGTGAATAGTGAATATATTTTGATTTGCTTAATCAGAATACCATTTCAACTGAAACTGAAATTTCTTATTTTTTTCATCAATTACAAATTTGTATCATTTCATTTTGGCATAATGAAGCTACCATGATTTAACATTTCAGTCAGTTCTTTTGATTTAGGTGTGGTATCTGGATTAAGCTCTTGCACCATGTTATTAGAATCCCTTTGAAAATAATAGAATAATTAAGAGTTGTGTCAAAAATCCATATGCATCAGATTTGTCCTAACATAAGATGAACTTTATGCTAACATTCTCTGGAGGTAGAGCTGGGAAGCTTGAAGTGACATAAAATATGGTTATAAGAAGCAGGCTTATTGCGGAACCCAGAGTGGGATGGAGCCCATCGAGTGGCTTGTTTGATTGCTTGTTTTTACCAGGAGAGATTGGGGTGGGTGGGTGTGTCTGTGTGTGTGTGTGTGTGTGTGTATTGTTTTTACTCTTTGTATATTGGGTTTATATTTTTACCTAGAATCACTGAAAGTGAGTAGGCAGCCATATGAATTATCTAAATAAATAAGCAAATATAGTAGAATTTAACCACATAGGTGCAATTTCCTTGTAGTAATGGGAAGCTTGGCCAGGACATATCCTAATCACTTTTGGAAACCAGATACCTCAGTATCCAATTGCTGCTATGACTATGCCTTTTGCCCATTTGTCACTGGTGGACCATGCTAAAAGCTTACTTTTTATGTTGACTCAGCGCAATGGGCTTGTGCATTCATCCCTTATGATCCAAACCACCAAGTGTTGCTCTTTTCATTCATTGACCTGAATGAAATATAAGTAACCAATTAATTAATTTTATATAGCTGTCCAGCTCACCAATGGTGACTATGGGCAGCAAACCAGAATCAATAAGAACAAAACATAAAGAAAAACAAAAATATACAGTATAAAAATCTTATTAATAAATATCATAAAAGCAAAAATACGTATTTCCCCTTGAGCTTAAGCAGGTCTTAAGTTTTCTAATATGTTTGTTCATGTTTATGCTTGAATAAAAGTTCTTGGTGAAATATATGCTATTAATTTATTATAATCCTAGTACGGTAATTATTAAAACCTCAAATTGTATTATGGTGGTCCCTCAAGGGCAGCATCTATAATACAATTCCTTGTACAAAACAAAATATGAATACCAGTAATAAAATTAAACAAATCCTATGATAAAAAATCAGCTAAGAGTATGTTTTTAAAAAGAAGTCATCACAGCTCAACACCATACCCCACAAGTCTAAACACCTTTGTAAATATTTAAGGAGAGAACATAACTAAGAACGTGTCATTGAAATGATTTTTATCAATTGATAAACTTAGATGTCTTCATTCCCTGAAATAGGGCCTCAGATTTAAACTGAAACATGGAAAAATTCATGTAAGAGATCCATTCACTGGATCTCTTGCCAGTGTCTTATTGTATGTAATCTCACTTCCAGATATCTTTTAAAAGTGCTTGCTCAAGTAATATTTCTGCTTCATCAATGTGATTACAGTTTTAATGTTTCTGTTTTGCAGATGGCAACTTTTTGGCAATAGGCTCTCATGACAATTGCATTTATATATACAGTGTTAGTGACAATGGAAGAAAATACAGTAGAATTGGCAAATGTTCTGTAAGTCATAATCTTATTACATTCTTAGGCATACAGGCTTATTTTTGTATTTATTTAATATTCCCAGTTGATTTATTTAATATCTTGAAAATAACAAAATATTTGAATAACAAAAATATTTGAAAATATTTAATTCTATTGAAAGATTAGTGTATATTTAAATGATTAAATATTCTTTGTAATTGTGCCTACCCTGGGGAGCAGTATCCCTCCCCTAAAGTGTACATGGCCTTAACTTTGTTGGCCTTTCAAAAGGCCTAAAAACATGGTTCTTACTCAGGCTTTAGGACTAGAATATTAGTGATGTCCTGCACTGATTGAGTTGAATAGAGTGAGTTTTTTGCTTTTTGTTTGTTTGTTTGTTTGCATTGCTTACAGGTAGACCAGTAACAATAATTTGGGGTTCAAAAACAAAAGCATAAATAGTCAAGAATTTGTTGCATTTATGAACCAATAATTAAAATCATTTTGAAACTGGAGAATGAGTTACTGATTTCCCATTCAAATTATACAGTCAGGATTACCATAAAATAAATACTCAAGGCAAATACAAGTTTTTAAGGTCAAAGTATAATGGTTTGTGAGAAAGATGTTGGGAGACTGGACAAAAAGATGCTGCCAAGAGAATGGTCAGCTAAGAAACAGCTTTGTAGTTGGATAGTGGGTGGGATAAAAGTCTCAGAAGATATCCTCCCTTTTTTTGGACTGTAAAAGAGATGGTTGGGGGAGTAGGGGAGAGAGAAATGTACTTTCAGTCTTGCAAGATTCTGTCAATGTAACTTTACAAGTATTATTAACTCATCTGGCCATGTTTCCTATCTGGTTTGCCCCATGAGGCTAAGTATTTCTTGGTTCTTTTGATTTTTCAAAGTGAAAAAGGGTTGTTACTTTAGTTAGTTTAGTCACTCTACTGGAAACATTCCACAACTTCTGGTTTGTTGCAAGATGCAACTATGTATAATTTATGTTGTTGGAATTAATACAATGCATCTCTTCATAGGGTCATTCCAGTTTCATTACTCACTTGGATTGGTCTGCTAACTCTCAGTATCTTGTGTCTAATTCAGGGGACTATGAAATCCTATACTGTAAGTAACAAATAGTATATTGCCTTGAATACAGACTTTGTTCTTTAGTACCAAGATTCCATTACACGGAAGATTATTTTTGGTCTTTTAGTTTTCAGTTATTGTCCTAATTAGTCTGTTTTCATTCCCCATTCTTTATTCTTAATAGGGGTTCCTTCAGCTTGTAAGCAAGTAGTAAGCGTTGAAACCACTAGAGATATAGAATGGGCTACTTACACGTGTACTCTAGGATTTCATGTTTTTGGTAAGTATATGACATTCAGTACTATCATCTATAGAAATTTATAATATTTATAATGTTGGAGGCATACCTTTTCATTCATCTCTTGTAACATGTTAAGGCTCTTTTAATTTTGAGACTCCTTGTTTTATAGTATGATTTTTTAAATTGATTGTTCCTGGCTATAAGATCTGTTTCTATTGCATGCTTTTATTCTTCATAGTTATGGGCACATGATAAATTTAATAGCACTACTACTGTTATTGCTACATTGTAATCAACGTAAATTCCATTTTTCTTTTTTCACAGCAGCATATTTGGTCTGGTGTCATATTTTGTGCTAAGCCATAATGAGCATTATATGACTTTATATTGGATCGTCTTATTAATCTAGCTGCCATTATTTATAAATCCTGGTTTATATTATATAATTTAAATTAGCTATTGTCATATATTGAACAATCCATGGTTTAGTCATGATATATTTACACAGTCTATGACACAGAAAACAGTCTATGTTTTCTGAACCTGTACCAATCTAACAAAACACTTTTTTCATTTAAACCAGTGCTATATCTCAGCACATGTTTCAGTCTCTGTTTTTATCTGGGAGATCCAGATTCTGATACGTGCCAAGAAATGGGATCTGGGTTATTTGATGCCATATTTTAAGCAGTTCAGGAATATAATGCATATTTGTAGTTTTGGCAAGAAGTGGGATCTTCAAAAAGTTTAATATATAAATGATTATTTCTTGTTTTAGGTGTGTGGCCAGAAGGTTCAGATGGCACAGATATAAATGCCCTTTGTTGCTCACATGAAAGAAATTTATTATCAACTGGTGATGACTTTGGCAAAGTACATCTTTTTTCTTACCCATGTTCACAGTTTAGGGTAAGGCACTAGCTATATTAGAGACTATTTGCATAAGTTGTTCTGATTAAAGCATTCATACTATTTGATTTGAATATTTTGAAGAAGGTATCTCTTATTTGTATTCTGCCAACTTTAATAACATTGTTTCAGTTATTTTAATAATTAGAAAGAAACTAAATTATATTTATATATAATTTTAATATTATAATTTGTTTCATTGAATTTCATGCAGATTTAGATAATACTATATCAATGTAACAATTTATATCACAGTCATTCAGTAAATACATATATCGGTCTATATAGGTTTCCTCATTAGCATTTTAAAATTGAATCGAATGATATTAATTTAGATAAAGCTGTTCACCAAAGAATTACAGAACAATTCATTTAATAAATTACAAAACAGTAAACATTAAAAGAGTTGCATGCCTGAAAGAACTTAATTATTTGATAACTGTTTTCTCAAACAAGGTAGGAAATGCACTTACACCAAATAGCAATAGCACTTAGACTTATATACTGCTTCGTAGTGCTTTACAGCACTCTCTAAGCAGTTTACAGAGTCTGCATATTGCCCCCAACAATCTGGGTCCTCATTTTACCGAACCCAGAAGGATGGAAGGCTGAGTCAACCTTGAGCCGGTCACGATTGAAGGAATCAAACTCCTAGCAGTGAGCAGAGTTAGCCTGCAATACTGAATTCTAATCACTGTTGCCACCATGGGTCATCAATGTTATATCCATTCTTACAATTTTAAATATAAAATTGGTTTTCTTCCTTTTTTTATAGCTTTAAAAATATATCCTAAAATCCCCTAATGAATCTGATATGTTACAGATTATGGTGTGTGTTTTCTTGAAAAGTTAGTGTTGTTATTTTTGATGTGGTATTCACTTCTAGGAAATATATTTCTCTATTAAAAAAGATAAATGTAACCCCTGTGGCCTTGCAACTATGTAAATTGGCCTATTGATTCTTAGTCTTATCAGTGAATAAGTGGCCACAGGTAAGAATACTGTTTTGAAACATTAGAGACAAAATCAATATCCCTGCTGCAGCGGAAACCTTGTTTATATGTTTAAATATAAATTTAAACATTTAATGCCCTGGCCTGCAGTAATGGTAATTTTTTTTAAAGCAAATTGTTCTGGGACCAATGCAAATTATGCTGCATAATCTGGTTGCCAATCAAAGAAGTTAGATGACTAGGAATTCCCACATTAGAAGCAGTGAGAAGCAAATGCATTTGAAAATCTATTTGTCTGTCTATGGAGATTTTCAGTCATCCAGGTCATGATTGTCCCAAAGGTGCTTTTTCAAGAGGCAACTGGACTTTCTGGTTTTTTTATGAAGACGTTTTGCTTCTCATCCAAAAAACTTTTTCAGCTCTGACTGGATGGTGGGCAATGTCAGAGCTGAAGAAGCTTCTTGGATGAGAAGTGAAACGTCTTCAAAGAAAAACCAGAAAGTCTGGTTGCCTCTTGAAAAAGCACCTTTGGGAAATTCTATTTGTCTGTATACCATATGTTCCTTTTATGCTGGACTAATATCCTGGTAGAGAGTCAGTAGGTCCAATGGTAAGAAATGCCTAGAAAGAGAGTGAGTCTGAGCTCTAGTCTAGTCTAGTTAGGCACAAAGGCAGTTGGGTGACCTTGGGCTAGTCACTTTTTCTGAACCCTAGTAAGTAGGCAACAGCAAACCACTTTTGAAATCTTGCCAAGAGAACTGCAGGGCTTGTCTAAGCAGTTGCTAGAAGCCAACAGTGACTTGAAGGGATTTCCCAAAATTGTGGTGGCAGCAGCCATAGCAAATCTCCAATGTACATTTATCAAGGAAATATAGGCTTTAGCCATAAGCATAGTGATAAACCTTCCTGCATGGCTGATGGAAGCAAAAACAATACCAGACTTTAAAAGTGGTTTGTTCCCTTTTTCTTGTGTGTTTATTTCACTGTCTAAATTTCATTCCTGATGTTCCCTGGTAGTTGCCCATCTGGTCTTACCTTGCTTAGCTTCTGAGCTGAATCAAGATCAGACAGGTGGTATCACGTGCTGAACAACATGGCATGATTTCTCTCTAGATTGACCTCTAATTATTAGTTATAACTGACAGGTTTTGTTGTTCCCTTTACCATTTCTGACTGTATGTGCCTTTTTATTAATGTCTTTCAGGCTCCAAGTCATGTGTATGGTGGACATAGCAGTCATGTAACCAATGTAGATTTTCTATATGAAGATACTCATCTCATCTCCACAGGTGGAAAAGATACTAGTATTATGCAATGGCGAGTTATTTAGGAGAATCCTTGCATGAAGCTATACGTGCAAACAAGAACTGGCCTTGCATCAAAGTTCTGTACAAAATGTATATTGAAAATTTAACAGTATGGTTACTGTCTAGCCTAGTCACTGTGATTTTGAAATTTTGAAATTCTTACAAACCTCAGGAAAGTTAAGTCCTTGGCTACTTACTATAATTATTTTGGTTATTCATTAAGCATCACTTCAAAAAAACAATTATCATCTCTTTGTTGTATATTATATGAAGAAATTCAAGTTTAAAATGAAGTCATGGCTTGAATATTTATGCAATATAAATGAAAAAAATCTATGAAATAGTCACCAAAAAGCTTATTCTAATATTACACATGGCTGCTTCGCTGTTTTATTGTTTATCAGCTTTGTACTGTCTAACTACATTGTCAGAATATCAATGATTGCATAAATGATGGTACATCTATTTCTAATAAACAGTGAAGAAAGCAGACAGAAATTTTAGACCAAGGTGAGATAAGTAAACAACCATTAAACACTGCTGTTCTGTGTTGTTCATTTCAGTGGAACCTTCAGAGGTTTGCCTGTGAAATGAAATAAAAGGTTCAAACAACATTTTTGGCCAATTTGCTACTAGAGTTATAAATCCTTTAAAAGAGTAAATGTGAAGATTAGAATGTTCATTGATTTGCAACTAAAGAATTGATTTCAGTAAGATTAACACTGTTGGATTGTGCTTTGATTTCATTGTCTCTGAAATTATACATAATTATACATAATATTACATTATATTACTGTGTCTATGCTGCAGAAATCCAGATGAACACCAGGTGGCAGCAAGGAGATGAAAGATCTTTTTTTCTGCCATCTAGGTGAATGGAAGGAAAAAAAAGTTCTTATGCAGATTTTTACAGCACAGATGTGGTAACCCTAAATATGGACTACCACAGTTTTAACTTGAATATAGGAGCAGGAATTACAGCTCCCACTTAAATTGAAAGATTAAAAATTAATGAACATTTCATACAAATAATGACCTGTCTGATCCCTTCTCAGATGTTTGGTTGATAGAGGAAATCATTCTGTATGTTGATCAGCATGAATGTTTATACATGTATAAAAATGTTAGAAGTTCATAAGAAATAGTGAGTCATTCAAAGCTTTACTTGTCTTTTGCTTATGGATATTGTATATTTGTATTTTAAGACTCAGTAGATCATGTATAAAGAGATCTTTTTAAGCTTACTATAAACCAGCAGAGGAAATGGGAAAATAAACATGTGAACCATTAAGAAAAAATTTCTGGTCCCTGGGGCAATATGTTTGCTATGTTTTTAGAGGTGTCAGTGAAGAAGTGTTCAGTTCAAGAGGTCTGTGTCCCAATGCAGAGGACGCCTGATGTCAAATCATATAATGCAACCACTTGACAAAATAAAGTTTGGGAATGCCCCGCATAATAATGAACAATTTTACCCTTTTTTGTCTTGAGTTTTTCATGGATTGGTATTTATAGTACAAAAAGATACTGCATTTTGCAATGAAGTAAAACTAGAAGTAGCATAAAATAGCTCATATGCCCTTAACACGTTTTGTTTAGCCCAGGGGTGTCAAACTCATGTTGTCACGTTGTCATCACGTGACGTATCACAACTTCCCCCCTTCACTAAAATGGGGGTGGACATGGCCAGCATATGATGCATCCCGCCTCAGCCCGTGAGTTTGACATCCCTGGTTTGAAAATTACTATTTATATTGGGGAATCTATCTAAATATTTGAAATGAACAAAATTATAAGCAGATTCTGAAAAGCTAAATAATAAAGACCTTTTTTCCTCAAATGGAAAGGGAACATTAAGCTCCGGTTTTTAGAGGCTGAAGTTTTAATAAATTGATAGCCTTCTAAATTACATTTCCAACATGCTACATTGAAATTGCAGGACAGCAATAAACATCAATGTACTGTTCTGATTAAAATTATACCTTTCAATATGAGTTGAATTTGACATTGAAACTTTTAAAGTATTACACAAGAATATAACTTTCCAAAGAAATTTGAATCTCCATGAACTTTGCCTTTGTATTTGTAATTATTAGCTTTTATTCAGAGGTGGTGAAATCAGACCATTAATGCTGGATTCCTATACATAAAATTTATTGATAGAATTTATTTGTTGCATCATGTGTATGATGTATGTGTACATTATAAATGACTATAGTGTATTTGTTTTGTTTTAATCTAATACTATAAAAACAAAAGTCTTGTCAGGATGTTTTTCACTTAGGATTGCTAAAGATCAAGCTCATGATTTGTTAAATTCTACTATCACTGTAACAGTAGTTCTGCTGGATCAAGCCATAGAATCAACATGGTCCACCATACTGTTTCTCAGTAACCACTCATTTACCCCTACGTGCTCTCAAGCAAGAACAGAGGCCTTCCAACTCTGATCCTTTGCAACTGGTATTCCTTTGTAATTAGTAGAAGAGACTGCTAATATTTAATAGATTTCTCCTCCATGGATGTATCAAAACCATCCAAGTGAGTGGCCATTACCATGCCATGTGATCAATTTGATACCTTAATTATATGTTGTGTGAAGAAATTCTTTGTTCTTGTTTGTCTTCTAAAAAGCTTTATTGGATGGCCTTTTTGGGGAGGAGAAAAAAAGCTGTGTACTTTCACCATGCCATGGGAAATAATTGTACATATCAGAGTTACTTTTTTCTTTTTGCCCTTTTTCAAACTGTATTCTATTTTTTTGAAATGTAGTGATCAGATGTAGATGTATCATAGATTGGTATGAGAGTACTACAATATGGCAGTTCCTTCTTCTATCTCTATCCTCAAGACCATGACCTCAAAAGCTGAGACCTTACCTGTATTTACATAAAGAGCACAGTTTGCCTCAATGTGCATCACTTAGTTTCCAGAGATCTTCTGGAGCCCTTCAGAGTTGCCTTTGATTTTCCAATCAGACCAATCCAGAAAATGGAATCAAGTTAGGAGGATGGAATCAGTATTAAAAATTGCTACAAAAGCCTTTTTCAGGACCAACTGTTGATTTTAGGCATTCTGCAAAAATATCAGGGAGAGTTTGGTCTGTTTATTAAGTACTGTATCTTTAAAATATGATGTGCCTTTAAAACTGCTCAATTTATAGTGAGCTAAGAGCTCCAAAGCAGCTTTGGCACAATGACTCCATGCATGGGTTAAGTTGAGACATAGAAATTCACATACCATTTTAAACTACATTGTATTTAATTTTCATACAACAATGGCATATTTCACAAATCTTTCTGACATTCCTGCACACCTCTGAATTCGGCATTTCATGTTTGTTTGTTTTTTCTGAATGGCGTAAAATATTTTTGAAGTCTTCGGAGCTACAGTCTGTCATCTTTTGCAATTTCTGGAATTATGTTATAGACTGTGTAGAAATGATCTTGTGGCACTTTAAAGGCTTGGGCCAAATGTCACCTGGAAGACGCTTGATTCCATCCTACAACATTTCTTCTTTGATCCTATGTAGCAGCTACTTAGAAGAGAATCTTCCATTCAGCAAATGGAAACTATTTCTCCACTAACACCAACTGCTATCATAGTTTAAGAGAGTCATTTTCCCTGACATATACAAGAATAAACCCATTAAGCTGAAAGAATACTTTGTTCTCCTTTTCTGCCAAAAGAAACCGTGGATTGTATACATTATATGTATATACATACGTACACACTTACGAATTCAGGACAGTTCCACTCAACCGGACAACACCCATTGAAAATACAAATTACTGCATTTTAAACGCTTAAAGTTTCTAATCACATCTGGGCAAATAGGCTCCACTACTGCCATTACAAGTTTGGGCTCTATTTTGTTCAATGCTCGGGGCAAAGAAACCGACTGGAACGACTGCTTTTGAAGCGACTTCGGCTCCAATGGATTCCCAGCCATAGGTTTGGTTTTGAGGTAAATCCCATACCAAGTCGTAAGGCGCAAGACCGGCAGCTACACAGTATCCTGTCCACAGCATCGCATTTTGTATCGGTTTCAAGGAATAAAACGACGGCAAGAGCCGACGAAAGTTTGCGGGCACACATAAAATACACTGAATTAGGGTACCCTACGATTCTGCATTAACTGCACTACAAATACCAGCGGCGGAGCCTCGGCTCCTTTTTTAAAAGAGCAATCGGCACACAGTCCTACCAAGCGAAGCGGAAGGGCGCCCGCACCTTGCTCGTACCGACAGGCGCGTGCGCGCTTGCCGGTGTTTGTGTGTGTTGCAGAAACGTTCGGCGTGCGTTCCCCCCTTTGCGCGTGCCTGGATGGGCTTGCCTGGTCCGCGGTGCTCGTGAGAGCTGCAGCAGCGGCAGACAGGCTGGCGGAAGTGTCTCTCGGCAGCAGTGGGCAGCAGAGCCCCGCGGGCTTTGTGCGCCTCCTCCTCCCTCTCCTCCTCCCTCGCCAGCAATTTGTCCCACGCCCACTCTTGCCTCGCCACATCCCGGGAAAACGGCGGGGGGAGATGGCCGGGGCCCTGGACCAGCTGCCAGGCGCCGAGGAGTGGCTCCCCAGCTAGCGCCCTTGGCCAGGGGGTGTGGGGGGGAGGTAAGAAGATGCCACTGCCTGTGAGCCGGAGGAGCCGAGCGAGGCGGCAGAATTGAAGAGCAGATGCAAGAGCGAAGTCGGCAGCGCTCGGCGGGCTTTTCTTCCTCCTCTCGGGCGCTCCTCCATTGAGCATCTGACAGCCAGAGTAGCAGCTGCTGCCGCTTTTTTTTTTTTTTTTTTTTTTTTTTGCTGCAGGAGCGTCGCCGAATCCCGGGCCGGGGCGGGGAAACTTCCCGCTGTGCGGCGGGGGGAAAGGCGGCTGGCTAGAAACGGCTGCGCAAAGCTCAGCTGCGAGGAAAATGAGGTGAGTCGGCCGAGCCTGAGGCGCGGGTGCTCGAGCTCTCTTTCTTCTCCTCCTCCTCCTCCTCGGGGAAAGGAGGGCTGGCGCTTTCACCTGGCAGCGGGCAGGTGCAAGTAACGCTGGTTCTGCCCTTCAGAGGAGTATGCGCGGAGTGGTGTAAGAGCGGGATTCTTGGGTCTGCCTCTAGCAAGGACACGTGTGCATTGCAGTCTCGAATCCTCTTCGCCTCTGGCCTAGAATTTCCAGAGAGCTTCAATCTAGGCGGAATTGAGCCTTCTGTATCCGCTTCCATGGAGAACATGAATAGAACTGCCAACTCTCTCTCTTTTTAATTAGCCATTGCTCCTGTGCTCTTTAATAGAGGCGGGATCCGCAGCTGTGGGAGACAAAAAGAATCCTTTGTGGCATCCCTGTGGCCAGCAGGGTATGGTGGGGGTGACACCTGCCTCTTGTGAGTTGTCTTATCTAGTTCATTAAAGTCTCAGTAGGGTAAATCTGAAGGCCCTACCAAGTGATGTCTTTTGCGGGTTTGACAGGTTCACACCCTCTCTAGAATTTGACAAGCATTTGCTGATGGCTGGGCTTCTTTCTCTGTGGTATGGTGCAAACCTTTACTTAGATTTCTTAACGATTTCTGCAGAGCTGTTGAAAAAGTATTTTTTTTTCCTGGTCTCTTGCCACCCTGAAAACTTTCCTCTGTTGTGAATTTCATCTAATCACATATACTTTCATGTTCTCAAAACTAAGGTCCTTCGTGTGCTTAGCACATAACCCAATCCTTTGGAAGATGGGTATTGTTCAGAGTTGGGGAAACATTTTCCCTTCAGGTAATTCAGCTTTACTGTGAGTGCACATAGTGGAAATACATTGGCCTCAAAGAATAGCAACCAAATCATGGCTGCTGGCATTAAGAGGAATGACTTCCAAGTGGGCGTCAGGCTTGGAGCCTGTCCTAGAAATGTAAACCCTGTCATTTTGTGTAGTTTCTTCCCTTCGGTGAAAGAAAGATTATTGGGTCCTTCAGTCTTTCACCAAATGAAGAGATGGATGCAACGCTTGTGAGTGGTTTAGCATAGACTATCATGTCTTAAGCTAGGACGACAGATTGCCTGAGTTTATACTAACAATAATTTCATATTTTTAAAAATTAATTTGTTGAGCAAACTATAATTACTTGTTCACATATCGTGTTGTAATCAGAAAGATCACATGTCCTGTTTAGCCCAAAATAAAATAACCACATAGCATGCTTTTAGGTAAACAAGTCAGTGCTAACTATCTATTTTTTTTTTTTTTATTGAGCAGTTGACTAGTTGTGGCAGTTTTACATGGAGGCAACAATTTTGTTGATGGTTCTGTTAGGTGGTCCATGGGGAGGCAGGATTGTAGACATTAGGTTCCTTTACCAACCCCAGTTTGGAACAGCCCAAATAATAGTTGACCAGCAATGGTGGGGATGGAATTGCATGAGGATCACAACAGATTAGCTCTCTATTTGAACTTCTTAGCATATCTCTCTTCCACTTCTTTCAGCTATTGTTTTGATTGCTTTCAAAAAATAAATTCCATGTTCTTCCAGGATGGGGGAAGTACATCACAAACAGCAGAAAAGAGTGGGCTTTTGTAATCCCCACCAAACTGTTATTTTGAACTAATTGCATTAATTGGCCTACAGCAGGTCTAGGCAATAGGAAGCTGTTCCCATCCCATCCTCTCCAGACTTGAAGAGATTCCAGGTGAAAGTAGAGGGCAGGTTCTGAGAGTTGGCTAAACTTACTGATTTATCCATGTGTCAAACCTATCAGGTGGATCAATGTTGTGATTGATAGATGGTTTCCCTCCAGCTGATGATATTAAGAAGCAGGAAGGTGAAAGCAGCCTTCCCTACATGGGAAATGAGAACATTGTCTTCTGACTATAAGCCAGCACAGAGGCAGTTAGAATTAACAGTGGGAAAGGCTTTAAAGTTTAGGTTTCTGATGATTCACAGATGGGAGCAAAGCATTAAACTGAGTTGTGGGAAAGAACTCTTTGTGTATGTAATTAATAAAGAGACCTCTCAGTTCTGTATGCATGTGATTTTAGTATTGCTCAGCATACGTAAATTGTTTTATCAATCGGCTGTTACATGGGAAGGGGGAGAGAAGGGAACAATGAAAATAGGCTTTTATACTCCAAATAATGATCAGGGAATGGTTCATGTGGAGAAAACAGAATATATGCATGGCAACAGAGGCAGGGAAAATGTACTGCTTCCTTCTGTTGCCATGAATGTGGGTGTGCCTTTCCTTCATCACTGTTGCCATGCATTAACTGACAGTGCTAAGACTCCTTCCTTTATCTCTTGGAAGGTAATTCATTGAAGTCGTGTATCTGTTTCTCTGCATACTGTAGCGTATGTCCTGCATTTTCCTTTGTATTTGAGAATATGTGTGGTTTTGAGCTAGGGAGAAGAGATTTCTTCTTTGCATTTTCTCATTTTATGATGCAAAATAGATACGTAGTTTAAGCTTTATATACTATATATGTCTTGCAGGACCAATTTAGGTAGATGACATTGTTAGGTACCAAAGGAAAAGATATAGGTTCTAGCATTGAACTAAATGATGATCCCTCAAATGCTGTT
This sequence comes from Arizona elegans, assembly GCA_022577455.1. Classification (NCBI taxonomy): domain Eukaryota; kingdom Metazoa; phylum Chordata; class Lepidosauria; order Squamata; family Colubridae; genus Arizona; species Arizona elegans. Next base: position 21,099,398 of record JAKOOJ010000001.1, on the reverse strand, counting down.
AATCTTCTGATCTTCTCATTAGTTTTCCAATGCTGCTTTCTGGAAATATAAACAGCTACTAGAGCAATCTGTATAACCTCTTGATGTACTGAATATTTTCTTGAACTATGGGGCAGATTGGGTGCAGCGGAAAAAAAACAAGTCAACAGGCAGCAGTGATATACTGACTACCTACAGTATGTTCTCTATTATTGGAAGCAATGATACCGCATAGGAAGAGATGGGACTATTAAGAAAAGATGTGCCACTGAGGATTTCTGGTCCAGGGTCTGTAATGAGGTCTGTAATTAAGATCTTATATATAATGATGGTGGTCTTTATTTGCTTATACATATGCTTGTTTCTGGATTTAAGTTGTTATTTTTCTTGCCAATGGCACAACATACTGCATTTTTTTTCTTAGTGCACAGAGAATAAATGGCACAAAAATCCTGATTGTTATTGTTGCTGTTTTGAGAGTCTGCCACTTGTACAAATGGGTGAACCCAGCATTTCCCCCCTTCTCTGTGCATTATCTAAGCATGTGCCTTTAGGAAAAATTCTGGAATGGAGTTCTTTTTGAAGCTTTGGGTTTAAAATGCAAATTCCATGCAACTGGTATAATTGCCACTGTTTGTGGCACTTCATAATTTATATGGAAACCTCTTGGGGCAAGATAAAAATGAAATGGCAGGAGAAGGTTTTGGCCTCTGTTGAATTTTGTCTATTGAGGTACCCCTTTAGTTGATTCCCAGGACTATGACTATGATGACTATGATGGGAGCACATTCTGAAATGTCAGAATGTTCTGCAGCTGCTTGCTAGGCACAGGTTATTTATTAGACAGGAACTGGACATTCCAGGAATAAAGGACACTGAAGTATCATTGTGTCTCTCAGTCCTTCAATGAGATGAATAGATATCATGTGAGTGGATGGTATGTTTTGGCATGATTGCCCATCATTACTTACATTGGTATGACAGAGTATGCCAGGGTTTATTAAAAGCTGCAGACAACACCAGAAAATAGTGTACTGATATGGAACTCCATAGACTACATATGTATGTGTAATGTGTAAGTCTTGTCTTTTTCTACCTCTGACAGTACATGAGCTACGGTAATTAGACTGCCTCTCAAAGGTCTCATTTTACCCATGTCTTCTAAGGGGTAATGGTCAGCAGAATGCTTAAAAGGTTATTTGGTAGAGAAAGGAAAATATTTATTATTTTCATGAGCATCCACTGAAGACTGGCTTACTTAGTTCATGTTTTTTCTGATCACAAAATAGCTGACCTCTTATATTCGTGCAAGTGAAGGCTTTCTCTTCTTTTTATAGACTCTAAAGCTGGCTCTGTAATGTTGACAGAGGGTTCACAATCTTGGCAAGCCTTGATAGCCAGGCATTGTCTGTAGTTGCCACCAACTGTTTTCCTCTCCTAGATCTCCTGGCATACACAGAGAAGGCAGTGATTTAACTTCATCCTTACTGAGAATCATACACTGTGTGAAGGCAAAAAGCAAACTGTTTTTCTTTAATATACAGAGGATGTATATTAAATGTATACATATACTTTATAGTCTTTAATATAAAGAGGATGGATCTGCACTGAGTTACTACAGTGCTAAGCCATGATATATTAACAGAATAACAGTTGGAAGGGACCTTGGAGGTCTTCAGGTCCAACCCCCTGCTCAAGCAGGAAATCGTATACCCATGATGGTGAACCTATGGCACGCAGAGCCCACTCTGTGGGCACGTGCATGCGCGCAACGGAACCCGGTAGAGCAGCTAGCCGCCATGCACATGCGCACTGGCCAGCTGCTCTCTTCTGGGTTCTGGTGCTCCAGCACACGCACATGCGCGTGTTCCAGTTTTTGCACTCTGTGTTGAAAAGGTTGACCATCACTGTCCTATACCATTTTGGACAAAGAGTTGTTCAATCTCTTCGTAAAAGCATCCAGTGTTGGAGAACCCACAATTTTTGGAGGCAAGTCTTTCTGCTGATTAATTATTCTAACTATCAGGATTTTTCTTAGTTCTAAATTGGTTCTCTCCTTGATTATTTTCCATCCATCACTTTTTGTCCTGCCTTCATGTACTTTGGAGAATAGGTTGACCCACTCTTCTTTGTGGCAGCCCCTTAGATATTGGAACTGCTATCTAACACTGCTAGTCCTTCTTTTCATTCAACTAGACATAACCAATTTCTGCAACCATTCTTCATATGTTTTAGTCCCCAATCCCCTAATCGTTGTTGTTCTTCTCTGTACTCTTTCTAGAGTCTCAACATCTTTTTTATATCATGTCTCCCAAAACTGGATGCAGTATTGTAAGTGTGATTTTACCAAAACTTTATAAAGCGCTACTAACACTTCACTTGATCTTGACTCTAGCCCTCTGTTAATGCAGCCTAAGACTGTGTTGGCTTTTTTGGCAGATGCAGCACACTGCTGGCTCATATTTAAGTGATTGTCCACTAGGAGTCCAAGATCCCTCTCACAGTTACTCTTATTGAGCCAGGTACCACCTATTTTATACCTGTGCACTTGGTTTTTCTTGCATAAATGTAGAACTTTACTTTTTTCATCATTGAACTAAACATATTAAACTATGGTTTATTGAACAAACTATAGTGGCTAGGATTGCACATACACTGTGCCAAAAACCAGATAAAACACATTATAATTTAGGATGCTGTGTGTACCAGGTCTTCAATTTTGATTGGGAGGTTCTATTTCAAAGCTCCAAAGACAGAGATTTCTACTTGAATTTTGTATCATATTATGGATATCTGTTTACAACTTACTACCAAATTAGTGAGTATGCAATTGCAATTTTAATCTCTAAAGAGAATACTGGATGTGGGACTAGAATAGCAGAATTGGAGATATGTTTGGAGAGGAAGGTAAAATAAAGCAGAGTGACATTAAGATAAAAAAACGATATAGTTCCTTTACAAAGGGAATATTGTTATATATTCCTTTCAATATAGCAGAGGGCAAAACATTAAAGTGGTCCAATGAAAGAACTCTATGGTCTATTGGCAGATAATATTATATGGGCAATTTGCTGGCAAGAAAGGTTTCCTGTTTATATTCCAACAAAGTATGATTCGGCATGATCTTTGAATTGACTTGCTGTAAATTGCATTAGAAATAAATTGTAGATTATTATAATTTTAGGATATAAATATTTATAAACCTGGGTGTTTGGTGCTCAACTCTTATACTTCTAATTAATGAACAAAATGCTTTGTCTGTCTACTTGCTCTCCAAGTCTACTATCATTAAAAACTACATTCAAACAAAGCAAAACAAAAAACAAAAAACCCCAACGTAGCCTGATGGACCACAAGGGGAAAACCTTAATGAAATATCATTATTAGGCCAATAAATTTCCAAAATAATGAATGTGTTTTTTTTTAATTTTCAAGGTCTTACTCTAGGGAGAATTGTTGGAAACTCAAAAGCTTGTCCACCACCCTTGTAAATCTTGAGTTGACTATTAAAAATGATAACATATAAAACAAGCTGGGATATTTTTGCATCTTGTATGTGAATGCTAAGCATTTTGTAGTGATTGGGGAGATGGATTGCTTCAATATGCCTTTATCTAAAGTGTTGGTATGTCATCCACTCCCTTAATGGTTTGAGGGGCTTAAAAAGATTAAACATAAGCGAAAACTTGAAAAAAAAACTGAATAATAAACATTATATAGTAACTTTAAAAAAACAGGAGAATATGCAAACAATTCATAATACAAAAAGAATAAATAATGTGTATAAAGAAGAGAAAAGATCATTGGCAACAGTGGCAAACAAGCAAAATACTTGAGGTAACGGAGGTGCCAAAAAGCTCTGGGAAGAAACATCTTGGCATGGATTTAACTCCCTGCTGTGTAAACAGACAGTTCACTTAAGATTTGGCAACATGTTTCTGAGTACATATTCAGATAACAAAAGCAGTGCGACTACGGTTTGTGAATTAATACTCAGTAGACTCAAACTGTGGCAAACTGCAATGAAGAAAAGCTACCACGTATTGATTCTTAATTGCACATTATTTCCTGGTATTTATCTTTAATTAAAATAAATATGTTCTTATTTTTTTCTTCCTTTTTACTAAACCTGTGCAGAGGCCACCCAATCAGTATTGGAATTAAATCAAGAACTCTAAAGTTACTTGGTCAAAGCTGGATCATGTCAAAGGTAGTTCATTTTTACTTAAAAGCTGAATTCATAGTGAAGTTTTTTTGTAGTATGTTTATTCATGTGGAATAAACATAAATGTTTGAAACATTTTACAGTATTAGAATGGGATATTCTGGAAAACCAGACCTTTCCTAGGGGAGAAAGAGTTCCAGTTTTTATAGAAATTGATTTTTGTGCTCTATTCCTTTAAAACTGTTGGATTTAAAGGAACCAAGCTCTTGGAACTGTACGATTTTTGTGTGTGAAGAAACAGAATATGATGAATTTTTCCTTGGTGTTGGGAATACCCATTGCAAAAATTCAGATAGATAAATTGAAGGCAAGGGATTTTAAAAGAAGCAACATTACACTTTTCTGAGTACAGTACAGTGGAGTTGAATGTCAGGAGTTAAGATGAAAGTGTAAGGGATGAAACAATGATCTTTTCCATAATTTAAATCAGTTGTTAGGTTTTACAAACCAGTTTATAAAATAGTTTTTCAAAATGAGAGGCCGGACAATCATAGTGTAGTGCAAAAGCTAAAGTGCTGGCCTAGAAGCCAGAAAACTGACCTGCCTTATGCATGAAAGCTGGCGGGGTAACTTGGATCAATCATTCTCTCATAGTAGCCCAATCTACCTCACAGGGTTGTTGCAGAGAAATTAGTATGGAGTATTAAGTATGTTTGCTGCCTGGAGTTGATCAAAACATATAATTTAAAAAGGTTGGATAGGAATCTAATTATAGTAATAAAATAATAATAACCAAGGATCTTAATCAAACCTCAAAAGCTGCTCAATTCCAAAGGCACTGATGTGAACCAGTACTTCTCCATGATTATGCTGGAGGGTTTTTTAATTTATTTTATGCTCATAATATGCTTGTTAATTGAATTCACATAACTGATGCAAAGTCTAGTTTTGCCAGTATATGCATCTGAAGGCACAGAAGTTCCAAATTTGTGGTGAAAGATTATCATCTCACTGGAGGGTGGATCCCTTTTCTTTGGCTTTAGAACACTCTCTATACTGACTTGGTGCTTTCCTGACATGTTTGCCTAAAGACTTCTAGGATGCCAAGTCTCCATAACAGTTGGATAGAGACCTTGGTTTTTCAGAAAATGTGATAGGAAGCATTTTGCATGCAATTGTGCTGTTAGGGAGAGAGTAATTGCAATTAGAAAATTTCTAGTTTGTATTGGAAAATCATCTGACTTCTTTTATATACTTGGAATAATCTCCTGAAAAATTATTAAATATTGAAACTCTGATATTAACTAACATTGCCTATTTATTTTGAATCCTATTTACCACTGATAGTATTGTTGTTACTATTATTAATGGTTTCCTGAGTGTTTTATGCCATGTATTTGGAATTTGGAAGTGAAGGGCACAGAATAAAGCTGGTGACTAGACACTGAGAACAACAATAGAAAAAAAACCCAAAGAATCTAATTCAACATGATTGTGTATCCGTATTCAGAAATATAGCATGATGATAAAAATGGAAAATGATTATCTCTTCAGACTCACTGTTTCTACAGACTGTAGAATGTATCTTTGAAGATGTAACATGTGAAATTCTTTGCTGACAAAGTTGCTAACAATTGCTCTGGATTAGTTACCCAGTGGACATAGCTTTGTGAGATGATTCTGATACTGTCTTTGCATTGCTTTGAGAGTCTCTTAAGATTGTAGAAATTAAGAAAGGGGAAGTATATGTAGCAGAAGAGACATCACCTGTGTTGGTACCTGGAAACCTGGATTGCGCCTGTTCTTATTCTATTAGATCTTTTGGTAGCATTCTGTACCATCAGCCAGCATGGCTGGAACTCTAGAGTTTCAGGAACTCTAGTGATGTTTGGGTGTAGGAAGCACTTTTCTGCATTACTTCTGCTCCTTCCTAAGCAGAATACAGTGTATGAAGAAGAGGAATAGTCGGGCTCCATGTAGGGTGCCACAAGGACTAATTCTATCCCTCATTGTCCTCAACACTTATTTTATAGGTGGCTCCCAACATCTACATGAAACTTGTTAATTATTTGAGATAAGGTTATCATCAATATGTGGATAATGCTCACAATACATTGTCACCTTATATAGGGCCAAAGATGCTATGAAAGTCCTGATTTGATGAATAAGGAACAAGGTACAGGTAGTCCTCAATTTATAAAATTTGTTTTGTGACTGTTTTAAGTTACAACAGCATTGGAAAAAATGACATGACTGTTTTTCACATGTCTTTTAGCATCTCCATGATCACATTATCAAAATTCAGATGCTTGACAACTGACTCATATTGTTGAAGGTTGCAGTGTCCCACGGATCATGCTACCATCTTTTGTGACCTTCTGACAAACAAAGTCAATGGGGAAGCCAGATTCACTTAACCATATTACTAACTTAACAACTGCAGTGATTCATTTAACAATTGTGGCAAGAAAGGTCATAAAATGGAGCAAAACTCACTTAGCAAAAGAAATTTGGGGATCAGTTGTGGTCATAAATTGAGGTCTACTTACATGTCAAAACAAGCTTTAATGAAATCCCAGCTGCTGCTGTTGTGTGATGAAAGTGGCTTGAATATGGCTGCGAGGTTAATTCTCAGTGGAGTCTCAGTCCCATTGAAGGAACAGATCTGCATCTCTGAAGTCTTCCTAGTTTTATTGCCCTTGCTTGACAGCAAGTGGAGATAATGACGAGAGGAAACTCATCAGAGGTGGTATTCAGCCGGTTTGGACCAGTTAGCCCGAACCAGTAGTGGAAATCACAGGTGGGCCTGCCCACCCGCCCCGGCTCTATGCCATCCTATTTTTGAGACTGGGCGCATGCACAGAAGGTGCATGCCTGAGTAAAGCTCATGCACGAAAGGCAAGGTGTATGCATGGAAGACAGGCAGAAGTGACTTGAAAGCTGTATGTGACCCCAAATGCAAGGCTCAACATGGAGCAGTAGATTTTGTAGCATTACATCAGAGCTCTGTAGCTGATTCTTATCAACAACTAATTGTTGATAAGCTTGCAGGCCCAGTTCAGGGTACTGGTTTTAGGATTTTTTTTCTTACCCACTCTGGTCATCTTGCATATTTATTCCAGGAGAGACTGGAAAGCCTTCCTACTCCTCCTGTGGTCTTTTGGTGGCTTCCCCCATCATGTGGAACACCTTGGGCACTGGGTTATGGTGCTTTCACTTTGCTCAACTTTCTCAAGCAGTAAAAACTGTTCTGATGGGCTGACATTTTACATTGTCTTTGGTAGTTAATTTTGTGATTTTCTTAACTGCTTGTAGTTATGCTGTATGGAAAACTATCATGAATATGTTGAAATAGGATGATTTATAGATATCCATGTAAATAATTAAATGCTAAGTAGTATTTCTGATTGTGGAATAAGATTTTTTTCTTCAATAAAATTAACTACTGAAAAATTCACTTGGGAAAATTTTCTACCTCTGATGGTTGAATATGGGCCAGGAATTCTGAAGTAGTTGGGGAAAGTCTATACTAAGATAATCATTTCAGATAATATAAACATTATTAAAATAAAGAATTGAGATGGTGTTTGTTGTTTAATTATGACCTGTGATGGATGATTAATATATAAATATATATGTATCCTTGAACTGAATTTTGAAAACTTGAATGCCTTTTAGGTTTTCATACCTGGCAATCCGAAAGAATGTGGCATTTGTCTGTGGATATGTGGATATGTTTGCTAATAAATTATTACAAAAGTTGCCATTGAGAGGCAGCAACAGGCCTTTTAAAGAACATATTCAAAAACCCATGGTAAAGTAATTGTAAAAGAAATGAGAATAAGCCCTTTTTATTGTCAATAAATTGTCTTAGATTTAAAAGAACTATTATGATCAAGTGGCTATATTTGGTTTGTGAACTGCACAGAAGTGAGTAGTCCTCTGAAATGGAATTTTCTTTGGTCAGAATTGAACTATATTACTGAGAGCAATAATGAAATTAGCTAATGCTATAACTTTAGTTCTAGAGATTAAAACATTGGTTTGGCATTCAAGTACAGGGATTTTTAAAAGCCAAGAAAATATTTCTCTTACATTGCATTTAATTCCACCTTGTTTCAATAGAGAACTCTTCCTATTGTTGAAAACTGGAGGGGTTTTTGTTTTATTGTCATTTTTTTTGACATTGATGGGTAAAATAACTAACTTATTTTATTTTTAATTTATTGTATTTATTTGTATCTTAAGGAGGCTGTGGTGTGCCCACTCCTGAAAGGACTATTACTCAACCTGATGTAGCTAAACAATTTTTGTCCAGTTTCCAATATTCCCTTCTTAGGAAGATTGTGTAGAGAATGGTTACATGGCAGCTGCAGACGATTTTGGATGAAATAGATAATCTAGATCATGGGTTCCCCAACTCCCAGTCCATGGTCCAGCACCAGGCCTCAGCATGCTAGAAACTGGGCCGCACAAACAAGCAAAGCTCCATCTGCGGGATGCAGGCAGCATGCAAAACCATGCCCCTCCGATCCACAGAAAATCTGTTCAAGCCAGGGTTTGGGGCTGAGGTTTCCCTTGGAAATTAGAGAGGCCCCAACTATATTGGCTTTTCGCAAAGCTTTACAAATACATGTACATGGTTCTGGGGCTCAGAATGTATTAAAGGCCCTGTTACTGGGCATTACTATTAGATGATTAATCATCATAGCATTGTGTTTCAATGGATTTGTTATGCCTAAACATAACATGGTTCATTTGATGAACACAGCCAGTGTTGTTATTTTTAAGCTTTTGTGATTAGTAGAAATGGAACTTTTGATACACCTCTGAAATATTTTCAACCTGACTTTTGTTATGAAACAATGTCTGTGCCGGAATAGATTATTATAATTATTGTTCTTCCTGGCATTAAAATCAATCACAGGAAAAGCTAATGCCACATTTCAGCACTGACGGTAAATGTTGGTAAATTATCAGGTATTATTTCAAAGTCTTTTTGAGGAAAGTCGTATTAATTAAAGTATGAGGGCAGCTATTTTTAATTTTAATTAATTATTTGTACCCTGCTTCTGATGCACATTTTTATATGTGGGAGTGATACATTCAAAACAGTGAGAAATGGGAATAACTTTTTTCAGTCATGATCCATAATATACATTCTTTAAATTTGAATAATTTCTTACTATATGGGAATGGGTTGCTAAATAATTGATTTTTTTTTTTAAAAAAATCATATTCTGATATTGTGGAAGGCAAAGTAAGGGATTTACTACAGATAATTTTATTTCTCATCACACAAATAAGATGAATGAGAAAATGTGATATTTGCTGAAACAGAAGATGATAAATTTTGCACAGATCATACAGTGGTTTAAATTACTTTCTTACTTTAGTTCCACCATGAATTTGGAATACAGTACAGATAGTCCTTGAATTACAACCACAATTGAGCCCAAAATTTCTGTTAAATTTGTTAAGTGAGTTTTGCCTCATTCTTGCCAAAGTTGTTAAGTGAATGGCTTCCCCATAGACTTTGCTTATCGGAAGGTTGCAAAAGCATGCCCCAAAATATTGCAATGGTCATAAATATTTAATGTGAATTTTGATAACATGATGCTGGGGATGCTGTAAGAGTTGTATAAAAATGTCATAAGTCACTTTTTTCAGTGCCATTGTAATTTTGAATAGTCACTAAACGAACTATTGTTTAAAAATGTCACCGGGTACCTATGTCCTTCCAAGCATCATTCTATTGATCAATATAACATCAGGGATCTAGAACACTTAAGAGCCCACCCATCCTCATCAGAGACCTTGTTCTGATGATGAGGTGAAACAGGGAAAGACTTGTTCTTCTCTCATTCATTCACCTGACTTTTACTTGTTGCTGTTTTCTTCTTTTTTTTATGATTTTATTAAATTTCAAAACCATAAAAAATAAGCAAGAAAAAAAGTAAAGTTTATCATTAAATCCACAAATTCCAAAATGTCCAGGAAGAAGAAAAAAAAAGAAAAGATTTATGGTATTATGGTAAATTTTTTAAAGGGTTTTTAAGGGTAATGGGTTTTAATATTTCGGGAAGCCAATTGGATTTAATTTTGTTTTAAATTATTTTAAATTTTGTATTGTATGTATTTTAATTTGGCTGTGCACCACCCTGAGTCCTTCGGGAGAAGGGCAGTATACAAATTTAATAAATAATAATAATAATAAAATAATAATAATTATGTGCTTGGCTTGGAAAGTCTCTGAATTAAACAAATTGAATTCATAAAATCTTGTGTCACTGCTACTGTCAAGGCAGGGCTGTATATTGAAGTTCAAAGAGTTTCAGCATAACCTCCACTCACCCTTTTTTCTAACCAATTATAACAAAAGGCTTGAGATCAATTTTCCATATATTTTCCTTTCTTTCTAGCATTTTCTCACAAGCACAGGACCCACCTTTTTTTTTTTTTTGATCAACCAAATATTGATCCATTGTTTGTGGCAGGAATTGACTGAGTGGCTTGTTACCTGAGCCTGACATCATGAGAGAGAGTGTCTTACTCAAAGTTACTTAGCTGGCTTTCATGCCTAAGGGGTACTTAGAACTCATAATCTCCTGGTTTCTAGCCTGGTGCCTTAACTACTAGACCAAACGGGCTCTCTCAGTTTTACATACATAATATATGTATGTAGTGCATTGCATAAAGCACATTGGTATCACTGGGTTTTTTAAAAAATGTGCAACCTCATATTTTTGGTGGGAGAGATGCATTTCCTGTTGCCTCTGGATATGGTTTATAACATGGTAACATCACAGAAGTAGTGTAAGAGCTGTAAGAATAGTTTTGGAAGACAAGAGGAAGAGCCACTGCCTGGAAAGCAGACAGACAAGATTTCTCAGCCCATAGAAAGAATAGGGATGGAGAAAAAGCATCCTTCATCACAAATATAAACAAATCAGTGGTGGGTTTCCAAATTTTTTACTACCGGTTCTGTGAGTGTGGCTTGGTGGGCGTGGCTTGTGGGTGTGGCAGGGGAAGGTTACTGCAAAATCTCCACTCCCACCCCATTCCAGGGGAAGGTTTCCTCCCGATCAGCTGGGACTTGGGAGGCAGAGAATAGATGGGGGTGGGGCCAGTCAGAATTTTTACTACTGGTTCTCCGAAATACTCAAAATTTCCACCAGAACTGGTCAGAACCTGCTGAAACCCACCTCTGAAACAAATTTAGAAACTCATCACCTTCTTTAAAGTTAGAAATATCTCTTCATCCCATTTCTCATATCTTATCTATAAACAAATCCTTAGAAGTATTTTCTAATTTCATTCTTAAACACTTCCTTCACTATTTTCATTGTTATATAGTATTATTTTGCAACATTTTAGAGGCTTGTAAATCTTTACCTAAAATTTTTAGTCCTCTCTAGGGTCCATGAAATTGCTTACCTTAGTTTTGTCTCGTAAAAACCAGATAGAATCTATTTCCCATGAGGAGCTGTTTGTACTAATTAATCCTAATATCCTGTTGTAAATTGTTACAATATTCCAGTTTTATTTCGACCCTTTTGCTTGGTATGTTATACATAAATGAATGATAACTTTTATAGGATTTTAACATCCTATTCAAACAAAACAAAAGAACTCAATTCAGTCCAAATATAATACACACACGTCGAAGAGGTTGTAAAAAAATGGTTTTAAAAGTTAAAAAAAAATGGCCACGCCCATCCAGTCACATTACCCCCCCCACCAAGACACACCCACAGAACTGGTAGTAACAAATTTTAGATTTCACCACTGAAATGACCCATTAGAAAATTCTTCATCTCAAAGACCTCCTTGGCCATACAATGCGAGAAAATGGTTTTAGAGTTTCCGTTTAATTTCTTCTTTGACTAGGGCTCATTAAGGCATCCCTATCATAATCATTATGCTTTTTAAGAAATCAGTGGTAGTGGATTTTGTAAAATTGATCATGGTTAAAATCTTAAAATGTCTAAAAAAATAGCGTATGATGATCAAATACTTACAAACTGCAGGTAAACAACTATTACTTCTAATTTTCTTCCAGTGTCTGTCTGGCACTGGTGTAAACCACATGGGTTCTTTTCACTGAAAAGATTCTGGTTGCTGCAAAAGAGATAAGACTTTGACTTAACTTGGTACACTGAACAGATGGCTTTGCACATTCACTGCGTTTAATGATGCCTTTCCTAAAGTTTTTCCAAAACTTTTTACAGCATTTCAGCAAGGATAACAGTTTTATTACCCAAAAGTCATTCTGGATGATACTGTAAGTTTTTCTGTCATCTAAAGAATAGATTGAGTGAAATAGACATGTCGCATAACTATGATGACCAGCCATTTAAAAAAAGCTATTGCCCATGGAAGTGGGTCAAAAGCAGTGATTTAATGTACAACTTGAAAACACCAATCGGAAGTAGGCAGTGAAGCTGGAAATTTCAATTTGTTTTACAGTTTGATGCCCAGCTCACTGATAACAACTTGGCAGTAGTTCCCAGACACTCATCTTATCATAGTTTGAGAAAAATATTGGGCTCAAACTTGACTCCAAGGTCTCAGTCACAAGATACAGCATGATTATTACATAAAAACGAACAAGTAAAACAAGGCAAACAAGAACAGTATAGTCTACTACTAAGTTATTTTGCCTAGATGGCATTAAACACGAAGGTTATGGCTCATGAACAGAAAAGAGATCTCAGGTTCTTATTGGTACTCAATCTAAAACTGAATTTTATCAGAGGAAGCAATGGATCATAGTCTGTACATAGGTGGAAGGGTTTCAAACCATAAAGGTACTTTGAAAACCATCCACATGTCTATATTACTGCAAGATATTCTTTTTCATTTTGGGTAGGCCATAATTTGTGAATCCACGAGTGTTGTACAGTAGTTAAGCTATTGGTATATCTCTTACTTGTTATTAAATTTCAAAGAAGTAGATTTATTTTTTTCATTAGGAATATTTTGTATCTGTAATAAGCTTTACTTATCTGCCCTAACCCTTTGTCTTTGATTTCCCTGAGTGAGTACTGGAAGTTCTAGACAAGAGGTGTCAAACTCAAGGCCCGCGGGCCAGATCCGGCCCACTGGGTGCTTAAATTTGGCCTGCGGGGCTGGCCTGGCCTGGAAATATCAAAGGACTCGCCCACAGTGCTTCTGGCAGCCAAAATGGGGTATGGGGGGCTGCATGCAGTCCCCCCATGCCTAATTTTTGGCCTGGATGGTCTCCTGCAGCACTCTGCTGGCCAAAAAGGGGCATAGGTGTGCCACACAAGACCCGCACCCCATTTGGATGGCCTCCTGCAGCATTCTGTTGCAGGCCCCCTGTGCCCCGTTTTGGCTGGCAAAGTGCTGCAGAAGGATGTCCAGGCTGAAAACAGGGCACACAGGGCCTCATGCACCTCCCACCCCATTTGGGCAGCAGGGTACTGCAGGAGGCATCTGTCCCATCTCCCCACTCCCCCCGTGGCCGGCAGCAGAGAAAGACACCTCCCTAATTCAGATGAGTATAACAGGAGGAGGAGGTACAGCACAGTCAGACTTGCAAGATTCTATTATTATACCCTATATCAATAAAAATAGTTTTAGACTTTATGTGGAGTTGATTCCTAATCTGGTCTGCCTAGTGGGACTGATGTAATTTTTGATTACAATCTCAAAAGTGAAAATAAAAATTTTGAAAATGAAAGCTAATGTGGGAACATGGAAATTAGTATTTGATCAGATTGCATGGTTTGTTATAAATGAGTGACATATAGACCATGTTTTAGTAAAGTAAACCTTCAAATTTCCATGTAATTATTTTGTTTAATTACTGGGCTCCTGAATACATTATAATACATCATTCTGTCATACTTAATATTATTTGGACCTAGTATTTTTAATTTGTGGGAAATTATCTTAACTATATACAATGTCTTTGTCTATAAACTGCTATAGATAGATAGATAGAGAGATAGAGAGATAGATATCTATATAGATATATAGATATAGATATATAGATATATAGATATAGATATAGATATCTCACACACACACACATCACATCTTTCTCTCTCACACACACACATATCACACACATCTCACATATATCACACACACATATAAAATTCATATTTCACTGATAAAGAAATAAAGAGAGACTAGTATAGATTTATTTCAAGCCATTTAGCTCTCATCAGCTAGCCATGCCCTTACTTGGATTCGAACTTGGGTTGCCTGCATGTTAGGCAGTTGTATTAACCTCTGAGCCGGGGGGGGGGGGAAGATTAAGTGTTTTTCTATCGAGGCACTTAGTCTACCCCAGCATGTGGGAGGGAGCATACTGCATCCTTTTCTCCTTTCAGCTCCAATCCATGAGCCCTCAAGCAGTTGCATTCACGACAAACCATTTTATACCAAATTTATATTTCGCTGATAAAGAAATAAAGGGAGACTAGTATAGATCTATTTCAAGCTATTTAGCTCATATATATATATATATATATATATATATATATATATATATATATATATAAAATATTAATGATAATTTCTGATTGTCAAACCATGATTAAGTACCGCTGGGGGATTAATTAGATGGTATTTGGAAGAAAGATTCTGGAAAATCTGACTATTAGGAAAAATAAATAAATTGTAAAGGTGTATGGTGAGAAAAATAAATCATAGCAAAGAAATATTTAATAGTTGGTTCTAAAACATCATCAAATTTAATTGTGAGATCCCAGATAATATTTCATTATTTATTCATTGTTATCATGTAAAAATACATCCAGGATGCGTGTGTGTGCACATGCACACTTCATGAACTGGTGAGATTTAAACACTACATAAATTCTGCTTTTATAATAACAATTTTGCTATTTTTGACTCATTGGATAAGTGTGTTATTACATAATCTATTCATGCTATGGCATGCTTTAATAATAATGAATGCTGATAAATTATAGTTATACTTTTGTAGGTGATTGACAATACTTAACCTTGAGTCCAGGATTGCTCTTGATCCCGCTGTGAAAATGTGGGATTGAAATTAAAATATAAATGCATGGAATGGTTCATGCATTTGAGCTCTACAACAGGCAGCTTGAATTATTTGATAATATCACATTTCTTCTAACTTGCTTTATATAGTTTTCCCATAACTAAAACTGAAATTAATTTGACCTGTCAAATTAACCTGGGAACAATCAATATATATTTTTAAAGTCTAATTTTAATTATATTTTATCTATTTTGTCCCTTATGGGCAAGAAGGCAGGATGGTGATGATGATTGATGATGATGATGATTGGGGGGGTGGGAGGAGGAGTTGTTTTCACAGGGAGTTAAAATTTGATAAGTTTTTTTGTAGTAAACAGTATGTAACAATCTTACATGCTAGCCTGTAGCAACAATTATGTAAAAAATAGCAAATTGTGTGGGATTTGTTTGTTATTAATTGTCTCTTGGTGAAAAAGGATATTGGTCATCCTGGAGTACCTACTGTTTACTTTGTTGTGGAACTAGAGTTGTGCTATTCCAATTCAGATTGCAAAATGTCATAAGAGTAGCTAATACTCCAAAGAGTATTTATTAATTGCTAAGAATATCATTAATTAATTGTATCAGAAAAAATATTTGAAAATATTTATAAATCATACAAATTGAAGATTTGTAGTTGAACCACAAATGACTTTATTGCCTAGTGATAAAGCCATAGCTCTCTATATATTATTTTGAAGTAAAATAATAATTAAACTGCAAATGGAGGCTGATACAAGTTGAGTCAAACCTGTAATATGAAGTGCTGAATATGTAATAGCTGAAAATCCAAGGTGGGAACGAGTTGTTTTTTTTTTAAGCTGCAGAGAAATATGATTTTACATGCCAAAACCATTAAGTGAACCCCCAAAATCTGTTAATTTTGAAAAGTTAGAGAGAAAAATTAAAAGATCAAGCTGAGGCGTATCTGTATAAAAGCTTTGCTCTGCAGCTGACAGTTATATTAAACCATTCTTCTGGTTTGCATTAAACATTCTAATTTGGCTATGTTGTGTCTGAAAGTGTCTGAAGGTTGTAAAGTACAGAGGAAATCACATTGATTGTTACTGGCTTCAAAATGGAAGGTGTAATCAGTCAACGAAAGCTTTTAAATGTGCATCACATGCATTACATGCATATAAAAAATATTGCCTGCCATTTTGGAGCCAGTAACCATCACTTTAAATGCCATAGGTTGAGTATTTGGAAAACTGATTTGGTGATGAGCCTGGTATGATATCTGAGTATGTTGGGAAGAAAAAGATAGAAGAAGAAATTGGTGAATGACTAAAAAAATAAAAATAAAAATGAAATAGATGATTCAAAAAGTAGTGATTTTAAGTATAGTTAACTGAAAATGTTTATAGACTTACTAAAACATTTTCTTGAACACAACATTTGATGAAATAGAGCCTTTTTTGGTAATATCTTGAAATAACTCCATGTCATTAATAAAGATTCCTTGGTCGGAATATGTGACAATTAGAAAAATATAAATCAAATTCAAAACTGTAGTGTAGATATTTTTTTAGATGAAGTTCAATGAACATTATCAAAAAATGTGACAGGGTTCAACCTTAAACCTTTCAATGGGCCAAATTCTGTCACCAGTTGACTTCAAAGGAAGTGAATTTAGGATTGATGGAGATGCTTTGTTTTTTAATATGAATACCAACATCTTTCAAAGCTTTTTGGGTACAGTTGGTATTTTGGAAATATTCCCAAAATGATTTCCTAGACAATCTTTTCCTTTTTTCTCTTTTTGCACATTGCAATACCTTGACTTTTCTAATATCTTGCAAATAAATAAGTTTTCTTTTTGCAGATCTCCTGCCTCTTTTTTAAAAAGCCATGCTTTTAATAATGAATGCTGCTCATGTTTGAAAGTTTGTTCCCCTGACTGTATGTTGTCTGCTAAACTAGAATGTTCCACATTGCTTCTTGTATTGTTGCTAGGCAGACAAGCTTTTGCCTGACGCATATTTCAATTCCTAACACTTTCGACTTCCCTCAGTCAGCGCTGCTTTTTTCAAAATGTGACTCTGCTGGTTTGGCCCTTTTCAAGTCACACCAGTTTGTCTGTTCTTATTCTATCGCATTTTAAAACATTTCATTTGCTGAACAGTAAACATATGTTAAACATTCACAGTTCCTGTGTCATAATACAATGATCTGGCTCGCATAACATGGTAAGACAATGTCTTGAACCACAGACCCTATTTTATATTACAGTAAAATAGCATATTATGTGAATCTTGTCAATTAAGCACACATTTTTGTGATTTTTGATAGCCGCAGCCTTAAAAAAAATTGCATTGAGGAGGCAGGAGCAGAAGGGCGAAGAAGGTCTCGCTATAGCTCCAGCCATTTTAATCTACTCGTGCAGCTTGAACAAATTAATGGAAGATAATGCATGATGTCTGTGGGGTTACCACACATCTGGGATTTCCTGGACAAATCTTTGTTTTAGACATTGAACTCCCTAGAAAACTAAAAATAGCAAAAATATCTGGCATCCCTTCTTTTTAAAGGGCTTGGAGAGCTTTAGAAAGAGCAGGCTCGCTTAGTCGTGAGGGAAAAAACAATGCTGTAGTGATATTCTGATTTTGCTTTCTCTGATCTGGAAGGTTATTACTTTGATGCAACAATATGTTGAGAAGAGGAGTGGCTGCTACTGATTGATGCACCTCATGGCCCTCAGGGTTCATATGGCAAGAGTCAAGCCTGGGCTATGTTGTATCCCTTCAGATACATTGCCTTGAGTTTTGAGTGTGAAAGCTGTTCATTTGACTAATACTGTAGTGTGCCAGATTTGCAGAAAAGAAATCAGATTTTGCCTTTGCTGAAGGGGGATAGAGCAGTCTTCTGTCTAGGTTTGATCTCTACTGTGTTCAGGTATTATCTCCCCAGCATAAGAGGAATCAAGAGCAGCCATGTCTTGTGCTGGGAATAGAAATGAAGGGACTGTCTTTATATTTACAGTACAACTGTCTGCCAGGTGGGGAGGGGGAAGGGATAGGAAACCTTTGCATATATGCATGTGCTTCCATGGGAACCAGATGTGTTACCTTCCAACTCAGGTGGAAGCTGCTGTAGACAGATTACCCCCTTATCCTCTCTCTCCCTCCCCACTTCTCTCTCCAAGAGATGGGAGAGTCCAAATATGATAACTCTGTCTGTTATACATTACTTCCAGATTTAGAACCACATCCTTGAATATTAGCTGATGAAGTACAACTGTAGGGATGTTCATATGAGCCATCAATAGCCATCAGATAGTTAACTCCAGAGTGCTGATTTGTGTCTTCCAGCTAAACTCTTGCTAATTTGGCTTCCTGAAAATATTGGATCTGCCTGTTATCAACTGAGACCTCTGGCTCCTCTGGATCAATGTTAAATGCTAAATAATTATGAAAATTCTAGACCAATTTATTTAGAAGGCATCTGGTTACTTAATCCTGGTGGATGCACTGGTTCTCAAACTTGACCTCACAACTATTGGACCGTAGTTCCTATTCTCCCTAAACATCACTCCCAGTTTCAGAGATGAGTAAAACTGAATCTTCTAGTATTGTTTTGCAACAAAATAAATTATTAGCGTGCTGTGAGACTGCAACTCTTCAGGGGCTCAGACTAGTTTTTCCAGCTCTATCTGGAGTTGCCTTTTCATGCAGTTGTATGCAGATTTGAAGCATTTAACATAGTACATTAGGTAGGATTTATTGCCATTTTTTAAAACATAAAATAGCTATGATAAAAAATAGAATTAAAATCCTATTCCACAGTTTTAGTTTGTGTAACTCCAGTGAATCCTGTTGAAACGACACCTTTTCTGATTCCACATTTTTCTTTTCTGTGAATAAATGCATTTTTTTTCATTTAAAAAAAAATGCAAACCCTCCCCCTCCCCACTTCCCAACATAAAACGAGAGATGCTAAGTGTTGCGTGTTTCAGGTTTAGTAAGTATGGCATGGATTGGCTTGAATAATAAAGATATCAGCCTGTATTATTAGAGTATGCTGCATTAATCAGACTTGCTGGAATGATCACATGGTATTCTATCGCCTTTCCCTGCGAGCTGCTGCTTGTCAGCAGCTGGTTGAGCTGCAGGCTGCAGGCCAATATCTGCAGCCCCTTTTCTTCCAGAATCTTTACAGCCTGCTGCTCTTGGTGATGCCTGTGGCTTGGCCAACTAAATGTTTCTCCTGAGATTTACCAAGGTTATCTTGCAGACTCCAAGGCCTCTGTCCTGTTTCCTAGGCCATGTATGCATTTGAAGAATTCAGGTAGGCTGTGTTTCATACATCAGCATGCTTGGCTTTTTTTGTTCCTGGAATATTTCCGCTGGGTAATTTCAGATGGCTTTTACGGTTGCAAAAGGCTTCCAAAATGCAAGAGGGATTTTTGCCTTCATCTAAAATTGCAGCTCTTCCGTACTGTTTGGGAGGTGGGTGTGTCAAAGATGAGATGCAGGTAAACAATAGCTAACTGCATGATGAAGTACATAGATGAGTAATAGCTTCTTAAGCCTTACTGGAATTTTTGTCACTGCTGCTGCCTGAAGCTGCAAGTGTAATCTAGAGTTATAAAAAGATGGTGTTCTGTCAGGAAAAATAAGAAACATCTTCGCTATCTTTGGTATATGAGAAATGCTTCTCCTCTGTAAAAAATGCAGATGATGAGAGTTAAGGAGCAAAATATGCTTGGATCACATATAGGAATAAACTGGGAACCTTCTGCACCACATACATGTCTGCTTCTTGTGGTTTCATTGCTGCAGGATTTCATTGATATCACTTAGTAAAAAATAAAATGCTTTAGACACCACTGCAGGGATTTTGTGTAAAAATATAAAGTACTGTATATTTAATAGATAATGGATAAGTAGAAAAAAATATAAAGTGTTTTCTTTTTGTGATGGCATCTTTGGATAACTATTCAGTCTTTAAAATGTCTATTTAATTATCAAATCTCAATGCTATTCTTAACCTACAACTAAATAATATAGGGATGTATTACACTTTATAATATTTAGTTTTTTAAACTTACTGTTTAAGATGTATCTGTTAATTTCTTGATGAAACTTACTGGTAACAATAATGAACATTTCCATGTTGCTTATATTTTATTTGGTTTTGTCATAATGTCATTTTATTATGGCATTATGTAAAAAGCTAACTTGGTGTCTTTTTGCATAAGAGAAGATTTTTAACTGAACACCAGTCTAAGAGGGAAGGATGGACTTATAAGGATAGTATGATATTTGATGTCAGATATAATATTGGTGATATCTTTGCTCTTGTCTCACATCATTAGCAGATTATTGATCATTATCTAATTCTTAATTCCTGAAAGTATGTCATCAGTGTTTGTGGAGTTTAGGATAAAAAACAAGAAACGTGCTATTTAATAAAAACAGAAAAATTACCATCTTGATAACAGAAGGATTTTACTAGAAATCAGTGCAGTGCTGTATTGTAACTGCATTGTTATGAGGGTGCTAGCAAACCTTGAAGAGGGCCAATTACTGTCACCAAGTTACACTGCAAATAGAGAAGAGGCACCAACCCTTCTGTATTTTTGTGTTGTCATCATGCACAGATGAAGACCCAGTGATACAAAAGTGGTTTTCATCATGATACTCAGATCAGTCTGTTAGATAAAATAAACTATCTATAGAAGGCAAAACCACATTATTATTTGCTGATAGCCTCAAACAAGATTAGCATTTACCTAGTTGTCTTGGAGCAAGTAGCATGCCATTTTTTTAAAAATTACAGAGGTTTATTTTGGGGAAACAGTACCTTATTTCTTCAGTAACTACTAGTAGTGTCACCCAGCATCATCCATATCACCTGCTCATTGTTGAGGTGTCCCCATTATTCTGAATTGGTAATAAAATGGAGTTGGTGTCTTTAGAAGGTACTACAAGCAACTAGCATTGATGTCATTATAATCACCAGCTTAGTATTTTTTCATTCATTTGATGTCATGATTATATTTTTTACACTTCTGTAAGAATGTGAAAGTTTTTAAACTACAAAGAATTCTTTATCAGCCAGAATGAAGAATTCCTTCTAACTTGTACAATTACTGATTCTAATTGAACATAATTAAGAATGAAAATGTTATTTACTATTACATAAACAGCATTTTAAATAGGATTGATGTTATTGAAAACAATTTTTACCAAATATTCATGAAGATGTAATTGAAATAAATGTATATCATTCCTTTACCCTTGCTTCTTTTATTTTTCCATTTTCCTTCTCATTGCAAGTTTTAGAGATCTTTCTTCTGTCCTTGCATGGGGCAGCTTTTTTCAATTTGTTACATTTCAAATGTATTGGATTATATTTTCCATAACTCTCCACCTCCGGGAGATGAAAAAAATGTGATTTGATTTATGATTTATATGCTGTTTTAACTTTTGATTGGGAGCTTCCCAGAGCTGATTAATGACAGTCAGCCCTATAAATGTTTTTTTATATTAAATCATATTAAAGTTATAAAATTAGAAAAAAAAATGTGGAATTCAGATGAGAATTATATCAAATAAAATGAAAAGCCTAATTATAGTATAATATTTTCTAGTGTTTTTAAGTGGGCGGGAGCCTTTGACAGATAAATCTATGGATATCAAGAGCACTACCATCCTCTTTGGTTAGCCTTATGCAGTCGTCCTGTAGTTGAACTGATAGAATTAAGCATTCAAGGAAAGAAGAATTGGAAATTAGGCTAAGAAACATCCATCCTCCTTCCTTTGACCTAGTTCTCATTTTTGTTGATTGGCCTTCAGTTGTGTTGCCTTTAACTGGAAAATTAATTGCTTCTTAAGAAAGTAGCTCTTAAGGTGCAAGGTTGAAATCACATAAAACCAAAATATACTGTATAATTGGAGGTGTGTATGATTTCTGAAGATTTAGTTTGTAAACTGTGCCGGTGTGTTTGCGCCTGTCTTCTAGATGCCAAATCTGTTCATTTGAAATGATCCCCCCTGTATTCAGGAATGACTATAAGGTCATTTTTTAAAAAAAACAGTTGCAAGTGTGGCGGATAGAAATGAAAGTATTGGATTAAAATCAGTAAAGTGGGAATACTTTTATAAATTGAAGGAATCAGTTCCATTATATATGTAAGGTATTACTGTACTGCTTAACAGGTTGATTATAGCATTAGCTAAATGATGCAGTTTCCTTACTCTTTGGATATTCACAACATTAAGATTATCCAAAGCATTTGGCTAGCTTCCAAATGAGGTCATTATATCTGTCTACTCTGCAACTTGATGTACACTCTTCAATTTTCCATCTTAATAAGCTAATGGATTTGATTCTGATCTCTGATTTTGTTGTGGGAATCTAACATTTGATGATGTGAAGTCTATGAAATAAGCAACATTGAAAACAGATTGTTTAATGAATCAAATAATTAATACACCATATTTATTTTAAAGCAGATAACATCAGTTCATACCTATGGTTATTGTGCAGATATTAAATTATGGTATCCTCTAATGAATTCTTTCTGCTTCTCCTTTTACATGGTATTGATTCCATCACATTGAAGTTGCTGATTTTGATCATTCAGTGGCCTTTTCTATATAAAATGCAAATGAAACTGGAAATTAATGTACTTGAGATAACAATCACGTAAGTCCAAATAGAGGTCATATCCTTCAAGTCAAATGGCCTGTCTTGCAAAACAGGTTTAGGATTAGGAAAAAACGCCACCCTTTCATTTGGGAACTGAATGCCTGAGGTTGAGGGCCAGAAAGTTCTGGCCTTGGTTTCCCCTTTCTCTTGGGCCCCTGCAAGTAATCTCCCACTCCACTCATGAACTCCTCCTATTGCTTTGACACATCTGGAAAATCAGGGAGCTAGAGAAGCCATGGCTAGTCAGGGAAACACTAATGAAAAGGGTGCACCAATTTTGGAGTACATTTTCCCACAAACACTCTGTCTCTTGGTAACCTTTCCACTGTAACAAATGTTGAATGTTTCCTCTTTTCTTTGAAACCAAGATAGTTTCCACCTCATATTCTTTTTTTCCATCCACAATCAGGAGTAGGAATGGGGAATCCTGGGATCACAGAGCTTCCTTGACTAGCCAGGAGTGGACTTTTATCAAAAGTGGTAGTTGCAAGTGAAAAGCTATTGGGTTTACCTCAGTAGTGGATTTCAAACCCCGTCGCTACCAGTTTGCTCGTGGATGTGTAGAGACATCCGGGCGGGTGGGCGTAGCGTCCTGCCGCTACCGGTTCGCCCAAACCGGAGCAAACCGGTAGCAACCTACCACTGGTTTACCTGTTGCATAGTGGCAAATGGTCTTACAAAATTAGAATCCAACTTCTTTGATGGTCTTGTTGAAGTACTAGAAAGCTATATTATGAGCATCTGCTATTTCCTTGTACACTGTTTTTGTCCTGAGCAATTGTTCTTTTAATAGGTCATGAGCTGCTTGCTGTTCCCTGAGAAACTGTGCTGTGCTAGGAACAGATCCGTACTGAGTGGTTGTTGATAAAACTCTTCAGTGGATTCCATACATTGTTTGGAATGGTGACATGCCAATTGATAAGTGTGCACAGAATTGTTGTATGCAAATACTGCTAAAAGGAGAAGTGCCAGCCAGTTATCTTGGCTGTAAGTGCTGTAACGTCTTACATACTATTGCATTACCTGGCTAATTTTCTCTGCTGCTCCATTAGTAGGAAGGTGGTGGGCTGAAGTGAATCTATACTTTTAAAAACTGGAAAAAAGTTCTCCAAAATCCAAAACTGAAATGACTTCCTCTATGTGAATGTCTGTTCCTCTATATCTAAATAGGTAAAGGAAAAAGTTTTCCCTGTCCAATCATGTCCAACTGTAGGGGGCAGTGCTCATCTCTGTTTTTTTAGCCGAGGGAGCCAGTGTTGTCTGAAGACGTTTCTGTGATCATGTGGCTAGTATGACTGTACACCAAGGCACATGAAACTGTTAGTTAGGGTGAATGAAGAGATGGGAAGCCAGGCTCATACAACTAATCTTTATTGTAGATCTGTAACATCCAGCAAAACCCTGCCCCAGCTAGCCCTTATATAGGGAGCTGTCAGGTGTCTCAACAATCAGGTTTAAGTATTTTTCCCTCTCATTCAGCGGACCTGAGTGAAGCCTATTGCTTCACTGTTAGCATCTAACAGAAACACTGTGACCTTCTCACCAAAGTGGTACCTATTTATCTACTCACATTTGCATGCTTTCAAACTGCTAGGTGAGCAGGAGCTGAGGCAGGTAACAGGAGCTCACCCCATTACATGGTGCTCAGGTCTTGAACCCAGCCTGTCAGCTTTCCAACTGACAAGCGTAGTTCTTTAACTGCTGAGCCATCACACTCCTCTGTCTAAATATGTTGTCTCAAAAGAGCCATAGTCTGTGGGTTGGGAGTCCTCTACATGCTATAAATGGGACATCTTGGTGAAACGATCTACTATTACCAAAATAAACATATAACCTTGCACTGGTGTAAATCTATGATTAAATCCATTGACCATATCCCAAGCTGGGTAGGTGTGTTTAAAGGCTGTTGCCCAGAACTGGCTTTGAGTGGAAAAATGCAACATAGCCTTTTATAGCCACAGAGATTTTGGGCCATCAGTAATCTTCAAGAGTCCTGTGGAGGGTTTTAAAAACTCTTTCATGCACAGCTGTTTCATTGTTATGATAATGCTGCAATACCTCCTACCATAAAGGAAGGGGAACATAAAGGCATCCATTAGGCCAGAGTTGCCTCCGTCCACTAAAAACTGAGATACAGTACCTTGTTGAGCCCCCAGAGGTCATCCATCTGGGGCAGTGGTGAAATGTAAAATTTGGTTCTGTGGGCATGGCTTAGTGGGGGGTAATGTGACTGGGTGGGCATGGCCAACTTTTTTAAAAAAAACTTTTAAAACCATTTTTTCTAGAACCTCTTCTGCTGAAGAGGTTGTAAAAAATGTTTTTAAAAGCCTCTGACGACCCCACCTGAGTTGCCTGATCGTCAGAGGCTTTTTTTTTACTTTTAAAAACATTTTTTCGACCGAAGAGGTTGTAGAAAAATGTTTTTTAAAATAAAAAAAAGAGCCTCTGATGATTGTGCGGCTCAGCTGGGCATGGGGAGGGGCAGGGATTTTTGCTACCGGTTCTCCGAACTACCCACCGCCATTGCTATCGGATCCAGTCCGAACCAGGAGCATTTCACCCATGATCTGGGGCCTTGTATACAGGTCCTGCAGCTGTTTCCCACTTGATTCTTGCAATTAGATCTTCAGCTTGTTGTCATTCTCTGTTTTGTAATCCTTGCAGGGCTGTGAGGTTGTAAAAGAGTAGCATGGGAAGAAGGCTTCTGAACCACAATGTATTCTGGTTTATATGAGAGTGCATTTGGTAGCATAATTCAGGAACCAGGTACATAAATTATATGGAAATCAAAATGAGATTAAAATTGACTCCATCTGCTTTGCCTGAGGGCATGAGACTGAATTTTGCATCAGTTCCAAGTTCTTGTGGTCTGTGCAACCTTGTATTAGGAAATTGCCCTTTCTAGCCACTGCCTCTTTTCCTGAAAAGCTGCTTTGATTGCCAGCAGTTCCTTGTTACATATATCCTAGTTTCTGTGTTCGAGAGCATGTGAGAAAAGAAGATGCATGGTAGTAATTCTCCTTCCCCTACTTTCATAGCTTGGAGTAGTATAGCTCTGACATTGGCATCCAAAGCACCGGATTGGGGGGCATCTGGGAGGAGGGATTGGAAGGCAAAGAGTCATTTTAATGCTTGGAGCGGCAATTGTTTGTGTGTCATCCAAGCAAATGTCCTTCCTTTCTTTAAGAATTGTGAAAGAGATTTAACTTTGTCTGCAGAATTAGAAATGAGCTTCCTGTAAAAGTGTAGAAGAGCAGGCAGAGCTGCTGGGTGGAGTTAAACTTATCATTGGTTTAGAGTCCTTGTATCTCCACAAGAGATGCCCCTTCTTGAATTCAATTAAACTTTATCTACTGCCAATTTAGTGCTGTTCGTTAGTTGACTAGATTCTTGTATATAGGCTTGAATAAATTGTCTGTGCTGCAACCTTACAAATTGTCGTGATGTCTGACAAAGAATTAGCAGAGCTCAGGAATTGCTGCATTTTTTCCCCCCACAGGAAGTGTGCCCAGATAAAACTGTTATACCACAGCTGGGTCAATCTGCAGCTCTACTGTGGAAGTCCTGTAACACGCATACTAGTCTAACTGCTACAGATCAAATGCATACTTTTCCAACTTGGCAAAAAGCTTATTGTCCCTCAGCCCCTACAAAATATAATTGGAATGCTTAATATGAGAGGTTACATCTTCAGAATATATTAAAATGTCATCCAAATAAATCGTACTTACACAGTATGTACACCATACACGTACATACACCGTATACGTACATACACCACAGGCCATGAGTTTGAAACCCCTGCTCTAGAGACACCAAAGAAAATGTAGAAGTTTGTGCCTGATGGTGTTTGTAATCTGGAGAAAGAAAGAAGATTGCCCCTGTTATCAAGTCCACCAATGGGTTGTGAAGTCATAGCTAGGAAGTGCTGAGCACCATGAATACTTGCTGTTATGTAAAAGGGCAAGAATTGTGTGTGAAGGTCAATTGTCAACTGCAAAAGAGTCATATACTGCACAACAGGGCCCACCTTTAAAGATTGGCCATTTACAGTCTTTGTTTCCATCAGTCTTGATAGCTTTACTGTAGGTAATTGCAAACTGTGCAATATCTCTAGATCTATGAAGTTTGGGGGTAGTCCAATTTGAAGATTATTGTGATAGGGTAAGAAAAATATTCTTGCTTACCTTCTTCATCTTGCACCTGCTGGTAGTCTCTAAATTTCTTGATGAAGTTTTGGTAGTTGTCTAATATCAGGTCATTGCTTTGGAGTGACTCATTTTGCTGCTGATCTCTTCAGTAAGTGTAATAAAAAATCAGTCTGGTGTTGGCTGCGGTTAATCAACATTTCACACTGAGCCAGAAATTTGGTATATGGCTCTTCCATATTTCTCTGGTATGCTTCCATGGGAGCACACAAGCATTGGCTGCACCGCTGCTACAGGAATGACTGTAGGCTGCTGGACATTATGCCCAATCTGCTGCAACAACTGTATTACAGCATGTTGTAAATTAATGATCTTCATATCCACCTGCTGTTGGTGTTGTAGTTAGGCTGCTTGCAAGCTGCTGTGGAGTTATAGGTGCACTGTAGCCATGCTTGAAAATTTTCCTCCCCTTTATTAGGGAGTATGAGTCTGGCAAGATTGATGTCAGGTTCAAACTCAAAAAATGACAAAGTGAAATCCAATTGAGTCTAATTTTTTATTTACTTACACCTAATATACAGAATTTTGCCAGACTAAAGCTATAACCTTTTGATTGAATATATGTATCCTGAAATATTCTAGTGTGTGGCTATCCTGAACCTCTTTCTCCCTCCCCCGTCTGCTTCAGGATGGCACAGTCTCTTATTTTGGGCTTCTCTCTGGAATGTACTACCCACTCCCTGGGAAATCACAGTGCTCTTGCCAAGACCCCCCCCCCCCCCACACACACATACACACTGCTTCTCCAAGTATATATTCTAACACATTGCCTCTGCTTCAAGATTTCCAGCAAAGGAGAGTTCATCAACTCCCAGGGCAGTTTGTACCATTGTTAATCAGCTTGCACTATAAGGATATTCTTTTTGATGTCCCGTTAAAATCTGCATTCTTGAAATTTAAAAGTATCTGTTATTTGGCAATGTTATTTGGCAAAAAAGCAAATTTGTTATTGATCAAATTTGTGATTACTGTAGTTAATGTTCTACATGAGACTATGTAGCTTGAAATGGGATACAGTGAATATTATCAGTATTGAGACGAACATAGTTAACAATTCTATTATGGCAAAATAGGAAATTTATGTTAACTCCTGTTGAGATATGAATGTAACCATTTATTGCACCTTAAAAAATACAGATAGTCCTCAATTTACAATCACAATTGAACCCAAAATTTCTGTTGCAATGTGAGACAGTTGTTAAGTGAATTTTGCTCCATTTTATGTCCTTTCATGCCACAATTAGCAATAGCAGTAGCACTTAGACTTATATACTTTAGAGCTCTCTAAGTGATTTATATGAAGCATATTGCCCCCAACAATCTGGGTCCTCATTTTACTGACCTTGGAAGGATGGAAAGCTGAGTCAGCCTTGATGCGGTGAAGACTGAACTCCTGACAGGGAGCTGAATTAGTCTGCAATACTGCATTCTAACCACTGTGCCACTACTCTGTTAAGTGAATCACTGCAGTTGTTAACGTAGTAAAAGAGTTGTTTTGAATTGGCTTCCCCATTGACTTTGCTTGTCAGAAGATCGCAAAAAGTGATCACATGACCACGGGACACTGCAGTCGTCATAAATATGAGTCAGTTACCAAGAGGCTGAATTTTGAACACTTGACCTTGGGGATGCTGCAATGGTCATATGTGTGAAAAGTGATATGTACCATGGAGTGTTTATCCCTGATCGGATTTTTATTTGTGCTGGATTCTGGTTGGTTATTCTGAGCAGCTGTGACCTGATTTACTTCTTGTTCAACCAAGTTTCTGATTTGTACATTTTATTTGTCTGTTTGTCTGTCTATATCTATCTATCTATCTATCTATCTATCTATCTATCTATCTATCCATCCATCCATCCATCCATCCATCCATCCATCCATCTAATAAGGAAATCATCTGACTGTCCTTTGGAAGGACAGATACTGAACTGAAACTTAAATACTTTGGCCACCAAATGAAAAGAGAGGATCCATTGGAAAAGTCCCTGATGTTGGGAAAGGTTGAGGGCAAAAGGAGAAGTGGGCAGCAGAGGATGAGATAGCTAGACAGTGCCATTGATGCAGTGTGCATGAGTTTGGTCAGACTGAGGGAGATAGTGGAGGACAGGGAACCTGGCATGCTATGGTCCATGAGCTTGCAAAAAGACAGACACAACTTAGCAACTTTTTTTTTATTTTTTTATTTTGATTTATATGCCGCCCTTCTCCGGAGACTCAGGGCGGCTTACAATGCGTTAAGCAATAGCCTTCATTCTTTTGTATATTTTATACAAAGTCAGCTTATTGCCCCCACAAACTGGGTCCTCATTTCACCTACCTTAGAAAGGATGGAAGGCTGAGTCAACCTTGAGCCTTGGAGGGATTCGAACCAGCAGAAATTGCAGGCAGCTGTGTTAATGACAGGGTGCACCAAACCACTGTACTATCAAGGCTCTTGAACAACAAAATTTATCAAATTCCTGGTTTCTCCTACTCAAGGGCAGGATCTTGGTGTGGTGCAGGACATGTAGCAGACCATCTTGATTCTGAGGATGCCAGTGAAACATCAGGAAATGTGTGGTCTATGCCACAGTGACTAAACCCTGAAGCTCAACGCTGCCCAACAGATACTAACTCTGAAATTTTATATGAAGAAATTTATATTTCTGGAAGTAAAGTCATCCTTCCTACTTAATATTGCCTTCATTCACTTCTTACTGAAGTGAATGAATAAAGTCTTATTGCATACTACCTACACAAGCATATGTGACCCTGATGCTCTTTAACTTGTTTTCAAAACTTCTGTCCTTTATTTTGTTTTCTCTGTCGTTGGTGGCTTTATTATCTTTATTATTGTTGTAGCAAGAGATGCAGTGGCTCAATGGCTTAATGACGCTGGAGTGGGTCTCTATTCCAGTGGTTCAAGTCCTAGCACTGCATAGTAGGCTGAGTTCCGATCACTCACCTCAGTTTCTGTCCACCTAACATTTTGAAAGCATGTTCTATGTGAATAGATAAATAGGTACCACTTCAGTGGGTAAATGAGTTGGTGCTCCATGCTGATAGACAGATTCTTTTTTTAAAAAAAGTTTTTTATTATTAATACAAATGAAAAACATTGGACATGGTGTGATGTCTCCAGTTTAAACATTTTCATCAAGTTTTACCTTATAATTCTGGCTGGCTCTGAAGCTTCCCAGTTGTGATGCCCATTTGTGAGGTGATTCGGGGAAAGGGAGGGGGCCTTGAATGATGCTGCAGGAAGAGTGACTTATCTTCCTTTCTTTCTGGTGCAGTGCCAGCTCACCTTCCTGTGTTCTTTTGTTCCTTCACCTTCCCAAGGTGCATGAGCATGTCCCACAATAGAGTTGGTAAATTGGCAGCCAAATTACTACTCTGCAATAGCTTTTTGGTCTGGCTAAGTAACAGTACCATACAACAACAATAATAACAACAATGTGTCAATGAGCCTTGATGGTACAGTGGTTTAATGCACCCTGTTATTAACACAGCTGCCTGCAATTTCTGCAGGTTCGAATCTCACCAGGCTCAAGGTTGACTCAGCCTTCCATCCTTTCTAAGGTAGGTGAAATGAGGACCCAGTTTGTGGGGGCAATAAGCTGACTTTGTATAAAATATACAAAAGTATGAAGGCTATTGCTTAATGCCTTGTAAGCCACCCTGAGTCTCCGGAGAAGGGCGGCATATAAATCAAATTTAAAAAAAAAAAGATATTTGTGATACATTTTTAAATGTACAGTTGACCGAGTTTCACATTTAATGAATAAAAGAGATAATAATATAATAATAAAACCACAACAATAATTATGAATTTATGAATTGTGAAATTATGAAAAACTTTATAAAACTATTTTTGCTTATCCCCAGAAGTTGTGCTTCCTCATACCACTGTTAAAACATATGTTCACCTATTTGAAAAAGTGATGGGAAAAACAGTCAGACTATCCTCCACTTTCCTATCACTTGGGAAACCAATCACTCTGTTTGCATCCAACTAATATCATTTCAAATAATGTAACACTCAGAGAAAGTGTAATAGCAATTTAATTAACAATGTGAGAACTTGTGAAAGCCCTTTGGAATCCAGCTGACCCTATGGAAACTATAATTGATTGTTGAAAGGAGAGTATATAAAAATGTCATATGAATTAACAGCTTTCAGAAATAAGTATTTGCCAATATGATGAATTTTATAGAATCATTGGGCTGGAAGGAACCTTGGAGATCTTCTAGTCCATCCCCTGCCCACGGCAGGATATTTTAATATTATTACGGACAAAATCCAATCCTTTCTTGAAAATTCCCAGCAATGGTACTAGAACATTCTAAATGTTCTAGATCAGTGGTTTTCAACCTTTTTCCTTTCATGGCATTCAGGGACTCTGGAGGAGAAATGGAAGTGTACCCCAGTCATGAAGACAGTGTTTACAAATACAAACACATTATTTGAAAGACATGAAAGAGTGGGGCATTAATAGGAAATTAATGACAATAGATAATATTTTTCTGGGGGCAAATGATAAATTGGTAAAGAAAATACTTATTGGATTATAAAATGGAGGAAGAGCAGGTCAAGGAAACAATGGTGGCGTGGGCAATACATTTTGGGTATAATATACAATTGAAAAAATGGCAAGAATTACAGGAAAAAAACAGGAAAATAACATTGACAATATTCTGTACAAAGAAAATTTATATAAGATGTTCTACAGGTGGCACCTTCCGCCAGCGAGATTGGCAAAAATGTTTAGAAATTTATCACCAAAGTGTTGGAAATACAACCATAAATTAGGCACATACTATCATATGTGGTGGTTATGTAAAAAAGCACAGAAGTATTGGTGGAAGATTTATTTATGGTTGATGGAAATAATTGGAGAAGAAATAGAATATAAACCAGAACTATTCCTATTGGGAATAATAAATGAGAAATACAGTAAAGGGATAACTTACTTAATAATACATATTATAACAGCAGCAAGAATGAGTTTTGGCCAAAATTGGAAAAATAAGGAAACTCCTCTAAAAGATGAAGTGATCAAGATTAATGATAGATTAATTTTGGAATTGAAAAATAAAGTCCAGTCAGAATACCATGAGATATGGAACAAATTGTATCAATGGTTGGAACAGAAAAGAGGGTCAAAAAACAAGAACTGACTAGAATTCATAAAATGGAGAATTAAAGTTATGTATGTAACTACAATAGAATGATAATGGATAAAACAAATGTATAAGTAATATAGATACAAGAAGGATGTCTTTAGATATGTAAATACGGAACAGATACGGAACAAATACGGAAAGTAATAAGGTATATATACTTACCTTTTTAGTATGTATGGCAAAAAGAATGCCAGGACGGTTACACAGTGTCCAATGTTTTAATATGTGTGTAATAAAACTTTAATAATAATAATTAAAAAAAGGACAGTGTTCTGCTTGCACAGCACTTTCTGTTATTTACTTGTGGCTCACTAATACAGCATAACTGCAGATCTTTTAGCATGGGAGCTGAAAAACTTTGTTTGAGAGCAGGGGTGTCAAACTCAATTTCACTGAGGGCCACATCAGGGTTGTTTTTGACCTCGGGGGGCTGGGGTGGGCGTGGCCAGCTTAACATCACTCATGTCAGGGATGCCTGTGGTGGCCCAAGCGCCCTGCTGCCAGCGAAAAACAGGCTCCCGAGCCCCGTTTTCAGCTGCAACCACCTCCTGCAACCCTCTGCCAGTGAAAACGGAGCTTGGAAGGGCCACATGGGGCTCTCTGAAGCTCCATTTTCACTGGTAGAGGCACTGCGGGCCGGTCCTTCGCTGTTTCCAGGGCAGCCCCGTGGGTCAGATCTAAGCACTCCATAGGCCAGATCCAGCCTGTGAGCCTTCAGTTGACATCCCTGTTCTAGGGTATCCACTAGGATCAGACCATAAAACCATCATCTGCTGTCCATCATCTGCTGCTAACTGTTTTCATAAATCTATTCCTTGGAAACATATTTATGCTTGCAGTTTTTTAGGGCATGCAGAAATTATTATTATAGTTGCTGTCAGCATCTTTGTTTTCTCCTTGCTAGAATCTAAATTAAGAAAGGATTTGCATTTGCAAATAAACACTAAATCATAGGACTAAATAATTTTTTCTTGAAATAGAGCAGGTGGCAAGCCTAGCAAGTGAACTGTTGTGTTAAAATGTTGTCAGGTATTCTAATATAAATGAATGTGAATTTTTTAAATATGTTTGAATATGACATTAAACTTCCTTGCCAGTATAGATATATTCATGCTAAGACTGATATAGGAAGACATGGAACAATATAATATATAACAGAACAAATAATCAGTGTTGAATCCTTCTGTTAAATTTATCAGTAACAGTCTAAAAGCACTGTCTTTAGTAGGGTGTGTTGGTTTTATTCAGGGTTATTGACATCCTAACTGGAATGCAAGTAGTCCTTGACTTATTAAATGTCTGGTCAGTTATGACAATCTTGGCCATCATAAAATGTTGCACACACATTCATAAAACCCATAGTCACATGATCAGATTTCAGGAGGTTTACAACCAGTTGCCAAGCAACCTGTAATCATGTGACCACCATTTGCAATATTTTCTGCTGACTTTCCCAATGGGAAGTAAGTGAATGATTTCTCAACGCAAGGAGAAGGAAAAGAACTAAAACCCTTCACAGGGCTACAGGAATAGAGCTGAAATCCTGAAATTTCAGTTCTGTTCCTGCAGCTCCATGAAGGATTTTCCCTCCCTGCATGGAAGGGAGGGGAAATCCTTTCGCAGAGTGCAGGAATAGAGCTGTAATTTTGGGGATTTCAGCTCTGTTCCTGCAGCCTCTTGAAGGATTTCCTCTCTGTGTAAGGAGGAAAACTGAAATCCTTTGGAAGGAACATTTGAAAGTGAAAGGCTGCCTGCCAAGAGGGTTACAGCGTCACACAGAACTGAACTCTTTCAGCAGGCAGCCCTTTTATTCTTAAGAGCTGCCTGCCAGGAGGATTTCAGCTTTTCACAGAGGTGAGATCCTTCGGTAGGCAGCATTTTGGGCCATCCATTTAACAACTCTGGATACCACTTAACTGCAACCAGTAGTGCCAGGATTGCTGTAAGAGCCGTAGTGGCGCAGTGGTTAGAGTGCAGTAGTGCAGGCTATTTCTGCTGACTGCCAACTGACTGCAATTTGGCAGATCGAATCTCAACAGGCTCAAGGTTGACTCAGACTTCCATCCTTCTGAGGTGGGTAAAATGAGGACCTAGATTGTTGGGGGCAATATGCTGATTCTGTAAACTGCTTTAGAAAGGCTGTAAAAGCACTGTGAAGCTGTATATAAGTCTAAGTGCTATTGCTATAGTAGACTTTTAGCAAAACAATCACGTGTGTGTCTCACTTAATAACCACCTCACTCAGTGATCAAGATTTCAGTCCCAGTTGTCAAAAGTTGAGTATCTGTATCAAAATGTCAAATTTCTAGATCAAATATCTATTATTTGAGGTTGCAGTTCTCCCACAGCGCACTGAGAAGAGACGTGTCAGGTAAGACCAACGTCTTTTCTGTATATGGTTATGTATATATCATGTGTAAAAGTTTGCATTTGAAGAGTTTTCTTACAAAATGCTTCATATATCAAGAATGGATTATATGGTTCCTTTTCTGTTCAGCATATATATAAGTAAACCTTACATTCTGCAAAAAGATAAAACCATAAAAGTTGCAAAGTCTGCAAGATTTTTTGTTCTCAGCTGCAAGCTTGATTCCCTCCAACCCATTGTTCCATAACAAGTCACAAGTTACAAGTAAAGAAAAAAAAAGCAAATTGAAACTTCATCCATTATCACACACTTAACTTGGAATAAAAGTGTGACAGCTGCTTTTAGATTTTTGGTCAGTAAGTGAATGGTTTATGGGGATTTTTAAACTTTTAACTATTTGCTAGGTTATTGTGTCTTTCATAACTGACATAGACATAACAGTAGTGTCAGTTAAACAATATAATGTATTTACATTCTGAACAAGTCAAAATATATGCAAAAAAGGCATCTTAAAAATCTCAGGTTCGATGAATGTCATTGTGCTGATAAGTACAAGTTTATAGAGTTTAAGGCAATTGCATTTTTGCACACACACAAAGGGTGTTGAACTTTTTCAGAAATATAAAATGTTTCAGTTCTGCCAAAATAATATAGCATCACTGCTTCTGCTATAAGAGCAAAGCCTTATCATGCTCTATTCTAGCACATGAAAAATAAAACCTGTAAGTCTGTCTAAGGACATATGTAGGAGGATATGGGGGCAAAGTATATTGTTTTTTTTAGCAGACTATGGCATTGTTTGAGTCTTTAGGTACTAAAGGATAAATATAAACCCATTATTAGGACAGATTACAAATCCAGAACAATTGATTTAAAATAATGCTTTCACTGGATCCTATACTGTCTTTAAATTCAGTAAGATTGATTGAGTTTTAAGAAAGTTTATTTTCAACTCCTGATACAGTTTTGTGGGTGTGATTAAAATATTTGCTTGAATAGTTTTTCAAGACTATGTTTGTATATTTAAATTAATCTCAAGTATTCATTAGATATTATTGCCATAAAATATATCTGTACATGCCAATTCCTATATGATTAAATGAATGGATGGTTCTGTTTTCTAAATGCATTATTTTCTCAAGTAATTGTTCATAAGTCTATTCCCTTCCATTTCAGCTGGAAGTGGCAACAACTGAATCCACAATTTTGCATGCATTTGTATGAAATTATTAACAGCATTACTAGTCTTAGCTGTATGCTGAAAAAAACTGTTTCTTCCAACAGTGATTGTCAAGAGCCAAGGAAATCAGGAAATCCAGGCAGTTCAAATAAATATAAAGTTTTATTGCAAGCTTAAACTCTTTACAACAGGGGTGTCAAACTCACAGCATCATGGCGGCGTCACATGATGTATTGGGACTTTTTCCCCTATCGCTAAACCGGGCGCGGGCATGGCCAGCACGTGACGCATCCAGCCCGCGGGCCGCGGGTTTGGCAGCCCTGCTCTACAAGAATCAGAACTATTAACAGTCAAAGCAAATTGGTGTTAGATAAGAGCCAGTAGAATTCAAGGTGGGTCAGACTTAGACCTCTTGTGGGCATGAAGGCACTCGAGACTGATGACACTTTTGACCCCTCCCTTGGGCTCATCCTACAGCAGTCTTTGTTCAGCATGAAAGAATATCCAAAATAATGAAAAATGGCACAGCAGCTATGATAGTATTTTGCTAATACAGCACTATTGATGTACATGGTGATTTATATGAAAAACCTGTGTCTCAAGAAACTTCTAACCTAAAATTAATAAATTTACTAAGTTTACAAAAGAAAAGCAATGCTAGGACTAATACTACAGGTTCAAAAACTGTATCTATAGCCATGTGTCGGGTGGAAATAACTGTGACTGGATGATTCCCAGGAGAAGAACGAAGTCATCAGTTAAATAAGAAGTTTGACAACAGTTCTTCAGAGCATACAACGTAAGGTACAATATAGCAGTCAGTGGTGGTTAAAAAAAATCTGTCAAAAGTGTGGATGAGATTTTGGCAAAGAAGAGCTTATTTTTGCTTGCTGGAGTATTCATAATACAATAACCCATAGCAGATGTGATTTAAACCACAAATGTTTTGCAGATATTTAACCATTGAAAGGTTTCTTTAAGGGATAAGTAAGTTTATTGAGACATCTTGCCTTCACAAAAAAGGGAAATGAGGACAGTGTACCGTGATCCTAGCATTTCTGAGATTGTGTGTATTCTGCAGCAGCAACTGTAAATTGCACAGAGAGCACTCTGCATGTGTATATGTGTGTATGGCATCTTCTCTGGTAAGAGCAGTTCAAGCAGAAATACAAGATATAGGCAGAAGTAACTGCAGCTATGAAATGCCCAATTTGTGTCTGCCAGTTTACGACAATTAAGCTCACTGCTACAGTTCATGGCACTCCTATGTAATCATTGTCATAATTTCCCAAACTGTCGGAACCCATCCTAAAATGGTGTGCAGTTATCCTCACCAAAGTTGCCTTAAACTTCTGATTACTTAATCAGTGTTTCTGGTAGGTGACTTACATGACATCGTAAAAATAAAAATGAGCTAGTACCTATCTTCATCCTTTTCTCCTTGTTACACCCTTTTGTTCTGTGAAAGCCCCATGAGAGATAATATAGGAAATTGGCACTTGTAGGGAGTGGAAGAACTAAGGAGCTGAAAGGCAGAAATTAATAAGAAAATGATGCAGCTTGCACAACTAAAATTTTGCAGTTCATGTGGAGTCTGAAGTAAATTAGCTTAGTCATCTGATACCTTCGACAGTGTGGGAACACTGTGGCACTAATCTGGGATTGGTACCAAAAACCTATGTAGACATGAAGCATGGTTTCTGCAGAGTTGTAGGAAAGTTAGTAAACATTACTCTTGTCAATTCTAGCAATGCTGAGATATTCCCTGGATATGTCAGGGTATCAGAATTTTAAGAAGTAATAAGGAGAGGTTTCTTGGTTCATTCTCTTCTTGCTTTCCCCAGTCTAGGGTTTTAAACTAGTAGGGAGACATCTGTTATGAATATTTATTTATTACTTTGGTATCCTCTCGGGTCGTACACAGTTTGTGCTGGCAGGGGGGCAGAGGTCGACCCCTAGGCCCCTACCTTGTGGGGTTGGTTCTCTCTCCTCTCCTGTTCAACATATATATGAAGCCACTGGGTGAGATCATCTGGGGATTCGGGGTGCGGTATCATCAATATGCTGATGATACCCAACTTTTCATCTCCACCCCGCATCACCCCAACGATGCCCTTGATGTGATGTCCCGGTGCTTGGAGGCCGTACGGGTCTGGATGGGGATGAACAGACTTAGACTCAACCCCAACAAGACCGAGTGGCTGTGGTTACCAGCACCCCGTTTTGTCCACTATGTTCCATCGCTATCCCTAGGGGGGGAGGTGTTGACCTCCTCAGAGAAGGTACACAATTTAGAAGTCCTCCTAGACCCACGGCTTAGCTTGGAAGATCATTTGACTGCCGTAGCCAGGGGAACCTTTGTCCAGGTGCACCTGGTTCACCAATTGTGCCCCTTTCTGGACCGAGAGGCCTTACTCACAGTTGCTCATGCCCTCATCACCTCTCGTTTGGACTACTGCAATGCACTATACATGGGGCTGCCCTTGAGGAGCACTCAGAGACTTCAACTGGTGCAGAATGTGGCTGCGTGGGTTGTCATGGGGGTACCTCGGTACTCCCATGTCACACCACTCCTTCGCGGTCTGCATTGGCTCCTGGTTGTCTTCCGAGTGCAATTCAAGGTGCTGATGATTACATTTAAAGCCCTACGTGGCCTAGGACCAGAATACTTGCGAGACCACCTCCTGCCACCGGTAGCCTTCCATTGCCCGGTCTGATCCCACAGAGTTGGCCTCCTCAGGGTACCTTTGGCTAGACAATGTCGACTGGTGACCCCTAGGGGGAGAGCCTTCTCTATGGGAGCTCCTACCCTCTGGAATATGTTACCCCTGGAGCTCCGGATAATCCCCGACCTCCGAACCTTCTGCCAGGCCTTGAAGATCTGGCTCTTCCAACAGGCGGGCCTAGGTTGACTCTAAATTGATTTTGTAGCTTTTTAAATTCTTAAATCTTAAATTTGAATTTGTATTCCCACGTTTAACCTTATTTATTGGATATTCTGCTTTAATTTGTCTTTTAACTTTTGTATTTTCTGTTTCTTATTGTTGTGAGCCACCCTGAGTCCTTTGGGAGAAGGGCGGCATACAAATCCAATCACTCATAAATAAATAATAAATAAATAAATAAATAAATAAATAAATCCTGCCTCCATCCAAATCAGTTTTCTTGGAACTTACCATATTTTTCAGAGTATAAGATGCACCTTTCCCCCACCCCTAAAAGAGGCTGAAAATTTGGGTGCGTCTTATACTCCAAATGTAGCTTTTTTGACGATCTCCATGCTTTGCTCTGACTCTCAGCTGTTCTTTAGAAGCTTTTTTTCAGCCCTAACTAGGCGCTAGACAAGTGAAGTGATCTCCCCATGCTTTGCCTACTTTTCTCATTGCTGCTTCCTCTCAGCTGTGCCTTAGAAGTTGTTTTTTATCCCCAAGCAGGGGATAAAAAACCAGCAAACTAAAGTGCTGAAGCTGACCAGACTAAGGATGCTAGCCAGATGAATACCTGGTAGGCAGATTTTTTCCCCCCATTTTCCTCCCCCAAAAGTAAGCTGCGTCTTATATTCCAAAAAATACGGTATTTATCATCTTGATGGACCCCATTTCTATTTCCTTGTCTTCCATTTCAGACTATATAAGAACATTAAAGTAGGGACGGGTAAAAAAATGAAGCCAGAGCCAGAATCCCTCAGGCAGTTCCTTTGTACTTGATGAGTAAAAACTTACAATGTTCTGTTTTATGCTATAGATCTGACAGAATGTTCATATTTTATTTTGTTGATATGTTCATGTATTGAAAACTACAATCTTCTATTCTGGAATTATTTTTTTTATTTAACATTTTTTTTATTTTTTATTTATTTATTTTTTTCAAAAATGCTTGTGAGAAAGATCTGGGCATTCTGGTAGATGATAGGTTAAGAATGAGTCAACAGTGTGCTGCCACTGCCAAGAGAACCAAAGCAGTTTTTAGCTGCATCAAAGAGATATGTGTAGTCTTGAGATCATGAGAACTGATAGTTTTATTGGTCAGACCACACCAGTTTTGGTCTCCACCATAAAGAAGGATGTTGAAGAACTGGAAATAATGCAGAGAAGAGCAACAAATATGATGAAGGGTTTGAAGGCTAAATTCTATAAAGAACATATGTTTAGCCAAAAGAGAAAACTAAAGGGAGATATGGCAGCAATGTTCCAATATTTGATGGGGTTTTATCAGAAAGTGGGTGTGAATTTATTTTCCATGTTGCCTGAGGATCGGACAATAGCTAACAAATTCATGTTATTGTTATTAAAATGAATATTGTGTTTTAAGAGGCATTCCAATGTTAATCCTAACTAAATATTTTTTTCAGATAAATTATTGAGGAAATTTATATGGGAAAATGGCCAACCAAGGATTTTCACAAATATTATTAGGTATATAGTCTATAAGCTACATTCATTAGAATTAACATCCTTTGTGAACTTTATTGGATGCTCCAAAGAATTTTTTATATATATTTCCATTAAACTTCTGGCAATTACCTGGATCAACATATAGTAGAAAGGGTGGGGGGGGGGTGTTCAATTTTTTGGGGATGGTGTACAGCTAGATATGTTTGCGCCCTGTAGGTGGCAGATTGGATTTTGATTTTTGAGACACATTAATATTTAACTCTGGAAGAATTCTACTTTAAAAATAAGTGGCAAAATGTTTTATAAGGTAAAGGTCCCCCCACACATGTGCGCTAGTCATTTCCGGCTCTAGGGGCAGTGCTCATCTCCGTTTCTAAGCTGAAGAGCCAGCGCTGTCCGAAGATGTCTCTGTGGTCATGTGGCCGGCATGACTCAATGCCGAAGGCACATGGAGTACTGTTACATTTCCACCAAAGGTGGTCCCTATTTTTCTATTTGCATTTTTTATGTGCTTTCGAACTGCTAGGTTGGCAGAAGTTGAGACAAGTAATGGGAGCTCACTTCATTACGCGGCATTAGGTATTCGAACCACTGAACTGCCGACCTTCTGATTGACAAGCTCAGCATCTTAGCCACTGAGCCACCGTGTCCCCTCCCCTTTTTTAAAATTTGATTTATATGCCACCCTTCTCCGGAGACTCAGGGTGGCTTACAATGCGTTAATCAATAGCCTTCATACTTTTGTATATTTATACAAAGTCAGCTTATTGCCCCCACAATCCGGGTCCTCATTTTACCTACCTTAGAAAGGATGGAAGGCTGAGTCAACCTTGAGCCTGATGAGATTCGAACTTACAGTAATTGCAGACAGCTGGTGTTAATCACAATGCTATCAGTCTGCGAGCCACCAGGCCCTTAAAATGTTTTATAGGAAACTATTAATGGAATCACTTTAAATCTCTGATTTTGAAATAATTATTTTTACTTTTTTTTTACTTCAAATAGAATTTTGCTACCCTTAACTCACAACAGTTGCATTATACTCAACTCAAGCAATGTCTTGATAGCTCAATATAGATAGTCCTCAAATTATGACTAGTCGCTTAACGATTGTTAGAAGTTACAGTGGCCTTGAATAGCATGCTTTTACAGGTAGTCCTTGACTTACAATTGAACCCAGAATTTATGTTGCTAAATGAGAAATTTGTTAAGTGAGTTTTGCCCCATTTTATGACTTTTCTTGTCAAATTTGTTAAGTGAATCGCTGCAGTTGTTAAGTTAGTAACCCAGTTGTTAAGTGAATCTGGCTTCCTCATGGACTCTGCTTGTCAGACGATTACAAAAGGGGATCACATGATTCCAAGACACTGCAACCGTCATAAATATGAGTCAGTTGCCAAGCATCTGAATTTTATTCATATGACCATGGGGATGCTGCAATGGTTGTAAGTGTGAAAAACAATCCTAAATCACTTTTTTCAGTGCCTTTGTAACTTGGAACGGTCACTAATTGAACTGTTATAAGTCAAGGGCTACTTGTACTTCCAATCATTGCAAAATGTTGCATGTACACACAGACACACACAACACCGTCATCATGTGATTGCCATTTGGGCACTTTTGCACTTACAACCAGTTGCTAAGTGTCCTGCAATCATATGATCACTTTTTGAAATCTTCTCTGTTGGTTTCCCCAGGCGGGTCAACACTTTCCACTTGGATTTCTTAATGCCAGAATGGAGAAAAACACACACAGCTTCCCAGATTCTTCCCAAGCTACCTGAGGCAGCCCGTGCTCTTTACATTACTGTTGCCTTTCCACTCTGGTGCCTGCTGAAATCCAAGAATGCTACCAAGCTGTTTCTCCTTTTCTGAACTTCTCTTTGCTCTCAAATTCACCTCTGCTTTGTCTTTTATACAGGCACAAATATTCTCCTTCTCTACATTCCTATGCAGATCCCTAGAGGAGCAGGCAGCACCAAGTAGATCACCATTGGCTTGGCCAGGAATCTGTGCAGGAATAGGGAAGAAAGTGTTTGTGCATATGAGTTTGAGACTGAACAAGAAGAGCAGAAGTGGGAGGGGGGAAGGAGACCAGCCAGAGGGCAAAGAGAAAAAGACAGGAGGAAAATAACGTACAGTGGTAGACTACATTTACCTGTTCTTTTTTATTTTCTCTATTGTTCTTTTAATTTCTATTAAAATTCTTCTTATTCATTTTGTGAACTTTGCAAAATATTGCTTATCCAGAAAAAAGACATATATACTTATATATGTATATATGTTGAAGGGTTGAAGATGACCAGGCCAGACACAATGGCATTGTTTGTGGGTTTGCAGTTTGAAGCTTGTGGAATACAGGTTTAGCCAATAATTCATCAAACATCAGAATAGAGCTGGAAGGGACCTTGGAGGTCTTCTAGTCCAGCCCCCTGCTGAAGCAGAAGATCCTATACCCCATTTCAGAGAAGTGACTGTCCAGTCTCTTCTTAAAAAGCTCCAGTGATGAAGCACCCACAACATCTGAAGGCAAGCTGTTAATTGCTCAGTCGGCCTTTACAAAAAGGTCAAAACTTTAGTCATGGTATCTAAATGGCCACAAAATAGAGCAGGTAACCACCTTCAAATACCTGGGGGTAGTCATTCAGGCCAATGGTTCAAGAAAAGCACATGGAGAATATGCAGCTGCCTTGAGCCAAAGATCAGTGAGCACCATTCTTAAATTTTTCTACACAAAGGGAGGATATTATGTTCCTCCCGCAATTAAGCTTTTTCTGGCCAAGTCACTAGCACAGCTTCTTTATGGGACCTTGCGTGGACCATCAGCTTTGTGTTTTATACCATTAGAAATAGTTCAATCCAAATTCATTAGATCAATTCTCCAGATGTTGCGTTGTGTCACAAATGTACTCCTGCGCCTGGAGACAGGATTGACAAAAGTCAAAGCAAGAATCTGTATAGCGTCTTTAAATCTCTGGCTAAAGCTTAACTTTTTTTCGCAAGGGCTTGCTCCATTAATCCTCCAAGACAAATTTTCCTCA
Organism: Arizona elegans; assembly: GCA_022577455.1. Lineage (NCBI taxonomy): Eukaryota > Metazoa > Chordata > Lepidosauria > Squamata > Colubridae > Arizona > Arizona elegans. The sequence goes on along the minus strand of JAKOOJ010000001.1, from coordinate 21,056,200 downwards.
TTGTGGATCAAGGCTGTCAAGTCCAACCCTGCCAAACTAGGCTTCTCCCCAGCTTCAATACTCAAGATGGACTAGCAAGACAAACCTTGCGACAAAGGGTGGAGGACATCGAGAAGCAGGTGGACTTAGGAAAAGCTCTGCTGTTTCTGCTTCAGATACCATTAGATGTGTTGTTGCTCCTGCCAGCTATCTTAGTCAGTTGGAGTCAGCAAACCACCAGAAAGCATTTTCACTCACACGGTGCCATGTGCTTCCACCGGCTGTCCTGTATGGCAAGTATAAAAGGATACCATTGATGGAAAGACTATTCCTGCGGCTCAGGAGAGGTGGAAACTGGGGGTAGATGCTAAGATGCTCCTTAGATGTTCCTTTTATACGGAGATTAGAAAAAACATATTCTGCCAATAACTGCTAGGTATCCTGACCATTCCAACACTACCTATCTTCAATGGCTGCTTAAGGACGAACAGTCCACAACTACAGCACAGGTGGCCAGTTTCTGTGCAGCAGCACTGGGGATTCGTTGCAAACATGTGTTTTCTCCACCATAGTGATGTTATATAACAATTGTAGCAAACCCTTTGCACTGCTTAGTCCAGGGGCCGGCAACCTTAAACACTCAAAGAGCCACAAAGGTCCTAACCAGAAATCCCCATTCAATTATGGAGCCAACCGGAAGTCCAGTTCCCCCATCATAGTCTCCTCCTAGTGCAGCGCCCTTTTCCCCCTGCTGACCAGAAGTCTGGTTCCCCCACCATAGAATCTCCTTCTAGTGTGGCATCCTTTTTCCTCTACCTGTCCTAACTAAAAGCCCTATCAATTGTGGAGCTGACCAGCAACAGGGAGCCGCAGCAGAGGGATGAAAGAGCCACATGCAGCTCCAGAGCCGCGGGTTGCTGAACCCTGGCTTAGTCCTTTCCCTTTTAGCTTTGAACCAACAATTATTATTATTTTATATTAGGTTTTTTAATTGTATATATATTAAATGTTTTTATTTGTTCTGGTCTCTGGTCTAAGACTGTAATAAATTGATTGATTGAATTGCTCAGTTAAACTGGCCTATAACTGACAAAGACAATGCCAGCCAATGAGGACATGCTCTCTCTGCTTCAAACTTGTTTCCTGCCGTCCTTCCCCCCCAACGAATTTCCGGTATGTGTTCTGAGTTAACTTTTTCTCCTTTCACAAAATGTAGATTAATTTCTAGTTTCCTCCTCCTTTCACCACACAGTCTGTTTTAGAACACGCATTTCAGTATATTTATATTTTGCTGCTTTTCAAAACTTCCCTCCTGATACTAGAGGAGCAATTACAATAAAAATTTGATGTTAGAATATATTAACAAATGGATTTAGAAGTCTAAATAGTCTGTTTCTTTATGATACCAGATATTTTTCCAAGAAAAGCTTGTTTTCTCCACAAAATCTCAAATTTCATTTGAAGGTTCTTTGATGATCTGAGCTGTATTAAATGTAAGCTAGAAGGCAGGGGTATGTCGGACAATTTTTCCAGTGAGAAACCAAATGCCATCAAATGTTGGATTTTTTCATTTATCTCTGAGATAAGGGAAAACAAAAGCTGGTTAGTCAGGAGTGTTGAAGAATTTGGTTCTCTGCTGATTTTCAGAGAATGCTGTAAAATTGAATGAGGCATGGTTCAACATAGCAATAGCAATAGCACATAGACTTATATACCGCTTCATAGTGCTTTACAACCTTCTCTATGTGGTTTACAGATCAGCATATTGCCCCCAACAATCTGGGTCCTCATTTTACTAACCTTGGAAGGATGAGTTAACCTTGAGCCATTCAGAATTGAACTCCCGGAGTGAGCAGTGAGTTAGCCTGTAGTACTGCATTCTAACAAATATACCACCACAGCTCTTCTACCGAAATTATTGGAACGAATAATATTGTTACATACTTGGTTAGCAAATCCTTCCTCATTAAGTGTCTACTGCTTCCGTAAAATTGGAAGTGTCTTGGCGACGTTTCGACGAAGTCTCATTCGTCATCTTCAGGCTGGTGTTCTCGGCTTCGTGCTTCCAGGAGTAACCAAAGACCTACATACAAACACCCGCGAAAACCTGAGAAAACATATATATATATATATATATATATATATAGATAAGCTTTCCTTTCCAGTCTTTGTTGTGATGTGAGTTCTTTCTTGATTAAAGTATTGTATCTTTCCTTGTTTGTTTATTTGATTCTGTTTTCTCTTATCCTGGTGTTGGTTGCTGGGAAAGATGTGTTGTGGGATGTTTGATGCCTTCCTTGACTTTTGGTTATATCTTTTAAATGATGTTTATCTCTATGTGTCAGTTGATCTGATCAGAACCACAAATTCTTGAGATTTGATTTAATCTAAAATGTTGACAGTTTCCTAGTTGTTTTAATGTTAAAGAATATTTAAGGCTACCATATCTGTAAAAGTCTGTTGTGTTAAATATTTCTTTATCTCTTCTAGTGGTTATTTTCAGCCCAGATATAGTCAGTGGTGGGATTCAAATTTTTTTACTACCGATTCTGTGGGCGTGGCTTGATGGGCATGGCATGGATTGGTGAGCATGGCAGGGGAAGGATACTGTAAAATCTCCATTTCCTTCCCATTCCAGGGAAGGTTACTGCAAAATCCCCATTTCCTTCTGATCAGCTGGGACTTGGGAGGGAGAGAATAGATGGGGGCGGGGCCAGTCAGAGGTGGTATTTACCGGTTCTCCTAACTACTCAAAATTTCCGCTACCGGTTCTCCAGAACTGGTCAGAACCTGCTGAATACCACCTCTGGGTTATATACACTTGGAATGATTCTTCCATGGGTTGTTACTTTGTAATGTCAGGGACTAGCAATTCCCAGTGACGCTATGAACTCTTAACCGTTAAGAGTGTACATTCCCAGAAAGGTCATCCATGACAGGTAGGTCAAAGATAAAGGATCAGACTAAATACAGTCCATTGGAAAAAGAATATTGTAAAATTCTGTCAAAAAAAACCAAATAGTTACTCACAATCAGGACAATGCTAAGTTGATATTTGGAGCATGAGTCCTCCATGTTTGAAGTATCCAGTCATCTACTGAGAAGAGCAAACAACTATGAGTGTACTATTGCTACTTACAGTGTAGCTCAATTAAAGTTGGAAGGATATCTACTTATTGATGTACCTAGAGGCAAAGGGAAACCACTGCAGCAAAGATATATTGAATGACAGAACCATAAACCAGAGTATCCTAATGAAAAAATGTCTTGTCCATTGGATCCCAGAAGTGACTGAACAGCTAAAGAACAACTTAGAAATCATAGAAATTATTTAGGGAAACTGCTTTGGACCTTAAATGAGCTCAGAATCTCTCTGTTCTTTGTTAAAGTGCACATTTCCTCCCATAATTCCATGAAAATCTGAAGATGCTTCTAACTTTAATGAAATCAAGTCATTAAAACATTGTGCTTTTAATGTGATTCTTAAAGCAATAGAATGGCTTTTGGCTTTGTTAATTCATACTCTTTACAATTTACAGATTTGAACTCTTCCATAACACATGATCATCACCATGGCTTTGATCAATCAGGGTTTTCATTTAGAAAGACAAGAGACAATGTACAGTATATTTCCAACCTTAGTCTTACCCACAAGATGTGCAATTTTCCCTTCCAACAATAAGAACAGTGTAGACAGTTTCTGCACATTTTTGTCTATAATGTCTAATGTGGGAAAGACCTTGGGAGCTACAAAGGGATGCTACAAGGGAATGGTCAGATAAGAGACAGCATAGTTTACAGATGGATAGTGGGCAGGGCAAGAAGCTCAGAAGAGATCATGTCTAGTTTCTTAGACTGTATATGAGACTGTGGGGAGGGGGGGAGGTTTTTACCTTTAGACTTGCAAGATTGGAACGAGCTCCCCCCAGAGATACGGAAGATCCCGGACCTGCGCACGTTTCGCCGTGCTCTCAAAACTTTTCTATTTCAGCAAGCTGGCCTGGCCTAACTCCCCTCTTTTAAATTTTTTTAAAAAATTTTATTTGTGATTTTATAAATTGGGTGTTTTAATCTGTGTTTCGGCCAAAATATTTAATAATTTTAAAGGATTTTTAATATTTGTATTATTTGTATTTTATCTTGGCTGTTCACCGCCCTGAGTCCTTTGGGAGTAGAGCGGTATAGAAATTTGATTAAATAAATAAATAAAGATTAATGTCAACCTTATTAGGTAGACCAGACAGGATACATGATCAGATGAGTCAATTCTGCTTTTTTAAAAAGATACATTAACAGAATCTTACAAGTATGAAAGCATAACCCCCACTATCTCCACAGTTTGTCACAAATGCAACCAGAGCTCAGTTTTACTCCAAGTAAGTTTAAGTTATTTTTTGGAAACAAGAATTTCTAATCTAGATGCTACTTTGCAATCCAAGTATATTGTTCCCCACATCTCACCAAATGGAGATGTACTAATATGTATTCAAGAATAGGGAAATGGTTGATGGTAAATTTATGTTTAAATAATTGTGAATTTTATTACACAACTTCCATGACATCATGAATGGTTAAAGTGAGATGTTTCTCCATAATAACACCAATTTTATAGAATAGACTTTCTTTAAATATTAGATTCTCCTCTACTGTACAGGTCTTCTGGAAAGCAGGAAAAAAGCAATGATCCCTAGGGCTTTAAGTGATCGATTGTCATGCTGCCCATCTTGCCATGTATTTGCTTATATCTAATGGGCAGAATTTTGCCAGACTAAACTAAACTATAACCCTGTACTCAAATGGATATATCCTGAAAGATTCTAGAGCTACCCTGAACCTCCCTTATCTAATTTAGGACTGTGCAGCAGGGCCGGATTTTCTTATAGGCTAACTAGGCTTCAGCCTAGGGCCTCAAGATCAAGAGGGGCCTACACAGTGGTGGGATTCTGGGGGTTCTAGGGGGTTCGGCCGAGCCCTTTGTTAAATTGCTGGCTCGCCCGCCCCTCGCCTCCCACCCGTGCGGCGCCAGTCTACCGTAGCCAGGGGTGGGCAATTGTGGCTCTTTTACAACCTGTGGACTTCAACTTCTAGAATTCCTGATGCAGCTTGGCTGTCTGAGGAATTCTGGGAGTTGAAGGCCACAGGTTGTAAAAGAGCCACAATTGCCCACCCCTTCCCTAGCCTGAGTTCCGCTGCCTGGGATCCACGTGGGCTCCGGATGCAAGAGAGCAGGATGGAGAAAGCAGCTTCCCCACCTTCACTCACCCTCCCTCTCTGCCGTTCGCTTACCCCGCCCACTCCCCATCTATTGCTGCCTCCGATGGCTGGAGGAAAAAAAAAACTTCAAATTCTTGCCGCGGGGCTTCAAAGGGCCGCCCTAGAGTCAGTGCTGCAGCCAAACCCTTTGTTAAATTGCTGGCTTGCCCCGCCCCTCCGCACCACTATTTATTGCCAATAAATAGTGGTGGGCGAGGGGCAGGGGAGCCAGCAATTTAACAAAGGGTTCGGTGTTTTTTTTGTAATTTTATTGGCCCCCGGAGCTTCAGCATAGGCTAATTAGCCCTTGCTTAGATCGGCTCCCGACCCCCAGCTGATTTGCTCTCAGCTGATTTGCTCACGGATCTGCTCCTTGCTTGCAAAGAGTGCTGATTTTTCCCCCCTAGCTATACTGAAAAACGAAAGAGAAAGTAAAGCAGGCTGTTGGCTTTGCACGTTGGAAAATTAGGCAGGCAGATTTCTTTTTCCTCACCAAAAAAGGTAGGTGCAAACAACAGGAAATTTAGGGAAAAAGAGGAGATTTTAAAACACAAAAGAAAAAAAGCTCTATTTAACTAGGGAATTGTAATAATTGAGATACTATTAGTTGTATATTGTGTTGAAAGCAGAAATGGTTAAGTTGTGGTTTGGAGGAATATATGGGAGAAATTATTTGGTTTATTATTATTGGTAAATATAATTAATTGATTTGTAAGAAATTGGATTGCATGGAAATAATTGGAATATTCATGTTCATATTGATTAATATACAAAAAAGGTAGTTATATAACTTATTGATTTATATTAAAATGTTGAATTCATATTAAACAACTATAATATTACATAATTAACCAATGTGAGGATGGATATAAACATAGATGACAATGGGAAGGGGTATAATATAGAATAGAAGGGAAAAATTGAATTTGATTAAGATTAGAGATGAGGATGAGGGTAATATTGGTTTTTTAAAAAAATAGATGAGGAATAAATATGGCAAAAAGGAAATATAGAAATTGTAAATTTAATTGAAATGACTAAACACTGTTTAAATTTGTGAACCGGCCAAATACTCTGTTCAAAGAAAATACATTGTATGTTTGTATGTGTGTTTCTAATTATTGTTATTTTTTCATATTTGTTCTCTTTTATTCTTTAAAGTTTAACAATTCATTCTTTATCTTAATATCTTTATATTTTTGGGGGGTTGGCTTTCTTCCCTTTCATCTTTTTTATTGTACAGCAATCTTTCTCCTCAAACCTACCACCTCTCTTTTCTTTCCTTCTTACTTTCTCTTCCTCCCCCTCTTCTTCTCCTCCCTACTTCCTCTTCCTTTCTCCTTCTCCTCCTCTCTTCCTCCCTCTCTCTCCTACTCTAATTTCCCTTCCCTTCCTTCATCCCTCTCTATTGCTGTATCCTTTTATGCATATGGACTACTCAGAGGGCTGAAAAAGTTATTTCTGACTGGTCCTCGCACTTTTGACCAGTCCTCGAACTTACGACTGTCCTCACATTTTACATTTTTGCCCTATCTTGTCACCATGGTGAAGAGAAGCAGTTGTGAAATGAGTGACATGGTTGTTAAGAAAGCTGCACGGGCATAAATGTGAGGATGGTCATAAGTGTGAGGACCAGTCAAAAGTGCGAGGCCCAGTCAGAAATGACTTTTTTCAGCCCTCTGGGTAGTCCTTTTGTGCATATGGACTACTCAGAGGGCTGAAACAGTTATTTTTGACTGGTCCTTGCACTTTTGACCAGTCCTCGAACTTACGACTGTCCTCACATTTTACGTTTTTGCCCTATCTTGTCACCATGGTGAAGAAAAGCAGTTGTGAAATGAGTGACATGGTTGTTAAGAAAGCTGCATGGGCATAAATGTGAGGATGGTCATAAGTGTGAGGACCGGTCAAAAGTGTGAGGCCCAGTCAGAAATGACTTTTTTCAGCCCTCTGAAAAAAGTCTATGCACACAGCCACGCCCACCCGGTCACATGACGAGCTACCCATGCCCACACAGTCACATGACCAGCTAGCCACGCCCACCCAGTCACATGATTGCCAAGCCACACACACCAACTAAGCCACGCCCACAGAACCTGTTGTTAAAAAACTGAATCCCACCACTGGTGAAAGGGCCTCATAAGTGGAATAGCCTAGGGCCTCTTCCAATCTAAATCCGGCCCTGCTGTGCAGTTTCTTAATCTGTGCTTCTCTCTGGAATGTATTGCCTTCTTTCTCTGTGCTGCTAAGACATCCCTCCACTGCTGCTCCAGGTGCACATTCCATCACAGGAGTTTACTTCTACATAAATGCATTTGAGTTTATTTGCTTAGTGTATATTAACACTATTAAATATTATTCAGGATAATTTATCATTATTGGATTATTTCCAATCTTTCATTAGCACCCAGGATAAGCCATCAGGTATGAGATTTACTTAGTAAACCCCATTGTAAAAAAAAAAAATCTGAAATATTTTGTTAGCTAAATTTATTTCATAGGGAAAAGCAGCAAAAGGAGTCAGAACTTGCTGTTAGTGTTATACTACTATTTGTTTCATCAGAAAAATTAAATATATCTTTTGTAGTTGCCAAGTACAATCCACGCTATAGTTGGAAGACCATGAGTTCTAGTCCTGCCTAGGCACAAAACAAGCTGAGTGACTTTTAGGCAGTGACTTTCTCAATTCTAAAAAGTCAAGGGCAAATTCATTTTTGAAAATCATGCCAAGAAAAATGTAGGGACAAGTCCAGGGATTTTCTAAGAATTAAGATTAACTTGAAAGTAAATACACATACTCACACATACACAAAGTAGAGTTATGTGCTGACTCAAGTGTTTTAATATAACATGAAGTATTGTGTTTTATGAGAAAGGATCTATTATTTCATTATTCAATAGAAATCAAATGTCCTCCTTATACATCATTTCTTTCTTTCTTCATGGCTCCTACTTTTCAGAATTTTGATCACTTACCAGACTTAATTAACACAATGATGACTGTGTGTTGACTCCTGTCAGCCTAGAGTAAAAATGTCAGGGTTCCAAGTAATACACTCATAGCAAACATAACTCTGAGGCAAGTAGATTCCTCAAGGAAAAGTTTTATTTGGATATACAGTATCATATTGGCAGAGGCTGGTGGAAACCGACTCTGAATGTTCCTGCAGTTTTCACCTAATTAAAAGTAAAGGTTTTCTCCCTTCCCCAAACAATCAGTCACATGGTCCAGTCAAAGTATCGTCTGGTTGCCTGGTAACTTCACTCCTCTTCTCTTGGACCACCTGTGGGAATGTCCTTGGTTCCCAGGAGAAAGTATTTTGTTTTGGCTACACATCCCAACTATCTCTATTCCCCTCCTCCCATCCCCCATCTCCAGTGTGGCAACATTGAAACATCAAAATGGCCTCGGTCAGGTCAGTTTCAGGGTTGACAAAAAATTAATGCTGATAAGTATTGAGATGTAGCAGAGTTGGCTTTTTCTTGGTACAGCTCTTCAATCTATGTTCTACGTTGCTTTTCTAAGTAAAAAATGTAGTTTTTGAATCCTTCACAATTGTGAAATAATGACACAAAGTATTTATTGGGAATTTTCATGTAGAGACTAGGCAAACTTTGTAATAAAGTGAAGATAACAAAACATTCATAAAGATAATACAATTATTCCACTCATTTCCATCCCCAAGAGCAGTGTGTCCAGCATTGTACTATAGAATTAGTTCCTTAGAAGTGAACTAGAATTATATGATGTATTAAACAATGTTTTAATGGAAGAAAGGAAGAATTTTCTGCTAAGACAAAAAAAAAAGCATGTATTCTTTCCTTTGAGAATTTTCTCCATCTGTGATACCATTTATTATAAGCTTTGCAGATTATGGGTTCTATTTTGAGGCTTTCAATCAGTTTTGAGAGTGGGAAAAGCTGGAGAATTCTACTACTGGCAAATGGTTGCTTCTGATATTATCACAAAATGTGTGATAATACAAGAAGCAGAGTAAGATGCTATTGGAAGCTCTCTGATCTAATTATAGTGCCCAAGAGAGTAAAACAGAATATATTTCTGCTCAATAGTCATATAAATTTCTTTATTAAATGTCTGGAGGGAATAGATTAATATGTCTGGCAAAGATTTTTCTATTTTGCTTTATGCAGATGATGCTGTCACCTTGTCATTGACTCTGATTGGACTCAGGAGAGCTCTTGAGGCCATCATTGCCAAGAGAAGCAGCTAATTATGAACGGTCATAAAACAAAACAAAAAAAAAATCAGAATTTCCCCCCAACAAGACTAAGATCCATAAATGGCATATAGACAGCCATAAACAAGCTAAATACTTAAACTTTATAAGAGTTGTTTTCCAAGCTTCATGAAGAGAAATGTTTTGTTGCAAAATCAACGATAGAATTATTATATGAAGTGTACATAATCTTATTCCAGCTCTGCTTCCTTGAATTTTTTTTTCTTTTTCAAGTCCTCCAGATGCATTCCTAATGCACTTCCAAAACTAGACTCAGATTGCCCAAAATTGAATCCAATGTTTGGTTAACTATCTTGACTGTCTGGCTGAGGCTTAACTTTGCACCACTTGTGTTGCCTCTACTAATATCCTCTGATAACTTTAGAGTTACACAGTGAGAAACCATCAAAACAAACTGAATTTATATAGCCTTTTACCCATGTATCTTTTGCATCAGTGATCAGAGAAGATGAAAGAGATTATAAAACAAAGGATCTGGAATATAGAATTTCAGAACAAGTTAAGTCACAAGTTAAGTTTTATCAGCATCTTAAACAATTCCAGACAATTGCTCCAGCAGCTTACTTCTATAGATTTTATTGATCCCAGTTACAGATTAGCATTATTTACACCTCAATTTCTTAGTCCATGTGATCCGGTAAGATTGAATCAACAATCTCTCCTGCTTTGAATTTTACTTTACTGAAATTAAAGTAAATTTAAATTAGTTTTACTGAACTAATTCTACTTTCCTGAAAATTTTACTGAGATGAGTTTTATATTTATCTTACCTTATAAATAACTCCTAAGATTATCTTTTTAGTTTCAAAAATTTGTTTCCTAGTGACAAGGTCTCATCACAACTTGTGGGACAGAACTGCCTGAAAGAAGAGACCTGAATTGAGTTTGGAAGTGTAAATTTATACTGATTACTATTAATGTATTATCATTTTATTTTTTAATAAACACTGTTTTAAGATTTGCTCTGGTCTTTGACTCTAATAAGCATTGACTTGACTTGAATGTTGTAATTATATTCTTGTCTAACATAAAAAAAAATCGGATTTCATTATGGCATTATTCATGGTTTTAGCTAGTTGGGAGTCTTCCAATAATAATCTGGTTTATATGACTTTGTCTCAGTATGGTAACATTATGCCAGTACGTGATCACTAATTTAGCAAACCGTGGTTAAGAATTACATGTGAACCTAGCTATTGTGATTCCAGCAAGGCTCAGATAAAGATCACTAGAAATGAACATTCTCTTCTAACTTGAAGCTCCTCTACTATGTAGCTACTTGCAGTCTAAGTTGGGTAAGAAAGTAATTACCTACAGTCACTGCTGTCAGAGTGGAAAGAGATTGTCCACTGGTATGCATAGAGATGGAATAAGAAAGGGTGATAAGCTTTGCTGTGACAATTATATTGCAGACCTTGTCTGTGAAGAAATTTATTGATTTATTAGAAACAATTAAGTTTACCCAACAAGCAAGGCAGAGACTGGCTTTAAGAAGACTCTGGATAATTTTTCCTTCAATTAGCCTGTTGGTTCATTGCTGTGCCTTGACAGTTATCTGGCAGAAGTGATCCATGCAACCCTGATTGGTAGTGGTTAACATTTTTTAATTACCACATTGCTCACGAATGGTAGCACATCATGGGTACAGTGAAAAATTAGACTTCTTATTCCTGACTACCAGTGCTACCGTATTTTCTGGCGTATAAGATGACTGGGCGTATAAGACGACCCCCAACTTTTCCTGTTAAAATATAGGGTTTGGGCTATACTCGCCATATAAGACTACCCCTCTTCCAATGCACACCAAATAAAAATTAAAAAACATCAACTGGCTCACCTACAATGTAAGAGCAGCTGTGCTAGTCCCAAAATGGCCCCTGCAACAAGCAGGAACCTCACACAGCCACAAAAAGCCCCCCAAAAAACTTTCACACTCTACACACACACAACACAACTGGCTCACCCACAGTGTAAAAGCAGCTGTGCTAGACCCAAAATGGCCCCTGCAACAAGCAGGAACCTCACACAGCCACAAAAAGCCCCCCCAAAAAACTTTCACACTCTAAACACACACAACACAACACAACTGGCTCACCCACAATGTAAAAGCAGCTGTGCTAGACCCAAAATGGCCCCTGTAACAAGCAGGAACCTCACACAGCCACAAAAAGCCCCCCCAAAAAACTTTCACACTCTAAACACACACAACACAACACAACACAACTGGCTCACCCACAATGTAAAAGCAGCTGTGCTAGACCCAAAATGGCCCCTGCAACAAGCAGAAACCTCACACAGCCACAAAAAGTCCAAAAAACCAACTTTTACACTTTACACACACAAAATTCCACATACAGCTTTGTGAGATTTTGTGTGTTTGTGTAGTTAGAGTGAAACACTACAGAAACACACTAAATCTCAGAAAGCTGCACAAATATTTTATTTTATTTTATTTTTATTTTTATATGAAAGCTAAATTTAAAACTTCCTAAACTTTAAATGGCTAGGTCTAAAAAAGAACAACTAAAAAAACCCCAGTTGACTATTTTTTTTAAAGCTCCCAAAGGGGAAAAAAACTTACCCAATAGAACAGGGGTTTCCAGCCTTGGCAACTTTAAGACTTGTAGACTTCAACTCCCAGAATTCCTCAGCCAGCTTTGCTTTGCTGGCTGAGGAATTCTGGGAGTTGAAGTCCACAACTCCCTGCTTGCTTGATTGCAGGCAGGGAGTTGCTTGCTGATGGAATAGATTGAGGCAAGCGAAGCAAGGCAAGCGTTGCGATTAGCAGCTGAGGTAAGCAAGCTGGAGGGGGAAAACTTTTTTCCTTTTACATGGTTTCTGGCGATCCCAGCTGAGTTGCAGGGAACTCAGCTGGGATCGTCAGAGCTGGGATCGACCGTCAGAGCTGGGACTGTCAGAGCCATGGTTCTGGCGATCCCAGCTGAGTTGCAGGGAACTCGGCTGGGATCGTCAGAGCTGGGATCGCCAGAGCCATTTAAGGCTCGTCAGAGCCTTTCGGGCTGGTCTGCCTGGTTACAGGAGAACGACACCTGGCGTATAAGACGACCCCCGACTTTTGAGAAGATTTTCATGTGTTAAAAAGTCGTCTTATACGCTGGAAAATACGGTACTTGAAACACTAAATTGTATCTGATTTTTCAAAACTGTACTGAGGTGGGTAGTTGTGAAAGATTTTGCCGGGGTGATAGGACTACAGTTACTCAAAGATGCTAAGAACTGATAATGCCCCTGCATTAAGATAGTTACTATGAAAATATGAATCTGAAATCCTGATTCAGTTGATGGAGTTATTTATCAGTTTTCGCTAAGGGAAATGAGCATGGGCAGCAGGTTAGTAATGAAAAGATGCATGTAACAAATTAAAGGACTTAAATTAAATTAAATTAAATTAAACATGACTCGAAAATAGAGTGCACAAATACCTATTTGAACACAATTCTAACATTTTGAAATTTTACTGGCATTCAGTTCTAAAAAAAATAAAATAAATCTAATTGTCTTAGGCTTTCCAGGCACATGTACATGCCTGTACTAAATATACTCTTTGTTTATATAATTTTTATACAGTTTGCTGTGTGAAGCCCCAATATTCCATCTGTATCTCCTAACATAAGAGGCATGAAAGTTTGACAGGCGTCCAAGAACATTGTACATCCAGCTGCCTGGCTTATCTCCTAAATTGCTCTTGCTGCTTATGTTTCATGTGTGGTAAAATATATATGAACTGGAGAGAATTCTAGCCAACCTCTCTCCTCCACCACTCCCCCTTTTTGTTTTAATTTTAATAATTGCATGATCTTCAAATATTATCATTTGCCTAACTATAATTTGTTGAATCAGCCCAATTCATATGTTAGCTATATCTTGCTGTCTGGAGAATCGCATATCAAAATGACTAAATTCATACCAGGTGTTATGTATTGATACTTTTAAGTGGGAGTGTCAAACCTGCCTACATTTCTGATTGGCTGACAGTCCCTCCAGGATTGTATATAAGGAGGGCTGCAGCCTCTGAGTTTTTGCTGAAGTCTCACTGTATATTAAAGAGCTGTTGTCACTTGCTTGTTTGTGCCTCTCGTTATTCCTGAACCACTTCATTGGCGACGAAGGTGGGATGGAGGCCATAAGAAGCGAATCAGTGAGACCACGAGCTTCAGCTAGGCGACGAGGCGAACTACAGGAAGCATACCGAACATGTCTGCCTACGTTCCGCCCAAGCCTTTTGATCCGACCCGTGAAAAATGGGTCTCGTACCTAACAAGGTTCGAATGCTCGCTCGAAGCCAGCGACATGCAGGGTCTCTCCGCTAATCGAAAGAGAGCCCTCTTCCTAAGCCACTGCGGACCAGACGTGTTCGAGATGGCCGAGTCACTGTGTGAGCCAACGCCGGTTCAAACCGTATCCTGGGACACCCTGATGGCAACTCTCCGGGCTCACTACGCTCCCGTCCCCTCCAAGTTCGTGCAACGATACCAACTCAGACAGCGCGTTCAACGAGAGGGAGAACCGGTCAGCACGTACATGGCCAGCCTGAGAAAAGCCGCAACCCATTGCAACTATAGAGACTTGGATGATGCGTTGCTTGAGCAACTTATCTGTGGTGTTCGGGACATTAGGCTGCAACGGCGCCTGCTCGCCAAGCCTGATTTGACGCTTGCGGGAGCCCTAGACGAGGCCAGGGCTCATGAAGCCTCCACAAAAGCCGCAGAAACGCTGCAGCGTCCGCTGTCCAGAAAGACAGCCCCAAGTCTGCCCCGGTGCACAGAGAAGTCGCCAGATCCAGCTCGGAGTCCGAGTCGGATGAGGACGTCTTCCGAACGGAGCACCAGAGAAAAGACACTAGCAGCCCCCGGCGAAGCTGTCCCAGCTGTGGCGGGCACCATGATAGACTGTCCTGCAAATACAGAGAGGCCATTTGCAGGCGTTGCGAGAAAAAAGGGCACTTGGCGCAAGTCTGTAGAGCCATTCTGCCCAGAAAACACCAACCACGTGAGCGCCGCAGCCAACCGGAATCAACGCGCCAGAAGCAGCCAACGAGAGAAGGCGGTGCGAAAAAACGGCGCGAATTTGAACCGCGAGATGGCCGCAGCATACACATAAACCAGGCCAGCACGGCGATCGAGGACAAAGTCAGCACGGTGGTCGAAATCAACGGCAAGCCATGCTCGATGGAGATCGACACCGGATCAGCTCTCTCCATAATGTCATGGGCGACTCTAAAGACCCTCCTGCCGTCATTCCGGAAGGACCAGCTCTCCAAGCAGAGACTGCGCATCCTAGACTACCAGGGGAACCGAGTCCCCCTCGAAGGCGTGGGCACGTTCTGAGTCACCTACGGAGACTACGAAAGAGACCTGCCGCTGACCATCGTCACGAAGCAGCTCCCTAGCCTTCTGGGCATGGGGTGGTTCCGAGCCCTCAGCATGGGCTTCACCGGCGTCCACCTGATGTCCAAGTCATCACTAAAGGACAGTCTCCTGACCGAGTTCCAGGACGTCTTCGGGGACACGTTGGGCAAGTATGTGGGGACCCCTATTTCACTAAACTTAGACCCCAACGTAGCCCAAATAAGACTTAAAGCCAGACGGGTGCCGTTCGCATTGAAACCGAAGATCGATGCGGAACTGGACAAATTAATTAAACAGGGGGTGTTAGTCCCCGTCGATCATGCAAAATGGGAGACCCCCATAGTGACCCCAGCAAAATCTGACGGCTCAATTAGGATTTGCGCCGACTACAAGTGCACGATCAACAAGGCTTTGCAGCCGAGCGCCTATCCGGTGCCGATCGTGCATCTTCTACTACACTCCCTGGGGCCCGGAAAAATTTTCGCCAAATTGGACCTAGCTCAGGCCTATCAACAATTACCAGTCGATGACGCCACGGCAGAGGCGCAAACAATTGTAACTCATAGGGGTGCATTTAAATGCACCAGGCTCCAGTTGGGGTGAGCGTCGCACCCGGCCTATTTCAAAGCACCATGGAGCACCTGTTGCAAGGGCTCCCAGGGGTGGTGCCTTATTTTGATGACGTTCTGGTCAGTGGTCAGGACGAACGTCAGCTAGGGGACCGAGTAAGGAACGTCCTTTCCCGTTTTAGAGAAGCGGGACTTAGACTTAAAAAGAACAAGTGCATGATCGCTGTTCCCTCTGTGGAGTTTCTGGGGTACAGGGTGGATGGCACAGGCATCCACCCTACCGAAAGCAAGGTGAGAGCTATTAAGAGCGCACCTACCCCCAAGACTAAAGCGGAGCTCCAAGCCTTCCTTGGACTCTCAATTTCTACTCAATTCCTGAAGGACAAGGCCACCATTGCAGATCCCCTGCACAAACTTTTGGGGAAGAATGTACCATGGGTATGGGGGAAACCACAAGCTGCCGCTTTTGAGGCAGTAAAAAGACTTCTATCTGAAGACAGTTTCCTAATCCAATACAACGCAGCGCTACCGCTTGTATTGGTTTGCGACGCCTCCCCCGTAGGAGTTGGTGCCATCCTAGGCCATAGACTGCCGAACGGCCTAGAGGCACCCATTGCGTTCTACTCTCGCACCCTGTCAAGCGCAGAGCGGAACTATAATCTATTGGACAGAGAGGCTCTGGCTGGAATTGCGGGGGTTAAAAAGTTCCACGAATACCTCTATGGCCAACAATTCAAACTTGTGACTGACCACCGGCCCTTGCTAGGACTTTTGGCAGGCGATAGGCCCACCCCCGCTGCTCTTTCCCCGCGTTTGACCAGATGGGCCATTTTTTTATCGGCCTATTCGTATCAGCTTGTCCATCGACCCGGACGGACTTTGGGTCACGTGGATGCCCTCAGCCGCTGCCCCCTACCTGACCTACTTGCCAACCCAATGCCAGAAGCCTCCGTTCTTTTACTGGACACTTTGACTTTGGGGCCTATCTCCTCTTGCGAGGTGGCAAAAGCCTCGGCTAGAGACCCAATCATTCGCACTGTAATGGGTTGGGTGCTGAAGGGGTGGCCGGTCAAAGTGGACGGGGGGGAATACCAAGGTTATGTTAACAAACGTAACGAACTGTTTATGCAAGGGGGTTGCTTGTTGTGGGGTGACAGGGTAGTAGTACCAACGAAACTAAGAACAAGGGTCTTAGAATTGCTGCACGAAGGGCATCCGGGCATTGTCAGAATGAAAAGCTTAGCCCGCAGTTATGTTTGGTGGCCCAACATGGACCAAGTTATCTCCGAGTGGGTGGGGAAGTGCAGACCCTGCCAGGAGTCTCGTCCCGATCCCCCAGTGGCGCCCATCCGAGAGTGGGAGAAACCAAAAGGGCCATGGTGGAGGATCCATATTGATTTTGCCGGTCCCTTCCATGGGCAAACATTTTTAATCGTAGTTGATGCCTTTTTGAAATGGCTCGAAATAATCCTAATGCCCTCTACCACAGCCGAGGCAGTCATTAGAGTCCTTCGCAAGCTATTTGCCACACATGGCCTACCGGATACTCTAGTATCTGACAACGGCCCTCAATTCACAGCAACCCTGTTCGAGGGCTACTTGGCCGGACTGGACGTCCGTCATGCTCTATCGGCCCCGTTCCACCCGGCTTCTAACGGATTGGCCGAACGTTTTGTAAGAACGGCCAAAGAGGCACTGTCCAGACTAGATAACGGGGACTGGCAGGCCAGGATAGACCAATTCTTAGCTGTCCAGCATGCCACACCATGCACAGCCACAGGGAGAAGCCCAGCAGAGCTGCTCATGGGCAGGAAGCTTCGATGCATGTTAGACAGGCTTCACCCTAACTACTCACACAAAAATTTCAAGGGAGAAACCTCAGGACTAAGAGAGTTTCAGGTTGGGTCCCCGGTGTTCGCTCGCAATTATGCCAGCGGACCTCTATGGGTTGCAGGAACCATAGTGGGCATAACAGGCCCAAAATCTTATATGGTAGACATAGGGGTAGACAGACTCTGGAAGCGCCACATAGACCAACTTAGAAAAAGGGTAGTCGGTGAAGCAAACATTAATTTAGACATCTCCGAACCTAACTACAACAACTTTCCCAAAACAGCTAACTCAAGCCCGGGTTCGCGAGAATACTTAGCTGACAAGCCCTGGTTCCAGTGCTGCCCCAGCGAGTCACCACTCCGAGCCGGGGATAACCACGCCCCGGACAAAATCCAGGAGGTTCCATTGGCGGAGCCGGGAGAGACTGAAAGTCCCTCTGACCAGCTCGACGCCCCACCAGACACTGAACTGCGCAGGTCAACTAGAGCGAGAACTCGTCCTAGGCACCTGCGAGATTTTGTGTGTACATATGTAAATTTCTGAATGTTAGTGCTTTCTGGGAAGGGAGGGGTGTTATGTATTGATACTTTCAAGCGGGAGTTTCAAACCTGCCTACGTTTCTGATTGGCTGACAGTCCCTCCAGGATTGTATATAAGGAGGGCTGCAGCCTCTGAGTTTTTGCTGAAGTCTCACTGTATATTAAAGAGCTGTTGTCACTTGCTTGCTTGTGCCTCTCGTTATTCCCGAACCACTTCACCAGCATGTTAGTTTAACAAACTATGTTTAATATTGGTGTGAATCTAGCATTGTGGTTTAGTGTATAAGGCAGCTATGACTACTAATTTGCAATTGGTATAATCCATCGTTCAGTGCAGTTTTTTTAACTCAGCATATAGCCATGATGGCAAACCTATGGCAAGCGTGCCACAGGTGGCACACATAGCCATATCTGTGGGCACGTGAGCTCAGCTCCGGCATGCAGGTGCACACCAGCTAGCTGATTTTCGGGCCTTCTGGGCCCACTGGAAGTAGGGAAACAGGCTGTTTCCTGCCTCCGTAGGGCCTCGGGGTGGTGGGGAAGGCCCGTTTTTCTCTCTCCCCCAGGCTCCAGAGCCTTTCTAGGAGCTTGGGAAGGGCGAAAACGGCCTTCCCCCCCCCAGAGGCCCTCCAGAGGCTGGAAATGGCCCGTTTGCCAACTTCCAGTCCCATTATGGGTCTGGGCACGTGTGCGTGTGACACTCCCCCCCCCCCCCCGCTCCTGGCATGCGATGGCAAAAAGGTAGGCCATTACTGGCATATAGTGTTAAAGTATGTTGATGCCCTTTAGTTTTTTCAGTAACTGGGAGACTGTGAGTTTTTAGTTCCCCCTCAAAGCCAGCCTGATGACTTTGAGGCAAACACTCTTTCTCAGCCCTAGGAAGCAGGCAATGCCAAATCACCTCTGAAACCTTGCCAAAGAGACTGCAGGTACTTGTCCAGGCAGTTGTCAGGATTCACCATTGACTCAAAGATTTTCACACGTCGCTTACCTGTTCAAAGTTATCCTTCTTCTAGAATTGTTTTTACTACAAACATACCTCAACTTACAACCATTTGTTTAGCGACTGTTCAAACTTACAATGGCCCTGAAAAAAATTACTTACAACTGATACTTGCATCTTCGTGGTCACGTGATCAAAAATTGGGCACTTGGCAGTGGGCATGTATTCATAAAGTTGAAACATCCCAGGATCATGTGATTGCCATTTGCAACCTTCCCAGCTGACTTCTGACAAAGTGAATGGGGGAAGTCAGATTCATTTAACGACTGCATAATTCACTTAACTGCAATGATTCACTTAATAACCATAGCAAAAAGGTCATAGCAACTACCTTGCTTAGCAACAGACATTCTGGTCCCAATTGTGGTTGTAAATCAAGGACTAACTATATTGTTTTGCCTAGAGTTTTCTTAAAACATATGATCCATTTTAATTGTCTTATCTTAAATAACACATTGCTCCTAAAGTGAATGCTTTGATTTTTGCAAATGTTGTGCATAGATTTAGTTGTCTAGTTCACATAATATGATATACTAAAATATGGTTTGTTGTTTGTAATATTGTATGTTATATAAATCTAGATAATGTGGTTTATTAACCATGGTTTGTGGTTTAGTGTGTTGTGCAAACCCAGTAAACAATTTATTTGAACTAGGCCGGGTGTTGGCAACCCGTGGCTCCAGAGCTGCATGCTGCTTTCATCCCTCTGCTTTGGCTCCCTGTTGCCCTGTCGCGGCAGAGGGATGAAAAAGCTGTTGCTCTGTTGTGGCGGTGGTGATGGCCAGAGCCTTAGTGTTGGAGTGAAGCACCCGTGCACTTGCCTTTGCACACCATTGCCACATACATTTGTTGTTGTTGCTTCTCGCAGCACCTTGCGCAGCACAGTGAAATTCAGCATACTTCACAGTGGGGGAGGCGGGGTCCCCTCCTCCTGGAGCCCATTAAGACGTGGAGCCACAATGCGATCCTGCCCCACTCGGCTCGCTTTCGCCTCCCGGATGTCAATTACTTTTCCTGCAGAGCTGCCGGTGTTGTGATGCCCTGCCTCCCTGCTGGCAATCTGGTCTTCAGTGTGCTGCTCCTGGGCTCTTTAGCCTGACATCAGATTCCCTCCACACAGCACCAATTCAGACAGAGACAGAGGAGGGGAAAGAGATAGGGAAAGAAAAAAACAGACAGAGCAAGAGGGGGGGGGGAAGATAGATAGATAGATAAATATATATATAGAGAGAGACAGACAGAGGGGGGAAAGAGAGTGAGGGAGGGAAAGAGGGAGAGGGAGAGAAAGAGAGACAGACAGATACAGAGAAATAGGGAGAGAAGGGGGAGAGAGAGAGACAGATACAGAGGGAGAGACAGAGACAGAGAAACACAGAGAGATACAGAGAGGGGAGAGGGGAGGGAGAGAGACAGACACAAAGAATAACAGAGAAAGGGTGGGAGAGAGGGGGGAAGATAGAGAGGGGGAGAGAGAGAGACATAGAGAGATACAGGGAGGTGGGGGGAGGAGAGAGAGAGAGATGTCAAAAGGATTTTGTGGTTTCCGGTGTTTTTTAACAACTGTTTTCTGCCCTAATGATTGGCTGGGTAGGCGTGGCTGGGGGGGTCATGTGTGTGGGTGGAAGTGAGTGACAAGTTGGCCACGCCCACCCAGGTTTTGTGGTTCCTGGTGTTTTCTGTGGAAAATGGGTCCAAATGGCTCTTTGTGTGTTTAAGGTTGCAAGTCCCTGAACTAGACTTAAATAGATGATGGCATCACACAATATAGATACCAAACCATGGGCCAAGGATTAGGTCTCTTACAATTATTTATTTTCTTTTATCTCTTGTACCCTAGAATTAGAACCTATATTGATTTTTGTTTTATTTTTTGTTATGATTATAAGACTCATCAATTAATAAACTGTCTGTTACAATTATGCTTTCTTGGGTCTTTTCCTGACATACATGCATTTAGTTTTCAAACAGTTTGGATAATTTTTAATAATTTTAGGTTTGTGTTTGGAAATAGTTAGGATTATTTTACTAAACTGTTATAACTTGTGCACAGTTGAAGATATCTATTTCATAGTCAATTGCTTTTTTTGTTCATGGGAAAAAATTGGTTAACAACTGCGGAATCAATTGTTAACCAATTGATGGTACTGTGAGTCCGAAGAGAAAGGTGTTGGAAACTGTGACTCAGAAAAGTATGAAGTACAGCACAGAAATTAATATGGGTTTATTCTGAAAACAAGAAGCAAGAAGGTAATGTAGGTGTATGCACACATAGTACTTTTGAATGACTAGGTAACAGTTTTTTACTCCAGTGTTATTAAAACATTGTAAATTCTTGCTGGGATTAGTTAAAACTGGCCAAAAAATCCAATCCTTTCCTTTCCTTTCCTTTCCTTTCCTTTCCTTTCCTTTCCTTTCCTTTCCTTTCCTTTCCCCTTCCCCTTCCCCTTCCCCTTCCCCTTCCTCTTCTCCTTCCCCTTAACTATAAAAATATTCATGTTAGCATTATATACATTTTAGGAAACATTGATTATTGGGCCATGTGGGAATATTAAATGGAATAGTTGCAGATATATTTTATATATATTTTTAAATGTTTTAATATTTGTATTCTATGGTTTTTATCTTGGCTGTACACCGCCCTGAGTCCTCAGGGAGAAGGGCGGTATATAAATTGGAAATTAAATTAAATTAAATTAAATTTCTGTTTTAACCCCTCAGCATAACGAGTATCCAAAAAGCAGGTTTTCTCTCTCTGTACCTCAGAAATAAACTCTAGCATTAATGTAGAATTTATTCCAAAAAAATTGGGTATGGCATTGCAATTTAAATATATTTTTCTATTCCACTGGTACATTAAAAAGTATGTATACTGAATTGCTACTAATTCAAGAATTGCAGTAAAGTTCATCTCCATCTTGGTATTTTTTAAAAATAAAATCTTTAAAAAATCAGTATTAGAACTGGCCCGGCTGCATATCTGTTGAACAACGAAACATGGGGAATACTTTTAGAATTTTAGACTTTGTGTCATTAGTATGCAGACATTGGAGTTTTAATTACATATGTTGATATTGAAAGCATACTTCCATGGTATTGCAAGAACGTTGAAAGAATTACAGCAGTTTACTCTTCAGTGCTCAGTAAATTTACTTTTAGTGGAAATATGAATTAATAATTTTAATTTTGGAAACCCTTACACCCAGAGACATTCCTGGCTTCATTATTGCTGGCCTTCCTCAAAGTCATTAAAACAGTTTCACCACCCAGAGTTTCTCAGTGAGTGAAATGGAGCAGTGTCTAAATTTGATGTTAATAAATAAATAAAATATTGGCAGGTTTTTAAAAAGTAGTGGAGATCTATGCTGTGCTTTGGAGGATTATTTTTATGTTGATACATTATTTTATAGCAATAACAATAGCACTTAGAATTATATACTGCTCCATAGTGCATATGGGCAGAGTTAGCCAGCAATACTGCATTCTCTCTTGCTCTCTCAATCTTTGTCCATTTTATTCTAAGATAGGATTTAAGGTTTTCTTGATACCTATTTTTCCCATTCAAAAACTTAATGCTTCAGTCACTTATTAAATCTATGCTGGTAATACCTTTATGTTACTAATATTTTTTATCCAAATATAGTACTGGGTATGAGTTCCAGTAAATAATTTGCATCATAATTTAGGCTGATTTTAGACTGGAATTATATTCAAAAAGAACATAGTTGGGAGTAGAAAAGGTGAAATAACTATAACGTTGTCTTAATTGGTCTAGCACAGGGATGTCAAACTCAATTTCATTGAGGGCCACATCAGGATTGTGTTTGACCGTGGAGGGCCAGGGTGGGCATGGCCAACTTGTCACTCGTGTTAGCGCCTTTGATGGCCTGAATGCTCTGCCAGTGAAAACAGGCTCCTAAGCTCCGTTTTCGCCTGCGACGGCCTCCTACAATCCTCTGCCAGCAAAAACAGCTTGGGAGGGCCTCCTGCGGCCATTGCGAGCTCTGTTTTTGCTGGCAGAAGCACTACGGTGATCCTTTGCTGTTTCCAAGGCAGCCCCGTGGGCCAGATCTAAGCACCCTGTGGGCCTGATCTGGCCCCCAGGACTTGAGTTTGCCACCACTGGTCTAGGATGATAGGCAAAATAGGCCCACCGTATTTCTTATTGTGGTTCCACAGTCGTCGCTTATTTTTATTTGATGTTAAGATTGTTACTCATTTTCCATTTCTCTGTCTATGCCCTATCAATTTTGGAATTAAAATACAGGTAGTTCTCCCCTTACGACCACAATTGATCCCAAAATTTAAGTGAGAAATTTGTTAAGTGAGTTTTGCCCCATTTTACGACTTTTCTTGCCGCATTTGTTAGGTGAATCACTGCAGTTTTTAAATTAGTAACATGATTGTTAAATTAATCTGGTTTTCCCATTGACTTTGCTTGTCAGAAAATTGCAAAAGGGGATCACATGACCCCAGGACAATGCAACTGTCATAAAGGTGAGCCAGTTGTCAAACATCTGAATGTAAATCACATGACCATGGAGATGCTGCAGCAGTTATAAGCATGAAAAATGGTCATGTAACTTTTTTCAGTGCTGTTATAACTTCAAACAGTCACTAAATGAATGGTGGTAAGTCAAGGACTGCCTGTATTGACAGAAAGAATATTGACATTAGGCTGGGATTAAATCTTCATGGGAGACCTAGAGACAGCTGTGTGGTCAGGTTGAGTGAGACAAATATCTGAAACTTGAAGAAATGGGAGTAGAAGAAGGGTAGTAAAAGAAAGAAAATTAGATTGTGCTATAATCTTAAAATGAGAATTTTGAAGTTAATGCTACATAGAACTTGCTTTCAGGTACAATTTAAACAAAGCAAATGATACAGAGTCTAGGGCTCAGCAACATTTGTGGTACTGGCAAAAAAAGAGTCTACCCATAAGGAGTTCTGTAGAGTTTCTCTGAAATCCAAAGCCCTGTTTATGGCACATAAATATTGGTAATATGCTTACACATATGTCAATGTATACCAGTAATTAACACTTAAATACTTTTAAGCATATTACCTTGGTCATTATAAATACTTTAATTCTGATTTCATCAAATGTGTTCATACTTTACACCAGAGGTCTTCAAACTTGGCAGCTTTAAGACTTGTGGACTTCAATTCCCAGAATTCTCCAGCCAGCATAGAGAATTCTGGGAGTTGAAGTCCACAAGTCTTAAAGTTGCCAAGTTTGAAGACCTCTGTTTTACACAGTGATTTATGACGAATAATATCGCTATGAAACTATATTTAATTACTATGGACTTGTTTAATAGCTAGCATGCAATAGAATAAATGACAGTGTAACACTGAAGGAAATGCTTGAAACATATGGATGCTCTGCCTTCCCAATTAGGCAATTAGAGGATACTTCCATTATTCTGAATTGATGTTCTTCAAATAAGCTTTTTTCCTTTTTATCTACTTTTTTTGTTAATAAAAAATAAATAATACTTATTTATTTATACCTATTATAACCTAAACAAGTCCCTGCTGTTTACAAAATATAAAAAGCATTAACAGTTCCACTATAAGCATTAAAAATATGAATAACAAATTAGGAATTTAAAAATTTTAAAAATGCAGAAGAACAGATATAAGATTCTTTAAAAATGGGAAAATTAGCTATCTAGAACATTCTGTGAAACAGCTCAGTTTTTATCATCGTCCTGAGTGCCATTACGGAGGCTTGGAAGAATAAGAGATTAAATGGATCCTAGCTGGGAAAGAACGAGACAGAGCTTCGTACAGGTCTGATCTGAAGAATTATTTTCCTTTGTCTGTTTTACTAGTATGACTAATCCATCTCCTGAATTGGAAATATATATATAAACTACAAAGTTGGGAAGAGGAAATTTAACATCAGGTGCAAGATTGCTGAAATAATATTGCTTATACAGTGTTCCTCCTGCAGAATAAACCTTCTTTTTTAATCAGTAAATTCAGGACACATTCACTGGGCATTCAGAAGCTTAAAGGCCACAGCATGCAATGTAAGAGATTCTGTGATTGTTAGAAGAACTGAAAGACTTCCCTCAAGCGATAAACGTTGTCTACTTTCCACAGCATAAATGTCAAAATGTTTGCCAGCCTAATTAGAGCAGTAGGTCAGCTACTGCTTTCTGGGGTATAAACCTGGACCATTAGCTTCATCAACAGGATAGATTTTGCCAAATCATTTCTTAATGTTCTGATGTTGAAACTCAGAAGGATTATTTCCTTATCTAGTTTCATTAGTAAATGTTAACATGCATGCAAATATGTACACACACATAGTAAACATTTCAAACAGGATTACTCTGCAAAAAATAGCCTTTTCTGGTTTCATAATATGTACCTTAGGAAAATAAAAGTGCTTTTTGCCTTAACGCAGGTGTAAATCAAAATATATAAGGATTTTAAGATGAAGTACAAGAATCTATAGAAAATAACTAACCTCAGTTGAAAATCAAACAAGACCAAGTATCACACTGAAATCTATGCTGAAATCCTTACTAAATTAAAAGCATTATAATAAGATTAATGGATTTAATTAATTGTAAAGCAAGATGAAATTAAATTAAAATTTACACTACCTATGATGTATTGTTTGGAAATAATGTTATTTGATACTTACCAATAAATTATGTTATTGTTTTAAAAAACAGAAGCACATGTTAGAAATGAATAGTTCAGGGATTCCTTCATATGATACATTTCCCCTGCTTTACAGAATAAAAATGTTTCAGTACAGATTTCAGTACAATCTACATGTTATTCCTTAACTGGAAATAAGATAATTTCACTCACTATTGGGAAATGAGCAGAAGTCGATTAAAATTGGTGCAAGGCAAGGTGTTTTTCATGCATATTATTCCATTTCACAAGAATACATATTTTCTGCTGCAGATATACCTGGTAAGGTTCAGTGCTTGAGTATTAGAAAATGCTGAACCTTACCACAGAAAGAACTGAAATGGGCAAGCAAGGAAGTAGAAATATTGGAAGAAAAAAGGCAGAAAGATATCCAGCTGCACAAAAGTGTGGTTTTAAAAAAGTAGCTTCTCAGTTGGTTTTGAAAAAGGCCTGGTAGGCCAGTATTTTCATCTATTAAGCTATTAACTATCCAAGCAGATTTTGTAACATTGGATGGCTTGGCTTGATCTGTATTTTTGTCTTAATGGTGGTGAAGTTGATTTTATGCAGGCAAAAGAGCAGAAGAGCATCTTTCAGATGATAACAAATCAATTATATATCCTTTTTTGAAGTTCAAGCAGGAAAGTGCACAGGAAAGTTATTAGGGCTTAACTCTGAGCTTGATTTTTGGAGATAGCTCAGTAATAACATAAGATATCTGTGAAAGTAATTCTTAAAACTATTTCTAGCCAGCTTGGTATAAAAAATTGTCATTAGTTGTATTTTGCTGCTGTGTTCTTGTTGGATTGCTGAAATGTAATTAGGTGTACGACAGAAGTGTCAAACTGGATTTCTTCAAGGGACGGATCAGCATTGTACTTCTCTGCAGGCTGGCTGAGGGAAAGGACAGGATGGACACCTCCTGCAGCACCCTGCTGGTCAAAACGGGGCACAGGGGGTTGTCCGCGTGCCCCCTGCACCCAATTTTCAGCCTGAACGGCCTCCTGCAACACTCTGCCAACCAAAACGGGGTGTGGGGGCCCCCTATTCCCTGTTTTGGCTGCCAGAGGCAGTGCAGGCTAGTCCTTCACTATTTCCAGGCTGGCCTCATGGGCCAGATTTAAGCACCCCAAGGGCCAGAGCTGGCCTGTGAGCCTTGAGTTTGACTTCCCTGGTGTAAGAGAAGAGCAGTCAGAGCCTGGGTGGGGTCGGGGGGGCAGAGTCAAGAGAGAACATAGTCCACAAACACTCCAAGTCCAGTCCCCCCAATTTAGTGCTGATCATTAATTGATTAGATTCTTATGTATATGCTTGATCAATAAATCTTCTGAACTGCAACTTATGTGTGATCCTGATCCTTTGCCCTTGACATTAGGTGAACTTAGGAAAATGAGCATGTTAACGAAGAAGATTAGATCCTTTAAATTTTATTTTTAACAGTGATTTGCAAACTGCAAGGAGCGTGCCACAGTTGATTCATTGTTGTGCCTTATCCTTTCAGTTTGTATTCACTAGAGCTACAGAATATGTTTTGCTGCTTTTTTGGCTTTTAACTTTCTTCTCAAAATCTTAAACAGCTTAGTTACCTCTTAATTTGGCTTATGCTACAAATTGTCTTCCTAGATTTACCCAGCCTCTCCTCAAAATAGGTGAATTGGGGAATAAATAGATGCGAGAAGCCTTCCTCCTTCCTGATCCAATGGTTTTTGTTTATTCACTGTTGGTGATCTCTGTGTGAATTGTGTAACCAGCCTGGTTCTTTTCTTCTACCACTTCTATGTTCAACCTCTTTTATTCCTCAGTTGAAATATTTTATATATGTTGTAGAATGTCTCAGACACTTGGAGCTCCAAATTCTTTTGTGTATGTGTGTAAAAAAATTATAAAATATTTTAGACATTTTGGAAGAGGATAAATGCATTTCAACTTAAGTATTGTATCTGTGACATGATATTTATCCTACATTTATTTATTTGTTAAATTTATTTGCCACCTATTTTGCTCTTGGACTAGTCTAGGCAGCTTGCAACAATAAAAACGAAGAAATGAAGTGTAAACATAACTGTTCCAAAAGTAATGGAACAATAGAATAAACAGTGAAAAAGACATTGATACTAGTGCAATGGACTTTGAAACTCCATTGTGTATACGAATTGGCAGAATATTTTCCTCCATATGGTCTATAAATTGTTTCATTGCTGCTCAGTATGGGGTTAGGATTCATTATCCACATCAACAATTTACTGAGACTATATTTTCAGCCTCCCACTGAGTTAAACTGTTAGGGTAACACAACACTGCCTAATGGAATATCCAAGTTGCTATGATTGTTCATTCACAGCCGCAGAAGGCCAAAAGCCCTGGAATCTTGATCTTGCTATGTTTTTGGAACAGAGAATTATTATCATGTTAAGCCTTGGGTGAAGTTGTCCCAGAGATAGTTTTATTTACCATACTGTTTTTTTAGGTTGATATATGGAAACAGACTTCAAAATACTTTTGCTTGATTGGTTGGTATCCTTACTTTCTGTCAGAAATATAACAATTCAAAATAAGTGTTGAACAATTTCATTTGTATTTCTTGCTAGATGGACAGAACGTTTAAGCTCAGTGGGTGGTTTACAATTGTTAGATCCATAGCCATTTTCACTACAGGATCTCTCTTTTTATATTCCTCAGTGACCTCTCCCATATCTCGAAGCTCCAAACTATATTTAACACTTAAGTGGGCCAGTTGAAATGATAGTGAAAGAATCTTGTGGGTCAGCTGTCAAATATGTATTATACACTGCTCTACAAATCTTAGAGTTGTATTTTTGAAAACAGTATATAACTTTATTATTCTGATTTTCTAGGTGGTAAGTGGAGAGTTCATGGGTAAATGTGGCCTTCCATACTCATTTTTGCAATCTCTGAAGCCCCAGAATTATATTAACTTAATTCAATGGTAATAGACAATTTCTTCATGGCTTGATTTGCTATTGGTTTTTTAAAAAATAAAGATTAAAGTATAGCATCCTTTCCTTTAAAAACACACACAATTAAAATAGGACTGAAAGCATTGGGCCTACCTTCAGTGCTGAATTCCCTGCAGCACTGCATATAACTACAGTATGTCTGTCAAGATACAAAGTAAAGGAAGTTAATGATTCCTAGTTTAGATTTATAATGCTAAAATTCTCTTACCACAAAGTGTTCTAAATAAAAATAAAAAAATATTCAATTTGGGGATACTCTGTAGCTTTGGCATGATAATTTGTTTATGTGATAACAAGAGGAAAATAAATCTTAGTGTGGCTCACTTCTGAATAGATATACGAAGTATCTTTTTTTAAGTACAGGTTCTCAACTTATGACTGTCGAGCCCAGAATTATGGTTGCAAATAATGGTGGTCATTAAGTGAATCACTAAGTGACCACGTCCAATTTTTGTATCAGTAATTGAACATGGCAGTCATTTAAAAAAAGTCCATTTTCCTCAATGAGCAGTTTTTGCTGGCAACTGGAAGTAAATGCTAGAAAACGGTTGAAAATCATGATCACATGACTGCAGGAAGCTGCAAATAAATGCAAGCTGGTTGCCAAGTGCCCAAAATGTGATCACATGACCATGGAGGACATAGCCTTCAGAATCGGATGTAAGTAGCTCAGAAGGGGAGGGGTCTATCCAGGGGTGAAATTTACTTACCTTCCCTACCGGTTCACCAAAGTGCATGCACCATCGCATGCGCCAAGCCTTCTGTGCATGCGCAGAGGCTTAAAATGTCGCAAAAAAGCAACATCATGACATCTGCGTGGGTGGGCAGAGCCTCCTGCAGCCGCCACTACCGATTCGCCCGAGCCAGATAGAATTGGCTGGATTTCACTTCTGGGTCTGTCATAACTTTAAAATGTCACTAAGCAACTAGTTGTTAAACAAGGAATGCCTGTATTATTGAGTCCCAGAAGAACAGGAGCAGACACAGGAAGTCTTCCTTTTTTGAATTTTCATGGGTGTACACTAAGATCCAAGGCTTTGGGGGGGAAAAAAGACATCAGGTAGTAACTGGGAGTGAAATTTCTATCACTATGGCATGTAGTTGGAAAGTGCAGCCAGGGTATTCTTTTGTGCACCAGCCAAAGAAGCCTAGCGTGAAAGAAAGTGTGATGGTGTGAACAAAGGACCGTCTACTTCAGGTTTTTGTTTCACATGGGGATTGGCAATTCTTCTTGGCGGCTAGAATTATCTCCTTAGGTCACGGGTATCAAACTCGCAGCCTCATGTTGCTGTCATGTGATGTTTCACAATGTTTTTCCCCTATGCGGAGCTAGGGTGGGCGTGGCCTGTGCGTGATGCATCCAGCCCGCAGGCCACCAGTTTGACACCTCTGCCTTAGGTCTTTCTTCTATTTCCCTGCTCTTAGCGATTGCCAGGTGTTATCTGCTTTGCCTGCTTTCTTTATGTCCAGGTAGTCCTCAACTTACATCAGTTCATTTAGTAACCGCTTGAAATTACAGCAGCACTGAAAAACGTTACTTATGACCATTTTTTCAGACTTAAAGCAGTTTCTGTAGTTTCATGGTCATGTGATCAAAATTCAGATACTTGGCAACTGACTCATAATTTATGACAGTTGCAGTGTCCCAAGGTCATGTGATCACCTTTTGCGACCTTTTGAAGCACAGTCAGTGGGGAAGCCAGATTCACTTAACAACTGTGTGACTAATTTAACACCAGCTGTGTGTTCTGTCCCCGTCCCACACATGCACACAAACAGACAACCGGGGGTTAAATAAACTGGCAGACAACCAATTCTTCCGATAAGACGCTTGGCAGCAACCCAGTAGCTGCTTGCCAAGAACTTTACTCAATAAACAAAATACCCACAGTCAAGAATTGTCCAGTTCGTAAAATAAATCCAAGGCCGATAATGTTGTTTCCAAAGATGCAATGTGACTCGATAGTAGTTAGTTTTGTCCATCACAGAGTCTGAATGGCCACCTCACCCCCTTTTATACCCTGTGGGTGTGGTCCAGTGACTCAGCCTAATCTCTGGCACGCCTTTTCTTCTGTTGCGCGCGCTTATCTCTGCGACGCTGCCAAGGATCCAGCCAAGACTCATTACCCTCATCACTGTCCACCTGTGGCTGCGTAGACGTGCTTGGCCCCGGCCCTATCTCTTGCCCTTCGGCGGACACCGAAGGCATTGCCAGAGAGGAGGGTCCTGGAGAGGGAGGCCTTGCAAGCTCCTCTCCTTCACTCTTGGAGTCCTCTCCTGCCGATGACACAGGCTCAGGTAACGGAGCCACAACACTGTGATCCACTTAACAACTGTGGCAAGAAAGGTCATAAAATGGGGCAAAATTCACTTAACAAATGTCTCACTTAGCAACATAAATTTGGGGCTCAATTGCAGTTGTAAGTTGAGGACTACCTGTATTGGCTATGTAATACTTTGCCTTGCCATGTCTTATTTCTCCAGTACTCAGAAATCCTTCATGTGTACTAACTTCAGTGAGTCTTTTTCACTGTCCTTCAGATACTCTTCTGTTATTTCTGATTATTCAGTCATGTGGCAGGGAGTTGAATTATTTATTATTGCTTTTATTCATTAAACATGAAACTCAGTCAACTGAACATTTAAAAATGTGTCACAAATAGAACTGACTGGTGCTAATAGTTGATATGGGTTGCTGCCAGCGTCCTAGGTATCAACCAAGTATCTTCTTAAAATATATGATGTTCCGAGTAGAACATCATATATTTTAATTGTTTATTGCAATTCCACTGGTGTTATTGCAGCAGAATAATAAATGCATCCTGTAAATGCTGAAATTGTTAAAGGCTTTTAGTAATAGGCCAAATCTGCTTAGAGCTGTTGGACACTTGGAGTCTCAAGGTTGTTGTTTTATAAATAAATATATTTAGCCATATTTTTGAAGAGGATAGTCAGGAACAGGTGCTGACAAAAACAAGCTGAGCTACTAATGATTTAGGAAAGTCCCCTCCATTTAAAAAAAAAAGCCATTCTTGTAAATTAGATCTCACTGCATGTCAAAGCTCTTTAACCTAGTTCTAAGAGCAGTGCTCATTTTCCTGCTTTGCTGACCTCAGTGATAACAGCAGGAAGAATTTAGAAAACTGTCATGTGCTATAGTGGTGAGACAAAGTTTGTGAACTCTTTAAAACTATATATAATCTGCAAGATCCAGATTAGAACTTCATCTAAATCTTAAGTGACTTTGATTGAACAGTATACTGTATCATGTTCTTATTGAAGATATTGAGCCAACATTCAGTATCTTGATTTGTTATAAAATTTTACATTAAGTAACTAGTAGCAATTATTTAACAGCAATAAATTCAGTCTTATCTTTCCTGTATCTATTGATGAATGTCCCCCATTAGCTTGGAGATTTTCCTCATTCAATCATAGATATTTTGAGTCTGCCTGTATTTGAGACCATGCCATAACATTCTAATTTAATTGGAACATCAAATTCAAATTTCTCCCTTTAAGTGAATTGATTGATGGTAACTGTAAGAGATCTTGGAGTCCTAGGGGGCAATCACTTAAATATGAGCCAGCAGTGTACTGCAGCTGCCAAAAAAGCCAATGCAGTCCTAGACTGGATTAACAGAGGGATAGAATCAAGAGCATGTGATGTGTTAATATCACTTTATAATGCCGTGAGAAGACCACACTTGGAATATTGCATCTAGTTTTGGTTGCCACACTATAAAAAAAGATACTGAGACCCTAGAAAGACTGCAGAGAAGAGCAACAGAGATAATTAGGAGGCCAAAGGCCATATCTAGTTTAATGAAAAGGACTAGGGATGACATGATAGAAGCATCCCAATATCTAACGGACTGCCACAAAGAAGAGAGGGTCAATCTATTCTCCAAAGCCATTGAAGTCAGAACAAGAAGCAATGGATGGAAACCAATCAAGGAAAGGAGCAAGCTAGAACTAAGGAGAAATTTCCCAACAGAACAATTGATCAGTGGAACAACTTGCCTCCAGAAGTTGTAGGTGCTACAATACTGAAAGATTTTAAGGAGAGATTGGACAACCATTTGTCTGAAATGGTATAGGGTTTCCTGCTTGAGCAGGGGGTTGGACTAGAAAACCTCCAAGCTCCCTTCCAACTCTGTTATATGATTATTCCAGGACTTCATGCCCTTTTTCCAATGAAAACGGTGAATACTATTTCTGTATTTTCAGTAAAAACATGATACAGTACACCTTTTGGGACAGTGTTTGTTTAACCAGAATCCCTTTATTTATTAAGAGGGCTTAGTGAAAACTGATCATGCTGTGAGTCACATTACTGCAGGATTTGTTCTAAATTGCTGCAAAAGGATAGAATGTTGGATGACAACAAGGGAGACCCAGTTTAATCCAGGGATAGACATGTAAACTCACTGATAAGCTTAAACTCATCAGACCAGTCTATTTAGTATATATGCTTTCTTGAGTTCCTGGAAAAAAGGTGGAATATAAATCTTACAGAAAAACAGTTCAACTGACTGCTATACATAGTAGTAATTTTGTAACCTCAGCTCTTGCCATTGTGCCAACTTCTGAACATGAATTTCATATTTTAAGAGTCTCATGTCTTTTTCCAATCCCCTTTTGATCAATCATTGGGTTTTTTTTTTATCAAAAAGCACAACTATAATTTGTTTCCTGTATGTGTGCTTTCTTTTTTGGTAAAGCTTCCTTTTTCCTGTTTAGTTATGACTCTATAAAGTTAAAACAGTTGGCTTTGTTCAAACTGTTAATGCGTACTTCTCCTTTGCAAATTGAAACTACAATGTAGTATTCGTACTGGACAAATCATTAGTACTCTGATTTTCTCCAAAAACACATTGAGTAGTTTCTGTGATGGCAGCAAGGTAAGATTTTGACAAGCCTGCTAAGAATGAGATACCATTTCTTTGAAGAATAATACTCTATATATTATGACAAGTAAGAATTCAAATCTGAAATCATCAGCCCAAAAGTAATTTTAGACTTATTTATCATTACAGAGTGATTTTTTTTCAGTCTTCAGATTGTGGTTGTAGATTAAATCTTATTTGTTAGTTAGTGTGCCTATCTAGTTATCTACCTTTCTCATTTTAATGAATATTACTGATTTTAAAAAAATGTTTTCTTAAACTGTCTTTATTGTATGACATGAACTGAATGCCATTCTGTTTAAATCCATGAAATTATTTTGCCATGTGCTGTTGAATATGTCATGCAAGTTACATATAGAATTGCTACAAATTTTGCAACATTACTAATTCAGATAATCAATTCTAAACAGATTTAACTTGCTATTCTAATTAATCAAATATATTTACAGAACTATTTCTTTAATGCTATTTTCCATGTCAGTGTTTATTTGTGGCACTGTGAAAAATAGCAGCTATTCCTTAACGTTATATATTTAAAGTCTTTGCTTTTTTTTAAAAAAAATCAGCAAATCACCACTTCTTTACCATACTGTTAAATAGTAAGCAAAAAGATTATCTGGGGAGATGAGAATTATTTGGCCTTTGGGTTATCTAGCCTGCAAGGCCTTGAGTTTAGCTCTTTCCTTTCCCTCTCAATAACTGCAGGTACCTCTGTTGATATGTATACAAATGACATTCTGTCTTAGCTATCCCCACCTTTCGCCTAAGTAAGAGGATAGAGATATGTTTATATGCTTGTATTGTATTATATTCCAGATGAGGTCCCTACATATCTGATGCTATCTTGGCTATTTCATATTCACCCTAAATGGGAAGATATATGGTGGCTGAGATTACCATGAGGAACCACTTGAAATGACTCTTCCCAGAACTCAAGGAAGTTGCTTAGGTAGAATTTGAACCTTGATTCATCCAGATTGCACAAGAAAAGGAAGAAATCAAGACATGGTCTTGATCCTGTTTTCCATTCTGTCTTCACGATATAAATATATGTTTAAAATTAAATGTTCCAGCTACGAAAGAGGCACAGACAGTATAACAAAGCAAAGAGCTTTACTTCTCATATTCCTTGAAATAACAATATATGTTTATAATTTTCTTCACTTTGGAGAAAGAACAATGACGTACCTACCATTGTGACTACCTGGTTCTCTCTTATAGATAGTAAGTTTAGAATAAGCACTGAGGCTGCGAATTGGAAGAAAGAAGCCCACTCTTTGGAACATTCCTTTGTAAGATTTTGAATCAATGGTTAATTTTCCATGGACTGAATTTGCATCATGATTGATTTATTGATTATGAGCCATCAAGTTGATGTGAACTCTTAGAGGATACTAAGTTGAATTTACCTAAAAGCATCTGTCCCCAACTTGGCCCTTCAGGTCTTCCAATGGTGCACCTCTTAGTGCTGTAATTGAGGCCATCCATATTGATGCTGGTTATTCTCATCTTTTCTTCTTTTTCCAGCATAATAGACATCTCCAAATTTCTTGCGGTTCCTTTAGTGCTGATAGGCAACCCTTAAAAGGCAGAAGCTGTCTATCACTTCAGTATCTTCATTGTTAATTGTGAGACTGGTTGCATTATCCGTTATCATAAGTGAGTTTTTATATTTGGTCCCATTTTTTTCATTGTGCTCTTTTGTTACAAGAGCTTTGTAATCATTTGCATTTTCAGCTATTAGTCTCATCAGTGTAGTGCAGGTTGTTGGTGATTTTCTTCAATTTTTAAAACCCTTCTCACCTTCCTTCAATCCTGCTCTCTTAATATATTTTCCACATGTAAGTTGAATAAATAATAGGAGAGCATACAGCTTTGTCTCATTCCTTTGCCAGCCTGGACCCAATCTATTTTGCCACATTCTGTCTGTACTGTGACTTCCTATCCTGTTTATAGGTTTTGCATGAGAATTCCTATTTTTCTAAGCACATTTCATAATTTGACATAATTGACACAATCAGATGTCTTTCTGTAATCGATGAAGCACATACTGGCTTCCTTTTGGTATTCTTTGCTTTTGCCAATTATCCAGCTTGCATCAGCAATAATGTTTCATGTTCTTCTACCTTTTCTAAAAATGTCAGCTCTTTAGAAAAGGTGGAAGAAAATGAAATACTATTTAGGGCTCAGATGCCCCTCAGTTTTATTTTGCTTTTCTGTGAAATTAAGGATATTGTATGATAGTTTGCACATTGTCTATGGAGATTCTCAATCATCCAGGTCATGGTTGTCCCAAGGTACTTTTCAAAAGGCAACTTGACTTTTTTGGGGGGGCTTCCTTGAAAATATTTCATTTCTCATTTGAAAAGCTTCTCCAGTTCTGATTGAATGGTGGGGAATAATTCTATTCCCCACCATTCTATTCTATTCCCCATCATTCTTCTATTCCCCACTATTCAGTCAGAACTGAAGAAGCTTCTTGGATGAAAAGTGAAATGTTTTCAAGGGAAAGAAGCCAAGAAAGTCTAGTTGCCTTTGAAAAGCATCTTTGGTGGCTTCCACGTTCTATGAAGTCACCTTTCTTTAGTAGTGGTGTGTAGATTGTCATCTTCCAATCTCTTGGCCACTGTAACATTCTCCAGATTTTCTAGCATGGGTTGATTACAAGTAGTCCTCTACTTACAACCACAATTGCTATCAGAATTTCCATTGCTAAGGAAGGTAGTTGTCAAGTGAGTTTGCACCTGATTTTATGACCTTTCTGTCACAGTTGTTAAGCAAATCATGCAATTGTTAAGTAAATCATTCGATTGTTAAGTGAATCCAGCTTCCCTCATGAACTTTGTTTGTCACACTTTGTTAGTGTGAGGACTGGTAATAAGTCATTTTTTCAGTGCCATCATAGTTTTGAATGGTTGCTAAATGAATGATTGTAGGTTGAAGACAACCTATATAAATCCTTTACTGATTCTTCTTTTATTTTTCCCATAAATTTTCTATGAGTGTTACACCAGCTTCTTTAGCCTTCTGACTTGGTAATAATCAGATCTAACTTTCATCTTCCAGTATTAGAGATTCCTGTAAGTAGGGATCATATTCTAAGATAGGTTGGCATCTCTGCTGTACAAAATTTCAGTACTGTATATTCCTTCCACCTTTGAATCTACTTTGAATAAGTTACTATCAGTCCAGTGATCTTCTTTAGCATATCAGTTTGAAGTTGGAACCTCAAATTTCTATAGTAGCAGTATAAATAAGATGTCAGTACTTTGCCATTATAACATGATTCCGTGTCTCTTTTTGTGGCCAATTTCCTGCCATTTTTAAGTCAGGCACCAACAATATAAAATAGAGGCACCATAGTTAAATCAAGTCTGTCTGGAGGAGAATCCTGAAACATTAGTTGTCAGAAGTAGTATTGAAATTAATTTTACCTCTATTAGTTGGCTTGTTCATAAGACAGATATGGCCAACGTCTGGTGAGTATAATACAGATATACAGATGTCACACCTGAGTGATTTCAATCGGTCAAATAACCAAGTGACCAGGTCAGATTCATTTATTTATTTTTACTAGGGAAGGGGGACCTTTTTTTCTTTTTCTAATCATGTTATCTCTATTTTAATGATTTTGTGGTGACTGAACCAATCACAATCAGGAAAGAACCTTATAATGCAAGTGGAGATCAATGATTCCAAGTGAAGAACTTAAATTAATGATAGTCTTTTTATAGTGAGATATAGAGTATCCTGTGTATATTACATTACATCCTGTAGTATGTATGTTGGGCATTGTCTTGGTTCAAAAATAAAGTTCAATTTATTTTGAGGTGTAACATCTCTTGAAAGTCAGCATAAAATGCCTTTTGATTCACTGCACATCTACGTCAATAACCTTTGGATCTCTACATTATAATGCTGAGTATGGGTTCAAGTAACATCATACTACCTTTTTTGAGTTCCTGTTTTGCAGACTTTTCAGATTTATTTCAGCTATTGAATATGTAATGTATTTACTCATAATGTTCTTTAAAAAGAAGAAAATCACTTTGCACTTTTGTTTTGAATCATGTACTGATACATCTTTTGCCTCTTTCATCGTGCAATTTCCTAATACTTACTTGGTTCTGATGTGAAAATTATTCTAGTGATAGTTAATTCCTCAATAACTCAAAAGAATCTTCTACAATCTTTTCAAACCCGTTGTCACTCCATGAGCACTTTAGAAACAGTTTGGTGTTAAGTAGCTGTTGTGTAACAGAAAGGTTGCTGAAAGCTGTTCTCTGAAGTGGTTTACTGATAAGGTTCATCTCAAAATCGTTGAAATGTGAAAATTTAAACTTTCAAAAGCTATTTGCAAGAGAGTCTATATTTACACATATTGTATCATTTTAGGAGAGTAGAATTAAACTTTTCATTCATTCATTTATTTATTTATTTATTTATTGCGATTTATATGCCGCCTTTCTCCCTAGGGACTCAAGGCAGCTTACAAAATGACAACTTCAATACAAATCACAATACAATACCAAATTAAAATCAGTAACCCAATTAAAAAACAATTTAAAATTATACCAGTGTACCCCCAAACGGATCAGTTTAGTTGGCGGAAGAGCCACGTCTTCAGCTCACGACGGAAGGAAAGAAGGTCGGGGGCTGTCCTGAGCTCAATGGGCAATCCATTCCAGAGGGTCGGGGCTCCCACAGAGAATGCCCTCCCCCTGGGGGTCGTCAGCCGACATTGTTTGGCCGACGGCACCCTGAGGAGGCCGACTCTGTGAGAGCGCACAGGACGATGGGAGAATGGCTGGAGATGGTCCTGCAAGTACCCTGGGCCTAAGCCATGAAGGGCTTTATAGGTGAGCACCAGCACCTTGAAACGTATCCGCAGTGCCACCGGTAGCCAATGCAGCTCACGCAGGAGGGTGTTACACGGGAGTATCTAGACGCCCCCGTAACTACCCGCGCGGCTGCATTTTGGACTAGCTGAAGCCTCCGGACACATCCCAAGGGCAGCCCCATGTAGAGGGTGTTACAGTAGTCCAACCTAGAGGTAACAAGGGCGTGAGTGACCGTGGCGAGGGCATCCCGGTCTAGGAACGGGCGCAACTGGCGCACAAGACGGACCTGTGCGAAGGCCCCCCTGGTTACGGCTGTCAGATGGTCATCTAAAGACAGCCGAGAATCCAGGAGGACACCCAAGTTGCGGACCCTATCGGAGGGAGCAAGGGTTTCACCTCCGATCATTAAGGATGGAACCTCCAGATCCCGGGATGCCGGCATCCACAGCCACTCAGTCTTGGAAGGGTTGAGTCTAAGCCTGTTCCTCCCCATCCAAACCCGCACCGCTTCCAGGCAGTGGGACATCATGGAAAGGGCATCCCTAGGGTGGTCAGGGGTGGAGATGTAGAGCTGGGTATCATCAGCATATTGATGATACCTCACCCCAAAACCACGGATGATCTCACCCAGCGGTTTCATATAGATGTTAAAGAGCAGAGGAGAGAGAACCGAGCCCTGAGGCACCCCACAAGTGAGAGGCCTCTGGGAGGATCCCTGACCCCCTGCCCAAACAGACTGCAGACGGCCCGAGAGATAGGAGGAGAACCACCGTAAAACGGTGCCTCCTAACCCCATCCCCCTGAGCCGCTGCAGCAGGATACCATGGTCGATGGTATCGAACGCCGCTGAGAGGTCAAGAAGGACCAGGATGGAGGAGCAACCCCCATCCCTGGCCCGCCAGAGATCATTTACTAGGGCGACCAATGCCGTTTCCGTGCTGTGGCCACGCCTGAAACCAGATTGGTAAGGATCCATTTAGTACCTTATAGATATTTCCAGGCACAAACTGAAATTCTTTGAAGAGTGTGAGTTTTCAAAATTGTCTAACTATATTTTCAAAAATTAGGGCATGCAAACAGAATTAACAATGTGTTGAACTTGAAGAAAAACTATACATACGCATTGTGTCAAGTCAAAGCAATTATTTGGATCAAATAACATTTGGCAGTATCTGGTAGCTTCTGATAAAATTTTGTTCAAGTCAAGCTTGACTCGTGGTGAATTCATGTCCATGTAGCTTTCTTGTCAGTTACACAGATATGGTTTGCCTTATATCTTCTGTGTTTTGTCTTGTTTTTGACCTCTTGGTTAGCCAGGTATTCCTAGGAAATCCCATTCAGGTTCTAAATAGGCCGAACACCATCCATTTACTTGGGCAAGTGGCATTAAAAGGCAGATTATCTCTGATATGAGAAGTTATTTTAGAGTTATATTACTTTGCTCTATAATTAAATTACATTTTCTCAATTCAACCAATCTTGTTTTACATTAAACTTACATTACCGTACATTTTTCCTAAAAATTGCCATAACTAATTTTATTTTAATTAACTGTTTAATATATTAGCTCTTCAGAGTATGTGGATTGCAGCAACAGGCATGTGGCTTCTTATCTCTATCATACTAGGTAACATGGGTCAGCTGTACATCCTGTATAATCTCAGGTTTTTGTTTTTTGTTTTTGTTAAACGGCCATA
This sequence comes from Arizona elegans, assembly GCA_022577455.1. Lineage (NCBI taxonomy): Eukaryota > Metazoa > Chordata > Lepidosauria > Squamata > Colubridae > Arizona > Arizona elegans. The sequence goes on along the minus strand of JAKOOJ010000001.1, from coordinate 21,016,313 downwards.
CTAAATGCAGCTTACATTGGCTTTAGCCAAATCATTCTAGCAAAGTCAGAACCATAGGTTTATGATTTCCTGTTGGCTTGAGAGAAAAAAATATTATTGCATTCACATAAGTTAAAAAAAATATCTGGTTAACCAACAGGAATTAGAACTGCTTATTGTCGTTTATAGTAAAGAAGAAGCTCATTTTTTTCCCATAACTTCCCCAACTGTAGAATGTACTGCTGAACTTTTATGTGACTGGTATGATCTATTTTGCTTATAAGCAGGTATTGTGATCCAGGTGTGTTTGGACTAATATTACAGATACATAATTTGGCACTTATCTGTTGCTATAAGTTAGAGAGGAATGGTAAATTGTCTCATCCTCTCCAGTACTGATATCTGCTTGCATATTGTTTAATGTAATTTTTTTCCTTGGCTTTCGTTCTTTCTTTTCTGCTTGAACAAAAATATGAAACTGTATGTCTGTTCAGGGCTGTTTCTCAGAGGCTCTGATGAATGAGACGTTACAGAAAGCTTCGAGAATCCTGCTGGTCTTCTGGGACAGGCTTTTTGTTTCCCTGGAGCAGTGTTTCTCAACCTTAGCAACTTTAAGATGTGTGGATTTCAACACATAAAATTCACTAACCAGTATGCTGGCTTGGGAATTCTGTGAGTTGAAGTCCACAGACCTTAAAGTTACAAGGTTCAGGAAACACTGCTGTGGAGTATGGTGGAGCAGGGGGAATGAGCAGGGATATTAGAGAGCCAGTTTGTTGTAACAGTTAAAGGTGCTGCCTTAGAAACCAGGAGATGAGAGTGCCAATCCTACTTTAGGCATGAGAAATAATCCAGTCGCTCTTCTCAACCAAACCCATCTCATGTGGCTGTTTTTGTGAGGAAAATAAAAGGATGAAGGGGAGTATTATGGATATTTGGTGCCTTGATTCACTTATCAAGTAACAAAGGTGGGTTAAAAATCTAATAAACAAAATAAATACAACACTTTTGGTAGTGGTGATGGTAATATAGACATGTGCACAACTGGTGAGCTCTCAAAATAACCCTACCAGGTCTCTTGATCTTGCATAAGGAAAACAAATATACAAGTTACTGAGATCTTTTTTAAAAACAGGACTTATTTAACAAAAGGAGAATAAGAAAAAAGTATTCTCTAAATAACAAAATCAGAACAGTGGAATCTAACAGAGAGTACGGAAATAATTCTAAAAATTATTCTTGTTTATACACCTCAGGAGATAATTGTAGTCCATTTATTCAGTTAATAGAACAGCTGTCACCATGAAAGATTGGGGGGAGGGGCTATTATTTCAGCCCTTCCCTTGTATGGCTTTATTTTGGGTGGATGCCTGTTTCTCTCTACTTTTCAGAATCTCTTTCAGCCATTTGCATTTTAAAAAGTTTTAAGGACATCCACTTCTTGATCAACTAAGATCAAAACTTGCTGTATTTCAAGCATTCCAGAAAGGCTGCAGGTACAGTCTTAAGCTCTTCCTCAAATTTCAGATATATTGGAAAATTTCATTTGGCTGCAAATGCCAACACCAGCACATCAGAGGAGGCTGCACTGTTATCATATAAACCTAACTAACATTTGCTTCACTGAAGCAAATGAAAAAAAAAGGTTTGATGTCATTGTAGAAGAACTTTGTAAGGCTTGAGAGAATATGAAGATACAGAAAAGTCTTTCAGCCTTCTAGCACAATGTATTGAAAAAAAGGTGCTTCACATTGTTGACTGTGTTAACTTAATTATTTTCTTTACTGCCTGGCAGAATTTTTCCGTACAGTCTTGAACAGAGAATACTTTTTCCAGTCATGGAGCTATCCCAAAGTTATTTATACCTTATGGTAACTGAACCAAAATTTTGCATGCCAAAGTGATCTACTGAATTACAACCCTGGGCAAAATACTTTTGTGAATTGGTGTTATAATTTGGTCTAAAATGATGAGGGTTGAGGTGCAATCCACCAGGAACATCTTCTGCTCAAAATGAATGAGAATTATGATGCTGTGACTCATTTCCTGCCAGATGCAAAAGCAGATCTATAGCTGCTGCACAAACCATCAGCCCCAGCTCTTCCTTCTCCTCCCCTTTGTATGGCATCACATTATTTTGGTACACAATTTCATTGCCTTTCTTCAAATTCACTGGGACTTAGGAAAAATCGTTGCTGAATGATATTACATCATGTTATACAAACCCAGACATCTCAAAGCAGCAATATAGGGCAGCTTTTTTGCAGCAATCTTACCATCTACCGTAGCGTCTCATTCAGTCCCCAAAGAAATTAGACTGGATAAGATTGATTGTGCTTCAAGTGTTGTCATGTGTTTTTAAAAACTGTCACTTACTTAAAACAAAAGTTGTAATCCCAGCAGTCACCATTAATCATGCAGTGTACTACAATATGCATGTTGTTAAGTGTCGGTATTTGGGATCGTTTCCAGAAGAATTCCTCACTGTTTCCTTTTTCTACACAATGATGATTCTTGCCAAGTTTGTGATTCAGGAGAAATATGTTCTAAGTACTTGGTTGGCCTCATCCTGAGAATTACACCTACCCATAAGACCATTAGTTGTTTCAAAAGTTGGCTCCTTGATATACTAGAAACCAGAAATCCAGTAATTAGAATAGAAAACTCACAACTGCAAACATAAGATTCAAGGATATAATTCCTTCTAATTGTCACAGATATCTTCTTCTTCTTCTTTTTTTGCCATTAATATAAATGTACATAAACTAAAAAAACTGGAGATTTTTTCCTATCACTTTTGATAGCTTTGTCTATTTTGTGAATTCTGGGGGATGGATACTCAACACATTTAGATAGGACCAACTTGGATGATAAATATTAATTAGTATTGACACTTCATGATAGGAGTCTTTGTAAGGAGATTACCTGATCAGGATTTTTAAAAGGACAGAAAGGAGTCATCGTGTGTAAGGACCTTTTTCCATTATTCAGCATGAAGAAAAACTTTCCTTTATATGCCACTATTGAGCCCAGTAGTAGGAAATGCAATATAAAGGGATGTATAGCTTTCTGATCCTTTTCTTTTTGGAAAGGCTTCCAATGGCTGTGAGTAGACTTGAACTAGGATATCATCAATCGTTGCCCAACATTTTGATCTCTGTACTGCACTGGCTCTTAGAGCAGAGATGTCAAACTCAATTTAGGGCCGCATCAGGATTGTGTTTGACCTCGGGGGCAGGGTGCGCATGGCCAGAGTGCGTGCACCCCGCCAAGCTCTGTTTTCACTGGCAGAGGGTAGCAGGAGGCTGTCACAGCTGAAAATGGAGCCAACCGTGTCAAGTGTGTGTGTGTGGCAGCAACCAGGTGAGGAGTACAAAGACAAGTGTTTCTTGCCTACAGTCAAGCATGGTGATGGGAATATCATGGTCTGTGACTGCATAGTGCTGCTGGCACTGGGGAGCTACAGTTCACTGAGGGAACCATGAATGCCAACATCTACTGTGACATATTGAAGTAGAGCATGATCCCCTCCCTTCGAAGACTGGGCCACAGGGCAATATTCCAACATAACGACCCCAAACACACCTCTAAAATGACCACTGCCTTGCTAAAGAAACTGAGGGTAAAGGTGATGGACTAGTCAAGCATGTCTACAGACCTAAACCCTGTTGAGCATCTGTGGGGCATCCTGAAGCGGAAGGTGGAGGTGCGCAAGGTCTCTAACATCCACCAGCTCTGTGATGTCATCATGGAGGAGTGGAAGAGGACACCAGTGGCAACCTGTGAAGCTCTGGTGAACTCTATGCCCAAGAGGGTTAAGACAGTGCTGGAAAATGATGGTGGCCACACAAAATATTGACACTTTGGGCCCCATTTGGACATTATCACTTAGGGGTGTACTCACTTTTGTTGCCACCAGTTTAGACATTAATGGCTGTGTGTTGCATTATTTTGAGGGGACAGTACATTTACACTGTTATATTAGCTGTACACTCACTACTTTACATTGTAGTCAAGTGTCATTTCTTTAGTGTTGTCACATGAAAAGATATACTTAAATATTTACAAAATGTGAGAGGGTGTACTCCTGTGATATACTGTAATTGATGGTATGACATGTAATGATAGAAGGACTGTCATAATTTCATGACAGAATCCTACCATCTATTATGAGCTTTTAAATAAATATTAGCGTAAGAGCGGAAGCTTCTGAAGCAGTGTGGAAACAGGCTTTTAGACTTTACCATGAGAGTTTATCAGAGGAGAAATTGAAATGTAAAAAGGCATTCTAGTGTTGTGAGTCTGGTAATAACTTGTATATACAGTCCTGCCTGGGTTGAGTTATAAAAGAAAAACAAAATGTTTTTAAAATCTGAAATTAGAACCCAGCAGTACATAATGATATGGCTTATCCATTATAAATTCCACATTTGTAGCACCATAAGAACATGAGTGTCATCTCGAATAACACCAGTGACCCATCAGGATGGCATTCTGTGCCCACATTGCCAAACCAGATGCTTTATGGGCACCCCATGATGTTAACCAGAGAGTGATAACCTTTTCTTGCTATTTGAATACAGCAGTCAATATTTAAGGGAGTGGTAAACAGCTCTTTAGACTACTAGCCCCTGATAGCCCAATCTTCCAGGCCCTTTTTAAAATATTCTAAATTGGTAGCCATCACTGTAATTGCACAATGAAATTATACATTGTTTAAAGATATATATTTGTGTGTGTGCGTGTGTGTGTGTGCACGTGTCTTGTGGGGGGGCTTCTTAAGCTCCATAATATCCTCTTTTAGGTATGTACACAATGTTCCAATAGAGTCACTATGATTTAGCTAAGGGGATTGCAATATTGATGCTTTATTTTAAAATCTCCAAATTGTGCCTCCCCCCGTTACATTCTGAGTTGATATTTTCTTTGACTTATTTACCATGACTCCAGGATACCTTCCCCGATCAGCTGCTCCCAACTGCCAGCAACTTTCAACCCATTCATTAATGTATGAAGTTTGAATTTTTCTGCTAATGTACGGTACATTACTCTGCGTGGAACCGCATTTGACATCTGGCACTCATTCATTCATATAGTTTGGAGAAATATTTTTGGAGCTCTTCACTATATACTTTATTTTCCTGTTGTGATAAATTTTTGCAGTGTTGGCAAATTTGGCTACCTCTGTGCTCAAAACAAAACAAATATAAACATTCTGGCCCAGTGTTCAAGTCTCTCCAGGATACATTGCAGAGCATTAATTGTAGTTTTGCTAGATTAGAGTTCCAGTTCTCATACCAACAACTCCACTAGATTAAATTGTAATTCTACTCACACTTTTATGTTGATCAATATTTACTTTTCTATTTTTAGAATTATTTTGTGATTGCATTCTTCTATCCTAGAATGCAATCTCTATGTGAAATACACTATAAGAGGACTATAACTTAAGAAGTGCTTTTAATCTTAACTGTAGCACTTTTCATTGTTTTTTAAAACATTCTTGGCCTAAAAAATAGATTTGGAAGGAGGTGATACAACAAGAAAAGACAAAAAAAATCCTTTTATTTCTCTTCTTAGAATTACTGCTAGTAGTTTGCTTAACAAGTATCCAGTATTGCTATTTAAGGCACAGACATCAGTGTCTGTGGAATACAAGAAATATTTTTCTTTCACATAAAAAGCTGGGTCTTTTCCATTAAAAATAAAACAAAGTGAAGTTTCTACATAGAAGATTGGCTAAGAATTGTTTTGGTTGGTTTTTTTTTATGTCTATTAAATGTGATAATTTAAAATTTTAAATTACTTTTTTTATATGTGAATAATTAAATGAGGTTAGATTTCTTTGATTTAGCTGACAGCAATTTAAAAAATCCCTCTTCAAACAATTTGTGTGATGGATATACACAAACTGGTATTTGTGCAGTAGGACTTCCTGTACTTTTCTTCATTTGTACTGTATCTCCAAAATTTCTTTGGTGATCTTTGGTAACTGGAAGGGACAAAAACAATCTAGTTTGCCATTCCATTTGTCCTATTGGCAGGCGAACTCAAATTCTTAAATCCTGTAAGAAGTTCTGCTGTGAACAGTCTTCTTAGCACTTCCCTTGGAACGTACAATGTTTAAGTAAGGATGAATGGCTTGTAAGAAAATTGAGCTTGATTAAATCCTGGGCTTCAGATAAACCTATGAAACAGAGTTTCTTCTACATCGAGTTCTCTAAAGAAACTACAAGCAGTAGGCAAGATCATTTCCCCCTCTGATAGCACAAACCAGCACAACCAGGCCAGCATTACAGAAACCTCTGAAGGTGTGAAACTGGGTAGGGATCCTATTTTAGCATATAGTATGTATTTTGTACGCATAAGGTCATTTTTAAATATTTCATTTTACAGGCTAGAGGGAATGTGTGAATCAGTCCTTTCATTTTCATGTGTTCATAAGTCTGCTTCATGCTTATTTGTTTTAGTCATCATTGGAAAAACAAAAACGAATTTGCATTTAAACATGAAAATATTTGTTTTCCACAGACACTGTATTATTCTATGCATTTTATCCAAAACATAAAATGTAGAGACTACAAGATAATGTTCAGATTTCCGTTGGTGAAATTTGAATTGAATCATTTCATTTAAAATGCAAATGTCTACCATGTTTCCCCTAAAATAAGGCCCTGTCTTATATTTTTTGAACCCCGAAATAAACGTTTGGCCTTATTTTCAGGGAGGTCTTATTATTTTGGGGTGTGTTGAGCAAGACGGGGCTCCTCTTGCCATCTTACCTGATTTCCAGCTCTGTCTCCCTAACCCTAACCAGAGGAAATGGTGGGGACCGGCTGCGCATGTGTTTAAATATTTTTGGGGACGGCTTATTTTCAGGGAGGGCTTATTTTTTGAAGGGGTTTATTTTAGCGCATGCACTCAAAAGCCCGATTGGCCTTATTATCAGGGGATGTATTATTTTCAGGAAAACAGGGTAGCATTACTACTATTGCACTACTATTTCAGATTATAAAATATATCACAGATCTCATGCTTGTCTTTGATTTATTGTTTATTCTTATTGATTTTTTTTTCAGTGAACAGAGTATATGCCAAGCCCGGGCATCAGTTATGGTTTATGACGATACCAGTAAGAAATGGGTGCCAATAAAGCCTGGACAACAGGGCTTCAGCCGAATCAACATCTATCACAACACTGCCAGCAACACATTTAGAGTAGTTGGAGTTAAACTTCAAGATCAACAAGTGAGTGTTTTTTCAGCCTTTCAACCATACAAGTTCTAAAATAGAATTCTAAGAACAGTGGTTGTTCTGTGTCTTAGAAAAAGATATATTAGTGTGTGTATGTACATATAAACTTTTTATTTTAAGAGTACATTCTTTCCTCTGTGGTTGAAATACATAATTTATGCTGAGCAAAGGATGCCTTATGCTGAAGTGGGCTGTTGCTCCATTTAACACAGTACTGTCTCAAGTGGTTACAAGAAGTTCTCCAGGGTTTCAGATAATTCCAGCATTACCAAGAGATGCCAGCTTTTATATGTAGGATACTGTATAAATAGCATGTTGTACACTCCAAGCTTTATACTCCCCCCCCCATTTGTCTGAATTATTTATTTATACATACTGTTCTACTTCAAACCCCTTGCCTTACAAGAAAACTCTCATTAGCATAATCTTCTATAGTCATCATATGCTGTGAAAGTCCCTTTGAACTTTATGGCCTTAATGATTATCAAAAGGCAAGCAAGCTGAAGCTCTCCATATCTTCAGAAACAAGATGTTTCTTATCATCTGGATTTGAATGAGCAGCTTCATTCATCAGTAGCCCTTCTTAAGATAAGTTCACAGAACTAACTCTAGTCAATAAAGATGATCTAATACAGGGGTGTCAAACTCAAGGCCCGGGGGCCGGATCCAGCCTACAGGGTGCTTAGACCTGGCCTGTGGACCCGCCCTGGAAACAGTGAAGGACCTGCCCGCTGTGCCTCTGCCAGCGAAAATGGAGCTTACGGCCCTTACAGCTTACAGTTCCATTTTTGCTGGCAAAGGGCTGCAGGAGGCCGTCATGGCCAAAAATGGAGCCTTGATGAGTGACCTCAAGCTGGCCACGCCCACCCTGACCATGCCCCCAGCCACACACACACACACACACACACACCCCAACCACGAGGTCAAACACAACCCTGATGCGGCCCTCAATGAAATTGAGTTTGACACCCCTGATCTAATAGATGCCACATATTAAATTATGTGGAATTAAAAAGTTAAAATCTCAAATTGGCTGGAAGCCTATTGGTTTATCAGTAGATTAACTTCAATAATGTGGAAACTACCAAACTGGCACTTTTTTTTTTTTTTGCAGAAGTAAATTGGACTACTTCAGTTTCAATTTCTGAGTCATTCAAGGAGAGCTCCATTTTAAAGTATTGTAGTAATCTAAACATGAGGTGGGAATGAATCAAAGTTATATGGGCTTTCTGTTTCCAAAAGGACTGTGTTTGGCTCATCAGTCAAATTGGAAGGTCTCCTAGCCAGTCTTTACTTGATGGTCAAGCAGGAACCAGTGCCTCTTTGAATTTTTGCAGGCAGTCTACAAGAATATCATAATTGATGGCATAAAATGCTGCTTAAATGTACACTAGGACCAAGAGGTATACAGTCCAGCTATATATACCTTGACATAGATGATTCCACCAGAGTAACCAATGTTGTTTCTCTTCCATATCAAGGCCTGCATAATGATGATCTATTTCTTTTAGGATTGTCTGTAGAAGAAGCCTTGTCATCTTCTCTAAAAAAAAGAAGATTGGAGATTGGGCAGAAGTTCTGTAATATAGCTGGATAGAAGTATGCCTCCTTTATAGTAGATGGTTTCTCTCTTTCCATCAGAGTGATATCACTTACCTTCCAGAGCCAGCTGAAGGCATTCTACTTAGGAAGCCAGGATTGGCATAAATCCAATCGTGCTGTAGAGGATTGTTTTCACTTTCTTGATCTCTACAAGCTCAAAGGAATCCCAGATAATCTTGTTAGATATTACCCTCGTCACCTTGTAAGATTCTTCCCAATTAGTGTCTATTTTTAATGAATGTGAATCATTTTATCTCAAAGAATCCCATACAATTATTGTGGTGGTCAGCATAGAGGTCAGCTTCTTTACCCAGGGCTATTATGTGATGTGAGTCTGGAGACATAGGAAAAGCGGTGAAGAAAACACATTCCACTCCTTTTATGCTACTAAATACTCCTAAACAATGGGCACTCACTGATTGTCTTCTGCCAATTTTACTATATATCTCTCTCTCTAGCTGCTTCATTTCTTGAAGCTATGCAAAAAGGGAGGCCTTCAGTCTTCAACTTGGGAAAGTCTGTTTGTATTCAGTCATGTTTAATGTCCTTGTTGAATCCCAGAAAATAGTTACTTGAAAGCTGGAAAAATTCCTAGGTGCCCTCGGAATTGGATTTATGTCTTGGATTTATTAGGTGACTGGGGCAGGCCATTTTAACCATCCCACTGCCCTCACAGGGGTCAGGTGAGGTGACAATGTGCATAATTGACTGGACTGTAGCAAGAGGGCTGATGGCAGTGTCCCCTGCTTTCAGGTCACATTACTGCTACACCCTTGCAGAATGTACTTTATTTCCAAACTGTATCTGATTTAGGCATTTGGATCTGAAGAGGAAGTATACCTAGACTGAAAAGAGTAAAATTTATGATATAGTATTATGATACTTAGGAGTCTGAGCTGGAAGGGCAGGGCAAAACAAGGAGTTGTATAGACTCTGGAGCAGGGGTGAAATCCAGCAGATTCTGACAGGTTCTGGAGAACCAGTAGTGGAAATTTTGAGTAGTTTGGAGAACCGGCAAATATCACCTCTGGCTGGCCCCAGAGTGGAGTGGGAATGGAGATTTTGCAATATCCTTCCTCCAGGAGTGGGGAGGGAATGGGGATTTTGCAGTATCCTTCCCCTGGAGTGGGGTGGGAATGGAGATTTTGCAGTATCTTTCCTCTGCCACACCCACCAAGACACACCACGCCCACCAAGCCACGCCCACAGAACTGGTAGTAAAAAAAATTGGATTTCACCAGTGCTCTGGAGGCTCACTATTGGTGATTCCGGCAGAATGGTTGAGATAAACCCTAGCTCAGTTATAAATATTTGCTTTACGTGTGGGGGCCCCAAGCTATAATCCCTTGGATCTGCAGCTAAAAGAATCAGATAACAGGTGTTGAGAAAGATTCCTTCATATTTGGGCTCCCAAGAGAACAGACAATACTGGGCTAAATGAAAAGATAGAACAATCTCATTCAAGACATCTTCTTGATTTCTGCCTTTCTGGAAATATATTTGAGGAGAGGAATCAAAATTTATTTCAAAAAGAAAATAAAGTCTTATATAAAGAGAAAAACAAGGTATATAACATTTGACTATAAAATAATGTTAAGATGATACATGGGTTTATGTGTATTGTTCTTCCTGCTAATTCGAATTAGTAGCTGCTAATTCGAATTAGTAGCTGCTAATTCATTATTATCTTAGTAGGTTGTTGTGCTGCCTTCTAGGCTATTTCTCCTTCTGATGCAGCTAATATTAACCCATTCATAAAACCAGATAATAAAATTATGCACTATTACAGTAGTAAAAAAACAATCGTATGAAAATAATGGCATCAGGTTAAAGCGTATGTTCTTAGTGACTGCTCATTTCTTACATTTCAATTTCAGGTAGTGATTAATTATTCAATTGTGAAAGGATTGAAGTACAATCAGGCAACGCCAACATTCCATCAGTGGCGTGACGCACGGCAGGTTTATGGACTGAACTTTGCTAGTAAAGAAGAGGCAACCACATTTTCAAATGCAATGCTATTTGCCCTAAATATCATGAACTCACAGCAAGATGGAGGTAAGACAAATAATTATGATTATCGGTCCACCATCACCACCTCTGTTAGCAAATTATAGCCTGTTATACAGTAGTACAAATATTAGAGTCAGGATACATGACTCATTCAGAGTGCAATATCTGCCCTTTTTTGAAAGCAAATGAAGGCAAAACCTTGGTATTTTTAAAATATGCATTTTTCTGTTTTAAGGCTTTTGTTAAATTTTAAGAGAATACTACTGCTAGCAATAGCACATGCTGTTTGCTGTCTCTGCCCCATGGGGGTGGGGGGAAGGATATGGATGCTCATAAAACAAATACAATCTAGGCACTTTTCATAGCTGAAATTTTACTGTTTCCATTATTATGAAGAAATGTGATACCTTTCTTTTTCTTGTTTTAATCCAGTGGTGGGATTCAACAGGTTTGGGTCGGTTCAGGCAAACCAGTAGTTAAATTTCTTGCTGGCCCTGCCCCTCCCCGCCCCTTCCAGGAGTCCCCACGCACCCTATTTTTGCTCCCAGGAGGCTGCAGGAAGGCCTACTAGGCCCAAAATGGGCTGGGGGGGGGGTCAGGGCGTCCCCCTCACGGCCCGTTTTTTGCTCTCAGGGAGGTGCAGGAAGCCAAGTGCTGCCTGTCACATCCCCTGGCCACGCCCACCATGGCCACGTCCACCCACCCAGTCATTAGGGCAGAGAACTGGTTGTTAAATTATTTGAATCCCACCACTGTTTTAATCCATCTGTGCGTGATCTATTTGAGACATGAATTTGCTATGTGATGTGTAGCTTTGTCTTGTCAAACCCATTAGGTAGACCAGACTATGAAATTAATTCCACAGGTTGTCTACAACTACTTATATTGAGATTGGCTCTAACAGTAGAATCTTGTGCTGCAGATTGTGCTATAGCTCTTCTTCCTTATAATTTAATAAATCAGGAAGGAGTTTGTCTGAGTCACATCTGTTCTGGAATTAAAAATAATATTTTGGCCCCTTTTACTAGGCTAGAACTTCTGCATATCCCCAAGAAAGTTATCTTCCTCACTCTCTGTAGGTCCTTATCCTAAAATAAATGTGAACATAAGATTTGGTTGACCATGATGTTTACTTCTGCTTTTCATATGCATACAAGATTTCTCTTCCCACGGCATATAGCAGTGATGGCTAACCTTTTTGCCATCGGGTGCCAGGAGAGGGGGGGGAGGGTCACGCGTGCATGTGCCCACGCACACGCAACCCCACCCACCCCCGCTTCTGGCACATGATGGCCTGGTAGGCCCGTTTTTCTTTCTTACCTGGTTCCAGATCCTCTCTATGCCTCTGGGAAGGGTGAAAACAGCCTTTCCCACTCCCTTGGAGGTCCTACCGAGGCTGAAAGGGCCCATTTCCCAACTCCCAGTGGGACAGGAAGTGACATTTTTTGCTGTCCCCAGCCTCTAGAACCTCTCTAGGAGTCTCTAGGAGCCTCTCTAGGAGTCTCTAGGAGCCTCTCTAGGAGTTACTGGAGGCTGGGGACAGGAAAAAACGTCACTTCCTGTCCCGCTGGGAATCGGGAAATGGGCCCTTTCAGCCTCCGTAGGGCCTCCAAGGGAGTGGGAAAGGCTGTTTTCACCCTTCCCAGATGCATAGAAAGGATCTGGAGCTAGGTAAGAAAGAAAAACGGGCCTTCCCCACCTCCCTCCAGGCCCTCCAGAGGCAGGAAGCAGCCCGGTTGCCTACTTCTGGTGGGCCCAGAAGGCCCGAAAATCAGCTGGCCAGTGTACCCATGCACCCCAGAGCTGAGCTGGCGTGCTCACTAATATGGCTCCGAGTGCCACCTGTGGCACGCGTGCCATAGGTTCGCCATCACGGGCATATAGAATAATAGTTAAGTTAGAACAATGCTTAACAATTTTTTTCTATTTTCCCCCAAAATCTAGTTGCACTTGCTTCTAGACACATTTTAAGCAAATGCTTGAAATATGAACAAAAAAATGTAAAAATAACAGTGTGTAGAGCTTTCCAGTTTATTTTGTTATCGCTAAATAAACATGATTGAGTCTTCTCAAAGATGAAGAAATGTCCATTTGTATTTCCTAAACTCAGATTATTATTTAACAGGTCTGTGTTTGAGGGCAGGAATTTTATTGTACATTATTGTGATCGTTTTTGAGAAAGAAGTAAGGATGTCAAATTGATGGGATTAGTTACTTAGACTACTTCTGATGTCCTATTTTTAACATTTACTTTCTTCATAAATCAGACTCAGTACTTTATGTTAAGGTGTTTGTGAGGTTTACATAGATCATCTTGAGTGTTTGGCAGTAAACTGCTTATTACACTCAGACACCCACCTGTATGACTACCATGAGTAAATTAATTTGGCAGCATACAAATGTAATTGATTGATTAATTGATCTGCTCAGTGGTGTAGGATGAAAAAAGGAGAAATTAACACTATATCTGCTCTCACCAGGTTCCATTTGTTTTAGCTGCAGCAGAATATTTTTGAAGCAGTGTATTCTTTGGGAGATCATTGAGTACCTGGGGATAGTGCTGGCCATTTTTCTTAACCATTAGAATTATCTTTATCAGTTTTTGGTTTTTTGTTTAGATTCCCTAAGAAAATACTCTCAGTCTTTAATAAATAAGTGCCTTGAACCATTGAATTGAATAGTCATGTTAATTTAATCAATCCATCCCAGCATTGCTCTGCTGGACAATTCCATTGAATTTCTTATTACTCTATACTAGAAGAAGAAACACAAAGTCCATAGTAAAGCCATTTGGAGGGCATGAAAATCCTGAGCTTTTTTCTTGCTCTTCTGTTCTATCGCGACAGCTGCTAAAATAGAAGCTAAGCACAAGCTTTGTGACATCAAATGTCTCATCAATAAAGATTAGTCCTCTTTATATAAAGATGGCATTGGTATTGCAGCTTTAACATAAGCTTAAGTTTTTTTCTACTGCCCTGACATCAGTGGTGGGTTGCTCCCGGTTCGCACCGGTTCACAAGAACCAGTAGTAAAAATTTGTAGTAGTTCGGAGAACCAGTAATAACATTGGCTGGCCATGCCCCCGAACCAGTCCCCGGCAGGTCGCCGCTCACTTACTCTGCCCACCTCTTCAGAGGCTTTTATTTTCTTTTAAAAGCATTTTTTCTATAACCTCTTCAGCCGATAAAATGCTTTTAAAAGTAAAAAAAAAAAGCCTCTGATGATCGCGCAGCTCAGTTGGGATTGTCAGAGGCTTTTAAAAGCATTTTTTCTACAACCTTGATAGTACAGTGGTCTAAGCACCCTGTTATTAACACAGCTGCCTGCAATTACTGCTGGTTCAATTCTCTCCAAGGCTCAAGGTTGACTCAGCCTTCCATCCTTTCTAAGGTAGGTGAGATGAGGACCCAGTTTGTGGGGGCAATAAGCTGACTTTGTATAAATATACAAAAGTATGAAGGCTATTGCTTAACGCATTGTAAGCTGCCCTGAGTCTCCAGAGAAGGGTGGCATATAAATCAAATTAAAAAAAAAAAAAAACCTCTTCAGCCGAAGAAGTTGTAGGAAATAAAATGCCTTTAAAAGCCTCTGACGATCCCAGCTGAGTTGCCTGATCAACAGAGGCTTTTAAAAGCATTTTTTTCTGCAACCTGTTAAAGTTGTAGAAAAAAATGCTTTTAAAATAATAATAAAAAAAAGTTGGCCACGCCCATCCAGTCACATTACCCCCACCAAGCCACGCCCACAAAATAAGCCATGCCCACTGAACGGTAGTAAAAAATTTGAGAACCCAGTCTGGGACATGCTTTCCTAGACTGTAAATACAGGTAGTCCTCATCTTATAGCAGTTCATTTAGTGACCATTCAAAGTTACACTGGAACTGAAAAGTGACATGACCGTTTTTCACACTTACAACTGTTGCAGCATCCCCATGGTCAAGTGATCAAAATTGAGACACTTGGCAACTGACTCTTACATATGAGGGTTGCAGTGTCCTAGGGTCATGTGATCACCTTTTGCGACCTTCTGACAAGCAAAGTCAACGGGGAAGCCAGACTCATTTAACAGGCATGTGACTAACTTAACAACTGTAGTGATTCACACAACAATTGTGGCAAGAAAGGTTGTAAAAAAAAACCCACTTAGCAACTGTTTCATTTAGCAATAGAAATTTTGGGCTCAATTGTCACAGAAAGTTGAGGATCACCTGTATAAATCCTTTAGATTGGATTTAGATTACTTTTCTCTGTTGCATCATAGTTTTTATGTAATTATGATGTATTGGGAGGCACTTTATCACATGAAGAGTTGCAGTATAATTCCAAGCCTCTGGTTGTAAGCAGGCTTCAAAATTTAAAATAGCAGTATGTGAAAAATACAATACATAATTGCTGTACTAAGGGGTGGTTTACTTGGGGGCAGCCCACAGGAAATTTCTTTTAATATGAACATCATTGCTTCTTCTTTAAAAAAAAAAAAGCTTTAGTGAAGAGATTTTTGTGTCCCTTATTTGAGCAATATGACTTTGCTAATTATTTCAAATTGATCCTACCAAACATTGATTCCAAGCATTTTGTTTTATTTAGAAAACATATAAATGATATATATCAGTGATGGCTAATCTTTTCGGCACTGAGTGCCGAAAGTGCACCCGCACACCCATAATGCATTGCAAGCGTGACCCACCCATGTGCGCCCCACCCCTGAACATGTGCATGTGACCCTCTGCGTGTGCCACACTACCGCGCATGTGCACGTGTCTCCTGCATGCACCCTGCCCTCCGCGCATGCTCACACATCTCCCTCATGCTTCCCCATGCATGCGTGGCAGAGACCCATAAACCACCTGGCTGGTGGGAGGCACGGACGAATGTGTGGCAGAGCTGATCTGGGGCGACGACTCACGTGCCTGCAGAGAGGAGTCTGTGTGCTACCTGTGGCACTCGTGCCATAGTTTCGCCATCATGGATATATATGATCTTCACAGGAAGGTGACAAGTTCTGTTATGAGAGTTTTAATGAATTTGTCTTCCATGGAGGAGCAAGGAGCAAATTGGAAGTAATTTTAAAAGGAAGTGAAAAATGGGGACTGAAAGAAGAAAATAGGCAGATAGTAAAAAAAAATATGATAGGAAAGAGAAGCACAAGCAGCAAGAGGAAAAATAAATAAAATTGGAAAATGAAAATGGACAACAGAAAGCAGTGACAGAAAGCAGTTTTAATTTTTTTTAAAAAAACCCTCCCCTCCCATCATTTAAAGACAGAATCTTGTTTGATCTCAGGTTTCAATGACATTGGCAAATTTTAACCAGCTCTCCTTTTCATTTACAGAAGCAAGTTATATTTTAAACAATTTTATTCCCCCTTATGGTAAAGTACTGTAAGTGCAGACACTTCGACTTGGACTAGAATGCCGGCAAAGATAGGGTTTGATTTTTTTCCCCCTCTGTGGTCCATAACAGATTCATCCCCCTTTTACATTTTTAATTTATACTGCTAAATAAGATTTAAAACAACTTGGTAACTGCATTTCTGTTAAAGAAACCAAGTGCTCATGCCAACATATTTACATGTCTGAAAATGAAAACTTGTATCATAGTCATGTTTACAAAATGTAGCAAGATCTTGTGAAGCAAAAAGTAACATAACTGGGGATTACAGTATTTTATTTCATATTGCCCAAAGAACAAAATGCAATATAAACTCTCTGATATTTTAAAAAACATTGTTTGATCAGGATGCACCAACATAAAATAAAATGTGCTTCATAATTTCTTAAATATTTCAGATCACTGTAACTGGTTAAATCTTTTTTTTTTTTACAAAACAAACCATACATTTCTTTTTCAACATTTGTTGCTTTTGACCAGTTGTATGAGATCATTTTCTGTCATTGTCTTTTTTCCAAAGTTAGTTTTAGAGAAAGTAAACAAATGTCAACTTAGCAAAGGACTGATATGATGGACCATTAGGTCTTTTTCTGCTCTGAGTTTTCTGTTTTTAAAATAATAAATATGGCAATAATCTATATATTATAACTACTCCTAATAATATGAGTATACTGTATTTCCTAGCAGCAAAAGCATTAAGAAACTTGCAATAAAAAGAGGCTATATTGAAAACATTGGTTTTTGGTTTTGAGAATCCAAAGTGATGAACGAATGATTGAAACTTTTCTTTCTTATACAACCTGTGAAAGTGATCTTTTCCATGAACTTAAATAGGATGAAAGAATCTTTATAAAATATTAAACACCCTTACTAAAAATTATCATAAACTAAATAGAGTATTTTTGATGCAATTTATTTCATTTCATTTTCTTTATCTTTTTTTCTTCTCTTATTTCTCTCATACTGTCATTGTGGACAGTATTTAATTAGGTAATGTGAGAAATTGCACTGGAATAAAATGAAAAGAAAATTTTAATAGACTATCTTCTCCTTAAACAATCAAGAATTCCATGAATAAAGTTTTAAAAAGTGCATGAACACTAAGGAAACAATGATGAATGTTCCTCTTTAAGATTATTGTGTATAGTATATTGTGTCAAGCAACAATTCTTGCTTGTAAAGCTTTGTTCATGGCTTAACTGTGGTGTAACTTCAGACAATGGTTTATTTAGTGAGCCATATTTGAACAAACAATATAGGAATGCAGCCTAGATTGCAACTAACTGGAATGGTGTTGGATAATCCATCTTGTTTGTTTAACTACAAAAGGAAGACTAAAGTGTAACCCTAAACATACATACATAAAGATAAGCCCAGTGAATCCAGTGATTTATTTCTAAGTAGGTGTGTATAAGATTGAAATATAAAAGCCTTTATGAAATGAGTAATTCATATAAAAAGTGCAGCCCTCTATTCATCTATACATAAGCATGTCATACTGAATTTAGTAGGTTATTCCGAGCTTTGTGCATATACAATTGCAGTCTAAATGTACCTAAATGTACTTAGAAATTTTTTTAGACTAAACAGTAGCTCTTGTGATAATTTATGGTATGGTGTTTTATAAAAGGATCTCAAATAGCATGAGATGTTCAATATACAAACATAAACCATGCTGGTTTATGCTATAACCTTTCAATTTCGTTTTTCAGATTTTGATATTTTATGATATTCTGCCTGCTGGAAAGGAAAGGGGGAGGAGGAAAGAAGGTAGAATAGGGAGGAAGGAAGTCTTCCCTGACTTATAGAGCACCTCTTGTGTACCTCCCCTCAACCTCCTTGACCCACATTATTCTCCATGTGCCTTTTCAAACCCACACAGCTCCTCTTGCAATCCCACACATCTTCTCTGACCCATGCTTCCCCCATGTGCCTGCTCTGATCTGTGCAACATTTCTTGAAAGCGTCTATGCACCTTTCATGACCCATACTGCCACCATGTCTGTCATTCCTAAACTGCACAGTACCTTTTGCACACTCCCTAGCACCCCCAAGCACCCTTCCCGGTCCATATCATACCCTATGTGTCCTCCCCAACCAGCAGAGCATGTCTCACAACCCCTCATGAACCCCACACATTCTTCTTGATCTGCACTGATCCCCCCACCCATCCACTCTTGCAACTTTCTGATGGTTTCTCCAGTGGCTTTCTCGCTGCAAGCTTCTCATAAACAAAATAAATGGGGAAGCTGGCAGGAAGCTGGGGGTGGAAGGGAGGGAGGGAGGGAGGAAAGAATGGGGGGAGGGAGGAAGGAAGGAAGGAAGGAAGGAAGGAAAGAAGGAAAATTTCTGATACTTCCTGCCAGTTTCCCATTAGGAAAGTCAGTTGCAAAGATGACAAAAAGTCAGAAGTCATACCTGCTCCCACTGCTTTTTTTGTCCACCCATGGACTTTGTGTTTCTCTGTTTAGGTAAGAAAATATCTCTGAAAGGATGAAGCAGTAAATCACTGGTTGTCTAGTAATTATTATTTGATGCAGTCCCTAAACAGAAGTCAAGAAGTTAACATCCATAATTTGCATTTGGTATGTCACATAATGTCCAACAGATTAGCAGCTTGGCAGGTTAGAAAAGTCTATATCTAACTCAGACTGAGAGCAAGGGGGAAGAATATGGCCCTCTTGAAAGACAACCAGATGCCTTCTGGTTAAACATCCTGCAGTGGCTCAACATTCTCCTTCAACCTCCCTGCTTTGATCTGCTCTGTAATCAGAGAAACAAACACTTTCATTTCTCCACCTGCTGTGCTACAATATCTCAACAACTATTATTCTTGCTTCTGCTTCAGGCAAAATGACCCCTATTCCTCTACAAAGGCATACTGTACAGTACTATTTATAGTGAAGACTATGAGATCTGGGCTACAGAAATGGAGATCACTAGGAGATCACTTTCCTGTGCCCAGTTTGATTCTGTATAAACAAACAGTGGTAGAAGTTGCTGGTGCACTGCCTAGAAGCTGTCAGGATCTGGATTGGGAGGAACAGACCCAGATGGAATTCCTCAAAGGCTGGGTGATTTGGGTCTGTGGGCTAAACAGTGCCAAGGTAGTATGATCTTTAGTTCAGAACATATTCTCCTGCTTAGAGGTGGTTTTGTCATTCAGGCATTCTCCTGGACTTACAACACCTTTTCAAGGAGCAGTTGTTGGGTATGACCAAGGGGGCATTTACACAGATACATCTGGCTTCATTTTAATTTCACGTACTTGATTTAGGTGCTGCCTACTCCAAAATGATTCTGAGTGGCTTGAAAATCTTGTGTGTTGTTCCTGGCTCAACCAGCCCTGCTCACAGACTCTCATGCACTAATCATCTCCCTGTTGGAATTAGTAGTCCTCGACATATGACCACAATTGAGCTCAAAACAAGACAGTTGTTGTGCCTCATTTTATGACCTTTTTGCCAGAGTTGTTAAACGAATCCGTGCAGTTGTTAAGTTAATCATGCAGTTGTTAAGAGAATCTGGCTTCCCCCCATTGACTTTACTTGTGGGAAGCCAGCTGGGAAGATTACAAATGATGATCGCATCACCTCAGGACAATGCAACTATTTGCATTGCATACTAGTTGCCAAGCACCTAAATTCTAAATTTGCATGGCCATGGGGATGATGTAAAGGTTGAAAGTGTCAAAAATGGTCATAAGTCATTTTTTTAGCACCATTTTGAACAGTCACTTAATGAATGGTTATAAATTGAGAACTGCCTGTAATATTGTACATGAGGTTGCCCCTGAAAAGCGCTTGGAAGTTACAGCTGGTAACTCTGAGGTGATGTTTTCCATGGATGATCCCATTGCTTTAACTAACATCAACCTAGGTAAAGAAATAAAATATTTTTTTTTCTTCTAATACGATTTACCTTGTATGGAGAAGAAGATTGTCTTACGAATATCTTGTGGTAAGAGTCAGAGCCCAAATATCTCTTTTTAGAAATGTAGCAGGAAAAGAATTACTGTTGTTTATATACATAAAGATTTACCAGCAGTCATTTTGAAAGCACATTTTAAAACACATCTCTTGGGAAAGTTCCTTAAAGTTTTCCTGCTTTCACAGAAATCAGTGTCAGCCAGGAGGAGTGGGAGATATGAGGAGCAAAGATATAAATAGAAAATAGATGCTGAATCAGAAAAATAAAGAAAATCAATATTTCTCTCTTCATTTTAGATCAGGGGTGTTCAATCTTGGCAATTTTAAGACCTGTGGATTTTAACTCTCAAAATTCTTCAGCCAGCATGGCTGGCTGGGGAATTCTAGAAATTGAAATCCACAGGTGCTAAAATAGCCAAGTTTGGACACCTTGGCTTTAGATTTTTTTTAACCCTAATCATTTTTGTTTCTCCTAGAAGAATGTATTATTTTAAACAGTTGTGTTCTCGTTAAAACCCCTTATATTCTCTCTTCTTGCTTGGTGTACTTGGAACTCCTTTACAGCTCTCCTTTCTGATGTTTCTCCTCATCTAACTGTGCTCTCCCAAATGGAGGGCTCCCAGAATGGAGGGCTCAGAACTGATACTGCTCTTTGCTCCTGTCATTTGAGGACAATATAGAGCTGCTGAGACTAATTTTGCTTCCAAACATCCATTTTCAACTCATAGATGTTAGAGGAAGTGTGTTAATTTGCTCTGTAGCATCATGGATGGGCAGACACAGCTAAGCATTTAGGTAATTCACCAAAAGAGATTCCTTCAAATCTATTCTCAAAGGAGCCCTTGATTCATCAACCCTAATTCACAATTTGAAACATCTCTCTTTCTCCTCTTGTTTCTTTTAATCTACTCTATTCTTAGAATGCAAATTTAAATTAGTTTAAATAGTTGTAATTCCTACTGATACAAGAAACTGATAGGAGCGGAATGATTCTTTCTGAATTTAAGAACAGTGCAGTATTCATACTTTGCATACAGAAGATCCAATTCATTTCCCAATTGTAAAAAGATCAGGTAGCAATAACGTGAATTTAATATAGTCTGGATTTATAAATGCATATTTCAAAAATATAGTGGATTTTGAAATGGATATTAGAAATATCTTAGAACTTAGAGACAACAGTCAATTCATATTCAATTCATATTCAATTCCAATTTTATTTTCTCTCCTTTATGAATTATTTGAGGGAGGGAGGGAGGGAAGAAGGGAGAGAGAGAGAGAGAGAGAGAGAGAGAGAGAGAGCTTCTAATATCCTAAAAATCAGAACAGATTATCCCATTAGCTCAAGTAAAGCACATAGTTTGCATGAAGGGAATTCAGATTTCAGAGCTGCCACCCTATTTTTATTCCTATTATTTAAATTCCCAAGTTATTTTTGCTGTGTTAAGTTCAGTCTCCAATTAAAAGAGAGCAGAGTAAAGAAAGACTTCTGCCTTGGGGAATGATGTCAGTGAGAACACACTATATGAAGCAGTGATACCAGCTGGGTTTAAATCGCCACACAATAACCAATCTTTCTTTCCTTCTTAGTTTCTAATTTATTTATTTTTAGATAAAAAACATTTATGAAAGAATAATCTAATTTTTAAATCCCATTTTTTATTATTTTTATAAGTAATTCAAAGCAGTGAACATATATTATACTTCTTCCTTTTGTTATTTTGTTATTTATTATAACCTTGTTATATGGGTTAGACTGAGAGAATGACTGACCCAAAGTCACCCAGCCAGTTTTCATGCCTAAAGCAGGACTAGAACTCACAATCTCCTATGCCAGCACCTTAACCCAGGGGTGTCAAACTCATGGGCCGGATGTGTCACATGCTGGCCATGCCCACCCCCAGTTTAACGAAGGAGAAAAAAGTCATGATAGGTCACGTGACAATGACATGACGATGCGAGTTTGACACCCCTGCCTTAACTATGACATCAATTAGTGTAGTGTGATGTAATGTGACCTTATTCATAACATGAATATACATTAATATAATTAATAGCAGACATCTGTCTTTTATTTGCACTTCAATTGGATGTGTTGACTTTCTAAGACTGTTTCTATGGAATGTTTTTCAGATTTTCCCATCCACCATATTAATTATCTACAGATTAACAGAGTTGGAAGGGACCTTGTAGGTCATCTAGTCCAACCCCCTGCTCAAGCAGACCCTACACCATTTCTGACAAATGGCAGTCCAATCTCTTCTTGAAAGCTTCCAGTGATGAAGCTCCCACAACTTCTGAAGACAAGCTGTTGGTTGATTGTTCTCACTGTCAGAACGTTTCTCCTTATTTCTGCTTGTTCGGTTTCCATCCATTATTCCTTGTCTGGCCTTCAGGTGCTTTGGGGAATAGCTTGATCCAGTGGTGAAACCTAAAATTTGTTACTACAAATCTGTGGGCGTGGCTTGGTGTGTGTGGGGTAATGTGACTAGGTGGGTGTGGCCAATTTTTTTTATTTTTAAAACCATTTTTACATGTATAACCATGTAAAAAAATGCTTTCAAAAGGCTCTGACGATCCCAGCTGAGTTGCCTGATCGGCAGGCAACTCAGCTGGGATCGTCAGAGCTTGGATCGTCAGAGCTTGGATCGTCAGAGGCATTTAAAAGAAAAAAAGCCTCTGATGATCATGTGGCTCAGCTGGGCATGGGAGCCAGGGGCAGGGATTTTTGTTACCGGTTCTCCGAACTGCCCACCGCCATCGCTACCTACTCGCCCGAGCCAGTCTGAACCGGGAGCATTTCACTCCTGGCTTGATCCCTTCCTCTCTGTGGCAGCCCCTCAAATATTAAAACACTGCTATCATGTCTCCCCTGGTTCTTCTCTTCACTAAACTAGCCATGCCCAGTTCCTGCAACCATTCATCATATGTTTTAGCCTCCAGTCCCCTAATCATCTTGGTTGCTCTTCTCTGCACTCTTTCCAGAGTCTCAACATCTTTTTTACAGTGTGATGACCAAAACTGGATGCAGTACTCTAGGTGTGGTCTTACTTACCTAACTAACTAACTAACTAACTAACTGGCCGAGACACAAAATAAGAAAGTATCTCAGTTGTTTGATAAACTCCTAAGTGACTTCTACCCTGTGTCAGAGTCTGTCATACTCCATGGTGCATAGAAGATGTTTAAAGATGGAACTTGGTAAGAAGATCTCTGATTCTCACAGCAGAAAAAGCTAGAGAAGAGACAAATGGCAGAAGCCTTCAAGTATAGTAAATTACATGGCCATAGGTTCAAATAGTGGTGGCAGAGGCCCAGTATATAGTACATACAGTATATAGTTCAGATTCCATGTTAAATGAAAAATGTTTTTTGTATATAGGGCTTCCTAATTTGCATATGTAGGAATATTGTAATTGTATGCCTATTTGTATCTATGTCTTTCTGATTCTCTGTAGTATTGCTACTTAACTTCTTAAGAATCTCAGAGTGAGGAGACTTTAATTTGAAACTTAGTATGAAGCTTGGCAGGTGATATTAGTGCCAATGTCATGGGTATAGGTAAATATAGGAAAATATTATGGATAATATATAGGCATGTTATAAGGCCTGTTTATAGACTTGGATAGAAAAGAGACCAAGTATTTTGCCTTTGACTGCATCTCCACAGAACTGAATAATAAGAGTTTTTAACATTGTTGGCAATATGGTAGGGATCTTGGAGCTTCCAACAGGCACTGACGTATCAACAAAGTTCTGCTATGAACAGTTTGAGAAGTCTGAATTTATGTCATTCTTTGTCCCTTGGATAACGTTCTTATATCTCTTTACTCCATTGTCTTCCTCTCTATCATGGCTTATTAGGATATTCAAAGAGAGTTGGTTATAAAGAACTGAATGTAAGAGAACAAATTAAAACTAAAACTGGATAAGACAGAATTGTCAATTCCAGAGGCTGATTTTTTGAAAATATGCCTGCACTGAATAAGGTTGTGTTTCTCTTCAGATTTGGGGATCTGTCTTTAATGCTGAATAGACAAGTTACAATAGGAAAAGGGAGCATTTTCAGCATTGATTGATAAAAAAAATTGTATTCTTTGCTAGAAGTAAGAATCCTGGCATTGATTGGGCATATTCAAATTATTTTCTTGATGCATTATTGCAGTTCAATGTTCATAGAATTTTTTTTTTATAGAAGGGAGCACAGGAGTGGTAGTGGGGGTGCTTCCAGAGTATACCATATCACAACTGTGTTTCAAATTGTTGTACTACTTGCCATTTCCTTTCTGGTCTCAATTGAAGGTACTAATTGTCCTATATAATACTTTACATCAGTGGTTCTCAACCTGTGGCCTCTGAGGGGGAGCACAATGTCACAGAGGGTTTGCAAAGGCTTGAATAAATGTTGTGATTTAAATCTTAAGCCTTGGGGATCCGTGGCCATGGTCCATGGACACAAAAGGTATTTAAAGGGGAGGGGGGGTCTGTGGTGAAGAAAAGTTTGAGAACCACTGCCTTACATAGTTTGGGCCCAGATTAGATGCAGGACCACCTGCATCCATTCAGTGGCACATGTCTTGCAGATCCTACATAATATCAGCAACTAATTTTGAAACTGAATCCAGATTATGTAATAATTTGGTGTGGAAACTTTCCTCTTTTGTATTACAGTTTAGAAGAGGGCTTAAATATTTTTAATACAGATCTTCTAGAACTTTTCACAATTTTAGAGTTTTTAATTAGGATTTAATAATTCTATTGAATTATGAATATTTGTGGGTTGAGCAAATATTGGGACTTGACAGCATATACAAATTTAAAAATAAAGAGAAAACAAAACAGTCTACCATTGTAGTAATATCATAGTACATGTGAACAAATAAGGATACTAAAATAAGATCCTGGTAAGTCAGGTGATTAAGAATGTTTTTCAGTATTCTGTTGATGAAAAGTTGTCTATTTTAAAATCTTAGGTGTCAGTAAGACAAACTGATCCGTCATGAGTACATTTTTGGCTATCATTTGATAATCATGTTACTTAATTCAGCCAGACTGGAACTTGTGACTTGGTAGTGTAAAGCTTCCTATCCCATTGCTCATAGGTACGGATTTGTTTAGGCTTCTTATTTTTGACATGGGTTTCGTACGATGTACTTATTTATAGAGACAATCCATATATTATATTAGAGTGAAATCATTTAAAAAAAACAACATGGTGGGCATATTCTAGCTTTGTTTAACAAGTCCTGCTCATTCCATAGGAGACAATTAACACAGACACTTAACTCTTATTGTTTATGTGAATGAGATGTCTGAATCAAACCTACTGTGATTGGATAATTGGTTTAGTCAATACATAAACTGGGGACAGCTGAATTTATTCTTAATCATTTATAGCCTGTTTCAGTGGTAAAATGTAAAATTTGTTACTAATTTTACTAATTTGTTACTAATTTGTTACTTTGGTTTTGTGGGCATGGCCAACTTTTTTTTTTTTACTTTTAAAACCATTTTTTCTACAACCTCTTCGGCTGAAGAGGTTGTTTAAAAATACTTTTAAAAGCCTCTGACGATCCCAGCTGACTTGCCTGATCCGCAGAGGCTTTTTTTCCTTTTAAAAACATTTTTTCTATAACCTCTTCGGCCGAAGAGGTTGTAGAAAAAATGCTTTTAAAAGCCTCTGATGATCCCAGCTGAGCCGTGCGATCATCAGAGGCTTTTTTTTAAAACTTTTGAAAGCATATTTCTGGCCAAAGAGGTTGTAGAAAAAATGCTTTTAAAAATAATTATAAAAAGCCTCTGATGATTGCGTGGCTTGGCTGGGCAATGGGGGGGGGGCAGGGATTTTTGCTACCGGTTTTCCGAACCACCCGCCTCCATTGCTACGAGATCGGGTGATCCAGTCTGAACCGGGAGCATTTCACCCCTGGGCTGTTTCCTCCAAAATAAGATAATCATCCCCTGGTAATAAGCCCAAATGGGTTTTTGAGAGCATGGCAATAAGGCCAAGCACTTATTTCAGGGTTTAAAAAATATAAGACAGGGTCTTATTTTCGGGGAAGTACGGTATTAATGTTGCTCCATACAACTTAACAGGAATGTGAAGGAGAGATCTTTTTGTGAGATTAAGCTTTGGAATGTAAAACCAAATGAATGAAGTTATTCCTTAAGGATAAATGTTGGGCCAAATAATCATACTACCAAGTGTATATTTGTATATGTGTCAGGAATGGGGCACCTAGAAGCAAAGGAATCCCCTTATCCAATGTTCAGTCAAGCCTGCGTTAGTAAGGCAGAAATAAAGGGCCTTTTTTTGTCTTCACTTAAAAAATTCCTTAAGAATATCATTCTATTGGGTGCTGCTTTTCAGTTGGGTTGAGGAAACTGGAAGGTTATGAAGACTAAAGACCAATTCTTTCCCTGAAACTCCCAATGGAATTCTTCTTTTCACAGCAGCTGGAATGGATTGTTGAGATCTGGCTTCCTGCCCTCAGACGATAGGATTAAAATTATGGGGATAGGGTCAGGAATATGGGGCATATTCTCAGGGATCATAAGGAGTGCACAGAAAGTCTTTGAACTACCCAACAGCCTGGTTTTGGCAGAATTACTCTTTCCTGCATCACTAAAATATTTTACCAAAAAAGCCCTTGATAAAATGGAATAAGCTAATACTGTAATTTATCCTTCCATCAGTGAAAAGTGAACCCATGCTGAATTCCAAGATAGTGCAATCAATACACTGCCAAAATGGTGGCCACAGAAGGTAATTTACCAGAAGGTAAATGTTTGAGGTTGCTGTCCACCCAGCTTTCTTTCAAATCTCCTAGGTATTCTCTAAGGCTTCAGTGCCTTTTTACTGGATAGGTAAGCATACTTCCAAATAAAGTTACAGCATCCTATTTTCTTTTTTGCCCTGGAATTTTATAATTAAAGCTCCTAACTAGCAGAAAGTATCTTTAAGCAATGTTAGATTGTTGTTATTATTATTATTTATTTATTATTTATTTAATTTGTATACCGCCCTTCTCCAAGGGCTCAGGGTGGTGAATAGCCATGATAAAACACAACATATAAAATTTAAAAGCAGTTTAAAAGACATTAAATAATTTTGGCCATCAATTTAAAACAACTCAGTTAAAACCAATTACAAATTAAAACCGCAAGGATGCGATCAAGTGAGCCCGGCTAGATGAAATAGATGTGTTTTCAGGGCCCGACGAAAAGTCCGGAGGTCTGGTATTGTGCGTAAACATTGTGTCAGAATGTTTTCATTTCTAATTTCCAGTGATTCCTGTTCTTGTATACTTAACTTTATTTAGAAAAGGTGCGTTATGAATGATTCTGTGTAGATTAATTTTCCACTTTCTTGGTGGATTACGTATAAAATTATGACACAGAGTGACAATTTAAATAGTGGAAGCTAATTGAAGATTGACAATGATGTAATTTTTTGAATTTCCATGTAGTCTGTCTCGGCAAAATGCAGTTCTTAAATCACCTAATGATTGTTGGGGACATTGTTTATTTTGCTGCAGATTAATTGTTATTAATCTATTAAAACTCACCATGGAAATAAGTAACTGGGGAAAATAGATCTTCTGTTAGTGCCAAGTTCCAAAAAATGAGCTAATTTGTATCACTAGATTTGTCAGCTGTTCTCAGGTGGATTAATGTTATATTAGTTCCATTCTTTATTAGATTGTTAAAAAAAAAACTAGCACTTATAACCAGGGAAAAGTAACAGATTTGCAAGAAAAATGTATTTAAATCATCTCCGAGCAATTGAATCTGAGTGCTTGTAATAATGCCCTATATAAATGTGTGTGTCAGTGTTGTTATATATTAAAAAAAGAGCTTTTAACGCATGTTGTTTCACCCACTAATTCCACTTCTCAAAACAGGACCTCGGAACTCTACTGTAATTCACGTTGACAAGTGACATGTGATGCCGGTTGATGGGTCTCAAAGACTCATCTCCTGTTTCAGTCCCTCCAAAGTCTGCCTAATCTACGACATATATGGTCGAGGGAGACATGTGTCTGCTTTTTCCTGTCATCACGTCTCTGATTGGAGGATTTTTAGGTCCAAAATATCTCAAGGAGTCTTTAGGGTTATTGGTTGTGTTCCAGGTTTACTCTTCTCTCTCCCTTCCCCTCCTTTCTTTTTTCCCTCACTCGGAACTTTTCTACACAAGGGATTTCTCTTGTTATGCTGGAGACTGATTCTGTGGCTGCTTAGCTGCAAAGTCCTTTTTCCGGATGTGTCATTTGGATACAGTATCCTCTATGCCCAACGCAAAAATCAGTTGGAAGAGTTGTCTTGTCCCTCTTTATGTTGCAACGTGGAAAGTAACCTAATGTTTTAAAAATGCCAGTCCGACGGACTCGGCATGGTCATCTGAAGGGAGTGAGTTGGGCCACTATCAGCTTGAGTGCACACAGTAAGTAACAGTTTCTGTTCATTAAGAGCATAGCCAATTACTCAAGGCCTTCCCAATATTATCTACTGGTGCATTAAATGGGGGGGGGGAGAAATGTCGCATTTTGCAAGTGTGCATCTCTGCAGGAGTGGGGAGTAGCTTCTTTGCAAAACAAGGGCAAGTAAAAGTATCTTGCAGGTTCAGATATCCTGGTCCTCTGCAGAATAAATTTCACATTTTCAGCTTTTTAGATGGTTTAGGTAACCTATATAGAATCATTTTATATGATAATCATAATATTTAGTGAGGAGAGGAACAAAAGAATAGCTAGTAACTATGTTGACTAATAATTGATTATATTTGATTCAGATTCTTCTTGGGCTATTATGTGCATTCTATGGAAGACAGTGGCAAGACAATCTGGTGTGAGGAGAATACAAGTTCAAAGAATAAAAAAGTAAAAGAATAGAAGAGGAAACAAAAATAGAAATGAAATGGAAAATGGAAAACAAAATAATGTTTCAGGCTTGGATGTCTTGTTAGTTTTCAAAATAAAATTCACAGAACCTTTATTATCATAATATTTCTGTGAGTTATTTTTTAGTGTGCAGCCTGAAAAATAAAATGATTTTTAAAAACTTTTTGTTCACTGTTCATATGTTACCCTATTTTTCTGCTACTCTAAACTTGGAAGAATGAAGAGTGGCACACAGGCGTTATTTCCAGAGTTTATTTTTGGCTATTTGAGGTTAATTTGGGTTGTAAATTATCCCCAGTACACCCTGTAAGAATAACATGAAAGCATAACGCCTGAAGCAAGCATGACAGAGCTATTTCCCCATGCCTTTTATAAACTTGTTTTGTGTGCCTTGCTTTAAAGTGAACAGGGTTTTTTTTTCTTCACCTGATAGCATAAGTTAATAACTGTTTTAACAATATGGAGCTTTTCAGAAAAGTTTTGTTTCTTAAAGAGGGTCTGTCTGTTTTAATGATTCTCTATGGTTTTATGGCACATTGGTCTAGACCAGTGGTTCTCAACCTTCCTAATGCCGCGACCCTTTAATACAGTTCCTCATGTTGTGGTGACCCCCAACCATAAAATTGTTCCTAAAACCATTGAAAATATGTGTTTTCCGATGGTCTTAGGCGACCCCTGTGAAAGGGTCATTTGACCCCCAAAGGGGGCCCGACCCACAGGTTGAGAACCACTGGTCTAGACCCATGATGGCGAACCTATGGCACGCGTACCATAGGTGGCACATGGAGCCATATTGGTGGGCAGACAAGCTCAGCTGCAGCCAACTGATTTTTGGGCCTTCTGGACCCACCGGAAGTCAGGAAACATGCTGGAGGGCCTCCGGGGGGGGAGGCCATTTTCACCCTCCTCAGGCTCCTAGAAAGGCTCTGGAGTGTGGGGAAAGCAAAAAACGTGCCTACTGGGCCCATCGTGTCAAAAGCGGGGGGAGCGCGGGGGGGTCATACATGCATGTGGGGCGGGCAGGGAGCATAGAATTATGGGTGTGGGCACGCGCGTCCGTGACCCACCCACCCCCGGGACACCCTCCACTTTTGGCATGCGATGGCAAAAAGGTTAGCCATCAATGGTCTAGACTGTGAGATTTTATTTTTATTTTTATTTTTTGGGGATCATCATTCTCAGGTACTGAAATACAATACCAGCATTGACATTGGAGAATAGAACATATCATGAGTTATTGCAACCTTCTCTTTCCAATTACAAAATACTGAAGAAGTTGGAGATGATGGAATTCACTGACACACTAACAGCACAATGAAAAAGCATATATGTATAGAATGTTTCGTGTGTGTTAGAGGTTAACTCCAGTTTTCAGCCATATTGACTGTCAGTTAGTGGGAGCTGCAGTTCCTACATGGAGGGATGGATGGGGAAGGAGGGAGGGGGGGAGGGAGGGAAGGAAGGAAGGAAGGAAGGAAGGAAGGAAGGAAGGAAGGAAGGAAGGAAGGGGTTAACCTACTTGGGCTAGAAAAGGAAAATAGCAGAATTCAAGATAATTTCACCTGGCTTAAAAAGACCCGCATCATGCCAGTCTTCCATCAATGAGTTTGTGCTTTTTCTCTCTGGGGTTTTTTTTTTTTTTGGTCTTGTTCTATTGGTGACATTAAATGGTCATGAAGGGCAACAACCAATGACTAGAAGGGAAGGAGAATCTTGGCAAAGTGCATGGTAGGCAATTGGAGCAGAAGTGTTTACCCACATTAAAATGAATTATAGCAGGCAGACTGGATAGTACAGCTTGAGGTGACACAAATCAGAAAGTACTTCCAACATATAGCAAGAAAAGTTGGGTGGAAAGGTTTCTTCTTGGTGAATTTGTTATGGATCAAGGATGACACATCTTAAGTGCTGATAAAATTTCATTCAAGGATATGAAAAAAGTTCAGAAAGTGCAAATCATATTAATATGCTTTAATAGAATTATATGAATATGACTACAAGATCTGTCTACTGAATAATTGTTTCAATTTCAGCAACCTATAAGTATATTTCTAAGTCTGATTAAAAATGAATGTGAGATGAATAATTTTTGAGCTTTTTTGTTTTGAGGGGCACCATTTTGCAGAAATTACTCACTATCTTTATTAAGCTGCCTTTACTGAGAGCAAATGCTTAATGCCAACTATATTTGCATGCTTTACCAATACATCTCTAAAATAAGAGCAACACATTGGAATAAACTCAGAACACTAGCCAAATGGTGTTCTTTAGCCTTTACTCAAATCTAGTGATGAATAGCTTATCTGAACAAACACAAGACTCTATTATTAGCCAAACATTTTAATTAACCCACAGAGAAGGTAGAACTGAACTCTTGGCTGGCATTTTCCTAAGTAGTTTGTCTCAACAGTTCACACACCAAATTTAAAGACAGCATGTGTGTCCCATAAGGATACGCTAATGTTTTGATAGAGGCAGCCTTGTAGCAATCTTTTCTTATTGATTTCATTCACTGCAAAAGACTATAGTTGAGAAGACTTGCATGATCAAATGAAATAAAATTGTTAATGTTATCTCAAATAAATAATATTGAACATTATGGTGGGAACATTATACTGATGGATACTGATACTGGATACTGATGGATTATATAAATGGCTGATCAAGCACAGTATTTTCTTCCCGAAAAATGTTTGGTGATTATGTTAGACCCATTCAAACTGAATGCAAATATAAATTTAGAATGACTGTGTCTTATAGGAATCTTGAGAAATATTAAATTAATTTTTAATGATTATAGTATAATGTGTTTAATCACATAATGATTCCAACATGCTGCATGAATTCAACAGGGCTAAATGCATTTTGCTGCTGATTTTCATTTATATTATTTATTTATTTTATTTATTAAATTTATATCCCTCCCTTCTCCCCGAAGGGACTCAGGGCAGTGAACAGCCGAGAATTAAAATGACATACAATATAAAAGTTAAAATAATTAAAAATAAATTAAATTAAACAGCCACCCCAGGTTAAAACCCCTAGCGATACAATTAAAAACTAACCCATAAAACCTATTCAAGCCAGGCCGGCTTGCTGAAATAAAAACATCTTCAGGGCCTTACGGAAAGTGCGGTGATCCGGAATCAGCCAGATTCAGGGAGGTAGCTCGTTCCAGAGGGCGGGTGCTCCCACAGAGAAGGCTCTCCCCCTGGGGGCCGCCAGCCGATATTGCTTGACCGACGGCACCCTGAGGAGGCCCTCTCTGTGAGAGCGTATTGGCCGGTGGGAGGTTATTGGTAGCAGAAGGCGGTCTCGTAAATACCCTGGCCCTAAGCCATGGAGCGCTTTAAAGGTGAGAACCAACACCTTGAAGCGCACCCAGAAGACCACAAAATAATATAAATGCATTTTGCTGCAGTATCCAACAGTAGTCAGCCAGCATTGATGGATTCCAGTTGCCCTCATACCGTTTTTCTGTTGTGACAGTGCCCTGTGAAAACTTTCATCACATTCGTCACTGACTACACCTTGATTTGCGCTAAAGTCCAAGTGTGAATGTAGAAAATGAATCTTCAGTAACATGTTGCACTTCATGGTCTTATATGTTGTAACAAGTTTGTCAACCAGCTGAATGTAGTTTGGTACTCTGTAGTTACCAAGAAATTCTCAACAACATCCTTGAATGCTTTCCAAGCAATGTTCTCTGGTCCCACTACAGATCTTTGAACTGCTTGTCACTAATTATGTATTTTGTCTGTGGACCAATAAAAATGCCTTCCTTAATCTTGGCATCAGTTATTCTTTGAAACATCTGTCTCAAATAACAAAAACCTTCACCTTCCTTGTTCATTGCTTTCATGAAGCCTTTCATCAGTTTGAATTTTATGTGAAGCAGAGGCAAGAATATCTTTTTTCCCCCAGATCAACAAATGGTTCATGTGCCATGTTATTCTGTCATGGAAGCAAATTCTTTTGGAGTGGCCATGTCTTTTTAATGCAACGCAACTCTCTTGAATAGTTGTCCCATTTGCATATGTAATTGTAGTACTTGGTATGTCCAAGCTGCATTCCAAGCAGCAGAACCACTACTTTTAGATCTTCACAGATATTCCGGTTGTACTTGTATTAGATGTGCATCAACAGTTCCATGTTTCGTATGTTTCTTTCATGTGTGCAGCACAGCCAACAGGTATTGAAGGGTATACATTTCCATTATGTAAAAACGGAAGATTTCTATAAATAGGTTAAAATACAAGTTATTTTTAGTAGCCAAAAATCTATAAGATACATCTCAAAGTGTTCAGGAAACTTGTTAGCCAATGTAACTTTCAATATTGTCAATGTTTAAGAATCCGATGTATTCCTTCAATTCCTGAGTTCCTTTTTTGTTTGGTGTATGGACCTCAATATTCTACGGAAACCTTGGTGAAGTCCTTGAAATACTAAAATTATAGCCCTGTCCTCCCTGCCCCTCCCCAAAAGTGATATTGGAGGTTTAGGAACATAATGATTATACCATGATTTTGTGTTACTTTTTTAAAAAACGTATCTTACTCTAAATAATTGCAGAATGAGATACGTTCCATATATTTATGAAATAAAAGCTGTGATAATGTAGTGGTTAGAATGCAGTATTGCAGGCTAACTCTGCCCACAGCCTGGAGTTCAATCCTGACCGGCTCAACTTTGATTTAACCTTCCATCCTTTGATGGTCAGTAAAATGTGGACCCAGATTGTTTAGGGCAATATGCTGACTTTGTAAACTGCTCAGAGCATGCTGCAAATCACTATGGAGTGGTATTTAGGTCTAAATGTTGGTGCTATAAGCAGATGTGACGGCTATTGACGAAAGTTTTTCTCAAATGTTTTTTTTTTATTTTTGCTAAATTTGTAAATTGTTTTAAGGGTCTTATGACTACTTTTAGGACAGCCACCTGGGAAGAATAAAATAAATCAATGAAATTGCCTGTTTGTATTGCTGAACTGAGCACTTCTTCAAGGCAATTTCTCATAGAATTTCCATAGTAGTATTCTGGTAGTTCTCCCCTTATGACCAGTTGCTTAACAACTGCTCAAAGTTATGACAGACCCTACCAAAGTATACTCTCAATCCAGTTCCAAAGTTTGAACAGCCAGAATAGCTACAGAAATAAAATGTGGATCTAAAGTTTTAGAGACATTTTTAAATCAGTCAGCCAACCTAGCTCTGACAAAAAAACTTGCCTTCAAAAATTAATAATTAACAATTTACAGTACAAAATAACAGAGTTAGAGGAAACATTGGTGGTCTTCTAGTTCAAGCAGGAGATCCTATACTATTCCAGAGAAATGGCTGTCTAATCTTTTCTTAAAAACCCTCAGTAATGGAGCACCCACAATTTCTGGAGGCAAGTTGTTCCATTGATTAATTGTCTCACAATTTATTATTATTCAAATTTCAGGAAATTTGTCCTTAGTTCTAGACTGGATTTGTCCTTGATAAATTCCCATCATTATCTCTTGTCCTGCCCTCAAGTGCTTTGGAGAATAGATTTGACCCCCTCTTCTCTATGACAGCCCGTCAAATATTGAAAGATTGC
Source organism: Arizona elegans (assembly GCA_022577455.1). Classification (NCBI taxonomy): domain Eukaryota; kingdom Metazoa; phylum Chordata; class Lepidosauria; order Squamata; family Colubridae; genus Arizona; species Arizona elegans. Next base: position 20,981,662 of record JAKOOJ010000001.1, on the reverse strand, counting down.
TAACATTGTCTCCCCAGACCTTCTCTTAGTTAGATTAGATATACCAGATTTCTGCAACTGTTCATCATATATTTCATTCTCCAGCCTCCAATTATCTTTATTGCTCTTCACTGCACTCTTTCTAGGGTCTCAACACCACTTTTGTTTCGTGTGTCTAAAACTGGATGCAATATTCCAACAGTGGTTTTACCAAGGCAATATAAAACAGTACTAACACTTCATATGACCTTGATACGATCTCTTTGTTAATGCAACCTAGGATTAGATTGGCTATTCTGGCAGCTACAGCACATTGCTGGCTCATATTTAAATTGTCTACTAGGTCTCCTGGATCCCTCTCATAGTTACTGCTGTTGAACCCAATGCCACCTAAACCAAGTACACTTGGCTTTTTACTTGGATTGTATTTGGTTTTTCACTTGGACGGCAGTTTAATAACATGTTAGAAGCTTTCCAATTGCCAGTGAGCTAGTTGCTATTGTACCTGATTAGGCCATATTTCAGGTCATTTGATAACTAGGTGAGACAGTTGTGTGTTGAAGTTCTTTTGAGTATTCCTTAGAGAGTAGCATTTATTTGGGAGCGAGGTCACTTTGCCACATGATTCCCTTTTTTTCCACCAGTCTTTCTCTATTAAGACTCTACATAGGGCTGTATTAAGTTTTGAAAATGTTTCAGAAGAAGAGCTATTGAGCTTTTTTTTTACAAATGTAATATCTCTCTCCTGAATTTTTTGCAAGCTTCTGCACAAGCCTGAAAAAAAGCCACTAATTTTAATAAATCAATATATCACAATATGATTCTTAAAACACTACCACCTATTTCCTCAAGCTTATACAGAAGCTTGAAAAAATCAGATTATTTTAGTAACAGAAAGGTGCTATAGTTCGTGTGAGGTCCAAAGTACTTGTGAATTATTTTCAGAATTTCAGAATTACACATTGCATTTGTATGCAAGAGCAGCCCTAAGATTATCTTAGGCAGCTGTTAGGTCCCATACTAATGATGCAATGAAAGGATTTCAGTCCAGAAGCAATTAAAACAATCAGCATACTGCTTGGGATAGCATGCCTCCTTGTCTTGCATGGACCATGGCAGGTGTTGTTGAATGATAAAGATGAGAGCACATATTTAGGAAGAGAAAGAGAAAGAAATCTAAATTAGTAGCAGCAAATATGAAAGATGCTGGTTTTGAAAGGACACTTGATCTGAACTATTTGTATCTCACAAATATAACACCTCTTTTCTTTGCAACCATCTGCACTGTTCGTTGGACATATTAAATAACTGATACAGCAGTTCCCTGCTCTCATTTCCTCTGGGAGAAGGGAACTGCTGTATCAGTTATTTAATACAAAGTGATTCACAAATTGGATCACTATAACGATCTTAGTTTTTTTGTGTATGCCAAAAATTCGTATGTGTATGTAATAGTTTTGTGCCCTTTGACAGAAAAATTGGGGATAATATTCTTTTAAAGATACATTTCAATCTCCTGCAAACATGCAAACAATATAATGGTATGAGCATAACTAGCAATATGGAGTTCATAAATGACTAATATAAATGGATCCATAATGTAGAATGGCAGCAAATACATCTGAAGTTAGTCCTCTTGACTTTCTGTGTCAGTTTCTAGTCAGGTAAATGTGCCATGCAACAATTTTATCTTCATTGATCATTTTTCTTATTATGAGATAAAATCTGTTAAATGGGAAATCCAGAATGATAATTGGAAACATTAGAAGCTCTTTTTTGGAAGTATGAAAGAGATATTATAGTAAAAGGCATTTATATATCCACAAGCTTGTGCTTGTGCACAGAGAGAGGGGGGAGGGAGGGAGGGGGAGAGAGAGAGAGTCAATCCTGCTGTGCTGCCTCATTTTGGGTGGGGGATAGGTTACAATGCTACAATGACTAAAGACCATTGGGTGTGTATACCAGGAGTATATATTCTCAGCAGGGTTATCCAAGTGAAGGTCATTCCAGCTGCCCAGCCAAAGCAAGCAGAAACCTATATTGAGCATCAGTGATATAGGAAGATGCTAGAGGCAGATTATTACTTTAGTGAAGATAGCATCAATACTTCGTAAGGAAAAAACAATGGTAAACCACTCCTGTATTTTACCAAAAACCACGTAGATAGAAAATGTAAAATTGTTGATAAAATGCCAGATGATGGGCCTTTCAGGTAGGAAGGCTGTCGAAAAAGAAAAAGTGAGGATTTTTTGGAGATCAGAAGATTTTAAAGATACAACTAGATTAAAGCCTTCAGGACATCTAGTTGCTGATGCTGTCATACAGGAAAAGAAAATCCAAAGATGCGAAGTGGGAACATGGAATGTAAGAAGCATTAACATGGGAAATTTGAAATGAAACAACTACAGATAGTTATCATAGGCATAAGCAAATTGAGATGGATTAGGATTGGACACTCAGAATATAACTTTGATTATAACTCGGGACACAAAAAGGAAAGGAAGGGTATTGCTTTTATAGTTAGGAAGGATATAGCAAGAACAGTATTTGACTAAAATATAATCTATGACTGAATAATATTGATTACACTTTGTGGATATCCCTTTAATATGAAGATAATTTTAGTCTATGCTCCAAACAGCAGTATAGAAGAAGAGATAATGAGTGTTATGATCAAATTCAATTTGAAATCAGTAGTACTTACAAGCAAGATGTGCTATTTATAATTGGAGACTGGAATGCTAATGTTGGAAATTCAAAAGAAGAAACTAGTTAGATTATATGACTTTAGGAAAGTGGGTGACCTGTTCTTCAATTTCTGCCAGTCCAGTGATTACTGCTGACACTACTTTCAAACAATCAGAATGACACTTCAGTACATACACAGAGGTACATAAAAATCAAGTTGACTGTATTATTTGCTAAAAGGAAATGAAGGAACTCAAGTATAGCATCAAAGACATGGCCAGGTACTGATTGTGGGATACAAACTTCTCATGTGCAAATTCCAAGTAAAGCTAATGAAGAAAGAAAACAGTTTCACACCAGTTTCTCATAAGGACAATGAGATGTTCTGAGAAAAGCAAATTAATATCCACAGGTACAACAACCAGCCTTAGAATTGGTAATGAAGAAATTCAAAAGTGGTGGATAGCTTCTGCCTTTTAGGATCAACCATCAATAATAAAGCAACGATCAGTCAAGAAATATGCTGCAGACTATGACTTTGTAGAGCAGCCATTAAGGCCTTGGAAAAAGTGTTCAGATGATGTCCATAGCTACAGAGTCAGAATAATGCAAGCCATGGTATTCCCTTTGAATACCTATGGAAGCAAAAGTTGGACATTGAAGAAGCAGGATAGGAACAGTATTAGTGCTTTTGAAATTTGGTGTTGGGGAAGATCCTGAGAATATAGTGAACAGCCAAGATAACAAACAAACAAATGGATCTGAACAGCCATCCGGAGTTCTCACTTGAGGCACAAATGGCCAAGCTCAAATTATCCTCCTTCAGACATATTATGCAACGTCCTAGCTCTCTGTAAAGGATTCTAATACTGGGAAAGGTGGAAGGAAATAGACCTAACACCACCACCACCACCCCAGAATTGGTACCAGGCAGCATATAATTGTAATAGGTAATGAAAATAATGATAATGATGAAGAGGTTGTATGCATTCCATATTATGGAAAAGTGAAATGTGTTGATTCATTTAATACCTGTCCTTCGAAAGCTACAGATAAGACAAAGCAGCTGTTCAGGGACCTCCCTTTTAGAAGTACAGCTTTATCATATTCTGCTTTCCTCAGTAGCCATAGAAGTAAAGTATGAAGAAAGGTCAGTCATCTTGTCCTTCTGGGACTCTTAAATGTTTCCCGTAGTGCCCTTTCAGCCATGTTTATTTTTGTTCTCTAGACAGAATGCTACATTATAAACCTAACATTTAAGCTTTCTGTTACACTCAGAAGGCAGCCTCTGATTAAATAATTAAAGAAAGAGGCCCCCACTCTACTGCTGTAGGAAAGGTATTGATTTCATCCTGTGCAACCTGGCCATTGAGGGATGCTAGGTGTTTTATTTGGTCATGAAAAGGTTGTCCTGAAGTTTTATTATGGTTAACAGAGAATGGATTTGCCACTGCTTCTGCCTCTGTCAGTGTGACTGCATCATCCTGTGCCGAATGTCCTGTAGGTGATAGAAACGTTTTACTTCTCTGTTTTGTATTTTTTAGTGTCTCTCATATTCAGATTGCAGTTGCAAAGGGAAGAGTGGATGGTATTGTTAATCATCCTCTCTAATTTTATATGCTTGGACTTTACAAGCTTTGAAATGAATCTTCCTTGTCGATAGTCCTGGGGAGATGCTTTTAGTGCCATAATGTGCAAAATGATTATTCTGTCTTTTTTTTTTCAATGGATGATAGCTAAAAACAGGTTTTTTTAGATGATGTCTAGTAATATCAGGAAATGGAGCAGGAGAGGACTCCTCAAGTGTAGCGAACACTGACTAAAAGTAAGTTTGTCTAATAAGTAGCCATATTATTTGCTTTGGATCTCTGTAACATTTCTTAGCATATTGTATTCTGCATTTGCTGATGTTGTTAATTAATGATTAAGCTTAATTTTTCTAGGTGAGAAGTTGCCCATTTTTTAAATACATCTTCAGGTATTTTTAGTATATATTATTTAACATTCAGGAAGGAGAAAAACTTAATTTTTGTACATAGATGAATATAAATACACTTCTGCGGTTTTGAGTGGAATTGTTTAATATAAGTACTTAATCCTTCCCATCCTAGGTTCATATTTCTAAGAGTCCCTTCATTCATAGTCACTTCCCCTCTCACTGTAGTATTTCCATTGTAGTATTTACTGCCTGAATGTTAATGAGGAGCCAGCTTCAGAGGCTGAATTTAAAAAGGAACATGCACAGTCCTATGGAAGGGGATGAATTGCTGTCTCTTACTGGCTCTTTATTTTTTTTTAAAAATTGTTGAGATGGAGTTCATTTGTTTGTTGTTGGTTTTCAAAATATAGTTGATTTAAATCAGAGTTGTCAAACTCTTGGCCCACAGGCCAGATGCATCACACGCTGGCCATGCCCATGCCCGGTTTAGCGAAGAGGGGGAAAGTCACAATATGTCACGTGACAACGATGTGACGATGCGAGTTTGACACCCCTGATTTAAATGATCATAGAAATTATTGCATCAGTAGTGAACATTTACAAATTTATTATAGTGAAAAGTAGGACTGATTTCTCATTATAATTACTGGTTTGACACCTTACTTTAATTCATTATGTGTATTTTGTTTGAGATTATTGCATTTTTTTTCTTTTTCAAAACTTTTTCAGTTTTGTACAGTACTCTTCATAGGCATGATGATCTAAAGTAGCAAATGGAAGAATTTCCTTTTTGCATTTTTTTCTCAAATTATAAGATGTGATTATCATTTCTGATTACTGCTTTAGGTAACTCAAAACATAAAAAGACAAGTGGAAATCTGTATGATGCAGGTAGGCCTTGTTTAGCGACCACAATTGAGATCGGTAGTTTGGTTGTGTAGCTGAGTGAAACCGTAACTGTACTTTTCATTTTACTGCAGGTTTCTTTTGCTTTACAGATCTGCCAAAGTCATAAATGCGAGGAATGGTGATAAAGTTACTTCATCAGGTTTATTATAAACTATGTTACACCATATTTTGTAAATGCTTTTAAAAAAAAAAGAGCTTTCCACTAAAATTATTTTCTAAAACTAATTTAGAGAATTTTATTGTTCATTAAATACAGGTAGTCCTCATTTAGTGACTGCAATCCAATCCAGCAGAATGGTAGCTAAGGAACATGGTCGCTAAGCATGCCACATGACTGAGGGAAAAGATGCTGCAAAGACAGATTTAGATAAAATTTTCTCATTTAGATAAAGTTCTCTCACACAGTATCCTGTGCTTGACCCATTTTTCCCACATTTTTGCCCCTGGAAAGACAGAGAGATTGGTTAAACAAGCTATTTCTTGTTGCTTTTCTCCACAGCACAGCATATCCCTAAAAATGCTAACTACAAGTTAACAAGCTCAGCTCTGTGACCTTAATTGGTTGATTAGAATCCTCTGGCTAACTGGCAGCTGCTGTCTGAAACTGACCAGGCCTTAAATCAATTTCACACTGCAGGCTTTTGTTGTTGTAAATGCATTGATCAAGAAATATTTTTCTATTATCGTTTATTACTGTTGGATTTGTGAATAATCACTATCCAAAGAAGTTGCAACATGAGAACTAACTGAATAATTAAGGCTTTCTCTGATCAGATTATTATTGGATAAATTGCTGAGATCTGAGCATTAGATCAAAATATTTGGATTTGTCTCAGCTATGCCTTCCTTACTTGACCCATGTGCTTCAATATTAATTGAGAGAAGTAAGGCTTGGTTTTTTTCCGCTTAGAACAGAATCCTTATATAGCAGTTATTATAGTTATGAAAATTGTATTAATTTTAGAGTTTAGGGGATAGGATTGCATAGTAAGTTCTGCTTCCTGACATTTCATGTGGTCATAGGCATCCACGTATATAGTGCCAACAACTAAAGCATGTACGATTTTACATATGCAACTCTGCGTGTAGGTTTCACACAAAAGGGAATCCTTTACTATTACATGTTTATTTGATTTGAAATATATACAATTAGCATGGTTGCTAGGAGAAAAAATAACTCGTTTTCATTATCTGTGGCAATATAAATCAATGTTTATTGCTCAGTTATTGACCAAATTATTCAAGAAGTTGCTCACCAAATAGTATCAAAATCTTCTGGGAGATTTTGAAAAAAGTGATTTTATATAGGATTCCAATGCACCTTAATTGAGTTAGTTGAGAAATATATACCTGTTGGTGCTTTTGGTTCCCTTGTCAGCTTTCTGGCCACAGTATTCTTGCAGATAAGAGATTTAGGTTGTTGGCACAGGAGGAAACTTCACTCCTATCTCATCAGGAAGTTGTATTTCTATAACATGGAGGGATTTTCATCCTCATAGGTTTGTACTGCCCTTTGTACTGTTGGAAGAAATGTCCATCTGGGTTCAGTTCCAAGTGGGAAGAAAGACACTGGAAACATGGAGATTGCTTGGAAAGATGATTTAATGGTGGACAGGACCACATGGTTTGAGGGAGCCAAGGTGGTGCAGTGGTTAGAGTGCAGTACTGCAGCCACTTCAGCTGACTGCTAGTTCAGCAGATCAGCGGATCAAATCTCACCGGCTCAAGGTTGACTCAGCCTTCCATCCTTCTGAGGTGGGTAAAATGAGGAGCCAGATTGTTGGGGGCAATATGCTATTTAGTGTACTGTCTTTAGTGTAAGCTGCCCAGAATCTCGGAGAGTGGGAGGCATAGAAATATGAATAATAAAAATAAATAATAAAAAATTAATTAAAAAGAGCACATGATTGAGTGAGAGAGAGATTCATACCCTTTCTTGGGCCTAGCTTGGATCTTCCTGTTCCTGTGTAAGAAATGTATTCTGATTGGTTGTCAGTCTCCCATGGGTCTATGCAGGGGTAACTTTGTAGGTTGTCTTGAGTCCCAGGCTTGGTTGAACCTTGCTGGGTGATGCAATCTCCCCAGATGCCATGTGGTGAGTTCTGTTGCTAGATGCGTAGAGGGCTAATCCTAGTATATCCTGAGGGTGAAGATCTATTGTTTTGTAGATAAACTGGCCCAGTCTTTTGTCTTGTAGATAACCAAAATATCTGCTGGGGGCAGAGAGCTGGGGCTGAGTTTCTGTCTTAAGATTTCTATTTCACTTTTAGGGGAAATATTCTTCCTTTTTAATATTTCATAAAATACTTCATTCTTCTAGGAGAGGGGTGGGTGCTAACTTTCTACAGTACTGACATCTGTCTGATACTGATGGCCAAGATCATTCAGATTACCAGGTTGATGTATTTTTCCCTTTCATCTGAATAAAAATATGTCATCTCTTTGTTGAGTGTTCATCTGGAATTAGATGGATGAAGGGGAAATTTGAAATTCATACACAAGGTGAGAGTTGCCCATAGTAAACAAGCCTAATTTTGCTAGGATGGCAGAAATGTCTACCGTAGATGAGGTAGTTATGGACCTAAGGTGAAGTCCACTGTCTTGGAATGTTTTTTGCATATAGGCATCTGCATGGATAATGTCTAGAAGCAAGTTACATATTTTGGGTTGATTCATGAAGGATCTGAATGTTCTGGTGCATGAAATCTCTTGACTTGGTTATTTCAGGATTCCTCTTAAATGTTATAGAAAATTCAAGCCAATTCAACATGCAGCATCCAGATTCTTGCTAGAGTTCTATTATGAATCAGATACATGTCACTTTGTGTAAAAATCTCTTCTTTTTAATATGCCCTTTCTTTTCCAATTAATGATGACTAAATGATGTTTAAATTTAATAAACATTAAGAAGTGGGAGAGAAAAATCCTAACTAAAACAAAGATTGTTTAATAACTAGCTACACTATTTATTTCATTATTCCCTTATTTTATGTGGCCCTTTATCTTTATTATTCATTAATGTTGATTTATTAGTCATGCTACTTTAAAATCTAGCTTTTAAAAACATATTAAGCATACTTCAATATGAGCCGGTTGATCTTTCAGAGTATTTTAAAACTTTTCCATTTACACACAGAATCAACACCACTTCCTTTGTGCAAAATATATCAGGTAGAACCCTAGTGTTGAGTTTCATTTTCAAAGGAAAAAAAATCCTTTTTTTTTTGGGATTTTGGAGCAAAGGAGAACATTGAAGAAAATGTTCCTTCTGTTCTTCCCTTACACACCTTTCTTCATCACTAATTATCAACATCACTAATTTGGAGTAAAAATGAAGAAGCAATTAAGCAGACACAATATATGGTAGAGACTGTTTCATATTTGTGATACCATAGTGAGGGTAGTTTTCTAAAATGTAGCAAATAGAACAATTCAGCCTTGTTTTGTTTGTGGTTTTATTTTATTATTTGGTTAGAAACAGAGCTTCTGGAAAGGCAATCATTCTAGAAGTGACAAGAGTCTCTGCACTCGGTTACTGATCAAAAGATCTCCTGCAGATGAAAGGTGAAGAGAGTTGGAATAAGGAGTTGCTGCTGGAGCTGATATATGTTTGTCTGAGCCTGGGTGCTGTAGTTTCATAGGGAGGATGAAAGAAGACCAAGGAAAGAGGTGGCATGGGACAGCAAAGCAGAGAACTAGCTCAACTGCCAAAGGAGAGAAGACAAGCAGAGGCAGCTGCAAGCAGTCTGGAAGAAAGAAGAAACAGTCTTGCACAAAGAAAAAAAGTAAAGAAGCCAAACCTCACTCCCAGCAGATGAAAAGGAATCTCCAAGAGAGAGTGAAGCAGAACCGGAGCTGCTGTGTGGGGAAAGAGGAATGAAAGTGAAAGTTAAAAGGGGGTCTTAGAAGTAGTTAAAAAGACAGCCATATATTTTGAAGGAGATTGTGTATCAACTTGATTGAGAGGCTGTGTTACAGAGGAGAAAGCTTATTTATAAATAAACCTTTGGGTTAATAAGCATAAGTCTGTAGACCAGCAAATAGGCATAGGTTTAGGGAATATTTAAGTTTACGATATTACATCAGTAACAATTACGGTACTGTAATTGTAGCTGCAACATAATGGTAGCTCCCTGTAAGGATAAAACACATTTCTACTTATTCTGTTTGTCTCTGTACCATCAAAAAATAAATATATGACAGATTACCAGGGAGCTCAAATCTTTTCAAGAACTTTGAGGATCAAAGGATGATATTAAAGTGTATTTCAAGGAAATAGTTTGTCTAATCAGGAAAAGAATAAAACTATTTTGCTTAATTATCTGTTCAGCCTTGGAGAGTTTCATTTACAAGCGGTTCGTCTCTGATTCTACTATCATTCTTTTGCATATGTCTAATTGCCAAACACTATTCAGAACAAATCTGTGAGCATATTTTAAAATTAGTAGATCAGAAACATTAGGCTGGAAAATGATTAAAACAATTCTCTAGTGTAGGAAGTTAGCACCCACCCCTTTCCTAGAAGAATTAAATATTTTAGGAAATATTAAAAAGGCAGAATATTATGTTTCCTTGGATGAGAAATGGAGAAGCATGTTTTAAAGATGAAGCAGCTCCCACCTTCTTGCTCCCCACACCCTTTGTCAATGGGCCAGAGGCAGAAACTCAATTCCCTCCCATCTTTGTCAATGGACCATCATCTGCAACACAATAGGACCCATCTAGGAACAGAAACTCACCACATGGCACCTGGGAAGATTACATCAGCCAGTAAGGATAGCTAAGACCCCCATCCCCTGAGAGCCTTGACAATCAGGATACTCTTTCGGGGCCCCAGGAAGTTCAAAGCCAGAGAGGGCATAAAACCCAGGGACTCGCTGCATCTCGGCCCTTTTCTGTTCAGGAACTCGAACCATGTGATCCTGTCCACCATTAAACCATCTTTCCAAGCAGTCTCCATGTTTCCAGTGTCCTTTTCCCCACTTGGAGCTGAATCCAGAAGGATATTTCTTCTTAACTCTAGACAAGTAGTATCTTGACAAATATTCATTAGCTAAAGGAAAACTCCAAACATAACTTATTTCCGTTGTTGTTGTTCTGAAAGAATGTGCAAAAAATTAACCAAAGGTTACTTAAGCAAAATGTTGGGGTTTTATTGGAAAGCAACTCCCTCAGGGTACTTCAGATATTTCAGTTCTTTCAGGAGTTGTATTGCTTATCAAAATACAGAGAAGATGTCCTACCTTTCTGGACCAGGGCCAGTAAAAATTTAGGATACAGTGTAATAATTAATTAGTCTTTATTATTATTATTGTAACCATTAAACTGAACCAAGCATGTAATCCTGAACAGTTTACTTGGGAAAGCAGTAGATCCCCCCTCTGCTGATATATTCAAGCAGAGGCTAGATAGAGTTTGGAGTTTGCCAGAATGTTTAATTTACATTCTTGCATTACAAGAATGTAAATTAAACATTTATCTAACGTTTTGTGTAGTGGTCTAAATCAGCAGTCACCAACTGGTGGTCTATGAGAAAATTTTGGTGGTCCACAGAAAAATTATTTGCATTTTTTATATTGCACTAAATCAGGGGTCCTCAAACTACGGCCCCTGCCAATGAATGTTTGTGTTGCTGTAGAGTCTCCACCCTCAGGGTCTTTTTGTGCAGGTTGGAGGGGGGCAGAAATTCCAACTTGGGGTCTGCTTCGGCCTCCTGATGTGGGGCTTTGGGCAAAGGCTGGAGGGAAGCACCACTGGTGGTGAAGAGCTGGAGGGCCTTGTTCCAGTGGGACTGCATCATGGCCTGGAACTGGCTGATCATCTCAGCCTGCTGAGCCTCCAGATGCTGGTACCAGGCCTTGCACTCCCACACTCTTCCCTCTGCTTGGAAAGTCTATGCTCGTAGTCCTCAGTGAGGTGCTTCTGCTGAGCCTCCTTCTTGGTCAGATCCAATTTGAACTGAGCTGTTTTGCCAACTCTGTCTCGTGGTGGCTGCTTAGCTCCAACAACTGCTTCCTGTTGGGGCCCTAAGGAGCCCGGGCGGTCAGGGGAGGAATGGGTGGGAGGGGAGGGGCAAGTAGAGGCTGGCAAGGCACCCCTCGATATGAGTGACATGGAGTTGGCCATGCCCACCCAGAAGGTCACAAAAAGTGATCACATGACCCTGGGACATTGCAACCTTCATAAATATGAATCAATTGCCAAATGTCTGAATTTAATCTCATGATCATGGGGATGCTGCAATGGTTGTAAGTATAAAAAATGGTTATAAGTCCCTTTTTTCAATGCTGTTGTAACTGAACAGTCACTAAATGAACTGTTGTAATTTGAGTGGTTCTTCCTGCTGCTCATTTGTTTCCCTTTTTTTTAAAGAAAAGCGATTGAGCTCATAATTGTATCTCTTCATTTTCATATACGAGCACATCATTTCACTTTTTTCAGAATTTTGTTAATGATCTTTTTTAAAAAAAATGAGTTGGACTCTGTTTTGTTTCCACTGCCCTGTGTTTGCCTTTTAAAAAAGAAACTGATGCAGTTTTTCAAATCTGTTTTTAATTTTTTTTGAGTAAATTGTAGTCCCTTTTTGTTTTCCTATCTTCTCTTTCTTTCACAGTTCAACTCTTCTGCAAAAGAAAAAATATTTCTCTCTAAATTTTTATTATTTACGAGACCACCTTCTGCCTCCGATAACCTCCCACCGGCCAACACGCTCCCACAGAGAGGGTCTCCTCAGGGTGCCGTCTGTCAGGCAATGTCGGCTGGCGACCCCCCGGGGAAGAGCCTTCTCTGTGGGGGCATCCGCCCTCTGGAATGAGCTACCCCCAGGGATACGACTAATCCTGGACCTCCGGACCTTCCGCCAGGCCCTGAAGACTTTTTTATTTCAGCAAGCCGGGCTGGGTTAAAATTTTTTAATTGGGTGAATTTTATGGGTAACGGGGTTTTAAATTGGAGAAGCCTAAGATAATTTAATTTTGTCTTAATGTATTTTAATATTTGTATTGTGTGTTTTTAATTCTGGCTGTTCACCGCCCCGAGTCCTTCGGGAGAGGGGGCGGTATAAAAATTTAATAAATAAATAAATAAATAAATAAATAAATAAATAAATAAATAAATACTGAAATAGCAAAACTAAGGCATCTTTTTAGAGAGAAAAAATATGGGAGAGGTTTGAAATGAAATAGAAGCAGTTCTTAATTCTTTGCCGTCAAATTGTTCCTTCTCCCCAGCAAGATTTTACACATAGGGATGTTTGGGAGAAATAGCGTTTAGGAGATGAAAACAAAAATAATATTTGCTTCTGTTTCTCTGGTCTTATTTTTTCCAAAATTCTTTTTCACTTAAAACCACAAACTAGGTTGAGTTGCATACATTGGGGTGTAACATGTAATTAGTTCCCAAAGCAGGGACTGATTTGTCTCAGACTGATCATATGTATATGAAATCTGTTGCTAAAAATAATTCCATTCACTGAATTTGTGCACGAATGTTGTGAGAGCACAAATACAAAATTGAAAATCAGATAACATGACCACGCAAAATTCTGTAGCCAGTAGCTGCAAGAATCAGAAAACCTTCTGGTTAATTAAAATTAAGCAGTGGTGATAGTTTCAGTTAAACAATTGTTAGAAGCAGGATGAATTGTATCTTTTTACAGTGATTTCATTTTTATTTTTATTTTGCTTAGAATCACAAGAAAAAAAAAAACATCCTCTGTTCTTCTAGGACAGGGGTGTCAAACTCACATCATCACAGCATTGTCACATGATGTATCAAGACTTTTTCCCCCTGCGCTAAACTGGGTGTGAGCGTGGTCAGCGCATGACGCATCTGGCCCTCAGGCCATGAGTTTGACAACCCTGTTCTAGGACATTTGAAAATAGCATAGCTTGCCAGAATGATTATGAAGAGTTCTATAATTTTATTAATCTCTTGAATACTGTAGAACTAACAAAATACTTCTATTATCACATGCAAAGTGCTTGTGATGGTAATTATTCTATGAAGGATGATATTAAAGATGCATGTACATTCTAAATTCTTAAAACATTTATGAATTGGGACCAAATCTCATCTCTCTCTTGGCAAGCTCTATCTTTGAAATAGTTTTGTGTTACTTCTTGTCTCATTTCAGCCTTTTTTCTTTATTTGCAGACTTTCTTAGCAGCTATTAATAATTCCTATCTGAATAGTACCATGTTTGGTAATACACTGGAGGAGAGCAGAACTTCTGGCCCTCCAGATACTAGCTTTCCTCTGACCCAGCAAGAAATAGCTCTTCCAGCACTGATCCTCTTATTCAGGTTATTTGGCAGAAGGTTTATAGACATTATTTGAATGGATTAGTTATAGTTGTTCTTTTAGTGGTTTTGATGCCATGTTTCATAACATCCCTAGCATGGGAGTCTCCTATTCCTGCCTCTTTAACTTCATTCCTTTATAGTAGATATGCATGAACTGTCAGAAATTATAATGCAACAAGTTATGGAAGGCCACAAGTTCTTTATTCTTACTATCATCTTCATGATTTAGAGTCTAGCATAGGCTTCTCCAACAAGTTGCCCCTTCCCCCAATATTATTATATTTGAGCAGGTTCAATATACACCTAAGAGATTAAACTAATTTCCACCTATGATTCTGTTCTTAACTTTTTTTTTCATCCTAGTAATTTCACCACTGATGCAAAGCATAGGGGTACTGTAAGGACAGAATGTGGGTAAAGGCACATGCATCTGTCATTGCAAAAAAACAACATGCATTGTGTCCAAACCAGTCCACCATACTTCTTTGTGTGTATGCATGCAAGTATAAAAGTGCCTAATTAAGACACTTAAGACTTTTATATATGACTCGTTTAATGTCCAATTGGTAAAAATGCAGATATGCAGGCAAAGAATGGAAATTTAACTTTTTCATTTTTCATTGTAGGCCTGATATAAGTAGCAATAGCAATAACACTTAGATTTATATACTACTTCACAGTGCTTTACAGCCCTCTCTAAGTGGTTTACAGAGTCAGCATATTGCCCCCAACAATCTGGGTTCCTTGTGTATGTCCATTAAAGCTGATAATTGTTTGCAGGAAAAGGAAATTCTTCCTGAGACCAGTACAGATAGTCTTCAATTTATGACCACAACTGAGCCCAATCCTATAACTGTTGCTAAGGGAGATATTTGTTAAGTGGGTTTGTTCTATTTTGCAAACTTTCTTGCCACAGTTGTTAAACAAATCACCACAGTTAGTAACATGCTTGTTAAAGTGAATCTGGTTTCCCCATTGACTTTGCTTATCAGAAGGTTGCAGAAGATGGTCACAGGATCCCAGGACACTACGACCATCATAAATATGAACCAGTTGCCAAGCATCCAAATTTTGATCATGGGGAAGCTGAAATGATCGTGTGAAAAATGGTCATAAGTCACTTTTGTCAGTGCTGTTGTAACTTTGAATGGTCACTAAACAAATGGTTGTTAGTCAAGGACTACCTAGAGTTCCAGAAGAAGATTTGTTTTGTGTTTGTTTCATTTTGTTTTAGGGCATCTAAGAGCCATGGTGACGCAGTGGTTAGACTGCAGTATTGCAGGCTACTTCTGCTGACTGCCAACTGCCAGTAGTTGGGCAGTTCAATTCTTCGAACTGCCCAACTTCTCAAGGTTGATTTAGCCTTCCATCCTTCCAAGGTTGGTGAAATGAGGACCCAGATTGTTGGGGGCAATATGCTGACCCTATAAACCACTTAGAGAAGGCTGTAAAGCACTGTGAAGTGATATATAAGTCTAAGTGCTATTGCTATCAATCATGTAAATGAATTAAATTCCCTAGTACACCTTCTTCATTATAATGCTAATCATCACACAGAGTGGTTGCTGGTTGAATAATTAAAAACTTTCATGTTAAATGAAAACATTTGCCTGGGAGATGGTGTTTGAAATGTGGCTTAAACAAAATCTATGAAAATTTTGATTCTACTACAATGGCTTCAGGAGTAATATATAGGCTGGAGTGTGGATTCTAGACATGGAAATTTGTAGCATACTCCTCCTGTCAACCATCTCTTCCCAGTTTTCCTCTCCTGTGTCTCCTAATTTATAATTCTATTCTGAATTAGATTTCCTTTAATACGTTTTGTTTCATAATACTGGTGTTTATGGCAGCACTTCTTTTTGATTGCAAGAGATTCTTCATTTATAAGCAATTTAGTCATCATTATAAATCTAACAGCAGTAAATCCCAAAGTCCATTGACACTGAAACCAGCCACTGGATGTTAATCACACTTCTCTGAATAACCAATTTTTCAGATCCTTACTACCATTAACTACATTACATTAATAACCATGTTATTAAGCTGTTTTACTGTCTTCTAGGTCCTACAACCCAGCGCCAAGTTCAAAATGGACCCTCTCCAGATGAAATTGAAATTCAGAGAAGGTAAGGAACCAAAATCTACAGAAATGCCCAGGTTTTCATTTTAAAAATAAACTGAAGCCAAATTGCTGCCTAATATTTAAACTTGCATATCAATTCAGTCATTAGGGAATTTGTTTAGATAATATATTTGCCTTCATTTGTGAAAAATACATAGTTGCACTATTGAAGCCAATGGTAAAATGATAGTTAGAATAACCCATAAAGTCATCTAGTCCCATGCACAGTTTAGCATTAGTTTTGCTAGAGCATTTCTGGCAGATTACTATCCAATTTTTGATGGAATATTTCAAGCCCGTATCTGCTGTTCCCACTGAGAACTTCGCAGCCTGCAGGTGCTGGATAGAACCTTGACTGCATTTCTTGTTAACCTTGGATTTTGATGTACAACTGAATATCATCAAATATCAACCTATGTTGACAGATGACCTCTCCCAGGAGCTGCTGTAGATGATAAATAGGAAGAACAAGAGAGTAAAACTCTGGGACACCCACACCAGAGGGCCATAGGACTTTAGCTCTCCACCAGTATGACTTTCAATTGGAATTGTCCCCTAAGGAAGAAGAAGCAAAACAGTATTCCTTCACCCACAAAGGCAAACTGCAAGAAACCAATGAACTGCAGTGTGGCAAGTAACCTCAGAGCTGCATAGTTCTGGGGCTGCTTACCATCCCATAGGCAAAGGGCAGATTGGCCAAACAGGCAGAAATGGGGGGAGGGAATTGAAGGAGAGGCAATCTCTGACCTTGGAAGAACCGAAGCATGGGGCTTGCAGAGACCAAGTCCAGAATGGCTTGGATTTGGGAGGGGGGTATCTTTGACTAAAATTTAATTAACCATGATAATGGGGAATGCCAGGACTGCTGTCACTAAGCGATGCTGTCATATGACATTGCGCTTTATGATTACATTTCTTAGCAATGGAAATTTTGGTCCCAATTACTGTCATAACTCAAGGTCTACCTGTATCACTTTCTATCCTTAAGTGAAGATGATTTACAGTTAATAGAATTTGAGAAGTTGGCCATAAAACCTCTGAGGGATAAATGAGATTCCATGTAAGATAGCTTAATGTTCTAGCTTGCAACCAAGATGAAATTTTTGGTGTATGGGGAGAATAATGGTTTGCAGTGTTTTTTAAAATTCAAATTGCACTATTTTGCTGAAAGTAATTCTACATAGTTGAGATTTGTCCATCATTTTTACAAGGACTGTTCTTGTATTTTAGAATTCATGCATCTTTAATTATATTTAATATAAAATCCTAACATACAATCTTGGCTGTTTAAGAATCTAATACAAGTACACTAAAAAAATCCATATGTGGAAAACCCTACTACAAAATGTTTAAATGATGATTTTCTGCCATAGTCATCTTGCTCTTAAACTAGAAAGACTGATAGCACTCCATGTATGCATTTATTTATTAGAATTATTGTGCCATGCATCTCACAGAAAGCAACACTGGGCAGTTAACACAATGAGAACGTAAATACAAAAACAAATATAAAAAAACAGAAATAACCAGAATTACAGAATTGGAGGAGACTTTGAAAGTCTTCAAAGACTGTAATTTTATTGCTTGTATCCTTACAATTTATATTGATATTGTTTCCTGATTGCTTATTTGTACCCTATGGCTATCATTAAGTGTTGTACCTTATGATTCTTGATGAACGTATCTTTTCTTTTATGTACACTGAGAGCATATGCACCAAGATAAATTCCTTGTGTGTCCAATCGCACTTGACCAATAAAAAATTATATTCTATTCTATGCTATGCTGTGCTGTGCTGTGCTGTGCTGTGCTGTGCTGTTCTGTTCTGTTCTATTCTATTCTATTCTATTCTATTCTATTCTATTCTATTCTATTCTATTCTTCTAATTCAGCCCCCTGCTCAAGCAGAGACTCTATCATTTCAGACAAACAGCTGTCCAATCTCTTCTTAAAAACCTCTAGTGATGGAAATACCCACAACATCCAAACAACCTAATCAGCCAGATGATAAATTTATACAATTCACAAGATTGCCAATTTTCAACCCCATATCTGAGAGAACAACCAGGTCTTAAGGGCTTTGCAGAAAGCCAGCCAAATTGGAGCTAATACAATGGTAGGAAGAATAGTATTCCAAATAGCAGGTCCTGCTACAGGGAGCCATGCTTTCTGGAAGTCGTCAGGTCAAACTCTTCAATTGATAGGATGCAGAGCATGACCCTGCTACCAGAACCGATGGGCCAGTTAGAGACAAAAGGTGATCCTAATATGTAGCGATTTAAAATAGCTAATATAGAATTAGCTGTCACTAAACATTTGGTATGTATAGTATCAGTGAAGTTAGCATAACCCTGAATCACTGCCTTATTGAAAACAGTTGAACACACACTTAACTTTCTTTTCCAATAAATCAAGTTACCACAAGGAGTTGAGGGTGTGATATTGAAAATTGAAGTGTGTTTTTTTATTTTATGCATCATCAGAGGAACTAAAGGGAGATGACTGTGTCTAGTGCTATGATCCTGCAATACTGATCAAGTATGTCTTGATTATTTGCAGAACTATTTAGCATCAGTGTGTTAAAAGAGCAGTTGTGTTTCTATATTTGCATGTCTAGAGCTCTCAAAGCTTCTCAGCAAATTATTGCTTGCCCTTTTTGGACAATAGCTGAGCACATAGAACTGCCATCCAATCAGTGCTCATTTTCTGTCCTTTCAAGCCAAATTGTATCTGAGCATTCTCCTAATTTCACCAATTTTATGCCATACTAATAATAAATAATAATAATCCCATCGCCTTCTTCATAAATGGAATAAAGATAAATTGCTGCTGTTTCTCATCTCCTACACTTCAGGTTTGGTGGAGGGTTTTTTGGTTTTTTTTTTTCTTTTTGCATTTCTATTTGTGGATGTTTTTCCAGGATTTGGGGAAGGGGAAGGAATTCCAGAAGGTGGGGTGGAGGAAGTGTGAAATATAACCAAGTGTATAAAGAATATTCAACGGTTTCCCACCTGGAATGCTGGCAGACCTCCATTCTTTTCTATCCTCTTAACCATGCCAACACACCACTACAACAGGAGCCAGGCAATTGGCACACAGCAAAAGAATAATTCCATCTAGTGAGAACATGCATATAGTGCAAACATACACACAACTTTCTGAGAAAGTGACTTTTGCCGGGCAGAGATGATACTTTGTCTTCCACTGGCTAAAACAGTCCTTGCAATAAATATAATTATTATTTCATAGACCTGGTGATGATGTTATGGAATTGATATTGAAGGAACAGTCACGGGCTATTACCATGAGCTCTCATAGCCAGGCTATGGCTATAAACGTAGACTCCATAATATATATCTTCAATAAAAGCAGTTTTCCATTCCATACATGTGTAATGCTTCTTGATGAACCATAACCTCATGTATTATTGAATATACACTGAATCACTATTAACGTTGCAATGGGCAAGTATAATTCAGATTTTTGGTTCATCAGGAACAAGCAGGTATGCTGGTATTCTGTAGTGGCGCAATGGTTAGAATGCAGTATTGCAGGCTAATTCTGCTGACTGCCAGGGGTTCAATCCTCACCAGCTCAAGATTGACTCAGCCTTCCATCCTTCCAGGGTTGGTAAAATGAGGACCTAGTTTGTTGGGGGCAATAAACTGATTCTGTAAAACCACTTAGATGGGGCTGTAAAGCACTGTGAAGTGGTGTATAAGTCTAAATGCTGTTGCTATTGCTATTCAGCTAGGGAGGATAATATGTATGTGTGTATGTGGTTTTTTTAATGCCGGTTTTTAATGTCTTGATTGTACATTGTAGACTTTTGGAGGCTTTTTTTTTAAAGGAAAAAAAAGTGTGTTTGTATTTTGTATTTTAACTTTTTAAAAATAAAATAAAAATAGAATTTAAAAAATTCTGGCTTGCCAGGCGAGATACAAATTAAAGATCTGATTTAAAAGAATACTAAACAAATCATGAAAATAAGTGTCTTGCTTTCTTCTTCAGATAACTAATATTTTTTTCAGAAATCTAGCTTCGTTTGAGCTGGATCATTGAATACAAATCAAATGTTCTTTATATAGTCAGGCTATTCTCCAAAGCACCTGAGAGTAGGACAAGAAGCAATGGGTGGAAAGTAATCAAGGAGAGAAGCAACCTAAAACTAAGGAGAAATTTTCTGACAGTTAGTGGAACAACCTGCCTCCAGAAGTTGTGAATGGTCCAACATTGGACATTTTTAAGAAGATGTTAGATAACCATTTGTCTGAAGTGGTGTAGGATTTCCTGCCTAAGCAGGGGGTTGGACTAGAAGACCTCCAAGGTCCCTTCCAACTCTGTTATTCTATTCTATTTTTATTATTCAATGACTACACAGAGATATTTTTTAAAAAATCCCTAATTAGACCCTCCTTGTGTTAAGTGGATTCTCAAATGCATTTGGGGAACTAAAGCTGGATTCTTTTTAAACCCTTTTATTATAGGCAAGCGATGGAGCAGCAGCAGCAGCAACGCCAAGAATCCCTGGAAAGAAGAACCTCTACCACAGGCATGTATCATGCTTTTGGAAGTCAAGCGAGACTACTTTTCCCCCTGATTTTCCCTATTAACTTCTGGCTGTTCCTTGTGCTTTTATTGAAAAAGTTCAGCTTCTTGTCTGTTGCTACAATTATTCTGTGGTTTCAGTTACTAAAGTTCATACATAATGCATACAGGGATGTTTTTCCATTGAAATGCAATGCAGTATTAGTGGGGTTTTTTTATTATTATTCTTTCTCATTTTCTTTAGGGTGTTTTTATTGGTAGGAATTAAATCAATTTTGTTTGAAATTACCCAAAGTGCAAATAGAAAGCTCATAAAGATTACAGTCTCACATTCTAGCATATCTTTATTAGCATAGAAACATAGCACAAATAACAAGAGAGAGTTCACTTTATACTCCAAGATTCTTAATTCTGTATGTCTGAAAATACTCTTAATTTTATATAGTGTCATCGTGATCGTTCTTTTGTCTTTCTCACAAAACAACAGGTTTTGAAAATTAGTTTTTCTATGACTGTACCAGTCTGCTGCTTCCCACATTGTCCATGCTCCCATACAGTAATTATATAATTTGGGAGATCTTGTGGGAAGAATGAAGGTGCATTCACATCTCTATAGAGATACTTCTTCAGCATGGGAACTGACTGAGATTAGTCAGCTAGTCATTATAGTCTTCACTTACTTGGTTTCTACAATAGATTTGTTATTGAAGTATGTGTATAGATGTGACAACTACACAGATACAGTAGCCCAAAAATTGAACAGCATGCCAAAAAACTTTAACTTGGTGCAACATGGTTTGTGGTATGCCTAATCATAATTGTTTGTGAATTACTGCTTCTCTGAACAGAAGGGATCTGTGGTTAAGAGATAATCCACATGGGACATAGAATTCCACCACTGAGATCATATCGGTACTCCAAGTTATTCTTCCCCTTAGAGATATCAGGTGTGTTGGAAATAGGCCCCAGAATTTCCAGCCATTGTGGCCACAGGTAAATAACAGTAGGGAATTTTGGGACCTGAAGCAAAGAAGAGTATGATACGTAAGTTAATGATTGATTTGGCCCAATCAACTTCATCGGGTACTTTAGCAATACTACTGTAAAACAGATGTAGATGTAATTAATATTGGGAGAAGATCATTTGGATCACCCTGTAAATCAAACGAAGAGGGATACAAGTACAATATAAGGAAGGAAGCACAATATAAAGAAGTGGTATGTGAATGCAACAAATAGAAACAAGTTTGGCAAATAAGAGTATATGTTAGACCCTATGTTAGGGTCTTGAAAGTGATCTTTAATCAAATTGGTTGTAAGTTTAAAAGTCTGCTAATCACAAGGCAGTTCAGTGCTGTGTCTTCTGTTGGCTCTAAACTAAACAAATTAGCAGCTTTTCTGGCTTCCTCTGAATAACCATGATACCTGTATCTTCACTAATTTTTTTTAACTATTAAGCATTGGGATCATTTTGATTTATTTTTTGTTTCATTCCCTCTCCCCCTGTCTTCTAACCATGATGCTTTCTGTCATTCCTCAGTGCCAACCCATATTATTCTTTTTCCCTTTTCTGTTCTTTATAGTCTCCACCATTCAGATTAAAGTGTCTTCTTCCCCTTTTCACTGCCAGTCTCCTCCTCCTGACTACAGTAACTACAATGCTTCTACTTCCACTGGTGCGATTGTTCCTCCTCCTCCTCCTTATGCCAAAGCAGTCTCATCAGCATCTGCTCTCCCTGAATCTGCTGGCAAGGCCTCTTTCAGATCTGCTCATAGGGTCCGGGAATCCCCTCTGCGTAGCCATCAATATTCTCCCTCTGAATTCCCACCATCTCCTGGCCCTTCCTTTTCACCGACTTGGCCAGGTTACAGAACTGTTACACGAAGCACCAAGGAAATATCTTTATCTCCACCTCTTGCCTCTGCTTCCCCTCATCAGTCCATAAGATGTTCTTCCCTGTCATATTCTCCTCAAGCTGCTTCTCCTCCTCTGACCTTTACATCCCCTATACAGAAGGGGCTGATCCTGCAGCCCCATATTCCAGTAGTCCTTCCTGTGATCGCTGCCCAGAATGGCAGACTCCAGGGGCCTACAGATGCAGTGGTCCAAGATGCCTCAGCAAATGTACCTCAGTCAGGTCTGAATGGCCGACGTGAAGATTGTTTAGTTACACAAATTCCTCTAAGCTCCTCTAGGACGCAGCCAAAGAGAAAAGATCAATCTTTTTTCTCCTATTCAGAAGCAGTGCCTATTTCACATTTACCTGTTGTGACCAGCCCTCCTGGGTCCTTTATCCAGGCTTTTTCTTGGCCCTCCCAACAGTTGCCTCATTCTCCACACCAGCTCTATCCATCTATGTCACACTTTGTTTCATTACATCCTCATTATGCTGCTTTTTCTGAGATGAATTTGTCCAAGAGGACCCCTTCTTACATGGCTTCATCTACCTTTTCCCACATGAGTAAGTACTTGACTTGAAAATATGTAGATGCATTTCCTTTATTAACATATATGTTTTAAATATATATATATATATATATATATATCTTTATATAGCAAAACACATAAATACCAGAGTCTTCAATGATTATAAAGACCTGTTTTCCATTCAGTCTTTTAGCAGCCCTTTAAGGTGCTTATGATGAATTCATGATATAAACTACCATCCAGACAATGCTGTAAATGATGTAATGTAAAATCATGATTAGTTTAGGGCAATCTTTTCTACACTTGTCAGATTCTAAGTTTAGTAATGGCCATACTATTTGAAACTGATGTATGTGAAATATATCTGGATTGGGAAATTACTGGTTTAGTACCCTAATTCCTATTAAATGATCAAAGCATTTTCAATGAAGGAGCATTGAAGACAGAATCCAGGAAATAATTTTAGTTAAGATGTCATAAAGGTAGATCTGTGATTGGTAGATGAATAATCTGACAAGATTATTGTATTTGTATAATATATATTTGTGTCTGTATCTATAATGTGTTGTATATCAGTGATTGCATGATCTCTGTAGATAAAATAAAATCTGACAACATTGCTAGTGAAGTCATACAAGCAAGCAATCTGGACACTTTAAAGCACAGAAACCAACCTTTTGGTAGCAAAGAGATGCACTTAATTTTTTTTTTTTTGACTAGGACGATAGCCGGTATAATAAAGAGTTGATCGCAAACATGAACAGAATTTTTCCTTCTTTCCCCAGAATGTGTTTCAAAGGTGTAGGAATCTTTCTGTGTTTCATTATTCCAAGCTTATTTTATGGTATACATTATTGTTTGTTTCTAGTTTCAGAATTATAGGAATTATTGCTACAGTTGTTTGGCAAATGCATTGTTGTAATTCAGTGACCCAACTGGGACTAATTCCAGGCTTCCATTAAAGTTTTTTAGGTGCCACATGCAAGCCTTGTGCTGTAAGTTATTCATGCTTGCACTAAAAAAAGATCAGGCACATCACAATTTAAAAAGGAAGAAAACCCCAGACCCAATCCTGCACACATTTGTGATGTGGCCCTGCTCACTTTATAAGCTGCCAGCAAGATGTTATATGCAGCTGCTCCTGGCCACCAGAAGGTTCCACATCCCTGATAAAAAATTGCTGTCTGTGCGGATTCTGCTAGAATAGTTTTGAACTTTCATTAGTCAAGCAGTCCTACTCATATTATAGACAACCATTACTGAAATTGGAATGGACACTTTGTATTGTAGCATTGAAAGACAAATCTAGTATTTGGTTTTCTGAGAACAGAAAGGCAAATGTGAGGAACTGTAGTTTCTTGTAGTTTTAATGTGACAGCTTAATGCAGTACTGTTAACTCCTGTTTATGAGAGTCTTGGATAGGAAATGAAGAATACTTTACAAATTCAAATATAGCCTTGAATTTAGAAATGGTTTCCAAAATGTAGATTAAAATTACATGTTATTTATATGACAATAAAAAGCTAAACTGAAGCAAGAAGAAATCCTAATAAAATGAAAGCACAGGTAGTTCACTTGGGGAAAATATGTTTATGCAGAAGGGAGAATTGTTGGTTGAATGCCAAAATAGGTAACAATTACTCAAAAGAACCATTTATTTAAAAGAAAACTACTGGAAATGCAATAATCAGAATGGATATTTTTTCATACATTAAGGTCATAAAACTCAAGAGCTCTGGAAGATAATTCAATGTGGAATGAAACATGCTTTAAATACTAATTTTTCTTTCTTGCAGGCTGTTTTTTTGTTAAGCATTACTAAGCCTTATATTATTGCAAAATATACTGAGCGTATGATAACATTTTTATGATGCTTACTGGAAATTACTAATTTATTTTTTAGATGAACAGCAGGCTTAACTATGGAAATATGCTGATTAAAGCCCGATACTGATTTCAGTTTAATCTTAAAAATATTTATAAAATATAATTCTGCACATGGATTAATACCACTGTTGAAGATTGGGGATTTTTTAGTATAAGTTTTTAAAATAGTAGATTTTGCCCAATTCGTTATAATAAGGACAGACTTCTGAAATAAGTTTAAAACTCTTAATTTTTTCTTAACTTGATTATTTGTATTGGGTGCTAATTACTGATTATTGGCTTAGTTGTAATAATGGTTTTAAAGGGCTAAATTAATGTAACACCACTTTTATATGAAACACTAAAGTTATGTTACTTTGTAAAAAAGACAATAGTATAACATAGCATCTAATACCTGAAAATACTTATTCAAAATACAAGGAAAGTGTCAAGAGCCAGGGAAATTAGGAGATTCAGACATCTCCTAAATGATTTATTGTCAGTTTAAAATGTCTACACAAATCTGACCAACTAACAGTCCAAGGAAATGAGCAGGAAATAAGAGTGGTGGGATGGACTTAGATGTCTTGTGGGTGCGCAGGGACTCATGACTTATGACATGTTTGACCTCTCCCTAAGGCTCAGCCTGGTCATCTCCTACAGAAAGAATGTTTAATCAGAAGATAATTATAAAGACCAGGTCAAAATCTATTTATTAGCCTAATTATGAGAAATACTTACTCTAGACTAGAGAGAGGAGGACTTGCAATTAGAGTGATTATTCCTCATTGTTTCTATTAACCTGCCTACTATGTTTGTGTTCTAAAATTGTAACTTTAAAAAGAAAAGTATCACATACTTCGTTACCTGGAAACAGGTAACCTGGAAATTTTAATCTGGCAACAGGAAGAGCAAACTATTGCATAAATTGGAAATCATGCAGATTGTATCTAATACAATAGAATAAAATTTTACATATAGATGAGATGACCCCTGTTGGATCAAATCAGAAGTATACTTATCTAATATCTTGCTTCTATGCTGTTTTTAGATGTTCATGGTAAAACACAGAGAAAATGGTTCTGTCTTTAGAAAATATGTTGAATCTAGTTTATTTTGGGGGGGGGGAGGAAATAGGAACATTATACATATCTTTCTTCTCACCATTATTTTGATGTGGATAATTTAGCCAGTATATATTAAATATCTGAAAAACAATTTGCCTGAAAGAACAATATTCGAAACTTTTGAATGAACATTCCCTTATGATTAATCAAATTAATCTTGAATTTCAGTGAGGGTTACTAGCTTATGAAAAAGTCCTTGATTAAGACTGGAAAAGAAGTGTCATGTTTGGTGTTACACCTGAGATATGATTGGACTGCTCAGTTTGTTTTCCTTATCTGTGTAATGAAATACTAGTTTATATAAAGGTCCACTGCAATTATCACTGATGCTGTTCTGCTTTGGCACTGTGACCATTACAGGAGCAACATATTTGAGAGATGGGGTTCTTTTGAACCCCATCTCTCTATTCTATAGAGAGACTTCTCTATTCTATATAACAAATTTGATGGCAGTGGATTTAATCTCATTTTAGAAAAATTAATTCTATATTCACTTAAATATAAACTGCTAAAATATATAGGAAACTGAAAAAAGTAATTTATTGTAATGGTTAGGGGTAATATTGAATTTTGGCCTTTGCTGCTTGTTGTCCCATAATCTTTATTTAAAGCAGTAACATGCCAATATCACACTCCTGGATAACAAATAATTGGGATCAGCAACAATAATTTTTTTGAGTCATCTGTTTAAGCCACCTGTCTGCATAAGAACCATATAAAACTTCTTTGCCTTTGAAAATATGTATTCAACTAAAATTTCATTGTACTTAGCCAAGCATTTCTTTTTGGAGAGATGATGTGGTTTCCAAAAGAATATCAGTAACAGTAAAATAAATAATAATTAGAAACACAATTTGGAAACATTTAAAATAACTCTTAAAAATGTCACCTGAATTGAGTTATGTTATGTTACTGTTGACAGCTGTACTCCAGAATGTAGCTTCATGTAAAATTTGAGATGAGGTTTTTGGATTAAAAGCCTTGAATAAGAATGTTGAAGCAAAGCCATCATTGTAGCTTTTGCTTTCAAAAATAAAGTCTTGTAGAGAAATTACCGAAACAGAACATGACTGAAAATAATGCCCATATATTGTAGCTATAATGCTCAACTTGAGTTATCATATGATGTTGAATCCCCCCCCCCTTTTCCCTCTCATATTCAGTTTAATTACTGCAAGGTACATAGATTTTACTAGACATTATTATGTACACAGATGCATTATTTTTTTATTTACTATGTATTGCTATTTTTTTTATAAAATGCTAAGATACATCCCCTTCCTGGTGAAGGAGAGCCCCCTCAACCAAATGGTATATAACCTCATTTACACTGTTTATTGCACTCTTATGTAAAAGATATAATCTTAAGGCCCTTTCTCCTACATCTGTACGCCTAAAAGGGAACTTGGCATTTGTAATCTTCTGCCCTAACCGTTGTAACCACAAGATGTACCAAGTTGTATGCCCTATGGAACTTACTGGAATGTATTGGGTAAGATGTAAGATATACCCATATATGGAATATGTATCACAAAACTATGAACTTCTGCTTTTGTACTTTTCCAGTGAATCTCCCTTAGAGTTATCTATCTGCATGCACAATGTATTATCCATAAGCGGAACTGAATATGCTATGTCACAGTCAAATCTCAAGAACCTATAAAAGTCTGCCTTAGGGCGTAGTTCGGGGCTCAGTCCTTGGCAGGTGACTGCACTGAGCCTATTGCTAGCAATACTCAATAAACCTGTTTTCTCTGGATCTCCTTGGTCTTGTCTCCTGACTTATTTACAGGTACTGATTGGGATTAGTAAATCCCGCTTCACTGGTGTAGCATTCCTAAGCCTAAAATAAGGCATCCAACTAGATACTAAATATGGTGGAGAGAGATGACAGCTGGTTGTTACAGGCAAGAGGGAAGGCCCAAGTTATTTCCCAACAAGCCTTATGGTTTGTGTCATAGTGATAAAATCACTTGAGAGATTCTGATGATCCTAGAAACTATGTCTCTCATGGCTTTCATTTTTGATTGCTATTATTGGTCCAAGCAACTGTCAGTAAAGAGAGCAAACAAGACAATATATTCCAGTTCCTGAATGACAATTCTTTGTTTCAGGTCCTGCTCTACCATCAGGTCACCCTTCTGTTGCCACTGGAATACCCACATCATCTGGTGGACCACCCCCTCCTCCTCCCCCTCCTCCTCCACCTACGGGAACCGCACCTCCTCCTCCTCCCCCATTGCCAGCAGGTGGTGGAGGATATAGCATTGATGACGGATCAGTGTCAGGACTAGCAGCGGCTCTGGCTGGTGCCAAACTAAGAAGAGTGCAACGGGTAAGGCTCTTGGCTGTGATAGAAGCATTATAAGCTTAAAATTGGGACCTTTAAATTCTAATATATAAAGAAGTAAGAATGGATGTCTTTGATGTTTAGAGTTTTCTGAACAGTTAAATTTTTAATGCTTATGGACTCTACATTGTTGGTTTCTGTCTTAAAAGCCAGAGGATGGATCTGGAGGTTCTAGTCCCAGTGGTGCTTCCAAGAGTGATGCCAATCGAACAAGTAGTGGAGGAGGTGGTCTTATGGAGGAAATGAATAAACTATTGGCAAAAAGGTTAGTGATTGTGATCGTGACAAGCAGCACCTCTTTTTTCTTACCCACAATTTCAAAAAGACTAGAAGGGTGGGAAGGAATTGGTCCACTGCAGACTAAATCACCCAGTGAAACTACACTTGATATAAGATTAACCAATTTTTCAAAGCAAAAGACCATATCTCTAATTACGACCACCAATGTTGTTTTAGGTAGAAGAGGAAGATTTTATTTGAGCTATTTGCTAGTCAATGTGAGTTCTTCATTATATATGTCCAGTGGCATACGACTCAATGTTTAACCACCTGTTCTGACAGCGACATTGCCACCCTCATGCCATGCTGCTAGACATTAAGCAGTTGATTGACACATAGATGTTGAGGCTCAACTCTGCTCTCAACTAACTCGCAAAAGTATTTTTTTTTTTAAAAAAAAATGGCTCTCATAAACCAGTGTGAGCCAGCTCCAGCACACTACTGAACACACCCCTTTACTATTTGTACAGATAATTCCAACTATGTTGGGAGGAATTAACATATCTGAATTTGTAAGTTGTAAATATATTTCTAAGGAATTGATTTATAGCCTTTTTCACTCTGTCCTAAGGAGAAAAGCAGCATCTCAGTCAGATAAGCCAGTGGACAAAAAAGAAGAGGAAAGCCAAAATGTAAGTGGAATACTTCTGACCCTGTGGCACTTGAATCACAGAAGTCATTTGCATGTCTATCAGAACTTGTGAAGAGTACCCTTTATCTGCTCTTATATATAATTTAATATTGAAACATTTGATCTGCCTCATCAAGCACTGAAAAATGTTTTAGACATCTCTGTCAGTCCCACTGTTGTCTTTCATGGGGAAAGAGTATGCCTAGCGAGTATCTCTATGAGCCTAAGCCCTAGGCGCATCACTACTATTGGATGAACAGATGGAAGTCATAGCAAGAAGGTTCTTTGCCGTGTTCTACTGGTGTATCTGTTATTACCTTACCTGGAGAGTGGGGATTTCTCAACAAAAACACCTTCTTCATTATTCATACTGTAGAATGATCAACATAGGGCTTCTGTTGA
This sequence comes from Arizona elegans, assembly GCA_022577455.1. Taxonomy (NCBI): domain Eukaryota; kingdom Metazoa; phylum Chordata; class Lepidosauria; order Squamata; family Colubridae; genus Arizona; species Arizona elegans. The sequence goes on along the minus strand of JAKOOJ010000001.1, from coordinate 20,952,087 downwards.
AGATATTCAGAACCCACAATTCTTATATTATGCAGTCCTCTCCTGCTTTGGAGACAGTGTTAATCACCAAAAACATATAGTAGTACATCTACATTGCAGACTATGCACTGTTCCCTCTGAGTTTCCAGAGCAGTTTTATCACAAAATGCTTACCACTGTCTTCTCCAACTGAATAAACCTGTCCATTATGTTTACTCCAAAGAAAACTTCAGATAATTTGTCATTTTCATGAGAGTGAAGGGGGCCAAGACAAGGGAGCTAGTTTCTCTAGGATATTATGAACTAGTCTGTTCCTAGAAACTAGACTAGCCACATTGCTGATCTCTTGTTAAGTAGTAAAGATGGAGCTAGAAAGCTTTGGTGTTGTGACATCTTTTCATTACTGTTTAATGGACAGTTTAATTGCTTAAATGTTGGCTTATTGTGGACATTTACTTGGAACCTGACACAAGGATGACACCTCAGACTTGACACCTTGCTCTCCTTGACTTCTCAGCAGCCTTCAATAATATCTACCCTGCTATCTTTTTGGACCAGCTATGGGGTCTTGGACTGGGCAGCAGAGTCTTGTGCTGGTTGGGCTCCTTTCTCCAAGGCCTTTCTCCACAATCGGTATTAATTGGAATGAGAGAGCCAGCCCATGACTGCTCTTTTGTGGTGTGCTGCAGGGCTCTGTATTCTCTCCACTCCTTTTTAACACCTACGTGAAGCTGCTGGGTGAGATCATATGTCATCATGGTTTGAGATATAATCATATGCTGATGATACTGAACTTTATATCTCTACCCCTAGTGATCCAAGTGATGCTGTCACTGCCCTCTCACAGGGCGGGATGGGGATAACAGACTTTAGTTGAACCCTGGGAAAGTGGCTTTGGGTGCATGGAGCTTCAAGATCCAGGACTTCAACATCTTTAGTTCTGGATGCAGATGTACTACCCCAGGCAGACCCAGTCTGCAACTTGGGGGTTCTCCTGGACTTACTGCTTCTGCTTAAAGAGCAGGTGGCAACCCCAGCTGGGAGAGTTTTTGCACAACTTTGCCTTATGTGCCAGTTGCAGCCTTTCCTGGCTCACAAGACCCTATGCTCAGTCATTCAAGACCTGGTTACCTTATGTCTGAACTACTGCAATGCACTGTACATGGGGCTACCTTGAAGAGCATTTGGAAGCTACAACTGGTGCAGCACATTCAGTTTTGGGGGGCCCTAGAGCATCCCATATTACTCTGCTGTTCTATGAGCTGTACTGGCTGCCAGTTTGCTTCCAGTTGCAATTCAAGGTGTTAATTATCATCTTTAAAACCCTACATGGCATGGGTCCAGGCTACTTGAGGAACCATCTCACCCCAATGGAATCTGTGCTGACAGAGGAGGCATGCTGTGTAACAGACCCTTCTGATCCCACACTCCTGATTGTGTGTGTGTGTGTGTGTGTCTATGTGTAATTTTATTGCTTTTAATGTAAACCACCAACAATCATCTCACAGCAAGATGAGTGGTGAACAATTTAATATGGAGGGAAGGAAGGAAGGAATACTTTGAGCACCAGTATTAGATTTTTGCCAACTTCAATAAATTATGATTATGGGATAGTAGGCGTAGAAAAGCTGACAATAAAGGGCTTTGTGAATAAATAGCTTTTCCTGATTAAAGAGAGCCTCCTGTGCCACATAATGAGATTCTGTTGCTGTTGTACAGGAATATTATAAATCATATGTACTCCAAACCGCAGTCACAATATTAAGAGAACATTTTGCTTGTTTTTAGGAAGACGCTAGCACTTCTCCTACACCTGTTACACGAGGCCCTGTCCAACAGCAGAATTCCTCAGGTATTAAACTCTTGTATTTGTAATCTTCCTTTGACAATATTTGTATTTGTGATGACATCAAAATTATGCAAAATGGATGTGAAGGAGATTCAGAAATCTTTTAAAAGATCCCTACTCGATAATTGAAAGAGTGTCGGCCTCAGTAATTTGGTGCTTATATTCAGATACCTTGCTAAGCAGTAATGTAGTTGATTTGATTTTTACCTTAAAATATTGTAAGAATCAGTATTTGTGGTTGGCCTGTTGTGGATTATTCAAGCAAGATTAAAATAGGTTTATAACTAGATTTGATTTGCGAGCCTAGCAACAGTAATTTGTGTCTGGTCTAGAAATTAACACATCTTAAGACAAAAACTAAATATCCAACACATACGTCAACATAATATTTTTGAGCACGCCTAAATACCATTGCTTTCCAATTGAATATGCAAAACCACGCAGGATAATATCTTAAGCACCGTGGATTACTTTCTTGCAGTGATATTGACTATGAAATTTGTTGCTGAGAAATGGTCAGAATATTATTCTTCATTTGAAGGTCTGCTTGATTTTTTAAAAGATATATTGAATGAAACCAGTCACAGTGAATGAAGGTTTTAAATTTTCCAAACAGTTGGATTCAAGATGTGTTTCTCTACAGAACCTGCATACATGAGCAGGAATAAGGACAATCTGCTTTCTTACAACCAACAGTGACAATGTGGGAATTGCTATCCATGGTTGTGTCCCATATCATTCTAGATATGTGGAGAAGGAACCAGCCAAATAAAAGAATAGGACCATGAAAAAACAAAACAATATCAGAGGCCAGGTAAAAGAGAAATACCATTCTCATGGCTCTTTCCATCTGATGCTATCTTTCCCACAGAATTGCTGGACTCATGAGTTATAGAGAATCTACTGTACATAGGTTTGGATATTAACAAAGGATGGTGAAATAAAGGAGTATAACACGAATGATAAGCTATATTATTTTTTATTTATACTTCAGTTAGCAATGTTACTCTGTTGCTAAAAGTTCAAGAATTCATTTCCTCAATATTAGATGAAAGGATCCTTCCTTAGTGTTCTAGGTTTTTAATGAGAATTCCTGATTTAGCAGATTTATAACTGTTGTTGACCTGGATCTGTTTGTTTGGGTGTATTCCACCAAGTACATCTGCTGCTATTAGAAACACATTAGGCAGTTTAGTATGTTTCTTATAAAAAATATGTCTCCCCTCCCCATACCTCTGCCTAAACTCTTCTTCCACAGTCTTAAGTCCTACAGCCTTCTCTTTGTTTGTCTGTTCTTTGCCTAGATGCTGGCAAGAAACTTTGGGAGAGAAGCAACTCCATGGAAAAACCGGTCACTTCGTTACTCTCTAGGTTAGTTGCAGAACATCATGTATGGATTACCTGCATGTATTGGACCTGTGCATGATGCTTCTGGATGTGATCATGTTGTATCCTCTCATTCCATTGCATAGAAACCCATCAGTGGGGAGAAGTCCTGAATCTAAAGGTCCTGTTCAGTTTCAGCCATCTTTTAGGTACTGAAAAACTGTCCTGACTTCTCTGTAGTGTTTTGGCTTATCCTTTGCAGAAACATGTAACTTTTCATGCAACAACTAACCAGCTATATGTCTGGGTGTGACTTGCCATCTTTGTTTGTTTGTTTGCTTTCTGCTGCTTAATAAATTACATGTCAATGATGCTTACGTTAGGATTACATAATTGAAATCAGGTAATTGAAATCTATCATGGATTGTTTTTACGTGGAAATACCATGAATCACGAGACTGAATTCAGCAGATCTCAGTGAGCAAAAACCACTGTTCTTTGTTGGAAAAATAATGTGTAGTTTGGGGGAAAAAATGCATTGCTGTTAGTATACTTTGTGACTGTTTTGTTAAAAAAAAACATTGTCTTAAAATTAAATAAAATATGTTACATAAAGCAATCTAACAGGAGGACAAACGTAGCTATGAGATGTAGAAACTACATAAAGAAAATACATTGTGGAAAGATACAGCATAACTACAGCTCATTCCACCACAGATATATGGGGATGTTACTTTAACATTAGAGAATGTCAATATACTAAACATTACTTGATGTTGAATTATGCTTTTAAGTTTTTTTCAATATTTTATGCAGTGGCTATGGAAGGCCAAATTAAAATCAGAATACCAATGATGATTGCTTTGTTTTAACTGCTTTCATCCCCATGCACCCCTTCCAAAATGCAGCACTCACAGTGAAAATTATACCCTGAAGCATCAGGTTTGCACTAGATGAGAGGCATTTAGTTGTCAACAGCTGTTTCTCTCACCTGTCTAATAACAATATAATAAAGGAGACTATTTCCACATCATGTATTTCCATGCCTGAGCACACACTCACCTCAGCGACTCTTCTGTAAAAACTTTAAACACGAGTTGAGAAGTATCAAACTACATGCTTCATATTACAGTAATATATTCAATAAAAATATATAATGAAATTTAGTTATGTTCCTTCCCAAAACTAAATTATATATTCATGTACCTCTTAGATTTCAGCCAAATCTGATTATAATTTTAGCATTATAACCATTTGGTTAGTCCAGATGTCGAGTCTGAAATATTTTGCTGGATGTTCTTAGTTCAGCCTCCAGGGTTTGCAAAAAAATATGCGGATACATACACGTATGCTAGAAAAAATATTATAAATTGTACAAAATTGTTTTTAGTGCAAATAAACTGCAATGGGTGTTAATAAATATTTTATTTCTGATCTATTGCATAGCCTTTGAATATTGACCAAAAAGATGGGACAGAATTATTTGGGTTTGAAAGACTATAAAAGATGGATATTTGCATATAACCTTTTATATACTGTCCAAATCCCATCCACCCTTAAATGCCAATAGTCCATTGATAGTGACATTTCACTTGTAATTTTCCTGTAATTACCATGTAATCATCATTCAGCTTCCCATATTACATCAAACAAAAAGAGGTCATATAAACTTCTTCTGGTTCCTGATTTATTGCTTGGGTTGACCACATGATGTCCCCATGGCTCAGGCTTTGAAATGAGTTGTGACCAAAATGGCTTGAGTAAAAAGGAGACATTGTACAGAGATGATAGATTTTTCAGCATATAAATTTACATATATATTGGTGGTAGTGATACTGTGGCTGTCACATCATGGTGATGTTGAAGATGATTAATAGGAAAAATAAGGATAGATTTGCAGAATGAACAGAAATTTTTGAAAGGTTACCCAGCTGTTATCCTGCCAATGAAGCCATTGCAAACACTATTTAGTAAATAATTAACTGCAATAACAGTTTATGAAGTAAAATAGCCATGGAAACTATTTGAATTAGCATTACAGGTAAAAAAAAAATCTTCCGGTACACAAATATAATTTGGTTTGCTTTCTCCCTTCCCAAGACATTTTCAAAGCTAAAATGATATTTCAGTGATTTATACTGGGTAGGGTTTGAAGCTGCTTGTTTAGCAAAATTACCTAACCATTAAGTGATACAGAAAATAGAATGTCAAACAATGAACTTTTGTTCAGCTGCATGGTGAACTTCCACCTGCTTTTATATACCATTTTATAAGGAATTATTAACATCTCAATACTGTGGAACACAGCATGGAATTGTCTCTTATTTTCTTTTGTTCTGCCTGAAGGATGAAGCCAGCGAGCAGCAGTAATGATGTGGCAATGGACACTTTAGATTTTGATCGTATGAAACAAGTGAGTTGGAATGAATACCTTGATGAATATTGATTGAAGAAATGTTTATTAATGGTGTTCAAACCAGGAAAAATGACAATTTTGTTCAGTATTTCTGCTTGCTTAACTGAAAATTCAAGAATGGAGCCTGGAGCTGTTCTACCAACACTAAACTATGTTTCTTCAGAGGGCCATTGGTTTATATAATTCGTACAGAATTGGCTACGAAATGTCTGTCTCACAAAGAAATGAATCATTTTCATGATCTCCGAAGGCAATAAAATGAGAAAAGTTGTGGATGTAAGAATTATTTTCTGATTCTCTCAACCTCGTTAATAAACAAACCATTCCTTATTTTTCATTCCTTATTTTTTTTCATTTTATTTGATTTATGTACCGCCCTACTCCTGAAGGACTCAGGGCGGTGAACAGGCACAAGATAAAACACATAGAATACAAAAATTTAAGAGCAGAAGTAAAATCGAACTAAATCAATTTAGCCCAAGACAAATTTAAAACCCCAGGTTAAGAACAAATTAAAATTTACATTAAAATTTACATTAAAAAGAGAATGGGAGAGGTTAGGCCAGACCAGCCTGGTGAAATAAAAAGGTCTTGAGAGCACGGTGGAAGGTGCGTAGATCTGGGATCCTCCGTATCTCCAGGGGGAGCTCGTTCCAGATAGTAGGTGCCCCCACAGAGAAGGGTCTCCACCTGGGGGCCGCCAGCCAACATTGTTTGGCCGACAGCACCCGGAGGAGCCCCTCTCTGTGAGAGCGTACTGGCCGGTGGAAGTCAGCGATGGCGTCAACTGACTATATCGGGACGTCGGAAACCACAGCCACTCAATCTTAGTGCTAAGATTCCTGAAATAACCTACCTGGTTTATATTTAAGTCAGATCCTTGGTATATCTAACTCAGTACTGATACCAGTTCTCCAGATTTCAGGCAAAGAGAGAGCAGGAACTGAATCTGAATTTTTTTGCATGCAAAGTATTTGCTAAGATCTGTGTCCCTCTGACCCTGCATTAAATTTACAAAAAGAGAAAGCAGTAACAGGTGCCAGCATGAAATTCAAGATTGTCTTCTATTTTCTGGGTAATGAAGGGGATTTCCCACCCCCAACAATAAAATATATGCTCTCTTTATAAGCCAGGTTTGTCTCAGCTGGCCCTTACTTTCTAATCCAAGAAGTATTAATCTGTTTGTGTGTCGGAAGTATTCATCTGTTTGTAGCGTCAGCTTTTGACATATGCATATGGTTATTCATCATGTGGGCAATTCCATGCCACAATAATTCCATAGGAACTCACTTTTCAGTTTGTTATTATGAAATTCAAGTAAGCCTAAGGGTTGCTTAACTTCAGTAGATCATTTTTCTGAATAGTGCATTTTAACTCTATTTGTGTAGTTCAAAAGTAGAAATTCAAATTACATTTACAGGAATATTTGGGAGAAATTTATTTTTACCATTTTAAGGGGCTTGGGCCTTTACAGTGTTGAAGAGCATTTTTCAACTGCCTTCTGTTTTTCTTTCTGTAGGAAATATTGGAGGAAGTTGTAAAAGAATTACACAAAGTAAAAGAAGAGATAATTGATGGTAAGAAGCTAAGAAAGTGTTCATTTCTTTCATTGGCCTGGGCTAAGGGATCAAAATGGAGTCCGTTTCCTGTCTTATAAAAATGGTGTTCATCAACAAGGACAAGCACAACTGTTTAATCCATCACACCTTTTCTCAATAAACTGCATTCCAGAGGTTAGGGCAGTTGTGTCTCTCATCCCCAATGAGCAGATTAAGAAGCTTTAACTTTGGTGTTCCTGGGGAAGAAAGCTATGGCAAATCTAGACAGCATATTAAAAAGCAGAGACATCACCCTGCCAACAAAAGTGCATATAGTCAAGGCCATGGTTTTCCCAGTTGCAATATATAGCTGTGAAATCTGGACCATAAGAAAGGCTCAGCGCCAAAGAATTGAGACCTTTGAACTATGGTGCTGGAGAAGACTCCTGTGAGTCCCTTGGACTGCAAGGTGAACAAACCAGTCAGTCCTAGAGGAGATCAACCCTGACTGCTCTTTAGAAGGCCAGATTCTGAAGATGAAACTCAAATACTTTGGCCACCTAATAAGAAGAAAGGACTCACTGGAGAAGAATCTAATGCTGGGAACGATTGATGGCAAAAGAAGAAAGGGACAACAGAGAATGAGGTGGCTGGATGGAGTCACTGAAGTAAGCTTAAATTGATTCTGGGAGATAGTAGAGGACAGGAAGGCTTGGAGGAACATTGTCCATGGAGTCGCGATGGGTCGGACACAACTTCGCAACTAACAACAACTTTCGTGTATGTGAGAGATGCAAGAGATTGTCCACCCTGTCAGGATTATATCCATTTAACTGCTATTAGGCTCAGATTCCCAGAGAGGTCAGGTAGAAAACACTTGAAGCAGTGTGGGTTTTTTATTCCAGCCTGATCTGAAAATCTTTAATGATTTACACACCCAGTAAACATGCTCAGTTAGCTTTCACAAAACATGGAAACCAGGCTCCCCTCCTATGTCTATATTTGTTCTTGTAGCAGCTTTAGGTATACCTTAAACCAGAGGCCTTCAAATTTGGCAGCTGTAAGACTTTGGCTAGAGAATTCTGGGAGTTGAAGTCCACAAGTCTTAAAGCTGCCAAGTTTGAAGACCTCTGCCTTAAACTCACATTCAGTATGGGTTATTGGAGAGGAAAACAGATTCCATTCCAAGATAACACAGAATGAAAGATTGCCTTTTAGCTTGTCAACTGAACTCAGGATTTGGCATAAAGAGAAGTAAAAATATATTCTGCCATATTTAAACTGGGCATATCTGTGTAGTTTTCTGTAGCAACATTACAAACATGGTTTGACTTCCAATACTTTTTTTTAAAGTTTCTTGACTGTCTCCTATCCAGGTAAGCCAGGTGTAGTAAAGCTTAGCTTTTGAGATCAACTAAGGTTAGTTAGGTGCCATCATTAATGTTACAGCTTATATAGATGCTTTTCAGAAGTTAGGGAGCTATAAAAGCATAAACCAGAATGGGATGTTACAGGGTTGAAGAACTGCCAGATGTGGATTTGATAAAAAGTGATAGAGGCAATTCTTATTTAAAATAAAACAGTGGTCTGAAAGTAAATTTGCTGTCACTATGTTTTGAGATGTCAGAATACAGGACAGGCTTTCTACTCAACTGGCATATAAAGATGATACCTCTTTCCTAGTGTGGAAGAAGGGTGGTTTGTCTCACATACTACCTACTTTGCATTGCTACCCTAAGGAAATATACCAGAGTGTTTACCTATTTGATATCTAAATCCAAACTTGAACATTCGAGACCCATAAGGTTGATGTATAACAGACAGCAAAGAGGAAACTCCGGGCCACCGAGGTGCTTGTGTCCTCTGAATTTTACCAGGAGCTAATCTGCTCAACCTTATTTTCTCAGTGCTGCTTCTGTATTTGCTGTTTCAGCCAATCCTCATGAAACATTTGATGGAGTTTAAATTAGGCGTGAGATTGTGGTTTTGTCTTTTGTAATAAGCCTTGGCTTACATCTTATTTGCTTCCTGTTGTTGTTTTTCAGCCATCAGGCAGGAATTGAGTCGAATCAGCACAACATAATGGCCACAAGACCATCTGGAAGTTGCAAGGGACATGACAAGTGATGGTTCATTTCTAAGTGTACCAAGATCATGCAGAATGGTGAAAGAGGACACCTGACAGCATCTTTTGTTTTTAAAATCCTTTTTATTAGCAGACTCAGCAGACTTTGAAGCTTGCTACTGCCTTGGATTTGCTTCATTTAAAAAAGAAAGAAAAAAGTCTTAAAATCTTTGAAATGGAAAATATTAAAAATTTATCTGGATTTTTAAAATTCATCTGATAATGCACATCAGATTTGGTCAGCCTTTTTGTATTTTGTATTTGCTTATTTAAATGTATGACATTTTTGTTTTTAGTATATTGTAGGTAAGGAAACATGTGATCCATTTGCTTTTATTAGATGACTTCAAAATAATTTTACTGGTAGTCTGCAGTGTAAATGAGAACCTTTTTGCCAACAGAATCTAATTAATGGCATCAGTACTTGAGGCCAGAAGATGCCAGCTGTCAGCCAGGAAGTCCCTGGTCTCAAAGCTATCACAATATTAAAGCGGTACATCAGTGCATCACAGCATCTGTGCTCATACTGGTAATAAATTGTTCATTGTCCATGTGGCATTTGTGGCATTGATTGGCTTTCCTTTCAGTTCATTCTTGCAATAGATTTGGGCTCATAATATATACTTTTCTACTTATTAACAACAGGGATGGTCAACTTGGCAATCTTGACCAGCTATGGCATTCCAAAGGAAATGGCTATGACTATGTTTACACATTGAATGAAGCCATGGTTTATTGAATTGTCCGAATTCACACAAGACGTTATACCAAATTAAGGAAATCTTATTATGGTTTCCATATTGTATAAACCAGGTCTTTATCTGACCTCTGGTGGTGCTACCAGAAATACAGTTAGAGAAATAGAAAATTCACATTTTCATGTTTACATCTCTTGGCTATTGTATGAAATATATCAATTTACAAAACTGATGGCTGCAAATCACTGGATCTAGACTGGAGAATAGAACAACTCCAAAGACAAAATGTCTTTCATCATTTTTAAGCATGTCTTCTGTATATAGTGGTTATATTCAGAATTACTAGTATTCTTCTCCCAAAACAAGTTTGCACTGAATAGATCTCCCCATAACACGACATCCAATATTTTGTCATACATACTGTGTGATAACTAATAGCAAACTATTTTACTTTGCTTAGGCTTAAATGTATGTTGGCTTGAGCAAACCACTAGAGTTATGTGGAACCCACACAAAAAATTTTGCTAGTATCCTTGAAACTCTTTTCTCTTGAAATTATATGGAGGTTTCTCCTCAGCAGGACCCTCAAAAGTCTCCTCAGACTTTCACTCTATGGGAAAGTCAATGACCAAGCCTAACATTTGTGTCCTGAATATATTATTTCTTTACCTGCCTTGGACTATAAAACTTCCATTGCTAATTAGAAAGAAGTAATAATACTGTGCATCTCATATTGCTTAATAACTTACAACGTGGTTATAATGGGCGGGGGGGGTACTAGATAAGAATAAATGGAGCACTGGCTAGGTTTTTTTTTAATAAAGTTTTTTGGTTCCTTTGAAAACTGATTTCTTTTAATGTGGAAGCACCTCAAATTTCACACTTCAGGAGCTATGTGACTGCTGGGGTTGTGTTTTTTGTTTGTTTCTTGGTGGGGGGATGGGGTGAGTTGTCATATCAAGAGTATATAATATAAATTTCAAAATAATGAACCATGCATCTAAGGAAGCAGACTGTAGTCCATGAAAGCTTATGTGATAATAAATACATTCATCTTTAAGGTAACACAGATTTTGTTGGTTTTTTGCTGCACTAGAATAACATGCTTAACCCCTCTGGAAACTAATAACATTTGTAGTAGCCTAAAAAGAAATGAAAAAAAGGAAAATCAGGTAGGTAAAAATAAGTTATAAATTAGTCTGCCATTTTCCCATCCAAACTAGTATCATTCACCCTGCTTACAACATTTTCTCAGAGGTCTTTCCAATATTAACTACTGTCCTTTATGTAAGTAGGAATACCAAGCACTGAAGCACACAAACTATATTCATTGCTATCAGGCTGTGTTATCTCCACAATTGCACATAACTGTATTAAAAATATACTTGCCTCAATCCATTTTAGGCTACAATCCTAAACTATTTACCTTGATGATTGTATTAACCTCTATTGAGATTACTTCTAAGTAGATACATATGGGCTTTCTCTTTAAATAATTTAAAGTCATAAACAGAGCTGCCTAATATTCAATCACTTTAAATATACACTTCTGGGTACTTTGTAATCTGCCTGTAGCAATGTGGAGGTCTGATTTATTGCAACTAATATGCATTGGCAAATCTCTCTGTCTAGATCTGGGATGGGAAACAATGGCACTTTTATGACTTGTGGACTTCAACTCCCAGAATTCCTGAGAGTTTCTGGGAGTTGAAGTCCTCAAGTCATAAAGGTCCCCACCTCTGGTCTAGATGGATAATTTTTATAGCTCTCAGAACCATTGCTCATCACAATAGTATGAGATGAGGAATTCCCACATACTTGCACATTACTTAAAAATTAATTACACAGAGATCTTCCCCTACTTGAAAAATTCCCTATCTATCTACAGCAGGGGTATCAAACTCAAGTTGCCACGGCATCATCATGTGCCGTATCGGAACTTTTTTCCCCTTCACTAAAACGGGCATGGGCGTGGCCAGTGCGTGACACATTTGACCTGCGGGCCGGAAGTTTGACAGTCCTGATCTACAAAGATGGAGAGAGGTCTATTGTATGCAATATCAGACTTCTTAGCCAAATACTTTAATTAGTCAAAATATACAGAACTAGCTATTTTTCTCTTCTCTACTTTCCAAATCTATAAATTCAGGGTCCTTCATGCTCTGACCGCCTCTGAGTTTTGCATTGCACAGTACTAAAGAAAAAGGTTTTTCGTTAACTTCATTTGCATATTACTTCATATTTGGATTTAAGACAATCCTTTGTATTCAGAAAGATACATCAGCTACCTCTTCCTAAGACACTTCATCCAATGAATCATTCATGTTTGCGAGGGGAAAATGTTCAAGGTACAGAAGTCCAGAAGGAAAAGCTGGAGTTGGAATCTAGGAAGATTTAGAAACCAATTTACACTTTCTTTTAACCCTTGAATAAGGACCGATGTTATCATCAAAAATAAAGTCCCAGAGAACAAGAACCCATGACTGGTGTTGAGGTAGGGTGTCATAATATTCAGCTGCTATTTTCTTTACCTGTAAAGATCAATGGGAACATATTAATCCATAATTTCTTACCTGCAAAATACTTAGTTTAATATCAGAATATACATTTGTTTTGGATATAAAGTTAATAACATAAGACTTCAAATTTGTATAGCTGCTAGTTTATTATCTCTGCAGGTAAATACAGTCACATGTATAGGCAGGGAAATCTTAAACTCAACCCATAACTTTGTGGTGAATTATAGTTTAAAAACTTATGCCACAATATGTTCTTGAATGTTCACAGGACTCAGAAATAATAGTTATTATATAATTTCAATTCCTATCCAAAATACTACCTGAATTTTATCTGAAGAATAAGTTGAAATTTGAAGAGTGGGAAGCTTTTTTTCTGTTTGAAACATTCATGCCTTGACTTTTCTGTCTTTGCAATGGAATCTCTGTACAAAAGTAATTTGCATAACCCAATTTATTATGTTTCCGTTTATTATGAATTTATATTAACAAGTGTGTTGTGATATATGATGAATTGGACATAGAAATGCATTCAAAAAGGCACTCTTGGACACACTGTAAACTCAGTTTACCTGGTTGATGAAATTAGATACGCAGATATGTAACATGATTGACCAGGGACTTTGGCAGGCAGCAGATAAAAAATTAAGACAAGATGGAATAGGTGCATCTAGCTAGCATAACATCTACTGAAATTTGTTCAAATTGAAAGTAATTTGCATTTATGGTCATAGAATTCTCCTATATGCTGCCCATAAAGAGATAGGTGCAACTCCTACAATATGCTGACTTTAAGATAACTTGATTAACACGACGGTTTTATCTGTGATGGAGTTTTGTCTGTTTATAAACTGAAGACTCCAATAATACCAACCACAATGGTTATCATAAATAAAATCCAGCTATCATATAATACCAAACAAGATCAAAAGAGTTTATAAAATCCACAAAGCAATAAAAATATCCAATATAAAATCTCTTAGAAGGTGAAAGTTTGAGTATAAAAATGATTGTACTCTTAATTAGTTATTACTTCTTAAAACAGGCCAAAGATGGAGCAGTCTGGATCTCTAGGAACAGAGATCATAAGGGAAGGTACCACCAAAACAACAACAACAACAAGCCTTTGCCCTTTATTCCAATACTTGCAATAAAGTGAAATTTATTGGAGCTACTGTATAAGTTTTTAACTTATGGAAAGCTGATTCTGCAGATAAACAGGGTGCAAACCCTGGATTTAGCTATTTATCTATCCAAGGATTTGTCTATTATAATAAGCAATCTAAAATTAATCCATTAATCTGCCTTGACAACTAGAATTAGAATAAGTATTTGTGCTACTAGCCAATATCTGACATATCTGTCAGCTTAATTTCTGAATCTACTTCAAGTACAGGATTAGAACTGTCTAACTGGGGGGTAACAAGAGAATGAGCATTAATAGTCAGATCTTTTCTGGAAAAGGTGTTATTGATGGAGCATTCACAGCTGGAAAAAGACTGCTTTTGCTACCTGTTGCTACCACATTGATCTGCAAAGTCAAACCTGACATAGTGTCAAAGAAGACCTTAAGACTGCATACCTGCTCTTTCACGGGGGGGGGGGGGGGGGGCATCCATCTACAACAGATACTCTTTATCGTATGTATTAGGTCTCCCCAATCATCCAACCTTCTACCGTGACTAGATTATATCCAGACAGAAGCCCACCAGGCAAACCTGCACACCTGATGAATGTGGGAAAATTAAACATACCTGAGTATTTCAGATTTTGCTAATTTACATTTATCTGCTTCCTCATTAGCAAATTCTGAAATTCTATGCATTGAGAAATTGCCAAGGACAGATCTTTTAAATTATCTCATTGCTTCTGCTAGGGAGTTGTCACATAAAACAGTGACTTTAAGATGATCTATTCATGACAGTCTCTCCTGTTTCTTCCACCTAAATACCACCTTCCTTGGTGTAAAGATCTTAGCCTAATGTCTGTGGAGATTCTCAATCATCCAGCTCATGGTTGTCCCAAAGGTGCTGTTCAAAAGGCAAATGGACTTTCTTGGGTTTTTTTCTTTGAAAACATTTTGCTTCTTATCCAAGAAGCTTCTTCAGTTCTCAGTTCTGGTGAAGTTTCTTGGATGAGAAGTAAAACGTTTTCAAGGAAAACAACCAAGAAAGTTCAGTTGCCTTTTGAACAGCATCTTGGGGGCAACTTAGTCTAATGTGGGTGATGAAATGAGGCATAAATTTAAGACATCAAAACCATAATGTACATGAACGTCTGAACTACAAAAACATGACAACTTTTAACATCACTTCTAAGACAAGCTCTGATATTGGATTACAGGGCATAAAAAACACAAATAGATCCAGTTCCTGTCATAACTCCATAAACTTCAAGTACAGACAGAATTCTTAGTGTCTTATTATTTTTTTAAAAGTATGAAAATATTGTATTATTAAAATTCCAGATTGTATCATAATACAGTATAAATTATTTGTTATACAATAATACCAAGTATATTATTTCAGCATATTCAAAGAATGAAGAATCAGTCAGTTTAAAACAAAGAGACAAGTACTAGAAAAAAGCAGATAAAAATTGTGAGAAAAATGGGAAGATTGAGAGGGAGGACAAAGCTGAAGAATGTAAGCAAACTGGCTTTACAGGGGACTAGAGGTCAGACAAATAAAAGTTAAGGAATGATAAAGATAAAATGATATGGATTTGGAGAAAAGGTGATCAAACAAGAATGAGCAAAATGATTTTTTTAAAAAAAAATCAGAAGTTTTCAGCTTCTTTCCCCCTTTCTCTATTCAGGCAATTTACCTGAATAAATTTGAATGGGGAAGTAATACAATTAACAGAGTGGCACAATCCCAAAGTGTTCTCATAGACAAAATGTACACAATTGATAAAAGTTACTACCCACTTACTCATAGTAATATTTTAGATCCATAACATTATTTAGCCCTCTGCTCTATTTTATCCTTTGATGAAAACAGTGGCATCCACAGGGGAGGTTGAAAAAACAGACACATCTGTGGCAATCACAACATGACTGAAGCTGCCTCACACCCATATAGGTCTATGTAATGTGAGCTCATGTACGAAAGGGGTGGGGCTTACACAGAGGTGAAATCCAGCAGGTTCTGACAAGTTCTGGAGAACCGGTAGCAGAAATTTTGAGTAGTTCGGAGAACTGGCAAATACCACCTCTGGTTGGCCCCAGCGTGGGGTGGGAATGGAAATTTTGCAATATCCTTCCCCCAGGAGTGGGGAGGGAATGGAGATTTTTTTAAAAAATCAAGTTTTATTGGTCCCCCCTCCCATTCACCCACATCTTTTTTGAACAGAGTATTGGCTATATCTTAGCTTATACAATTTATCAAATTCAAATACATTTTACTCAATTACAATTTTTGCCACAATTTTCTTTTTTCCCTTTTTTAAATCATATCTCAATATTTCTTTGCTTACTTATATAAACAACATTTTCATTCACCCTCAAATTCTAATTTTCCTGCTTATTCATATTTATTCTCTTTTATTCTTTAACAATACATTCTTTATCTTAATATATTTGTGTTTGTTCGGGGTTGCCTTTCTTCCATTTCATCTTTTTTTAATTGTACAGCAATCTTTCTCCTCCAACCTACCATCTCCCTCTTTTCTTTCTTTCCTACTTTCTCTTCCCCTCCCCTTCTCCTTCTCCTCCTCTCTTCCCCCCTCTCTTCCTCTCTCTCCTACTCTAGTTTTTCTTCCCTTCCTTCCTCCCTACTCTTCTTTCCCTCTCTCTCCTTCCTCTTCCCTTCCACCTCTCTTCTCCTCATCTCTCTCTCTTGCTGTATTTATCTTCAATTTAATATTTTCCACTATGGAGTTCAGGCAACCCCGATCTTTCATTTATCAAGTATATTTCACAAAATTACTCTTATCTTTTTAATTATAAACAGTATATTTCATCTTATTCTATTTTTCTCTTTAAATTTTTACCCAAACAATCTTCCAATCCTTTATCTTCTTTACTTTTAACAATATGTTTTTTCTTCTTTACTTCTTGCAAGTATAACACTTAAATCATTTTTTAACATTTCAATTTCATTCAATTTTACATTCAATTTCAGTTTTCCATCATAATTTCAATTAATGCTTATGTTACTTATTTCTCTCCATTTAATGCTTTCTCCAAAATCATTCTTTCTTTCACATTGCACCTACTGGTCTATTTCATTTAACAACATTTTCACATATAATTTCTACCACTAACATCATTCTCTTTATTAACAAATTAACATTTTCACTGACTCTTAACCATTTTGCAGTATCCTTCCCCTGCCACGCCTACCAAGCCGCGCCCTCGGAACCGGTAGTAAAAAAAAATTGGATTTTACCTCTGGGTTTAGATTGCAATGCTGTATCTGCCCTGTTTTAACCATCTCCAAGGACACCATTGTATGGAAGAAAAGTTAACCCTTTCCATTTTACTTAAGGTGTGATAAATAAAATTACTTGTCATTTCATTGGTAAGAAAAAATAGCAAGGAGATGGTTTTATCTTGGACCATTCAGAGAAAGCAAAGGACCACTGCTGCCTCCCTTTCTTCCAATTTTTTAAGGTGATACAATCATTTTAGCACCAATCAAGTGATGCAGTTTTATCATCTAACTCAGTTTTCCTCAACTCCGGCTCCAGAATTCTTCAGCCAACAGGGCCATTGCTGAGAATATTGATGCCTGAAACCCATACATCTAAAGGTATTCAGGCCTAAGTAGAGTGATCAAAATACACAACATGTTTGCTTTGAAATTATTTATGGTGGCAAGGTAATTGCAGATTTATTATTTATTTTTGCCAATCAGAAGGGGAGATTAAATCAGTTTGATCAATCAGGCTCCTAGCTGATAAGATGGGGACCTTCTGGACCTTTTTAAAAAAGAAGTACCTGCAGCTTCCAGTAAACCACACGATTGGGGAAGAGGGTAACTTTTAGACATGACTTACACCAAAGAGCAACAGTAGAAGTTAAAATCCATTCTTTAAATTCAGTGCACGGACTTCAATCAACCCGTTTCTGCTGCGCCCAGTTCCATGTTTTTACACACAACAGGTTTTTGTCCTTCAAGTGAAAGGTCAAGTTAATTGGTGATAAAATGTAATCTAATGTTTCCAGTCAGCATACCCTACCTGGAGTGTAACCTAGTTTGTCAGATTTTTGTACTTGTTTTTTTCTGATTGTTGCAGACCAAACCCAATATCCCGAAGCACCACATAAGTTATTAATTTGAGGGGCAGTGAGCCAGACAAAACAATAGTCACCCAGAAAGGAATTCCAAGGTTTTATGAATGTTTAACATCTGACCTCTATTAACTCTTTTCAAATGCAATCAGGCTCTTTGTCTTTCTTCATGGAGAATGAGCACAAACTCTGATTTATATTGGCAAATTAATTGACTCTTAAAATGGTGGGTATATTTGCATGACAGAGGTGGTTTTCAGCAAGTTCTGACCGGTTCTGGAGAACCGGTAGCAGAAATTTTGAGTAGTTTGGAGAACCGTAGTAAAAATTCTGACGGGACCCACCCCCATCTATTCTCTGCCTCCCAAGTCCCAGCTGATCGGGAGGAAATGGGGATTTTGCAGTAACCTTCCCCTGGATTGGGGAGGGAATGGAGATTTTATAGTGTCCTTCCCCTGCCACACCCACCAAGCCTTGCCCACAGAACCAGTAGTAAAATGTTTTGAAACCCACCACTGTTGCATGATGCTTTGACATAAGCTAGCCACATAAGCAACTTTAACTGTAATACAACCACTGGTCCATGTGGGAAGCTGCTGTATCAGGCCAATTCAAAGAAGTGTATAAATATTCTATGGATAAACTATTATGTATGTTTCATGAATAGAACTACTTGGTCATTCATCACAAACTATATACTGCTACTCTACCTTCCCAAAAGGAAAACAGCTTCTGGAAGCCGGGAGATGTATTTCAGTTAATGCCACAGGGGGGCTAGGCCTAGCTACACCACAAGTACCTTTATTGCAAGCTTTTCTTTGGTAATGCTTTGCCAGGCAATACATAACTGTGTTCAAAGCCCAACCTCTTTTTATTTCAATAGTGGTCATCAGCTTCACTTCTCCCCGCACCCCCATACCTCTGCTGTTTTGTATATAGATCCCGACTCTAGGGGGCAGTGCTCATCCCCATTTCAAAGCCAAAGAGCCAGCACTGTCTGAAGACGTCTCCATGGTCATGTGGCCGGCATGACTAAATGCCAAAGGCACACGGAACACTGTTACTTTCCCACCAAAGGTGGTCCCTATTTTTCTACTTGCATTTTTTTACGTGCTTTTGAACTGCTAGGTTGGCAGAAGCTGGGACAAGTAAGGGGAGCTCACCCCGTTACGCAGCATTAGGGATTTGAACTGCTAAACTGCCAACTTTTCGATCGACAAGCACAGCATCTTAGCCACTGAGCCACTGTGTCCCTAACTTTTGGGTATGCCCCATCTTTAAACAGGGTAAACAGAATAGAAAGTCATAATCAGGTCACAGCCAAAGAAATTGGTTGAGGGCATTAGTATCCATACCCCAAAGTACAATCTTTTTATGTTTTGGGTCAACTTACAGAAAAATGTGAAGTTTGGGAAGGAATTTAGTAAAGATTTAGAAGGTTATGCATGCTGCTACATCAGCAGCCCCCAATCTTTCTGCCTTTATGGACCGGCAGTGGTGGCGGCATTAGGGAGGGAGGGAGAGGAGATGGTTTCACGTGCATACCTACCACTTGGGCGAATGGAGTTTCATGCACTCGCAGGGGTTGGGGGCCTCTGTGCTAAATGAAAGATTTGTAGCAGAGTCGGCGGGGGGAGGCAATAGGTGACACAAATTCATATATATGATTTATCATATCATTATATATTGAGCCCTGGTGGCGCAGCAGACTAAAGCACTGTTATTAACACCAGCTGCCTGCAATTACTGCAAGTTCAAATCACATCAGGCTCAAGGTTGACTCAGTCTTCCATCATTTCTAAGGTAGGTAAAATGAGGACCCGGATTGTGGGGGCAATAAACTGACTTTTATAAATATACAAAAGTATGACGGCTATTGCTTAATGCATTGTAAGCTGCCCTGAGTCTCCGGAGAAGGGTGGCATATAAATCAAATAAAAAAATTATTATAGATTATAATATATCATATATTTAGAATTTGTTCCCAATGGGCATTCACTACGATTGCTGTGTTATCATTTTGATTTCCTTTCTTTTGCAAGAAATAGGATTCCATATGGAACAACCATTTCCTAATGTGGTTCCTTCCTAAAGCATCCTAAAGCAATGTACTAGCCTTTGTACATTTCATATGAAAAATAGAAAATGTAGAGTTTTATAACACATCAGCTAAAGTGCTGTTGAATAGCTCAGTGCATTGTATGCAGCCAGCATCATTACTGACTAGATCTAGGTGTGCAAATTCAGACATTTGGACCTCTTTTCCAAATCCTAATTTACTTAATATAGGGTTAATACAAACAAAGTCAGTCTCTAATGACAGATGCAGGTAACACCTCCCTGGCTTGCTTAAGCTCTCCACTGACTTTCCAGATAGATGAAGTCCAGCTTCAACCTCAGCTACCAAGGTCAATGATCTGAACTTGGTCAATGAGATTGCAACCTATAGATGTCTCAAGGACTTTCATATCTGATACAAGTCAACTTAACAGAAGAATGAATAAAAGTCAGAGAATTGAGATTCAGTTGTGGCAAAATAATTTGCAGGAGGGAGCTGGAAAAAAGTTCGAAAGAGTGGCAAAGAAGAATACATTGGCTTTATTAAGCTGAACCACTATTGTTTATTAGATAACTTCAACCTGCAGTTACTATAATCCACAGAAACACATAGCCAATTCACTTATTCTATAATGTCAGATACAGAAATATTCTAGATAGCTGTATGAATCCATCTGCTTCCTTTTGGGGAGGGGAAGGGTCCTTGATTGCTTTCTTGCAGACGTTTCATTATTCAAATAGGTAACATCATCAGTGCTAGACTAAGCTTATGCTTCCTCTTATTTGTCTAATCAAGCATTTTTAAGGAATATCAAATTGCTTATAGCTTATTTTTGAAGATGCTATAAAAAGCCTGGAGCATGGACTAGATAACTAGGCTCTGACATGAGGGTCATGATGCCAAGGATATCAATGTGAATTCATACTGTAGCCTCCCCAATGCTGGTAAGTATGATAGGACTTGTAACCCTTTAGTTAGCAGAGCTAAATTGAACAAAAGTGGGGAAAAGATAACATGCTATGAAGAATCATAGAAACAAATATTACGCAAGTATGGGGTTTTTTTCTGTGTAATGAAAATAGTAAGAATGTTTGTGTACATCTGCATATGTGTTTGGGGGGTTGAATGGCATTTGTAACCTTGAAGCAGTGTTTGATGTTTGGTGCTTTATAAAAAAAAATCAAGCTATATTTTTTATTAGGACAATGATTAGATTTCAATGTTTTTTATGTTCTGGAAAAAAATGGTTTGTTTATTCCTATTTATGTAAAAACACTATGAGTGTCTCCCATCAGGCTCTTACTTCTTTAATAGGTTACCAATTTTCTTACAAATATTAAACCTGTATGAATCACTAATTTAAATAGCTTAAATTAAATTAAGTAGCTTTTAACTTTTGTAGGTTATTGTATTTTTATCTTGGCTGTTCACTGCCCTGAGTCCCCCGGGAGTAGGGCGGTATATAAATACGATAAAATAAATAAAAATAAAAATAAATAAATAATTTCTTCTGAGCCTCTTGCCTCCAGATGCTGGCTATGCTGTCTCCCCTTGGCAGGGTCTCTTTGCCCTGTCTCCCAAGGTCTTTCATTCCATAACAGGAATGCTAATGAAGGGAAGGATGAAGATGAAGTGTTACCAAAAATCTAGATCAAAGCTAGATTACTCTTTTATCCTATACCATAAATGTGTAAACAAAGGTGGAGGAGAATGTCTGGCAAGGGTGTGCCCAAAGACAAGAGTGTATGAAGGGATAGCAATATCACTTAGACTTATATATCACTTTACAGTGCTGTACACCCCTCTCTAAGTGGTTTACAGAGTCAGCCTATTGCCCCCAACAATTTGGGTCCTCATTTTACCCACCTCGGAAGGAAGGAAGGCTGAGTCAACCTTGAGCCTGGTGGGATTTGAACTGTCAAATTGCAGTCAGTCGGCAGTTAGCAGAAGCGAAGATAGCAGTTCCACTGCATACAAACTGAGCTTTTGCCCACTCCTTGACTGAATAAATAATATTCACATAATCTTTTATTATTAGAATGTTGGAGAAGTTATTTCCCATTGCCTGCCCATATGTTTGACTTCTTTAATAGCTATCCATATTATTATTATTATTCTGTTCAACATTTATGTGAAGCCGCTGGGCGAGATCATCCGTGGCTTTGGGGTGAGATACCACCAGTACGCTGATGACACCCAGCTGTACATCTCCACCCCAGGCCACCCCAACGATGCCCTTGAAGTGATGTCCCAGTGCCTGGAGGCTGTGCGGATCTGGATGGGGAGGAACAGGCTCAAGCTCAACCCTTCCAAGACTGAGTGGCTGTGGCTCCCGGCATCCCGATATAGTCAGTTGACTCCATCGCTGACTATTGGGGGCGAGTCTCTGGCCTCCTCGGAGAGGGCGCGCAATCTGGGAGTCCTCCTGGATAGGCAGCTGTCCTTGGAGGAACATCTGACGGCTGTTACCAGGGGGACCTTTTATCAGGTTCGCCTGATTCGCCAGTTGCGGCCCTTTCTTGATCGGGATTCCTTGTGCACAGTCACTCACGCCCTCGTCACCTCTCGCCTTGACTACTGCAACGCTCTCTACATGGGGCTCCCCTTGAAGAGCACCCGGAGGCTCCAGCTGGTCCAGAATGCAGCAGCGCGGGTAGTGATGGGAGCAACATGGCGCTCCCATGTAACACCGCTCCTGCGCGAGCTGCACTGGCTCCCGGTGGTCTTCCGGGTGCGCTTCAAGGTGTTGGTTATCACCTTTAAAGCGCTCCATGGCATAGGGCCTAGCTATCTCCGAGACCGCCTGCTGCTACCAACGACCTCCCATCGACCCGTGCGCTCCCACAGAGAGGGCCTCCTCAGGGTGCCATCAGCCAAACAATGTAGGCTGGTGGCCCCCAGGGGGAGGGCCTTCTCTGTGGGGGCTCCCACTCTCTGGAATCAGTTGCCCCTGGAGATAAGGAGAATCCATGACCTCAATGCCTTCCGTCGTTCCCTGAAAACCCATCTTTTCCAGCAAGCCGGGTTGGCTTAGAAGAAATTTTTAAATTTTAAATTTTTTTTAATTAGTTTGTTATTCTTAACTTTCGGCCCAAATCTATATATATTTTTAAATGTTTTAATATTTGTATTCTATGTTTTTTATCTTGGCTGTACACCGCCCTGAGTCCTCAGGGAGAAGGGCGGTATATAAATTGGAAATTAAATTAAATTAAATTAAATTAAATTAAATTATAACATGGCTTAAGACTCCCCAAAAATGAAGGTATGGTTAAGGGTGATACGAGTCTTCACAAAATAATCTTTAAAATCAAATGTGTTAAACCAAAATCAGAAACTCACACTAGAAAAAACATGGTTTGTAACAGGCTTTCCAGAGGGGTACCCCCCAACTCCCAATACGTCAGAGACATCGTCAATTCCCTCGGCACATGCCAGGTTCCTATCCCACATATTTACCTTTTCTAAAGTCATTTACTTTTAAAATAAAAGGGCTTTTTAACAGGTTCAATTAAACCAATTTAAATGGAAAGCTGCCATGTTGCAAAGCTAAGCATCCATTTTTAGCATGATCTCTTGTTTACAAGAATGCCTCTGGACCACACCCAAACATTCCCAGAGGACTGAAAGTGGAGGATTGCTGCACCTCCCTGCTTTGCTTGACCTGTGCCAACTGCCCCTCAAAAGCCAAATGGGGTGGTAGGGAGCATCCTAAGAACATCAGAAGGATAGTGGGCATTAACTTCACAAGGCCTTTCTGGAGTATGAATGAATGTTTTATAATTTGACAGGCCCACCACAGCAGCGGGGAGGATATCAGAATTTGCAAGATGGTCATTCTGGTGCCACAGTTAGAGAACTGCCCTTCTGTTTATCTCAATCTAAGTGTCTGCAACCATTTGGTGCTTATCCAAGTCTCACAGCAACAGTGATCAAAGTTAGAAAGGACTCCCTTGCTAGCTAAAATCCACAGATCAGAATATTTGATAATGAAATCAGGGGTGAAATCTACTTACCTTCCTTACCGGTTCAGAAGTGTACGCGCCACGCACATCACGTGCATGCGCAGACCAGGAAGTAATGACCCCCGGGTGGGTGGGCGGAGCTTTGCTCCTCCATTGCTACCAGATCACCAATCCACTGCCCAAGATCATTACCGGACCGGGTGATCTGGTCCAATCCAGGAGCATTTCACCCCTGGTCTATATGCACAGTACACAACAATTCAGGGGTCCTACAGAATACAATACAATGCATTTTTACTTTGTGGAATCCATGCTCCAAGCCCCCATTTATTACTATTTAAGGGCATATGTTGTGTGAGGTTTGGGGAGGGAACAACAGGTGCAAGGCACATGCCCTTTAGGCAATGATTTTGTAATTGCACAGTGCTGTAAATTGTGGAAAAATTACATGGGCATTCATTTTTGGTCTAGTAAAACAAGCAAAAATTAATGTTTAATTCGTGAAAGTAGGTACTTTTTAAGAGAGGTTATACAAATAATATTCTAGTGTGGTACATACTGGGAGGTGGGTGGGTGTGGTTGTTTGCAGGGGTTGGAATGCAATATAGGCCAGAGGTGTGCTATTTTCCTTCGGAAGGGTGTGTAAAAATATGTGCAGATGAATCACCGAAAGGTAGAGAATTTATAATTTATAATCCAGTGGAAAAACAAAAACCATTATTTACCATACATCTGATTTCACACTGATAATCAGTATTTTTCATTAATATCTATAATTTTTCCTCTCATTGCCGATCATATTTTGGTGTTAGAAGCTATTTCAACTGTCTTTTACTATTTCATTCTGCATGCTTTAATTCTGTTATTCTTCCTCCCTGTCACATCACATAATAGGGATTTTGAAGAAGTTTAATAAGCAATAGTCACAAACAATTTGAAACATTGAAAGGAAGGAATATCAATGCTTACCATTGGCAGCCTAGATCCAGGAATGCTGGGGAAATCATGGTGTTCCATATGATAGCCAACATTAAAGGTGATCCAGTTGAGGGGTCCATAGTACGAATATGTCTCATATCCTTTCAAAAACATATAATGCTCCGCTATGAAATGCCCAGAAATAGGGTGCAAACCCATGGCCAGGATTGTTCCTGCTATTAAATAAACAATAGGCTTCCAACCCCACAAATAATAGATTGTAAGGTCAATGGAGAATTGTACCAAGGCATTAAATATCTCCATCTCAGTAATTGCTTTGGGGTTGACATATAGCGGCCTCAAACTGTAAGCAAATGGCTGGATGGCAATCCAGATTAGCTTCCGAAATGGAGTACAGAAGAACCAGCCTTCAAAATCAGTAGGGATGTCCACATCCAAAGCATCTCCGCCAAGGTATCGATGGTGATCAATGTGGTACTTCTTGAAAGAGGCAGAGTAAGGTAATCCCACAGGCAAATTGGCAAAGACTGCAAACCACCTATTCCACTTAGTCTGCTTGTTGCCAAAGGCAACATTGTGAGAGATGTCATGGATTGCTAGTGTTATGGAATGGTTGATGCAGCCCCCAAAACCATAAGCCCAGAAGAAAACCCACTTCCAGGTTAAATTTCTCATCAGGTAACAGGCAAGAAGCTGAGTGAGTACCATTCCTGTCACAATCCATTTTAAATGGGGATCTGAACCCATTAGAGACTTGATGGCTGGATATCTGGCTGAGGGAGGAAAGAAAGATGGCATTAAAGGCAGTTGAGAACAGCCTTCCTTTTTTTAAAAAAGGCTCATCTACCCAGCAAAGTCATCTCACTATTCCTCCAACTGTCTGTTCCACATAATTACACCCATGTGACAGAAAGAAGCAAAGAGGTTATACTGTAAATCCACCATGTTTGAAAATCACATGCTCGTCTGATAAAAATCAGAAAACAACAACAAAGGACAAGGCCACCATACCATTTATATGAGGAACTCTTTTATTGCATAGTAACATTCAGTCTTTCTGTTATAGAGTCCATGTCCCAGACAATCTCCTAGCCAAATAGCTGAATCTAGTCCTGCTTAGTTTCAGCAAAGTTGCTTTATCACGTGTCTTCAAATCCTTCCTTGGGATCTTCCAACAAAGATCCTGTAATCCGATTATGGTATTCCATTGTTTGGTTCCATTTCCCCATTAATTACATAGGTATTATTAACTTGTCTTAAACTTTGTCACTTTAAATAAGCAATAGTTATTTTAAAAAATAGTTTTAACTTGGATTAAAAAGAAATGTAGTTCTAGACCTAAAACCTCAGCTACAATTCTGTAACTAAACACTCTTCCTCTTAGGTTTTAAAAAGAGGCCAAGTTTATTATAAAATAAACTTATAAAGCCAACACCAAAACTTGATGCCAAGAGAATATAGCACATTATAACTCCATAATCCCGGGGCAAAGATTACGAAAGGATGCTATAGAAGAATTTGATAGCAGGAACACCAAAGCCAGTTCAAGGATATACTGTATGGCCCCTTAGTGCCACCTTCCTCGGATGCAAAGAATTACTTTTAGAATCATTTGGAAGAAAGTATTCACTCATGTCTTTGTTCAATGACAGTTCCTTTGGTTCCCCAACTGTCAAAACGGGAAGAGCATAACCAATAAAAATGGCTTCCACTGCTGAATTTCAGCCCTGCCTATCTATGAAAAGAAGAAGTCCTTGATCTCCCAAATCCAAGATCCAAGCTACTGAGACGTGTGCCATCTTTAAGGCTATGAAAAAGCCTTAAAGCCCTCATGGACATATGAACATATTATGAAAATGGATAGCCTATTCAATAACATTAATAATGGGGTAGGGATTAGGGACTGAAATCTGGTATTGTTGTGAGAGACTGTAATTTTAAGCCCTGGTTCCCTCTAGTGGTGTCTAAGACCAGAGAAAACACACTATTCAAGTACCGTTATGATCTTCCTACCCTGGTTTCTGTCTAGGCTGGTGATAGGTTTCTTATACTGGTGTCTAAGCTTGACCTTGGGATCCTTTGCCAGGAATGTACAGAAAAACTCTGTTGCTTTGGCTTTATAAGCTTGTCATGAGCCCTACAGGCTACATGGCCAAGCTCAATGAGTTTTCTTGGCAATACACTCAACCAAAATTTTTAATACCAAGGCAGTTAATGCAAGGGAATTTGTAGCTGCCATCTATAGCACCCTTAAGACATATCTGGTCTGTAACTTCCAGAATTTCCAAATGGCATGGCCTATAAATCTAAGAGACATTTTTTTCCTCCAACAGATTTACTTGTTATCCTCATGGGAACAATATAAAGAATTAAGTAATGCAACTGATTTTTTAAAAAATGTGTGTCACTGCCCTTCTTTTGTTGACCTTTGATCAAGTTGGGAGATATTATGATCAAGAAACAGGTGTACGTCATCTTTTTTCAGAGCATTAGCTGCCATCCAACATGGAGCTCCTGGCTGCTCCAGAGTCCCCTTGAAAGCAGCCAGGCACAACTTTTAATGATCCAAGGGCCACTTCAGCCTTTTTTATTTTATTTTATTTATTTTTTTTAATTTTGATTTATATGCCGCCCTTCTCCGGAGACTCAGGGCAGCTTACAATGCGTTAAGTAATAGCCTTCATACTTTTGTATATTTATACAAAGTCATCTTATTGCCCCCACAAACTGGGTCCTCATTTAACCTACCTTAGAAAGGATGGAAGGCTGAGTCAACCTTGAGCCTGGTAAGATTCGAACCTGCAGAAATTGCAGGCAGCTGTGTTAATAACAGGGTACATTAAACCACTGTACTACCAAGGCTCCTTTGAATAAGATACTGTGGGCCACCAAAAAATACTTACTGTATTTTCTGGACTATAAAATGCTCTGGATTATAAAATGCACCTAGCTTTTGGGGAGGAAAACAAGAAAAAAAAAATCTCCCATCACCACCCATCACCGCCTCCACATGTGCCTCATTTTCAGCCTCCACACATCCCATTTTCAGCCTGTTCTAGGTGGTGGGGATTGCCACCACCTGTCACTGCTGAATGGGATGTGTGGAAAATGGGATGCACAGAGGCCAAAAATGAGATGCATGGAGGTCAAAAACGGGATGCACGGAGGTCGAAAATGTGGCGCACGGAGGCAGCCTGGAACAGCTGATTGTATTTCGGGAGGCCGATCTAACCGCTAATCACCTTGATGATGGATTTTGGAATCCCGAGAGGTGGCATGCGGCGAGGAGGGGGTTGTGGGGTTTTGGGGGGAAATTTTTAGATAAGGTTTTAAAGGTTTCTGGGAGGGGGGTGGGGTTCGGTGGGTTTGGGGGAGAACCTGTCAAGGAGGAGGCCAGAGCCGGCTGAAGAGCACGGCACTAGAGGTGCGGGAACCGGGGTCAAGGAGGGGGTTAGAGCTTGTGTTGTGGATGGACATTACATCAGTACTGTGGGTGGGAGGGGCAGATATGGCGGGAGCAGGGGGCCACATCAGGTTGTGGGAGCGCGCGCCCGCTGGCTCCAAGCGGTGGCGTGCTCCGGCCTCCAATGCTCCCCTCGTTCCCCAGGTTGCACAGACCCTCAGGCCCTGGGCCTTCGGCTGATGCTGTGCAACGCCTGGTCCGTGGTAAATAAAGCCCCCCTCATTTGTGATCTTGTTCAGGAGGGGGGAGCGGACCTGGCGGGTATTATGGAGACCTGGTTGGGCCAGGAGGGGGGTCCCCCTCACTGAGATGTGCCCACCCGGTTTCCGCGCATTCCATCAGCCGAGGACACAGGGGAGGGGCGGGGGGGTGGCGGTTGTCATTAGAGAAGGTCTTGGTCCGAGGGAGGTCACTGTTCCTCAGACGGCTGGTTGTGAGTCCCTCCTTGTGAAGTGGGGTCATGGGGTGCAGATGGGTGTGCTGGTTATGTACCTGGCTCCCTGCCACGTGATGGCAGCCCTGCCCGAGCTGCTCAATGTTATGGCCGCGGTGGCGGTTGACACCGCCAGGTTTATGGTCATGGGGGATTTTAACCTGCCATCCATCGGTGAGGCGTCTGAGGTGGCTCGGGAGTTCATGGCTTCCATGACGGCCATGGACCCGACCCAGTTAGTTCATGGCCCTACTCACATGGGGGGAAACACGCTAGACCTGGTTTTTGTCTCTGGTCTGTGGTTGAGTGATCTTGAGATAGGGGATACAGTGATTGAGCCCTTGTCATGGTCAGATCACTCCCTCCTTCGCTTTGACCTTCGAACCGCCACACCCCGCCGCAGGGAGGTGGAACCATTGAGGTGATACTGCCCCAGGCACCTGATGGATCCTGATAGGTTCCAGACAAGCTTGGGTCATTTCCTGAGGCTCTGGCACATGGCTCGACTGAGGAGCTGGTGGCCGCCTGGAATAGGGCGGCCGCTGGAGCTTTGGATCCGGTCATGCCTTTGCGGCCTCTGACCCGGCGTCGATCTCGCCTGGCTCCTTGGTTCACCGAGGAGCTGAGGAGCTGAAGCGCCGGAAAAGACGCCTGGAGAGTGGTTGGAGGGCCAGCCATTCTGAATCTGACCGAACACTGGTAAGGTCTCATATTAAGACCTTCCTGGTGGCGATAAAAGTGGCAAAGTATAACTATTTTGCCACTCTTATTGCATCATCAGATAATCGCCCGGCCGCCCTGTTTAGGGTGACCCGCTCCCTGCTCCACCAGGAAGCGCGGGAGGACCCCTTGGAGGGTAGAGCCGAGGATTTTGTACAGTATCTGTATGACAAAATTGCTCAGATTCGGGAACACTAGACTCTGACTGGGTAGATTCAGCGGGGAGGACAGAGGCAGGTCTTGTGAGTATTATCTGGGAAGAGTTTGATTCTGTGACGCCCGAAGACGTGGACAGGATACTGGGCAGACTGAGCGCAGCCACATGTTTACTGGACCCGTGTCCCTCCTGGTTGGTGCTCAGGAGGTTACACGTGGCTGGCTCCAGGGGATTATAAATGCTTCCTTGAGTGAGGGTGTCTTCCCTGCTGCCTTGAAAGAGGCGTGGTGAGGCCTCTCCTCAAGAAGCCTTCCCTGGACCCAGCAGTGTTGGCAAATTATCGTCCAGTCTCCAACCTTCGCTTCGTTGCGAAGGTTGTTGAGAGTGTGGTAGCGCGACAGCTCCCCCAGTACCTGGATGATCGTCGTATCTGGATCCGTTCCAGTCGGGCTTCAGGCCTGGGTACAGCACGGAAACGGCATTGGTCGCGTTGGTTGATGATCTCTGGAGGGCTCGGGACAGGGGTTGTTCCTCTGTCCTGGTCTTATTAGACCTCTCAGCGGCTTTTGATACCATCGACTATGGTATCATGCTGCACCGGCTAGAGGAGTTAGGGGTGGGGGGCACCGTCCTACGGTGGTTCTCCTCCTTTCTCTCTGACCGGTCGCAATCCGTGTTGACAGGGGGGCAGAGGTCGACCCCGAGGCCCCTTGTATGTGGGGTGCCACAAGGGTCGGTCCTCTCACCCCTTCTGTTCAACATTTATGTTAAGCCACTGGGTGAGATCATCCGTGGTTTTGGGGTGAAGTACCATCAGTACGCTGATGATACTCAGATGTACATCTCCACCCCGGACCACCCCAATGATGCCCTTGAAGTGATGTCCCGGTGCCTGGAGGCCATGCGGATCTGGATGGGGAGAAATAGACTCAGGCTCAACTCATTCAAGACCGAGTGGCTGTGGTTTCCGACATCTCGATATAGTCAGTTGGTGCCATCACTGACTATTGGGGGCGAGTCATTGGCCCCCACGGGCCAATGACTTTTTTTTTTTAATTTGATTTATATGCCGCCCTTCTCCGAAGACTCAGGGCGGCTTACAATGTGCTCAGCAATAGCCTTCATCCTTTTGTATATTTATACAAAGTCAGCTTATTGCCCTCACAAACTGGGTCCTCATTTCACCTACCTTAGAAAGGATGGAAGGCTGAGTCAACCTTGAGCCTTAGCGAGATTCGAACCCTGCAGTAATTGCAGGCAGCTGGTCTTAATAATCAGCTTAATAACAGGGTGCCTTAAACCCCTGTACTACCAAGGCTCTTCATTATTTTCATTTCATTAAGTATTTTGAAAAACAGTCTCATCTAAATCTTAATTTTAAATTTGTGAAACTAGTGCATCTGAACAGATATGGTTGCATCACATTGTCTGTAACATATGATGGATTGGTTCATCCTGACTTTAAAAAACAGCTTTCTGCAATGTATATATTGTAGATATAGTGTTTAGTCACAACCAAGACCACAATGGAAAGTGATTCAACTTTGGACAGAAAGGGATCTTTTAGAAACAGGACATTTAATTGGAAAGTTGTGATTGAGAATGTGAGGTGCTTATTGCTTAGCAAATTGTCACATTTCTGTAAACAACAAAATCCCTGAAGTGTGTGCATTTTTTGTTATCTAGGGCCTATTGATTATGTTACCTAACTAGATTTGTCCAAAGGAGGGATAGTGAAATAACAGACTCTGATATCTCTGATGTTATTAATGAATTTTGAGTAGTTCGGAGAACCAATAAATACCACCTCTGCCTGGCCCCGCCCCCAATCTATTCGCTGCCTCCCAGTCTCCCAGCTGATCGGCTAGAAGGAAAAAATTAGGGCTCGCTTTTCAGCTGGGAGATCGCTTGGCAAAAAAAAGGGGGAAAAAAACAAGACACTTTTGCTTTAAACTAAGAAGCCAAGAAGCCTCCCAACTGATCGGCTAGAAGGAAAAACTCAGGGCTCGCTTTTCAGCCGAGGAATCACTTGGCAAAGAAGAAGAAGAAATAATAAAACAAGACGCCATCGCTTTAAATTGACAAGCCAAGAAGCAGCTGCTGGAAGGAGGTTTTTACTTGCAGAAGCAAAGTGACATTCAGCAGTTCGTTTCTGGGTCGCTGAACAACAAACTGAATAAGAGGAGGGATTCTTATATGGTTCTATGTTTTTGAAGTTTGGGGGTTTGCACAACATGGGCTTTGTGTTTCTAAAAAGGTTTGGGCAATTTCCACTGTGAAATATCCTGTCTTGAATGAGTTTCCTGCCTGCTTGTAAATGGAGCTGAACTTCCGACTTCCACTTTATATTGTCTCTAAGCATCTGTAGATGTTTTCTTCTTACAAAGTTTCCTTTTATGCAGCTGGCAGGAATGTAGACTGAGCCTTAGGCAGGTTCCTTTGTTAGCAGCTTGATTTTTCCTTGCTTTTCTGGGAGCCTTTTCTTATGAGTAATATTTTATTTGGGGAAATGAAGAGGGGGGAGTTTGATTCCTTCCCGGAGCAGGTTAATGGGGTGGAGAGGGAATGGGGATTTTGAAGTAACCTTCCCCTGTCATGTCCACCAAGCCCTGCCCACCAGGCCATGCCACGCCCACCAAGCCACACCCACAGAACTGGTAGTAAAAAATTTTGAAACCCACCGGATACAGCAACACTAGCCTGTTGCTGTATCTGTCCACCTTTCTGTTCCAGGAAAACAGCTTTTCTTCTTGTAGGAACATCTTCCTGGAGATAGGCTATATTTGTGTGTAGGTATATATGTGTTTGTGTGGCTATATATAAACATTCTTATATATATGCATACAACTGTATATGCACACACACACATAGAGAGAGAGAGAGTTAAGTTAAATTTCTATATACAAGGTTGAACAATCAAATTACAGGTATATACAAGCACAACAAATAGCTTAAGAAAAAATCCTTCTTTTCAGCTGGCACTCCATTTTTTTATGCTTCCCTATCAGCATTAAGGAAATAGCACATAGGTTATCTGGAAGCTACCCCATCCACGTCAGCAGACCAGAAGAACAGTAAACATCTGGAAATATTTTATTTTCAAATGGAGGGGGAAATTATTTATTCCATACAAAGCTTCCAGTAGCAGAGACTCAGGATTTTATGCTGAGGACTAGCACCTTGACTCCAATTTATAAACTGGATTATATGCCAACAGAAAAGGCTAATTCTTGGCTGCAAGGCACCTGCATGAGTATCTGCTTTTGTGAGAAGGTGATTTGACTTCTTGAGTTAATTACAGCCCAACATAATAAATCAATCATTTTTAATCTATTAGTTAAACATTGGGAGGCTTGTCATTGGCTACAAAATTGGGGCAAAGCTGTTTTTCCCAGGGAAGGATGACCTCAGTGTTGACTGTTTCTCAACCTTGACCATTTTAACAGTGTGGACTTCAGCTTCCAGAATTCCCCAGTTAGGCTGAGAATAGAAATTCTTAAATTCTCCCTACATTCAGTGTATAAGACGCATCTAAATTTTCACCTCCTTTTAGGTGGGAAAAAGGTGCGTCTTATACCCTGAAAAATAAGGTAAATATATTCTGCCTCACCCCTTCCTTCTGGAGCAGTTAAGAAAAGGCACACCTTTTCTCCTTCTCCAGACTGGTTTTTTCCAGACACAGAAAAATATACAAAGCTAATTTGATGGTGATGATTATGTTCTTGAGTTCCAGAAGGCTCCCTGTAGCTATCTAAGTTTTATTAGTTACATATCTGTTTTTATATTGTCATATAAGTATCTTATTTATTTATGCCAAACATAAATAAAACATTGCTTCTTTCTTTGCCCCAATTTGCCTTAAATGCAATTTCCAATCTGCACTGGAGCTGGAGCTGGACTGGAATCTGCAAGTTTCTAGCTACTTTTGGAATCAAATTCAGCATAAACCAGCAAGACCTATAGCCAGGGATGATGGAAATTTTCATCCAGCACCATGACTTCTTCATTAAGCCACTTTCCCTGCCACTCTGCAATGTTTATTGTACTTTGCTTTATGGTAATGGAATGAGAAAGCCAGAAAGGATTGTCGATCCCTCATCTGCCATGCAAGCTCATTCTGAGTGATTTTTAGTGTATAATCTATAAAATGGTACATAGGTTCAGCCACAAGTCCTGGAAAAGCTCTTTTCATCTCTGTGTATCTGGTGAAAGAGATATAGCATAGATAATATACTGAGATTATATTAATGCAATATTTGCTTATCTGAGCTTTTGCCAGCCACCTACTAAGTACTGCCTCTTCAGTAGGCTGCAGGCAACAAAAGGGCTTGGCCTTGTGAGCTAGTCTCAGCATCAGAGATTCTAGCTTGCACAAAACTGGGCTGTTTCTTGGGGCAAAACTGGGCTTTCATACTTTTACCAAAATAACCAAAAAGCAAGTAGTACTGTATGTGTCAGTTTTGGAAGACAATTTTCTTTTTTGCTTCTTAACTGCCACATATTTTAGCTGGGGAAGTTGGCAGGGGTTTCTTGTTGGAGCGGTAGAAAGTTAGTTATAACAACATTCCGTATTCAAGGACATTTGCCTGCATCTGATGAAGACTGCCTGAAGATTGTATCCAGTTGAGTGTGAAGAGTTGATTGGACAATGTGATGAAATTGTGGGTGTGGGGCAGGGCTGTGAACTGTCAGCTGGGTGTGGAAAACATGGAAGCTTTCAGATTCGGGTTTTCCAGATGTGCCAACATGACATCTCTAATAAATTGGAACTTTGAGGAATTTCAGGCCTCAGAGCTTTATTTCTTTGGGGGTGTTCCTTGGAACCCTGACAGTAGGAGGTTAGCACCCACCCCTCTCCTAAGAAAATGAAATATTCTAAGAAATATTAAAAAGGCAGAATATTATATTTTCCCTAAATGAGAAACATGTTTCTAAAGACAAACTCAGAGCCTCAGCTCTCTGCCCCCTTAGCAGATATTTTGGTGCCAACCTATCTACAAGACAAAGAGTGGGCCAGCTTATCTACAACACAAAAGACATGGCCCTCAGGATATGATAGGATTAGCCCTCACTCAAGAGCCAAACCAGGACAAAGCCATTAAGCCATAATAGGAATTACTCAAAGCCCTTTCACTACTACATCATCACCCAGCAAGATTCAACCAGGCCTGGGACACAGACAGATTACAAAGTTAGCTGAGACCCTCGCCCCCTAGGAGTCTGACAGCCAATGGGATACATTTCTTGTACAGGAACAGGAAACTCTAAGGCAGGGCCCAAGAGCGTGTATAAATATATCCCTCTCGCCACTCCATATACTCTTTTTGCCCAGGACCTCAAATCACGTGGTCCTGCCCACCATTAAACCATCTTTCCAAGTAGTCTCCATGTTTCCAGTGTCTTTCTTCCCACTTGGAGCTGAACCCAGATGGACATTTCTTCCAACAGTACATTTCTTTGTTTTTCATTACAACAACAAAAAAAAAAAAGGCATCTAGATGCATGAGATTGCTGCCTGAGCACCCTGTCAAGGAAGCAAACATGAGTTTGTGTAAGAAAGTCCCTTGAGAAAGAGAAAAATACTAATTAACTGCTGCTTGATGCTAAACTATATTGTGCTATTAGGTAAGTCATAACACAGGAATTAAGCATGAACAGCCTGACCCTAGCCTCGGGGTAACTGACTATATGAGGAAGAACAAATCAACCACAAACATACCAACTACTAGTACCAGTAAAAGCTTAATTGTCTTGACAAGCAACATGCCGATCATGAAATTTGTAGTCTAGCCTCTGGCCATTTAAACTTTGCAAAAAGAAAAGGGAAAAAAAGTATTGAAAAATTCAAAATTGTTGGACCTTGAAAGTTTAGATTTGAGATCTGGGTGGCATAACATAGTTATGTATGGTAAAGATTGCCGGGAGAAATATCTACAACCTCAGATATGCAGATGCTACCACTAATGGCAGAAAGTGAAGAGTAAACGCTGATGACACTCAGCTGTACATTTCCACCCCAGACCACCCCAATGATGCCCTCGAAGTGATGTCCCAGTGTTTGGAGGCCGTGCGGGTCTGGATGGGGAGGAACAGGCTTCGGCTCAACCCTTCCAAGACCGAGTGGCTGTGGATGCCGGCGTCCCGGTATAGCCAGCTGGTGCCATCGCTGGCTATTGGGGGCGAGTCACTGACCCCCACAGAGGGGGCTTGCAACTTGGGCGTCCTCCTGGACACACGGCTGTCTTTAGAAGAGCATATGACGGCCGTGGCCAGGGGGGCTTTTTATCAGGTTCGCCTGATACGCCAGTTGCGCCCCTTTCTGGATCGGGACTCCTTGTGCACAGTCACTCATGCCTTGGTTACGTCACACCTGGACTACTGTAACGCTCTCTACATGGGGCTCCCCCTGAGGAGCACCCGGAGGCTCCAGCTGGTGCAGAGTGCGGCCGCGCGGGTGATTATGGGAGCGACGTGGCGCTCCCACGTAACACCTCTCCTGCGCGAGCTGCATTGGCTCCCGGTGGTCTTCCGGGTGCGCTTTAAGGTGCTGGTTCTCATCTTTAAAGCGCTCCATGGCTTAGGGCCAGGGTATTTGCGAGACCGCCTGCTGCTACCGATAACCTCCCACCGGCCAATACGCTCTCACAGAGAGGGCCTCCTCGGGGTGCCGTCTGTCAGGCAATGTCGGCTGGCGGCCCCCAGGGGGCGAGCCTTCTCTGTGGGGGCACCCGCCCTGTGGAATGAGCTGCCTCCTGGAATACGATTGATCCCGGACCTCCGGACCTTCCGTAAAGCCCTGAAGACGTTTTTATTTCATCAAGCCAGCCTAGCCTAAATGGTTTTTAATTGGGATTTTAAATTTTATGGATTTGGGGTTTTAAATTGGGTAGCCAATGATTTAATTCTTTTAATTATCTTAACTTTTGTATTTGTATGTTTTTTAATTTTGGCTGTTCACCGCCCTGAGTCCCTCTGGGAGAAGGGCGGTATACAAATTAAATTAATAAATAAATAAATAAATAAAACCAAAGAGCCTTTTGATGTGGGTGAAAGAGGAGAATGCAAAAGTTGGTTTGAAACTCAACATTAAAAAAACTAAGATCATAACATCCAGTCCTATCACTTCCTGACAAATAGAAGGGGAAGAAATGGAAACAGTGACAGCTTTTATTTTCCTGGGTTCCAAAATGGCAACTGCAGCCATGGAATTAAAAGATGTTTGCTCATTGCAAGGAAAGCTATGGCAAACCTAGACAGCATATTAAAAAACAGAGACATCACCTTGCTGGCAAAGATGAATATAGTCAAAACTACGATTTTCCCAGTAGCAATGTATGGCTGTGAGAATTGGACCATAAGGAAGGCTAAAGAATTGATGCTGTTTAATTGTGTTGTGGGAGAAGACTCTTGAGACCCCCTTGGACTGTAAGAAGATCAAATCAGTCAATTCTAAAATAAATCAACCCTGACTGTTCTTTGGAAGGACAGATACTTTATTTGAGAAAGCTCAAGTATTTTGGTGAATTTGGAAAATAAATACGTTAAGGGCTGTACAGTAAAATGGGTGAAAAATTATGTACCAATGGTATTTATTTATTTATTTATTTATTTATTTATTTATTTGTTTGTTTGTTTGTTTGTTTGTTTGTTTATTTATTTATTAAATTTATATACCTGAAGGACTCAGGGCGGTGAACAGCCAAAAGATAAAACACACATAATACAAAATTTAAAAACAATATAAAAGCCCATTAAATAATTTGGCCCAAACAATTTAAAACACTCCTATTATTTTAAAACAAATTTAAAATTAACAATTAAAAAGGAGGTTAGGCCAGGCCAGCCTGTTGAAATAAAAAGGTCTTGAGGGCATGGCGGAAAGTGCGTAAGTCCGGGATCCTCCATATCTCCGGGGGGAGCTCGTTCCAGATGGCAGGTGCCCCCACAGAGAAGGCTCTCCCCCTGGGGGCCACCAGTCGACACTATTTGGCCGACGGCACCCTGAGGACCCCCTCTCTATGGGAGCTTACTGGTCGGTGAGAGGCTACTGGTGGCAGAAGGCGGTCTCGTAAGTGCCCCGGTCCTAAGCCATGGAGCGCTCTAAAGGTGGTAACCAAGACCTTGAAGCGCACCCGGAAGACCACCGGGAGCCAGTGCAGCTCGCACAGGAGAAGTGTTACATGGGAACGCCATGTCGCTCCCATAATCACCTGCGCGGCTGCATTCTGGACCAGTTGGAGCTTCCAGGTGCTCCTCAAGGGAAGCCCCATGTAGAGAGCATTTCAGTAGTCCAGGAGAGACGTGACAAGGGCATGAGTGACCGTGCGTAAGGAGTCCCGATCCAGAAAGGGACGCAACTGGGGAATCAGGTACACCTGATAGAAAGTTCTCCCAACCACAGCCATCAAATGCTCTTCTAAAGACAGCCGTGAGGACACCCAAGTTGTGAGCCCCCTTTGTGAGGGCCAGCGACTCGCCCCCAATAGTCAGTGATGGCACCCGCGAAAACCTCAGAATATATATATGTGTGTGTGTGTGTATTATATTAATTTATTATATAATTATATATTTATATATATATAATTATATATTAATTTATTATATAATATATATTATAATATATATATTAAGTATATAGTAAATGAGAAGGTTGATAATTATTTGTAAGCTTATTGTGTAAGGGAAGGAATATACTAGATTTATTTGAGATCTCTTTTTCAGCACTCAACCAGGGTGGACGATGTATGTTTAATGTTGTTTCTATATATGTTGTGTAGACTTCTTTTTTCTTTTTTCCTCCACCCCCCCCCCCGTTACCATATAATGGTAACCAATATATCCAACACACTTGCCTCCTTCTATTTTTCTCACAACAACAACCCTGTGAAGTAAGTTGGGCTGAGAAAGAGTTAACTGGCCCAAAGTCATCCAGCTGACTTTCATGGCTAAGGAAGGAACTAGAACTCATGGTTTCCTATTTTCTAGCCTGATGCGTAACCACTAAGTCCAGACCAAATTGCCCTATGGAAGATATAAAATAATATAAATAATAAAGCAGAGGTGAAATGCTTCCGGTTCGGACCCGATCAGGCGATCCGGTAGTGATCGTCGCGGCTGGTTTGGCGATCCGGTAGCAATGGTAGAGCAAAGCTCCTCCCACCCACCCGGGTGTCCTTAAGTAATGTGTTTTTAGTTTCTGCGCATGCGCAGAAGGTCTGTGTGCGCATGTGATGCAGGGCGTGTGCACTTCCGAACCGGTAAGGAAGGTAAGTAGATTTCACCCCTGTAATAAAGTATATAGGTTAAAATAGACATGTTATCTTTAGTAATCAATAATGGACTTTTACTGCCCAAACTGAACAAGGCTTTAGCGATTTGTTTCTAGATAAGAGACGTGGAAAGAAATAGTTTGTTGAGAAGGTGATAAATTACTAAAATTGTTAATACTTGTTGTGATGAAGGGGAAAATAATTTCTTTCTATATACAGTGTATGTTTTCTTTTTCTTTACTATATTTAATTTTTTCTTTTCTTTTTTTTTCTTTTTTCTTTTTTTTTTTTGGTATTAGTTTTTTATCATTTTAATTGTAAAGTTTAATAAAATTACTATTAAATAGTTTGAATTTGAAGGTCTCATTTATTACTTACCGGAAAGCTATCAACCCTAATGCCAGTTCCCTCTAATGTAGGGAGTAGAGTAACCCAAATCAGTTTTTAGATTTCAGGTTGCTTCGCTACTGTTTTTTGAAAACTTAAAATGGACGCAGGTAGTCCCTGACTTACAATCACAGTTGAGGCCAAAATTTCCATTGCTAAGCAAGGCAGTTGTTAAAAGAGCCTCAGTGGTGCAACGGACTAAAGTGCTGTTAAGTGCTAGCACTTAGCTGCCAGCTGCCTGCAATTAGTGCAAGTTCGAATCTCACCAGGCTCAAGGTTGACTCAGCCTTCCATCCTTTCGTGGTAGGTAAATTGAGGACCCAGATTGTGGGGGCAATAAGCCAACTTTGTATAGAAAAACACCGCTTGGGGGGGGGCGAAAGCCCTAATAAGCAGGTATATACAAAAAAAGTATGCAGGCTATTGCTATAATGCATTGTAAGCCGCCCTGAGTCTACGGAAAAGGGTGGCATATAAATTGGACTAATAAATAAATAAATAAATAAATTGAACCCCATTTTACCACAGTTGTTAAGCGAATCAATGCAGTTAAGTGAATCATTCAGTCTATAAGTGAATCTAGCTGTCCCCATTGACTTTGCTTGTTTGGAAGGCTCCTGGAAAGGTTACAAATGGTGATCACCTCACACACACACACACACACACACACACACACACACACACACACACACACCAGGACAGTGCAACAATCACAAGTACATGCCACCAAGTGCTCAAATGTTGATCATGTGAGCATGGGGCTGCTGCAATGGTCATAAATGTGAAAACCCATCCTAAGTCACTTTTTTCGGTCAGCTCTTGCTAAATGAATGGTTGTAAATCAAGGACCACTTATACTTTGTTTGGCTCTAGAAGGAAGTCAGCAGGCAGACGTCTTGACTTTATTGCCTCCAAAACACCCAATTTTATGAGCCCAGATCTATGAAACTAATCCTTGAGCACAGCTCTTCTCATATTCCCACTGTCTAGCCCAGGGGTCAGCAACCTATGGCTCCGGAGCCACGTGTGGCTCTTTGGGCCCTCTGCTGTGGCTCCCTGTCAAGTGATCCCAACACTGGCTGGCCCCACCCCTGGCCCTCCCCTCCCCTCCCAGTCACTCCTCACCACTCCTCTGAGAAGGTAAGGGCAGCAGCGGGGGATGGAGAAGCAGCCAGGGTAGAGACAGAGAGATACAGAGAGGGGCGGGGGAGAGAGGGAGGGATAGGAGAGAGAGATATGTCAAAAGGATTTTGTGGTTCCCGGTGTTTTTTAACAACTGGTTCTCTGCCCTAATGACCGGCTGGGTAGGCATGGCTGGGGTGTGTGTCATGTGACTGGTGGAAGTGAGTGACATCGAGTTGGCCACTCTCACCCAGGTTTTGTGGCTCCCGGTGTTTTCTTTTCTGTGGGAAATAGGTCCAAATGGTTTTTTTAAAAAAAATTTGATTTATATGCCACCCTTCTCTGGAGACTCAGGGCGGCTTACAATGTGTTAAGCAATAGCCTTCATACTTTTGTATATTTATACGAAGTCAGTTTATTGCCCCCACAAACTGGGTCCTCATTTCACCTACCTTAGAAAGGATGGAAGGCTGAGTCAACCTTGAGCCTGGTGAGATTCGAACTTACAGTAATTGCACACAGCTGGTGTTAATCACAATGCTATCAGTCTGCTGAGCCACCAGACCCCGGTTCTTTGAGAATTTAAGGTTGCAGACCACTGGTCTAGCCAAAAGCCTAAGAATATGGAGTTGCCTTAGCATTAGGTCAACAATAATTAATAATAAATAACATGGAGGATAGCAATAGCAATAGCACTTAGACTTATATACTGCTTCACAGTGCTTTAAGCCCTCTCTAAGCAGTTTACAGAGTCAGCCTATTGTCTCCAACAATCTGGGTCCTCATTTTACCCACCTCAGATGGATGGAAGGCTGAATAAATCTTGAGCCTGGTGAGATTTAAACTGCCAAATTGCAGGCAGGCAGGCAGAAGTAGCCTGCAGTACTGCACTCTAACCACTGTGCCACTGAGGCTCATTCCCTAAAACTTCAAGAACTTCAAAATTATCCAGTAAGGAATATGCATATATGCATTTTTTACTTTGTATAGGGCATAAAATACTAGATTTTATAAAAAATACCTTTTATATACGTTCCTGTGAGGAGTTCATTATCAGGCTAGCCATGCTGGGAAGGGAATATAAGAAAACGCCCCAAGGGATGGAACAAGGAACATGAGTATTACACAATCATCCAACACGCCCAGCCCTAAGGACTTAGTTTGATCTTCCTTGATCTATCACCCACCAGAGATGGTGGATTAAAACTCCTGCCA
The DNA here is from genome assembly GCA_022577455.1 of Arizona elegans. NCBI lineage: Eukaryota > Metazoa > Chordata > Lepidosauria > Squamata > Colubridae > Arizona > Arizona elegans. Next base: position 20,910,675 of record JAKOOJ010000001.1, on the reverse strand, counting down.
CCCCCAGTCAACAAGAGAGGATAGGAACAGTGTGTGAGGTACTTTGAGAACTTTTAAATTAGCTTATTTCACGAGTCAAATACAATGGAACCTTCCAGAATTACAAACACTCCGCTACACTTACTTAAGCTTGTAAAAATGAAAAGGGGTTCTGATATAGCCAAGAGAGACAAGTGATTGGATACACAATGGGTATAAAGTATGCCTTAAATGCAGTGGTGGGATTCAGCCAGTTCACACCACTTCGGGAGAACCAGTTGTTAACTTTCTGAGCAGTTTGGCAAACTGGTTGTTGGAAGAAATCATTAGGGCAGAGAACCGGTTGTTAAATTACTTGAATCCCACCACTGCTTAAATGCCATGCAGAAATTTAAATTCAAGTCAACCCATTTCAAAATAAGTATATTTGCCTACTAAATAAGGCAGATGGAATTAAAAGGAAACAAGTTGCCCCATGGGAAACAATATGATTTAATGAAGTTGCTTCAGGCAGGAATTTTACACTATACCTTTTAGTACAACTAAAGGAGAACCGACACCATAAACAAAACAGGAGAGTGGTAAGTGAAAGGAATGTATTCCATCCTCCTTCAGCCAATAAAAAGAGTCAGGTTTGTGGCCAGTTCAGGAAGGACTTTGATTGCACAGTACACAGTCAACTAACCTGCTAGGAAAGCTAAAGGAAGCTATGGTAATCAGAGGAGGACCAGGGGTCCCTAGCTGAGTGACCATGACTATTCAGCTGGATCATCCCTCCCCACAGAACTGCTGTGCAGTAAAAAGAAAGAGATGGAGAAATGCATAAAAAAAATGAGCTTTCCGGAGGAAGAAAACTGGATAAAAATAATATTTATTTTAAGAAGGTAGCAAGCCTCATCGTTGTTTTATCTAGTCCCTTTGGTGTTGCTAAACTAGATCCCACTAACCATCTTACATGATAGGACCAGGAGTTCAAAATGTTTCAAGAAATTTATTTGTGACAAAAATAATCGGAAAAAAAGAGGGAGCGTAGAATGAGAGAGAAAGGATTAGGTTCATTTTAAACTGGAAAGTAAGGTTTTAATGAAGGGCCAGGGGAGGAAATAAGAAAATGTGGGACATTGGTTTCTTAGATGATAATGTATAAATGCTGTTTTGCTTCTTTCAAAATCTGATAATAAACCAGCCTTGCTACTTTTGGGGATCCTTCTTTCTAAATCTTGCTCTAAGAACCTCTGACTCCATTGTTACTCCTTTGTATTGGTTTTAAAGGATACAAAAGATAGCTTGACAGGTTTAGTTGTTGTGTTCAACTCTCTACTGTTCAGCATGACTGCAACAAAGAGGAATCATTGTGTTCACTAGACTTCTCTTGCTCACCCCATAGTCCACAAAAAACGGGGGGGGGGGGGGGGAAGCCTCATATCCCGATCCTTACTAGGACCAATCCTGTTGAAAATTCATTTGTGAAGGAAGCAAAGTCTACATAGGAAACTGGTTTAAAGCCTTAATATCTCTGAACTCAATCACTGGATCACCTCTCCCTCTCCCTCTCCCTCTCTCCCCCTCCCTCTACCTCTCCTTCTCCTTCTCCATCTCCCTCTCCCCCTCCCTCCCTCTCCCTCTCCCTCCTTCCCTCCCTCTCCTTCTCCTTCTTCCTCCTTCCCTCCCTCTCTCCCTCTCCCTCCCTCCCTCCCTCCCTCCCCCCCCCCCCCTCTCTCTCTCTCTCACACACACACACACACGAAAAATTATCCTGCGCAACGGCAGCATCTAGCTCATCATAGGATATCAAAGTAAGCAGGTTTGGAGTTGATCAGTAATTGAATTAGGAATCCAGGCTTCTGTATTAGTTGGGAAACTACAAAGGTGTCCTGGAAGGGGACATGGCAAAGCAGTTCCTCCTTGGCGCTGGGGAAATTGTTAAGGCTCCTCACAGGCACCAGAAGACAAGCTCGACTTCAGAGTTTGCAAGGGTGGGGGGGAGAGGAAAGAACAAGAAGCAATGGGGGAAAATCCAGCCGCGTTCATATGTCATCCCTAGCGATAGAACCGACCACCAACTGGGAATAAAGGGCAACTCTTTGCGTGTAAGAGGGGAAAGAAAGGTGGACGAGAGCCTCCACCTCGCCAGGAGAAGCGCCCCTTTTTCGAAACGTTAAGCCAGCGTCTCAAGTCTAACTTACCCAAAATCTCCTTCCTCCGTTGCGTATGAGGCTGGTCTGTGTAAACCCACTCGAAATCCCCACGGGTGACCCGGTTACCCATCCCTATTATCACACTAAGCAGGGTGGCTTCTGGTGCTGAACAGAAAAGCGCGCTCCAGGGAGGCACCTTATATCAACCCGGAGCAACCTAGAGGCAGACCCCGCCCCACGCTCGTTCGCTTCAACCACCGAGCTTCCCGGGCCGCCCAGCTAATCTGGTTTTGCGAATGGAGTCAGCTCCCCCTTTGCGTTCAGGAGAGCCGAAGGGGCGCCATCCTTTGCGGCTGGTCGGAGCCTGCCGGCTTTCTTAGGCGCAGGGTGGTGAACGTTCATCGTTTAGAGTTACTGCTCCTGGTCCAAATCAAGCAGGAGGCTCTGGACTTTCTGGTTTTCCTTTGAAGATGTTTAGCTTCTCATGGAAGAAGCTTTTTCAAGTCTGAAAAAAAGCACTTTTGGGACATCCATGACCTGGATGACTGAGAATCTCTATAGACAAGAGAGGCTTGGTAACTGTGAAGTGACTGAAGAGTTAGTAGGACGTGGCCAGGGAGTGAGCAAGAAGCAGCTGGTGGACAACACAAGGTTTGGGAGGAGCAGGACCCCAGAAGAAGGCTAGAGAGAGTGTCCTGCTTGAGTAGGGGTCAGACCCAGTGGGTTGTGGTATGCCTTCTAGTGCAGGGGTCTCCAACCTTGACAACTTTAAAACTTGTGGACTTCAAGTTCAACTCAAAACTTGTGGACTTCAAGTCTTAAAGTTGCCAAGGTTGGAGACACCTGTTCTAGTGGTGTGGCTTTTGGTTTAAGTGGTTTGTCTGTTAGATCCCAAAATATGAAGCAATTGCATTCTGATGCAAGAAGAATGCAGAAGTGTGCAACAATTAAAACGACTTCTGCAAAATCTTCAGATTAGCATGGTTGTAAATTATAACAACAATGTTATGAAAAGTCCAGAACAGGAGAGGAAGTTGATATGGGGTCTAGATAGTATAATGATCCTGCAGGAATGCTCCTGAGGAAGATGTCAAAGATAACATCAAAGGGGATGGAAGCTTCATTTATCAGACTGGCTCAGATCAAAGCATGGTGCTCAGCTTCCTGATCCACCAGGAGCTCCAGGAATATCATTGATCATTCAGACCTGCCTGAAGAGTCAGAAAATTATATGCCTAAATTTAAATTCTTGTTTGGATGATAACATTAATAATAATATATTGTGGCAGTGCTTGGAGACAGCAGAAGAGAAGAGAAAGAACTGGAGATGATAGCAAAATACAAAGACCTGCAAATAGAAATAAACCAACTCTGGCAAAAGAAATCAAGTACCAATAGTAATGTCTATGGAGATTCTCAGTCATCCAGGTCATGGTTGTCCTAAAGGTGCTTTTTCAAGAAGCAACTGGACTTTCTGGTTTTTCTTTGAAGACATTTCGCTTCTCGTCCAAGAAGCTTCTTTACCTTTAACATCATAAAAAAATCAACAACTGCCTATCCCAGGTCATTGGGAAGGACTTGATAGGTGGACAAAAATACCAAATCCAGTCTGAACATCTGGCTGACCATGCAATGAATAAAAAAGTATAGTTAAGAGTGTCGCAGTGTGAATTTGGGCTTGAGTGTTTCCTCCAATTGTTCACCTTGAACTGATTTACAAAAGAGATATTATTGAGATTACAAGTATGAAATTGATCAAAGTGTATGCCAAGAATGCTTGCTATGTGTATGTGTATAATAAAATTATGTTGGGTTCAATGCAAAACTCTGTTGGGATGGATAGCGAAAGAAATTCACCCAAATTCACACTCTTTTGAGTTTTAAATGATTTTTGCTGAAGTAAGAAGCTCACCACTGAGAAGAAGCATGTTTATTGCTGCCATCATTGAATGCCTTTAGAAGAAATAGGTACCCTGGAAAATGGAAAAACAAAAATGTGTACAGAGGTTGAGGGCTACTAAGTGGGAAATCCTAGGAAATTGATTTGCTGACCAGTTCTGGAGAAGCTAGGAAGCTGCTTGTCCAATTTGGGATTGTTTCTATTGTTAGGGAAAATGAGCTAAATTGGTTAAATGAGGTTACAGGTGACTTTGTCTGGGACAGGGTACAGTCTCCATTTGCCTGTATTTTTTCCACTACACCAATGCATATACTATCTTGGTCCTGATGTGTTCAGCCCCTAACATTTGACTGAAGTGATGTCAATGTTATACAGCATTTGAAGGTGGGAATTTCCTGTGATTTACTTATCTATTCACAAAGGCAGTAGGAAACTGGCACTTGCCTTCACAATCAGAGAATTTAGGGCTGGAAGGTTTCTAGTCCAAACCAATAGCCAAGGCAAGAGTCCTTGTATCACCTTATACAAATGGTTGTGCAATCTTTTCTTGAAAACCTCCAGTGATGGAGAACCCACAACTTTGGAAGGCAAGCTATTCCACTGATTAATTGTTTGCACTGTCAAGAAATTCTTCCTTATTTTGAGACTGGATTTCCCTCTGATCTCTCTCCGTCCGATTCCATCCATTGTGTCTTTTAATCCAGCTACTGTATATTCCTTGTGGAAAATAAACCTGCATATTACTGGGAGAGGGGGAGAAAAGATAAGATAGAAAAGAGACAAAGATCTGAGTGAAAATGGGAAGCAGACGCCATATCAGTATGGTTTGTACTTACTCATTTCCATCCAGGGGTTAAAAGACCTGAAAGATAAAACAGCTAGTGATGGTGCAGGTGGCAACTACATAATGGCTTGGTGACATCACGTGGCAAGAGAAGCCTGCAGTGAGAACACAGCACAAACTTGTGAGCATGAGTCAGGTTTCATAATGCAAATTGAAGGGGACAGAACTTTTTCTCATGTGAAAAAAAGTTTGTTCCTCCAACATATCACCTAATAACTAATTGTTATTAAGAACAATTAGTTATTAAGAACTAATTGTTCTGAATTAAATGTTTTGATAACCAGGTGGCATTTGATAAATTGCAACAAGATTGCTCTTTCTTCCCCCAGGGTTCACCATCCAAATCTTCATGGTTACTCCAAAGTTAATTAATTTTCCACCTAAGAATCCATCTAATAAGCAAAAACGTGAAAACTTGATTCGTTTTGCTTTTTATGGTTTCTTTTTTGAGATCCAGCCAAATGGTTATCTCTGCATAGTTTGCAGATTTGGCTATAGAAATATGAATGATAATTGGAGGAAAGTATCCCAAAGACGCTTTTCAGGAGGCAACTGGACTTTCTTGTTTTTTCTTTTGATGACATTGTCAACGTTCCAAATTAGGCTCTCTTCCAGCGCTGACATAACGAGATGAAGCAGAGAGAGCAGAAGCTTGATTTATTGCTGAGATGAACTTTTACCTAGTTTTTGTATGTTACAGATAGTGTTTCCTGGGAGACGAGGAGGGGGGCTACATTCCTGTGAAAAGAACGTGCTGGGATGTAGAGATTGATCTGCATGATGGCCAATGGGACATTGGGGTTGGAGTGCGGAAGAGGAGGGGATTGGAAGGAGGGGCCAGTTTGGCTGCAACTTGAATCAGGAATGTCGGACTCTGTTATTCTTAAAATAAAAGTGATTCATTAGAAAGTTTGCGCTTGAGAATGAAGTTTATTCAAGATAGCACCGAAACCTGACAGACAGCCAAACTCTCCTCCAAATCCAGGCTGGCTGAGTTTAAATCATCCCGTTCCCTCCCAGACATCTGGTCGGACAGACTATGACTGAAGCCAAGCTCTCGGAGGAAAGCCTGCTTCAAGAAACGGGAGGAGCAGAAGCGGTCGTGATTCCAGCCAACTTGGAAAATACAAAGGTTCAACTTTCTCCGCCTTCCCTCCCCGCAGAACTTCAAGCAAAGAAACGTGAGGCAGATAAGTACCCGGGGACTGTGCCAAAAGCCTTAGAGGCGGAATTTCCTTTTGCAAATGTAAAAGATAAAGAAAAACCCCTAAGTGAATTGGGAAGGGCGAGCTGGGGATGGGAATGGCAGCGAAGCCCAGACAAGGCAGTACCTCCCCACCCCAGGATGAGAGACGAGGCAGAGGACTATCAACACCAAGGCTGGCCCTCCAGAGCTCAGCACAGAGAGGAGAGGGCAGAGAGGGAGGAGCCACCCCAGTTCAGAGGGAAGTTCAATGGTGACCCAGACAACCTCGCCCAATTCCTCGATTCAGCTGAGATATACATAGAGCGGTTCGGACACCTCTACCTTTTCCCCAGAGCCCTAGTGAATGCTATCTCGGAAGGGCTGGAGGGAGAAGCAAAGAGGTGGTCAGCATCACTCTACAAATACAGGGCCCCCCAGCTATGAGATGCGGATGGGTTCTTGCAACTATTGAGAGCCCGTTATGAGGAGGAGGAGGAGGACCCCTATGTGGAAGACGAGCTCAGAAACCTAATGCAGAGGGGGAAGCCTATCAGACAGCATATCCCTGAATTCAGGAGAGTCATTGGGACACTGCCTCCCCTACCAGAGCGATTGCTGGTGTATTTTTTTAGAACAAGCCTAGATAAAAGAATTTCCCAAGTGACTGCCTATCGTGACATCCCAAACCGACTCGCTGAATGGTTCCGGGTAGCGATAAAAGTCGACAGAGGGCTGCGGATGAGTGACACGTCAAAACCACCAGAGGGAAAGGAGAGAGGCCGACCAGACCAGGGGCCACTCAACAGACGAGAAACCCCAACATCACAGCCCTCCTACAGACCAACTGCCCCACGGAGCCCACTGAAATGCTACAGATGTGGAGGAAGCGGCCACATAGCAGCAAGATGTGGAACGCCTAGACCGGGACCAGCTCCACCGCCCAAAGCACGACCGGAACGAGGGCCCAAGTGCGTCACCCACGTACCGCGGGAAGCTCCCCAAATCCCTGAGTTTTTCGCTCATCTGACCGAAACCAGAAGAATCCCAGATGAGGGAGATCAGTCCCCCGAACCCTATGACACGGAAGACGAAGGCGAGGATGACCCGATGGTGAGTGGACCTGTCCATCCTTTTCTTTTCCCCATACGCCTAACAGCCCCCAAAACAGGGGCCCAAGAGACTTTCCAAGCCCTAATAGACTTGGGTAGCACATGGTGCCTAATCAACCTACCCACAGTTCTAAAATTGGGAATCCGAGCTAAACAGCTCAAACAACCAATTCGCTTTGAGCAAGTTGATGGGTCCCTAGTGGGAGGAACGTACGCCACACACTTGACTGAACCCGTGAGACTAGAACTCACAGATCACTGGGAGACGATCCGCTTCATAATAGCCCCCAAGATGACAGAACCAGTCATATTGCGACTCTCATGGCTCGACAAATGGGGCCCAATCATTTGGTGGCAAGAGGGAACCCGCAGGCTGAGAATAGCAAAGGGGCCCCAACCCCTGCCCCCCTGACCAGAAGAATTCCCTCCCACGCTGAAACCCCAAAGCAGCCCTCCACTACAGAAGAAAACACCACCAACACAAGGGTCCCTCCCAGAAGGTGCAGCAAAGCAATTGGCAGCCACACCCACCACTGCTTGTAACGCAAACCAGATCCCAAGGGAGTACCAAGACCTGGCAGGGGTATTCAGCGAGGCCTAGTGTGACATTCTGCCCCCCCCCCCCCGCGAGACCGATTGTGCCATCGAAATTATCCCAGGAGCGAAACTACCCAAACCTAAAATGTATGCTATGACGCCCCGAGAAATGCAGGAAATGCGAGACTACATAGACAAAAACTTACAAAGGGGATTTATTGAGCCAGTGAAACCAAGGGTAGCGGCGCCGGTCATGTTTAAAGAGAAAAAGGACGGCTCCATGAGACTGGTGGTCGACTTTCGAAGTCTCAACGCTGTTTGCGTACACAACTTGTACCCCCTCCCCCTCATGAAAGACATGTTAGCCCACCTAGCTAAAGGGAAGGTTTTCACCAAACTAGACCTTTGAGAAGCTTATTACCGAGTACGCATAAAGGCAGGAGATGAATGGAAAACATCATTCAACTGCCCCCTGGGTAGTTTCCAGTTTAAAGTAATGCCTTTTGGATTGCAAGGAGCCCCGGCAGTATTCATGCAGTTAATAAACGAAGTCTTACATGAACACCTTTACAAAGGGGTCCTTGTCTACCTGGATGATATTCTTATCTACACGGAGACCATAGACGAACATATACCCCTCGTCCGCCAAGTACTGAAAAAACTGCTACGGGCAAACCTATATGTCAAACTGCCAAAATGCGATTTCCACCAATCACGGCTAGACTACCTGGGCTACCGAGTATCAAATGAGGGGATAGAGATGGACCCAGACAAGGTCCAATCAGTTCTACAATGGCAGCCCCCTCGCACCCGCAGACAACTGCAAAGTTTTCTAGGCTTTGCGAATTTCTACAGACAATTCATCCCCTCGTTCGCGAAGATTGCCAAACCTTTGACGGACCTCCTAAAGACAGGAAGCCCAGCGATGAAACCTTGCCCGGGACAACCTCTACAGTGGGACCTGACCTGCCAACAGGCATTTGAGACGCTAAAAGGATTGTTCGCGAAAGAACCTGTCTTAAAACACCCGGATCTGGAACAGCCTTTTGTCATCCAAGCAGACGCAAGTGATGTGGCAGTAGGAGCCGTGTTACTCCAAAAGAACAACCAAGGTGATCTACAACCCTGCGCCTACACCTCCCGCAAACTCACCGATACGGAGAGGCGATGGGCGGCGTGGGAGAAGGAAGTGTTTGCAGTAAGGTGGGCCTTGTTGACCTGGCGGCACCTTCTAGAGGGAGGCCAGAAACCATTTGAAGTCTGGACTGATCATAAAAACCTAGAGGCCCTAAAAACCCCACGAAAACTGTCACCCAGGCAAGTGCAGTGGGCACAATACTTCAATCGTTTCAATTTCGAGCTTAAGCACATCCCAGGAGGGAGAAATTTCCTGGCTGACGCCCTCTCCCGGATGCCCCAATACAACAGTGAGCGGGAGCAGGTAGTGAATGCCATCATCCCCTCCACCCAAGCTGCGGCCCAAGTGATCACCAGACGGCAACGACGTGACCAGCAAGGCCAACTTACAAGTGACTTAACTGCAAAATTAAAAAATGAAACGCTGACAGACCCCTGGTATCGGGACAATCAACATCTCTTGACAAAAAGAGATGAACTAGCATGGAGGGGGACAAAGCTCTATGTCCCACAGAGTTTACGCATCCTGATTCTCAAGAGGAGCCACAACGTTAAACCAGCAGGACACTTCGGATTCCTAAAGACTCTGCACCTAGTACGAAGGCAGTTCTGGTGGCCACACATGAGAAAGGACGTAGACAGTTATGTAAAAAGCTGCACCATTTGTGCCACGATGAAGACAAGGCCAGGGTGCCCGCCTGGATTGTTGCAACCAGTAGCTGAACCAACAAGACCATGGGAGGAGATTGCAATGGACTTTATAGTAGACCTACCAAGGAGCAGTGGAAATACAGTGATCTGGACTGTAATAGACTTATTCTCCAAACAGGCACACTTCATTCCTTATAGTGGACTGCCTTCAGCCCGTCAGTTATCCAAACTGTTCCTGAAACACATTTACTGCCTACATGGAGTCCCCAGGAGAATCATTTCCGACAGAGGGGTCCAGTTCACAGCAAAGTTCTGGAGGGAGTTTCTACAATCCATAGGTTCATCCCAAGGGCTCAGCTCAGCATTTCACCCGAGCACCAATGGGGGGGGGGCAGAAAGACTGAACGCTATGATAGAACAGTATTTAAGATGCTACGTCAACTACCAGCAGTCCAATTGGGCAGACCTCCTATCTTTTGCGGAGGTTGCATATAATAATGCTGTCCACAGCAGCACGGGGCTAACCGCGTTCAAAATAGTGAGTGGCATGGATTTTGTTCCCATGCCAGAATACCCGAGGGAGCCCCCTTCCTCAGTCAGTTTGACCGACTGGATGGCAATGTTGATACAAACTTGGGAAAATGTTAAGAGGGCGCTGGCAAAGGCAGCTCAATCTTATAAGGAACAAGCAGACAAGCACCGAACTCCCCAAAGACCATTTCAGCTGGGAGAGAAAGTTTACCTCTCCACCAAGTACTTGAGACTTAGACTCCTGAGCAGGAAATTGGGCCCAAAATTTATAGGACCATTTCCTATAATAAAAATAATCAACCCCGTTACAGTGCAATTGCAGTTGCCACGGCTTTTGGGGAAAATTCACCCCGTTTTTCACAGTAGCCTTCTAAAACCTGTAGTGGGGTCTACTTTAAGGCCAACGCCACGTGAACCTCCTGGGCCCTTGGTTGTTGGGGGCCAAACGCACTACGAAGTGCAGCGGATTCTTGATTCAAGATGTTACAGGGGGCGCCTTCAGTACTTAATTAAATGGAAGGGTTACCCAGTGTCAGAGGCTTCCTGGGTGAAGAGCGCAAACATTCAAGCTGATCGCCTTATAGCAAAATTCCATGCAGACCACCCGGGAAAGCCGGGAGGGGGGGTGCACAGCCAGGGAGGGGCTGAGGAGACTAATCTTGTTGTGTTTTCCCTATGGGATAGGTGATGTCGCAGAAGTGAAGTGAGAGGGGCCGGATGTCAGCATTCCAAATTAGGCTCTCTTCCAGCGCTGACATAACGAGATGAAGCAGAGAGAGCAGAAGCTTGATTTATTGCTGAGATGAACTTTTACCTAGTTTTTGTATGTTACAGATAGTGTTTCCTGGGAGACGAGGAGGGGGGCTACATTCCTGTGAAAAGAACGTGCTGGGATGTAGAGATGGATCTGCATGATGGCCAATGGGACATTGGGGTTGGAGTGTGGAAGAGGAGGGGGTTGGAAGGAGGGGCCAGTTTGGCGCAACTTGAATCAGGAATGTCGGACTCTGCTATTCTTAAAATAAAAGTGATTCATTAGAGAGTTTGCGCTTGAGAATGAAGTTTATTCAAGATAGCACCGAAACCTGACAGACATTTTGCTTCTCATCCAAGAAGCTTCTTTAGCACTGACAGGATAGTGGGGAATGGAAGGATTTATACTCCTTGCAGATAGCTGGCAATCTGCATCATTTTAGAGCAGGGGTGTCAAACTCAATGTCCAAGGGCTGGATGCATCACTCGCTGGCCACGCCTACCCCCAGTTTAGTGAAGGGGGAAAAAGTCATGATACGTCATGTGATGATGTGACGATGCGAGTTTGACACCCCTGTTTTAGAGGGTTATTGAAACACTTGTGTCCTCAGGATCTTTTCTGTGTCCTTTTCTCTGGAAATTGCAAACTACAGGAAGCAGGAGCACTACTCAGGTGACCCTGAGGACACAGATAAACCTACAAGTGTTTCAATGACCCTCTAAAAGGATGCACATGACCAGCTGTCTGCAAGGAATATAAATCCTTCCATTACCCACTATCCTGTCAGAGCTGAAGAAGCTTCTTAGATGAGAAACGAAACATCTTCAAAAGAAAAAACAAGAAAGTCCAGTTGTCTCTTGAAAAAGCACCTTTGGGACAACCATGACTTCTAAAAACTCTATTTTACTCTTTAGTAAATAGCAGAAATCAAATCTGCTGTAGTCTTCTACAATGACCAGCGCATACTTTGCTCCTCCCAAACTGGCTTGCATTGGTCCAACCAAATCTGCATGTACCTGCTCTAGAGCTCTTGTTATCTGCCTTGTGCTAGTTTTGCTTACTGAGAATGCCTTGGACTTTGATTATTTACATACTGCACAGTATGTAAAGCATACATACTCCAAGTATGCTCTAACTGAATAAACAGAGTCTGCATCAGTGATGAAATGCAATTTTTTTGGCTACCAGTTCTGTGGGCATGGGTTGGTGGGCATGTCATGTGACTGAGTGGGCATGGCCAAATTTTTTTTTAACTTTTTAAAACATTTTTTACTACCTTTTCACCCAACCTGGTAGTAAAAAAATGCTTTAAAAAATTAAAAAAAAAAAGATTCTGACGATCACAGCTGTGCCATGCCTATTCACCCGAACTGGTAGTAAAAAAAATGTTTAAAAAAGTCAAAAAAGGTTCTGATGATCGCATGGCACAGCTGTGGTCTTCAGAACCTTTTTTTACTTTTTATAGCATTTTTTTTACTACTGGTTCACCTGAACCGGTAGTTTTTATCACTACTGGTTCGCCCGAACTGGAGCGAACCAGTAGCATTTCACCCCTGGTCTGCATGTGCAGCAAATGCTTCTCTACACTCTCTTGTGGTAGCAGCTGGGCTCTATACAATTGTCTTGATAATTGCACAATATTGCATGCTGACACACTCACATGCACAGTTCTCAATTTCAGCCAAACCTCCTTTGCAGTTTTTAAATCAGCTACATTCAAGAATTGTTCATCTTCCAAGCATAAAATGACGTAGGCCAGTGTCTTATCATGCTGCCATTGATCTGCAGCTGCTAATGGCCCCTGAGGTGGATTACTAACAATATCCCAGAGCTCCTTAGCCTTCGGGAAGCACTCCATTTTTGCAGCCCAAATAATATAATTCTTCTGCCCCAATCAAGGCAGAGAGCTCTCCTTTAAATCAACAGCCATCCTGCAAGCCTTCTCAGCTTTGTTCTCTTTTGCTTATAACAAATGAACTCTCACAGCACAGAACAATTAAGCTAAGCCACGCCCAGGCTCCAAGTTGTCTCATATGGCTCAGACAACAAATCCTGTGTCTCAGTCACCAAACAGTTCCCATTGGCTGACTTGTTCTTATGGCTATTCTAGTTCATAAATTCTTATACTCTGACAGAAGTTACTGTAACTAAATGGTATATAGCTTCAACAGTTAAGGAACAAGTCAAAAAATACACTGCATTTATCAAATGCTATGATGTATACTTACAAAGGACAGGAATTTGCAAACAAAGGTATACTCACTGACACTCTGGAACTGAAAATTGGACTTTGAAAAAGCAGGATATTAATACTTTAGACCAAGGATGTCAAACTCAAGGTCTGCAAGTATCCAGTTTTAACTGATATTCTCGCACGCGCACTCACTGTTGCTCTTGCTATTGCTCTCTCCCCCTCCCCCTCCCTCTCCCCCTGCCCCTCTTTTTTTTAATGTATTGGTCTTCAACCCTAATAGCTTTAGTTTATGTGTGTAAAACTTTGGATAGGGTAATATCAAAGGGGTTAATATTATTTCTAATGTTTGTACTGTAGGGCAATCTGAACATTTAAATATATCATGACCAATGCAACAAAATGAACTACATAATTATCTGTAAGAGACAAACATTTTATAATAGTGCTTATGTGCTTTCTCCAGATTACTAACCAATAATTCCCTCTGCTGCTGCATTTCCTTCCTACTCTTTGTTCCTGATTTCCCTGATACTATGTATGCCTTATGTCGATGTGAAATGCATGCAGAATGCAGGTAGACCAGTGTGATTGGGTTTATTCATAGGATATGACCAATACACCAAGCCCATTTGGCAAGAATTTTTGCCTATTGCATGGATTGCTTAACTTCCTAATCACTTTTGGAGAATTTTCAAAGAAAATCGTTATCACTATATAATGTCTGGTTAGCATGAATTTGCAAATTGTATGTTCTCTGGCTGATATGAATACTGTCAAACAGATGCATGGGGCATTATAGATATTACTAAGAACTTGAAGTGCTAGAAAGACCAGGAAACTCTGATCTTGCCTTAAGCATGAAAACTAGCTGGGTGACCTTAGCCATTCCTCTCTGAAAAGCAAAAATTCTTCCAATCAGAGCATATTCAAGTAAGCATATATAATAGTTAATATTCATATTCACCATTCTATTCTTATTAACTTTGATAGCTAACTCACAATACTACCATTGGCTTTTTTGCATCCAGTAATTGTTAAATAACTATAATTAAGTATCTTCAGGGCTTATTCCAATGTATGTTGTTTGAAAGGGTATATGTGTCACATAAATTACTATCTCAGTATAATGAGGGAGGGGCTGTGATATAAAAGATTATTTCTCCCTTTTCTTCTAAAATGGAAATTGCAAAGCAAAAGTTAGAGGCTATCTTGTCCATTCATTTACGGAAACATCTTGAATGAAAAATGTTAACATATATTTCTAACAATCAAAGTGTGGTTCTTTTTTCACATCCACGATTGCAACTCTTGAGGTACTGGTTCATAATTAAGTCTTGGGTACATTGGTGGACCTTAAATATGCAAATGTATACAATGAAAAAAACCTCACCCCACTTCAGGGGTGGAATTCAGCTGGTTCAGGCCAGTTTGGGTGAACCAGTTGTTACAATTTTGTGCAGTTCAGAGAACTGGAAATCGCGCCATCAGCTGGCCCCGCCCTGCCCAGTCATTCCTCATCTTGCCTGCCTTTGCCCACCATTGCTAGCCTGCCTTCTGCCATGGCCCTGATCTCCCTGGGTGAGTGGCATGTAAGACTGGCCTAGCTAGCTAGGTGACCCCCTCCTGGGTAAATTCCTGGGCTGGCCAGCCTACCTGCAGCTGCCTCCTCTTTTTTTCAGGGCAAGAAACCTCCAGCCACTGCTCTTTGCCAGCATGAACAGCCTCCAGCCGCTGATGCCAGCCCAGTTCTGGCTGGAAAAAGCAGTGGCTGGAGGCTGTTCGCACCGGCAAAGAGGCTATTTTCTGATGTTTTCCAGGCTTGAAAATGCCCCAAAAACAGCCAAAATATGGCCTGAAAAACATCCGGTATTTCCAGCACCCATGAGGAACCCAGGCTTGCAGCAGTTGAAGCTTGTTAAGGAGGACCATTCCTCCACCGCAGCCATTCGTAACATGTCCTTAGCTACATCCCACGGTGGGGCATGCCGTGGCCGGTTTATGCCATCCAATCAGCTGGGCAGCACAAGTTCAGCAGGGAGCATTGCACCCAGCTTGCGCCTTCCAATGCTAGGCCGTCATGGCCGGTGCCGCCATCACTGCTGATTCTGGCATCGCTGTCATGGTTGTTGCTACCATTGCCACCGATGCCACAGTTCTCACTGCTGCCACACTTGCCTGCTGCATTTCCCGCGCTCCCAGGTATGGTGAGCCCTGGACCGCCACGGCCAGTACTGCCATCGCCACGGATTCTGCCATTGCCACCTTTCTTCGTCCCGCTTACCTTCCTCCTGTGGCTGACCACTGGTGGCAGAGGGGAAGGCAAGCCAGGGCTGAGTCATCCTTTTGGTGGATGCTGATGAATATGCTTTCAACTACATGGAGAAGCATGCAAATGAGGCAAGATGTGTTTGCTTATTTTCTTTGAATATGTGGTTGTATTATCTTGTCTAAATAAGGGAGGCTCTGAAGATATTTGTTTATATGCTGAGGATCAAAATAGCCATCATTGTTTGATTTTGTAAAAAAAATAATATGGTCTGTGAGTTAATACATGCTACATTGTGAGTCTGGTAAATGCCATGGAGTTTATTTTGTGCCTGATGACTGAACTTTACAGACTGATTTTTCATAATGTTCTAATCCTACCTTTGTTTTAAGAAAAGAATAAGAAAGGAATAATGATAGTAACTGGATAGTAGCTGGATTCAGACATACGTATTTTCCAATTCTACGCTACAAAACAGCAAGAAAGAGAACAGTTTTCTTTTGCCAAGTAAAACAGATTGTGCCAGGGCTGTATATATTTAATTTGTGAAAGTGTGACATCTAGTGGCAAATGACATAAATATCAACTTATTTCATTATTGTTGGTGGAGAGCCAGGTTTGTCCATGATGCTAAAAGTATCAGGAGTCTGGTAGCATCTTTCTTTTTAGAAAATTTGCTAGTTGAAAAAGTACTAGTAGACTCCTCCTGATTTTTTTTTTAACTAACATTTCAACAGGAATCTCCTTTCCTCACTATTTATAGCATCCCCACAGAAACCTGGCTACCCCCCCCCCCACACTTTCTTCTCTTTCCCCATTAGATTGGCAGGATTTTAGATAGCAATAGGTGGATTGCTACCGGTTTTACCTGGATTGGCGAACCAGTATCAGCGGTGGTGGGAGGCTGCGCCCACCCATGCTGGATGCTTCTGCGCATGCACAGAAGCATCGCACGTGAGAGAGAGAGAGCGGCGAGCACGAGCGAACCAGTAGCGATGGGTTTTGCAACCCACTACTGAATAGCACTTAGACTTAAACACCACTTCACAGTGCTTTACAGCCTTCTGTAAGCAGTTTACAGAGTCAACATTTCCCCCCCAACAATCTGGCTCCTCATTTTGTCTACCTTGGAAGGATGGAAGGGCTGAATCAACTTTGAGCTGGTGACAATCGAACTGCTGGCAGTCAGCAGAATTAGCCTACAATACTGCATTCTAACCCCTGTGCCACCAATCTAGATCAGACCATGACTAATGTAGCTTTATCCTGCTATTTTCTATAGTAAAAAATATTAGCCAGCTACAATGAATGGAGTATGTATGATGAAAGTGATAATGCATCTTTATGCTGGCAGCTTTTATTATGACAGAAGGGCTGTGTTCTGTAAAGTGTCACATATAAGAAAATGTTCTATGCTGTGTAAAGCACCACTATTGAGTAGTCTGGGGCCAATTAATACCATTATATGTATCTCTTATTTTATCCTGATTTACTTGCCATTACTAAAATCTATCTCTACATAATTTATTTTAGGGATTTATATTTAGGATTGGAGAGACAATTTGATGTACAGGTTGCCCTCAATTTATAACTGGCTATTTAACAGCAGTTTGCAGTCCCAATGGCCTTGCATTTGGTGCTTTAAAGCCCATAAAAGCATATCCAGTCTTTATAAAAGATCATCCTGGGGACTAGGGGCAGGCTGGTGGAATATCTGAATTTCTGGCACTTAGCAACCTGTTCACATTTTTGACCAGTTGCCAAGTGATATGTGATCATATGATCGCCATTTGCAATTTTCTCTGCTGGTTTCTTCAGAAATCAAGGGGGAAGTTGGCAGGGAAAGTTGCCAGTGGAAAGGATCCTGTATTAGAGGTTTATTATCCCCAGATTTCCCCTCCCCTCCATGCAAGGAGAAGTCATCTTTCCACACACTGAAAGAATGGACCTCAAATCTAGCAAAAATGCTAGTGAACATCAGAATTTCAGAGTATTGGTATTTGCTAGCATTTTCCCCTCCCCATCGAAAGGTCAGAAAGTTTCAGAGGAAATTGCTACTGAACATCAGCATTTTGAGTTTTTATGCTAGAACACTAGCATTTGCTAGTGTTTTCCCATCTAGAGGAGAGAGGGAAATGCTGGTGAACCCCTGTCTTCTTGTAGTCATTCTCCCTGGTGAAGTGGGGAGAGAGCCCCAGGCTTCGTAAGTGTGGTAGGAAGCCTGGGCCCTCTCTACCATTGTCCACTTAATGACCTGCATGGTTGCTTAATGATTGGATTGCAGTTCTTGAATGCACTGGTCATGTGATATCTAATTTAATCACCATTTCACTAAATTACCAAGATTCTGGCCCAAATTGTGGTCATAAATGGAGGACCACATGCAGTGGTAAAATATGTCAGGTTATAAAGCAGGTGACCATGATTTCTTGTCCTGTCTGGACATTGATCCAGTCATGCTGCTTAGGAAGCAGGCAATGGCAAAACACTTGGTAAATCTTGCCAAGGAAATTGCAGGGACTAGTTAAGACAATCACTAGAAGTCAACACTGACTCAAAGTGATTAAAAAAAATGAAAGTGCTTTTCTAATTTAACCTTTTCTTTTATTAATTATTAATTATTAATCCCAGTGTACTCATCTTTATTTCATTGTTAATCCCAGGGTAATCATCTTTGTTCCACTGTTAATCCCAGTGTAATTATCTTTATTTTTCTCACTGTTAATCTCAGCATAGTCATCTTTTACATTTGTAGATATATTATTAAAAATATTCAAATTATAACAATTGTTATAGGTATTTAAACAATATCCCAATTATTATAACCATCAGTTTTCTCAAGTAGTACCTTCTAACATCTTAATAAAAAATTGGTTCATTATGTCCATTGCTATATTTTCTTTTAACATAGTCTATTTTCCATACATTTTAGCTTCAATCCCTATTTCATTTCTAAATATCTGCAACATATTTCTTCTCATATTTGTTAATCTTAATATAGTCATTTTATAAATCCAAGTCCTGGACTTTTTAAATTTCCTTAATATTTCTTTTTCAGTTTAAAAATATCAGAACATATTTAAAGTCCAGTCGAAATTTAAATAGCTCTTCTCACTTTTTCCCCCTTTTATTTATACATCACTTTTTTTCTTTCTCTTTAAAGCGTATTATCCATTCTTTTTGTTTTTCTTGCAATTTAAAAAAGAAAGGAAAAAAAAGGATCTCTTTATTTCTTTCCAATCCTTTGACCATATTTAATTGTTTAAAGTTTCCAAATAGTTTGTTCAAAAATCAATTTTCAATTGGGTTTTTATCTCTTCAAAGTTACATTTCAAGATCTTCTTTGCCCCCATGCTCCTTAGCCGCTATTACACATTAGGGGTCTTATAATTGTAAGATGTTTTTCTTGTTGTTATTGAAGCCTGAGTTGGCTGTCACTCACCCGGCTTCAAAAAGACTCTGTTCCGTTCCTCTCTTCTCTCCAGCTCTACACTTAGTCTGGGTGTCCCAGCTTTGTGGCAGCCGCCGACTCACAGAAAATCCAGATTTTCATTATTAAAAGCTGATATCCATCAGTCACACACTTTTGGCACAAATTTCGTACCGCAATTGCATTGCTGTTTTAAAGCTTAGTCAGATAATTACACATCTTTACATAATACTTGTCAGCCGATTTTCAGAATTGTACCTCAGGCTGCAGCTGTTTAATTTACTAATTGCAGAACTACAAATTGACGAGAGCAGTAAAGTACAAAGAAAATCAATATAAAATGCTTTATAGGTGGCACTTAGCCTCTACAAGGTTAGCAAAAATTTACCCAACTGCAAGCCCAAATTGTTGGAAATATGGCTATCATCAGGGCACCTTCTATCATATGTGGTGGACATGCCTTGAAGCGAAGAAATACTGGAAAAAAATTAGAAAATGGATACAAGAAATAATTGAGGATAACATTGATTTGGAGCCCGAAACATTTCTCCTGGGAATACTAAAAAGGACATATGAAAAAAAAAAGAGGTATCTAATTATACATACTATTACGACTACCAGAATAATATATGCACAATACTGGAAAGAAAAGGGATTACCACCGGAGGAGCACATAATTAGAAAAGTATTTGAATGCGCTGAGATGAGTAAATTAACGTATGAGTTAAATGATGATGAAAATTCGGAATACTATATAGTATAGGAAGGATGGTATAAGTGGATGGAAGATAAAATAAAAGAAGGAGATGATGTAACTATTAATAGGAATAAGTGATTTAAGAGACACCATGTAAGTAACCTACATATATGTATATGTATGAACACTGCTTAACCAATATAAGTTGAATTGTAATATTATGTAATTCAATAAAAATGTTTAAAAAAAACAAAAAAATAATTTACTAATTGCAGTTCTCTCAAAGAGGAGCACAGGGATACATAAAACAATTAGAAATACATATTTTATACATAATAATAGTTAAGGCAACCAACCATAAGATAAAAATACTTGTAAAATAAATTTGGTATGTGGCCTATCTTTGAACACCTTAGAAGTGGTTCTCAGAAACTTCCAAAAATAGTTACCAAGTGCAATTTTAATATAACAAAAAAAAGGGGGGGAGGATTAATTACCTGACAAAAGTAATCATATTAGCTAAATAAAGGGTAAATGAAATCAATTTTAGATTTTGTTTCCAATCTACTACTTTCTTGAGTCCTCCTGACACTCCAACTCAAAGTTAGATCCAATCTTTGACTTGGAAAAGTTAGGTAAACTTACTCTGAGCCATGATTTGCTTTAGCCATTGTTGAATAAACAACCTTAGCTGGATTTAGCACACTATTCTAAGTCATGTACCATGATCTACAAAACACATTGGGCAGCACTCATGTAAGAAATCACGTTAAGATTTGTGGAATCATAAATTCAAAAATCTAACTGCAACACGTGCAAATCAGCAAAATAACCAAAAAAAAAAAAAAAAGCTTAATTTTGCCTAGCTGCGAATGTAGTCAACTTTTCAGTTTTCACATATATTCATAGCAGCTACAGTACATTTTAAACTCAGCTGGATCCATGATAAACACATTAAATCATGACTGGTCATTAAAATCCCATGAAAGCTGCAGTTCCAAACTGACAGTACTTCTAACAAATTTGTGTAATACTCGCCTTGATCTCTCCAGAAAGTACTTTGGAGTGGATGAGAGTGCAAAAGTGTTGATTATATCCTATAAAGCTGTAAATGACATAGGGCCAAGTTACTTGCAAGACTGCCTCTTTCCCATTGTTCCTGCTTGTCTCACCAGATTTCGCAAAGGAGCATATTTCAGGTCCCCTTCTATCATGTCATCCGGATGAACACAGGCGTTAGGCCTCTTGAATAGGAGCACCTGCCTTACAGAACAGAATCCCTCTGTTCTGTGCTCTGACCCTGACCCTTTTAGCCTGCTGTCAAGCTTTGAAGACCTGGCTGCTTCCTCAGGCATTTGGCTCAGGCTTTCTGTTGATGTTTTTTTCTGCTTGGGATATATTGCTTACCTAGGATGCCATGAATCATTGCTTGTAACTATTATTTTAATCCTTGTATATCACCCACATTGTTATGAGATTAGTGGCCATATAAATAATAAAATTGCCTAGGGCAATTTCTTTACATATTCACATCTTTATCAGATTTGCACGGCTAGTATGAAAAGAATGTTCAGAAATAATTTAATGGTGTTCCTTTCAAGTTAATGCATTTTATTTAAGACTGCAGTTTCACTCTTGCAGGCAGTCAAGTAAATCTATCACACAATATTTATTTAAAATCTATTTCATTTTCATCACACTAAACATGTTTCTTTTATTTCAGATTGAACTTCACATCATACGGTTTTGTGAGATGATGCGGTAGGAAACGAAATATGAGAAATCATGATCATAAGAATATATGCTGGTCAGTTCAAATTTGATGAGACCTTCTAGTGTAGGGCTAATATGTACATTGTCATGAAATACCTAAAAGAAATAGAACTAACTCAAGAATTACTTGTAATTTTCCATGCAATCCAACTCTATAATTTAGTTATAATGGAACTGCAGTGGTTGATATAGATTCCACTTAGTCAACTTTTAAATTATAGATAGATAGAGATAGATGATAAGTAGGTAGGTAGGTAGGTAGATAGAAAAGATAGAGAGAGAGAGATAGATAGATAGATAGATAGATAGATAGATAGATAGATAGATACAGGGCTGGATTTTCCTATAGGCTAACTAGGCTTCAGCCTAGGGCCTCAAGATTAAGAGGGGCCTACATTCAAATTGTTAGCAATTAAAATTACACTTTCACTATAGGTGAAAGGGCCTCAAAAGTGGAATAGCCTAGGGCCTCTTTTCATCCAGCCCTGGATAGATAGATAGATAGATAGATAGATAGATAGATAGATAGATAGATGATAGATAGATGATAGATTGAGAGAGAGATTATATGGGACTTTTTCTAACTTGAATAGCATTTCAGCATTGAAAAAATTCTGGTTTTTCACCCCTATCGTGAATGTTAAAAAAACTGCTAAAATGTATTTTTAACAGGTGTCATTATGCTGGTACAACAGTACAAAGGATAGATTTTATATCATATCATTGATGGCTGG
The DNA here is from genome assembly GCA_022577455.1 of Arizona elegans. NCBI lineage: Eukaryota > Metazoa > Chordata > Lepidosauria > Squamata > Colubridae > Arizona > Arizona elegans. The sequence goes on along the minus strand of JAKOOJ010000001.1, from coordinate 20,888,815 downwards.
ATTATGCTAGCAGACATAATAAATCACTGTACGCAGAAATAACTAAAGTAGAAATGCAATTGTATATAATTTTTAATATGGTTCAAAGTTACACATTTCCTATTAGCACCTTAAAATGAATTTGGATCAAATTAAGATGCTAAATTAAGAAATATAATCCTAAAAAGGAAAGTCTTCAGAAAAATTAGTACCAGAGTAATCCAGAATTATATTTATAAAAATATAGACCATCAATTTTGTTTACTCTTGAAATAATAATTAGATCCATATGTTGTGTTAATTTATGATTTCATTATCATCAATGCCTTGGTCCCTGTAACAAGCATTTCAGCTTGGGGTTCATCTTAATGTCACAATGTGAAGATGCTCCACAAACCCCTTGTTGATGTCATGACTGTACAATGTCTTCAAACTGCACTCCGTGTACTTGGGAAGTTGGTTTCCACTTAACATTTTTCTGGGCCCCCCTTCAAAAGTAGCATTTCCACTTTCTTCCAGCACAACCTATCCTCTCTGGTTCTTCTGAAGCATATCACACCAAAGTCAGGGTAGGGATGGGGGGGCCTCTCCTGCTCCTTAAAGTAGCTGTGGCATGTATCCATACACCAGAGGTGGGTTTCAGCAGGTTCTGAACAGTTCTGGAGAACTGGTAGTGGACATTTTGAGTAGTTCGAAGAACTGGTAAATATCACCTCTGACTGGCCCCGCCCCCATCTATTCTCTGCCTCCTGAGTCCCAGCTGATGGGGAAGAAATGGGGATTTTGCAGTAACCTTCCCCTGGAGTGGGGAGCGAATGGAGATTTTACAGTATCCTTCCCCTGCCACGCCCACCAAGCCATGTCACGCCCACCAAGCCACACCCATAGAACCGGTAGTAAAAAATTTTGAAACCCACCACTGCCATGCACCCATTCACCCACCTTGATTCCTGACCACTGCTTTGCAGGATTATTTGCCTTCCATTATACCAAAAAGACATGGGAGGGAGATGGGCTCTCCCCCGAGGAAAAGTGCAAGCAGTGTTATTCCAAGACTGCAGGCTGCCTTAGTGTGAAAGGAAGCTGGAGAAATGCAGGTCAGCCTCTACTTTATGGAAAGAGTATTGGGAGGATTGAGCCAGAATCAGTACCGAAAAGGGCTCCAGTTGAGTAGAAGGAAAGAAAAGCAGGGGAAAAGAGTCCTCTGATCTCACATAGGACTGATCACGCCATAGGACTGGAAAACTGGGGTGGGGGGGGACCCACTTTCTTGCAATGGATGCCAGGAAACTAGCTGGGAAGAACAAAGCAAAAGGAGAAACAGGTCTCTTCTCATAAGAGAAGCAGCAGGAAATGACTCCTTTGATGCCAACCTTGTTATGCAGTGGAGTGATAATCCTGAGGGACAAAAAAAAATATAGTTCTTCTGCTGCCAGTTACTAATACAGTAGAAATTATTTTTCACTCTGCCTTTCTCCTCACTTCATTTCTTATGTAGGAGAATTCCTTATTCTGCTTTGTTACCCAGTCAACATAGTGACTGGAACTCTCTAAATTGGCTCCCATAATGAATGGTTGAACTTTATGTTTCCATAGGTGGTTTGTTAATCAAGTCAGTGACCAAAAGAAGTAAAGCATTGAAAGGCCAATGAGCAGATGCAGTAAAACGATCATCAGGTATGTCTCCCAAATGTTGAATTTCTGATGATCAAATCACAGTATGTTCAAAGAAAATGGTTTTTTTCATACTCTTCCATAGCAGTATGAAACTTTCATGCTTTCTCTTGTTCAAAAATATGGGATACAATTCCAAAGAAAATACTTGCTTGTTCAAGGTTTGTTATACCGTCTTTGTAGCTTTCATTGGACAACTTAGATACCTGTAGAACTGGATTCTCTATATCCAAGTTGTAAAGTTAACTGTGTTGTGAAAGAAAAACATGCACAATGTGTGGGAGTGGGATGTGGGAGGCCTGACTGTGGCAGTCCTAAGGTAAGTGGATGCGGATTTTGTGGGGCAGTTCCACCCCCTCACCCCTACCCTAGCTTGATTTTTACGCATGCGCCTCACACACCTCATACAACCACACAGTGGGATGGAGTGGGTGGGATCTTAACTAGGGCTTATTTTGGGGGGTAGGGCTTATATTAGGCATGTATGTAAAATCAAGCTAGGGCTTATTTTTTTGATAGGTCTTATTTTTGAGGAAACAGTATTTCTTGCTGCTCATTCCTTGCTTCATGTACATTTGTTTGCCAAGTTGACAGTTGAATGAATCATAGGTATGCTGAAAGAATCAGTTTACCTTTTTAGTTAATATCTACTGGAAAGCCAATCTCTGTATAAATATTAAGAACTAGAATCAATTTCATCTAAAATACTGTTATCTTAGATAAATATTATCATTTAATAGTTGTAGTCAGAAACAGAAGATTAATCCTTGCAAAGCTATAGTTAAAACAACATAACAGGGGAGGTTGGCAGTTGATAAAGCATAATCAGGTAATGCAAGGATAATGAAATTAAGGCAGTGTTCATCCCTCTTGAAACATAGTTAGAATAGACTTTTCCAGTGGTCATTGAACAATTACTGCTAAATTAAAGTGTGAAATGTCATAGCAGCAGGAGAGTTACATGAGGCATGTTAGAGCTGTGTGTTCTAAGCTGTAAAACTACTTACAAAGAAATATTTGTGTGATATAGTGTCTTGTGTATACAATTAAGTTCAACATTCTGACTTCAGAATGTCTCTGGGTATTCACAATAAAACAAGAGAAATAAGAGAACCCTTTTCCACGCTGGAAGTTCCTAGGCCCATTTTAGGTAAATAGTGCCTTTAACATGAGCACAATATTGCATTCTCTCAAATCCAGTGACCTTCATCATGTAGCCACTCATGTTCAAGGATATCTACCCTCACTTCCCTTGCTCAAACACTGTGAGGGTGCTTGAACAAACAGGTCAGTGACTGCTTCTGAAATTCATGAGGTCATCATTTCCTGTACTTTTACCCTGTTAACTAACAGACTGCCCCTGGCACAACCTTGGATCTAAATCTTCACTATTATTTTGCTAGCTAGTACAAGAAAAGATGGATATGAAAGTTTTCTCTTCTGAGCTTAATTAATGTTTGACATGATTAGAGGCGCTTAAATATTGCTCATAACACAGAACAGAGAGAAAAACAGAGCTGTTCCATTGTTTTTGTTGAGGGACCTCTGCTATCTACTCTGTTCTCCTTAACAACCATGCATTCCACTATTTACCAACATTTTATCCCAGCAAGAGGTGGTAAGAACTGGAATTTAAACTTGTTCTCCCCTTTTATCTTACTCATTATGTATTCTGATTATGGGGTTGAAAATTTGAGTTTAGAATTAGAATTATATGATATTACTGCTATTTATAACATACTCTGGAAGAAGATTGTAATTGAAATATCACATTTCTATTTCACAATTCTGGAAGATAGCTAAAAAGGTAGAATCTTCTTGACGTCAAACTCAGCTCTTGGGGATTTTGCCCATCTAGTTTGCTTTCTTGGTAATATAAGGAATTATTTGCCATCGTCGTCTTCTGAGATTTTTTTTTTTTAAAAAAAGCTTACATTCTAGTTTGCAGTTTTGGAGTCACTGTGAGTTGGTCAACCATATAAATTTAACAAGCAAATATTTCCTAGTGATCTACCATTCTATTAGTAAACTGATATGATCCTTTTCTCTCACTGAACATCTCTTTAAGTCTTGCTTAACATATAATTCATCCAGTTACCTTAATATTTGCAGGGAAGACTCACAGATTTCAAACAAAAACTTGACACAGAAATTGCACTGAGTTTTTATTGGAAATTAAACACACACAGTAAAGTGGGCCAAATTAATTTGTTAGATTTTTTAAAAATCTCGTCTTTCTTATTTTATAAGTAACTCAAGTCTGTGAACATCCACAATACTATTCCTATTTTCCCCACAACCTGTGGGGAACCCTGTGAAGTGAGTTGGGCTGAGATTGTGTACTTGGCCAGTCACCTAGCTGTCTTTAATCCCTAGGGCAGGACTAGAACTCAAGAGTTTCCTCATGTCTAGCCTGATGCCTTAACGCTTAACCACTAAGCCAAACTGCTTCTACTAAGATTTCAACAAGAATAACAACAAAAAGTAAAGGTGAAGCACCGAGGAAGGTATTCTTGCTGTAAACATTTAATGGCAGTTGCACTCAGCGGGATGGGATGCACGCTACAGTAACCATCCCAGTTGCAACATTAATTGCTTTACCCAAAAGGGGAAAATGACATTCTGTATGAAAAGCTTGGAAGAAACATGCTCCTACCATGCCGCAACGCATCGAGTAACAGAGTGGGAGCTCCCGTCAGCTCAGGGGATCCCTAAAACGAAGAGCCTGAATAGCAAAATAGGGAGCTTAAGGAAACCCTGCGCCGGTTCTGCGGGTGGTCGGAGGGGGGACCTCAAGCGCCCCTCCCTTTTTTTCCTTTCACGGAAAAAGAAGCCTCCCTCTTCGCGCCACGCGTAAATGGTCGCTAACTGAGCTGCAGTCTATTAAGGAACCGCCGTTTGTTCAGTTCGCACAACACAAGGACCCACAAACTCAGCCACTGTAGAGAGTGGCGCAAACCCGGACTGCGTTTGTTTGGAATCATGAAAAGCGAGATTCAACAGGACTGCGAGAACTCGGCAGAAATAAAATAAACAATAATTTGGACGTACCAAATTTAAGACTGGGGCAGAAAATCGACAGGGACTAGACTGCATTTTTCTCTCTCGCGTCTACCTAAAAACAACCACCAGGAATCTGAAAACGAGCCAACTTTCACCCTTTTAAAGTTCCCAGGTAGGCCGAGGCGACCCGTCTTCCTCCCCCCAGGTAGACCAACCAACCCAGCCACAAAAGCTCTCAGGACCCGAAGAGAAAACAAAACGCCTTCCCGAACCTCCCGACGCAAAAGGCAGCGGAAGAGACCGGCACCCGCCAACACCGACGGGAACTTTCTCTCACGGCTCATTTACAAGAGTGGGCGTGACCACAGGAGCAACGGCTCTCTCTCTCTCCCTCCCTCCCTCTAAGAAGCCAGCTAAGTGGAATCGGCGGGGCAGGACTTGATCTGCTCAACTTCGTGGTGATAGGTCACGCTCAGGAAAAAAAGGGGCGGTCCCGAAGTAACCGGCCCGTTTGCCAGTTGGTGAAGCCGGAGAGTTTGCTCGAGGAGAGTTGTCCTTAAACCAAGCCGAGGGTTGCGATTGGCCCAGGGATAGGAGGGGGCGTGTCTCGGCGGCTACCGCGGCCTCCGCGGGTGTGGATGGCGGGTGAGGAAGAACTAGGGTGTCTGCATCTTTCGGCGGTAGTCTCGCGAGGCGGCGCAAGCGGGATTTGGCGGCGGCTGAGGCTGCTGCCTGCTTGCCTCCCTCCCTCCCGCCTAACGAAGAACTGGTGGTGTTTGTGTGGAAGGGGGAGGAGGCGACGGCGGAAGAGAAGGAAGGAAAGCCAGAGAAGCCTGAGTCCCACCGACATCGGGAAGAGGAGTGGACCCGAGGCCCTGTGCTAGGCTTGGGCCCGCCGCCGCCGCCAGTGGCGGCTCAGCCACCATGGCCTCAGGAGATACCCTGTACATTGCCACAGATGGCTCGGAAATGCCCGCCGAGATCGTGGAACTGCACGAGATCGAAGTGGAGACCATCCCAGTGGAGACTATTGAGACCACTGTGGTGGGCGGCGAGGAGGACGAGGACGATGAAGAGGAGGATGAGTGTTGCGAGGACTGCGGCCCTCATCACCCGCCCCACCGCCGTCACCACCACCACCACCACCATCACCACCACCCGCCCATGATCGCCTTGCAGCCTTTGGTCACCGACGGCGACCCGAGTGGCGGCGGAGTCGGGGCCGGCGGGGGCCAGCTCCACCTGCACCACCACCCGCACCATCAGGAGGTGATCCTAGTGCAGACTCGCGAGGAGGTGGTAGGAGGCGACGACTCGGACGGTTTGCGGGCCGATGACGGCTTCGAGGACCAGATTCTCATTCCGGTGCCGGCTCCGGCCGGCGAGGATGAGTACATCGAGCAGACTCTGGTCACCGTCGCGGCTGCCGGTAGTAAAGGCGGCTCGGGCGGAGGTTCTTCCTCTGGCGGTGGCCGGGTGAAGAAAGGCGGCGGGAGCGGCAAGAAGAGCAGTAAGAAGAGTTATTTGACGGGAGGCGGCGGCGGAGCCGAAGGGGGCGGCGGCGCCAGGAAATGGGAACAGAAGCAGGTGCAGATCAAGACCCTGGAGGGGGAGTTTTCAGTCACCATGTGGGCCTCGGGTAAGTAGAGCGGCTGGGACGAGTCCGGCACGTTGCGGCGGGGACTGGGGAAGGTCTGGGGAGCCCCGGACGGTGCCCGGCAGGCTTCTTCCCCCCGTTTTGTTTTGAAGGGAGGCCATGTTTGGATGTGTGTGATGGGCGCCGCCATGTTCATCTCGCCAGGGCAAGTATGGCGGCTTCCCCCGAAAAGATGGCGGGGTCTGCGCTGCTCCTGCCTGATTGCCCGGCTCCCTCCGGCGGGGGGGAAAAGGGAAAGAAAGATGGCGGCGGCCCCGCCAAGATGGCCGCTGGGACAGGCAGAGGGGGGGAGGGGATACAGCGCGCGCGCCCGCCCTCCCTCACTGACTGATTCCTGGACTAGGCCGCAATGGCGTAGTTTCTGCAGTAGGAGGGGGGGAGGAGGAGGAGGGAGGTTGGGGGCGGGGCGGGCGCGCGGCGACCTCGGCGGCCCGTTCCTTCGCCTTCCCTGCTCCGTTTCATTCTCGTTCGCCGGCTCTGGCGCTCTTCCTGCCGCCGTCGCTTCAGCGCGCGCAGCCTTCGCCTCTCCGGCGATTGCCTCCCCCCCCCTTCCTTCTGTCCTCGCAGCTAAGTTGGATTTGATTTTATTTAACCGCTGCTTCTGCTCGACATCTCCTGGCGCCCCCTTAAGGCTTTATCCAGCTGTTCCTGGCGAGCTTCCTTCCAATATAGTTCCTTCTTCTTAAGTATTCTCAACGCGCAGGCTTCTTCTTTCAAGGCTTCCTTTGGATTGCCCCTCCTAAACGTCCTTTTTCCTTTCCCATCGACGGTCCTGCCTTCGCGGCGGTTTGCTTCGCAGATTCCTCCTCATTTCCTTTTCCTCCTGGCATCTTCCTTTTTTCTTTTCCCTCCCACTTTCCCTTCCTCAAACCTTTAAATAGGAATTCTTTCTCTGGTTAGAATGAGGAGTAAAGTAAGAGGACGAAGGCCATTGCACCCGTTCTCTGTGTTGGAAAAGGCAGGCTATATAAAGCTCTCAGCACTGGTAGTGTTAGAACAGTGCCTGGTTTCACTGTATTCTGTTTGAGCTCTTCACAAGAAATACAGTTTTTCTTTATGTACTTTATGTGCTTCATGTACTTTGGCTTTAAATAACTAGGGGCTTGAAAGTATCCTAAAATAGGTGCTTCGGTTATTTTTAATATTTGTTATTATTCACCTTGGGAGAAAAGAAGCAAATGCTCTACCTCTGTAGATATTGGTTTTAGATCTTTGACTCCAGAGCTATTAACCGGGACATATTTTTCACATATGACACAGCAAGAATATATGATTTAATATACTGCTCAAAAAGATAAAGGGAACACAAGCAGAAGTCATCCTAGATCTGAATGAATGAAATAGCCTTATTAAATACGTTGTTCTTTACATACAGTAGTTGATACACTGCTCAAACAACTAAAGGGAACCCAAAACTACTGTATGTAACAAACAAAGTATTTAATAAAGCTATTATATTCATTCAGATCTGCTTGTGTTCCCTTTATTTTTTTGAGCAGTGTAGTTTCAGTCCTGGACCCCAAAAATGGCTTTAAAATCTCCAACAGCTTTAGAAGGAACTCCCATCATATAATCAGATGGATATAGTTACTGCATGACAATTGTGAAGATCCTGCAGGTTTTTAGAACTTAAATGACACTCTGTAAAAATGCTTTTTAAGTGCATAAAATTAAGGGTAATTTTAAAAAATTGAGTTTTATTGCGATTCTCTACTGTGTATAAAAGGCATTGAATTCTCATACACTTAGCAGAAACACAAAAAAGAATGCAGCTTATTTATTGCAGGATTCTATTTTTTGAGCACACTATGACTGCTGGGTTGATTAGAACATCTTATGATATTTTAAGTATTTTTTTAAGATCACTATTTAAAATTCAATGGTTTTGTTTCAGAGATAATACATAGTTTGAAAAGACAAATGTAGTGATTGATGGGTTGATATAATCCCTAGAATAGAATAATTAATGTAATGGTAAAGGAGGGAAAAGTTTCCTTTTTGAAATTCATGGATTTCTGAAGAGGCCTATGTCCTTACTAAATTCTGCAAAGGAAACTTTTAATCTCTTTTTACATTAGAAAACTTTTAATCTCTTTTTACATTAGAAATTTGGCCCCACCCAGGGGCCAAAAGTCTTTGTGGCTCACATTACCTTTATGCTCTAGTTTTGTGTTGCTTAGAAACTAGTAATAGTTTCATCTAAAGCTAGATGAAATTGCTTACTTTTGAAAGCAAAAACTGATAATTCACAAGACAAACTTTCCCATGAAAATACTTGTCTGTTTTATTTGCTTATATATTTTTTTATTTATTTGTATGGCTACCCATTTCAGCAAGTGCCATTGGGTAGTGAATACTCTTAAATTGAAAACTTAAGAAGTACAAAAAATAAAAAACACAGCAGCCAAGGAAAATACTATTATATTATTGGTTGTTAGCACAGCCATGAGATGGGACCTTTTACACCCTCAGTGCCCCAAGCTCTGGCACAGAACCAGGTCTTTTAATGCTTTGCAAAAAAGATCATTAGGGTCAGGGCTGTTCTAATATCTGGAGGGAAAATGTTCCATAGGCAAAGGGTCTACACTAGAAAAGGCACATCTCCTGGGCCCTACCAGCTACCAAAAGGGTCTGAATCCTGCCCAAGTGGATGGTTAGAAACAACTAGAAAAAGATGGACCCTCAGTTCATGTGTTTTAATCCATGAAGGGTTTTTAAGGTGACAAGCAGCACCCTGACAACCAATGCAGTACACTGTGTTGTTATATGTGCTTAATTGGTATCATTTACAAGGGCAGCCCCTTGTAGAGTGTGTTGTAGTAATCCAGATGACAAAATTATGACAGTGAACTCAGAGGTTTTGTTGAGTAAGCAGAGATAGAATTGTACTTTTTAAATTTATATTTTATTGTTTTGATGAGAACAAAACACAATGATAACAATGATGGAGATACTATGTAAATATCGTCAAAAGGAAAGAACATATAAAAAGTGCTCTAAGAAAAAAGTGAAAAAATACAATAAAATACATATTTTAACAAAAAGTTATTCTATATACTTGACTAATCCAAATGTTCAAATACACACACACACACACACACATACATACATACATACATACATACATACATACATTCATGACCATTTTTAACCTACTATATAAATGAGCCCCATTTTTATTATACTTGTCTATACAAAGCCTATGTCCATAAGCAATCTGCTCATAAGTGGCAATTGCAGTCCGGTCTTCAATTCATTAAATAAACTGATCCATACATTAATCTTTCTAATGCTTCTTGTTAAGTATAGGAAATTGTAGAAAAAAAGTTTTGAAGAAGTATTATACTTATTACAAGTCCAGCAAAGTTCTGTTTTGACAGCCTCTTCTACATAGAGAATAAATTCTGTGTATAATCTTTTTGTTCTAGACAATATAGGAACCTCTAGTTCTTTATTCATTTATTAACATCTGCATATCAAATTGATTTATTGATAACAAATACTTATAAAAACCAATAGATTTTTTTAATTTTAAAGGATTTAACAAGTTATTCTAGTATCTCAGGTATCTCAAAAGCTGAAAATGCTGCTGATATTAACAAAAGCTTAATTGTTAATATTGCCATTAGGTTATATATCTGATAGATGATATTTGTTCCATAACAGTTAACAGTATGTTACAGTTTGTTACAAATTCATCTTCATCATCTGTTGGTCCAAAGTTGATACTCTACTTCCATCCAATTTTTACATCTTCTCCCAAATTTTAAATTTGGGTTTTCCATAAATTCCATAAGTTCAATTTGACATGGGAAAAAGGATCATTTTTTAATTAGACATTATGTTCCAAGGTAGAATTATACTGTATGATTAGTTTAAGTTTTCATTCTGTTGAAATCAGTGGGCTAAATTATTACTCAAATCCTGTTGATTTAAATTGGAATTGAGTCTGAATCCAGCCTAATGAGAGATTATCATGATAGAGTTGTACACACAGAAAATGAAATAATGGAAACTAGACACTACTCATTTTAAAAATTAATGATTTATTAAATATAATTGAAATCCCCCCAAATATTGTATAATTTTCACTGTGCAATACTGGACTTCTATTCTACCCTAACTTGCTCTAAATTTGAATCCTAAAATTAATCAAAGAACATTGCACATTACAAATATTATATCAGTTTGCCTTCTGATCAAATGTATAGGGCCGTGATGGTGAACCTATGGCACGGGTGCCACAAGTGGCACATGGAGGCATATCGGTGGGCACACGAGCATTGCCCTAGCTCAGCTCCGGAGGACCTCCAATGGGGTGGGGAAGGCCATTTTCACCCTCTCCAGGCTCCAAGAAAGCCTCTGGAGCCTGGGGAGGGCGAAAAATGGGCCTACCGGGCCCAGCGTGCCATCATGTGCCAAAAGTCAGGGGGGGCACATTGAATTATAGGTGTGGGCACGCACATGTGTGACACCCCCCCACACTCCCCCTGCTTTTGGCATGTGACTGCAAAAAGGTTAGCCATCACTGGTATAGGGTATTATAAAATGACTATGAACATTTTGGTTTCCATATAAGGTAGAGATGGGGGCCTTCAATGTGCAAAAATATTTTCTGACCACACAGTATATAGAAATAGTTAAATCTTACCCACCGCTGTTTCCTAGACATTTTCCCCATTGGATAAAGGGCTTCCCCTGTTTGAAATTATTTTTCCTGCTCCCATTGGAAGAAACTGTAAATGCTATAGTAATTTCTATATTACTAATTTAATTGCTGTATTATATTTTCAAATAATTACATTGAATGATTTCATAGAATTCTGTTAATATTCAGAATATATAATCATAATTGCAAAATGTATGCATCTGCCATAGATTTTGCTGCATGCTCCTAAACAGATCCAAGTATCTGCAGCTTTCCTCAATCTTCCAAGTACAGCTCTCATAACTATTAGTCAGCATAGTAATGTGTCTGGAGAATACTTGTAGAAGTCTGGTATATAGAATTATAAAACTAGATATCATGCAGAAAGAATTGAGTTTGTTAAAAATCTAAGCAAGTACAATCTGTGATTTTTACTCTGAATTCTTCAAGTCAGTGATTTTGTTTAATTCTATACCTTGCTTATTAAACCATTTTGCAAAATGTCCATTTCACAATTACCAATTTCTGATGTCAGTTAGTTGTTTGATCTGTTTCTCTAAACTCCTTTTTGCAGTTATATGTTACAGACCATTAGTTTAGCAATGTACTGATTGAATACTTCATGCTTTTTTAATGGTGCCATTAAAATAATTGTGCTCAGTTCAGGAACATTGAACTAAATTTTTACTAGTACATAAATACTTTTGATGTACCAAAAAATTATATTACCTTACTATTGAGTATACAGGAATCTTGCTCTGTATTGTCTATTTGGCTATGCTTTTATCTTAATATTGTGACTTAGTTGGGAGTTTTCATGCTCCTATTTTAAGATTATCAAGATCAGAATAGGAGCACTATACAGCTGTTAGAGTTAGGGCAGATTGCTCTGGTTCACCCCTTGATGTTCTGGGCCTTCCAAAAATTTTTATGGTTTTGTTTGTAACACTAAGTTATGATTTTAAAATGATCATTTGTTGAATATGCTCTAGTGACCTGATATACTCGTAGTCCTCATTAAATGACCACAATTGGGACTGGCAATTCTATTGCTGAGCGACATGGCCATTAAGTGGAAGATAGTCGCACCTAACCTGTGATGCAAGTTCTACCATGGCCATTAAGTGAATTACCCTCAGTCATTAAATGCAATGTCATACAACCACAGCTTGTGATTTCTGCTGGCTTCCTGATTGACTTTGCTTGTTGGAAGCCAGCTTTGAAGGTTGCAAATGGTGATCATGTGATAGCAGGTTGCTGCATCCATCATAGGTTCAAGGACTATTCATAAAACTACTTTTTTCAGTGCCAATTGTAAGCTTGAATGGTCACTAAATAGGGCAGACATTAACTGAGGACTGGCTCTTTCAGATGAAATCATAATGGTCATAGGCCAGCATAGACTTAGTATATATTTTTGTGTATGTAAAAAATGCATTTGTCACACTAAGTTAAGTACATATAAACATGTTTAGGCTTGGTATTATATATTACAGTCATCTTATTGTGTAGGGAGATTCATAAGTAGGTATCAACTTTGAACCTAAAGATTGAGGAAAGCTGCACAGATACTTGAACCTGCTTGGGATTTTGTTGGATTTTGCTAGAATATATTAACTATTCTGCGATAAACATTGCAGCTTTTGGATAGCCAAATAGTCAAATCAGTTATAATATGTGAATCTCTCAGATGCCATAACTATTTTCTGACTTTCCATACATATATTTCATAAACCCTAAGTGTTATAATTGGATGCCAAATAAATTGCAACATTGTTGATAACTAGTTAGGCTTCCTGTACCATTGCATTTATGTTACTTTACATAAGATCATGGCACTGAAGGTCCTACAGCCAAATTTCTCCACTCCAATTATGCATGTACATTTGTAGATTTACATAGATTTGTCATGAAAAAAATATTTATTAAATTTATCTGCTGCCCATCTTGTCATGAGATTACCTGGGTGGATCTTGTAAGATTAAATTTTGTGACATCTGATTGATTGTTGTTTGACCAGCTAACCATTTTAGTAGAAATAGGACTGCTATAACCTATCTTAATTTCAGAGGAATATCTGATAAAATACCCTTGATGTTCTGATAGTGAATTACTTAATTGTGGTCAAGTGTTCCATGACAATTAAATGGAAATAAAAATCACTTGAAAACTGCATGAAAAAGAGTGGTTAGCAATGTAGTAGTCATTTGCAGAGAGGTATGAAAGAGAAGGCCATGAATTCAATCTTAGGTTCTGTATTCTTTCATCATTATATTAATAACATTGTTGAAGAGGGGAGGAAATATTGCTAGAAGTATAGATGACTCAAAACAGGTGTGATAGTTTTTTGTATTCAGAAATAAAATTTAACATTTTTAGTGAAGGGCTTAAAGTGTCTGTTTTAATTATTTGTTAACTATTGTGCTTCATACTTTTAGAAAGTATTCGGAAAATCTAAACAAATTCAGAAAAAGGCAATGAGGATTATTGGGGAACTAAATTTTAAGTCCTTGAAGAGAGATTTGAAGTAGCTGAAAAGATTTAGCTTTGTGAAAAGATTGAGAATATGGGAATATGATACCACTCTTCACATATCTCTGGGGATATCATACAGAGGAAGGCTTGGATCTGTTCTTTTATCATTACAGAGAGTAGAACATGGAATAATGGATTTAAGTTACAAGAAGGCAGATAGGTTTAAAAAAAAGTTTTTTAAAAATCCTCCTAAAAGCAAGAACAGTTTAATTAATAGTTGAGCAGTTAGCCAGAGAAACTATTGGCTTCCATTTATTGGATATATTCTAGCAGAAATGTGATAGCCATCTGCCAGAAATTATTTCATTTGAATACCTGTACTTGATATGGTTGGACAAAGCACAACATATAGGAAATCTATAGGCCACCATCTGCCTATTTGAATTTTACTTCACAACTTAGCTTCCACATAGCATAAAGTTAAACTTAACATCTTTCTTCCAATTTAAATATGTACTTTCTGTGGATTCTCTTTGCTGTTATATCTCCCTATCTCTATTCCTCCTATCTTCTCATTGCAGTGCAGGAATAATCCTTGACCAGCGAGTTTGATATGTCCTAATAGACCAAATTCTCCAACGTGTCAAATGTGATTAATGCCTGCAGCTCTGCCTCAGACTCCAGTTTTCTTTGACAATGCCCACACTTCCAAGCTCCAATTAAAAAGTGTAGAGATGTAGGGTTATTGAGATTGGTAGAAGCTTTAGCACACATTCTCCAAGTCTGAGAACTGTTCATAAAAGAAAGTTGGCTTATGTTCTCTTTTTGTGGGCAAAGTTCAAATCTACACAGGAGGATGCAATCTCTGGCAATGAAAGTCATAGCATTGGCGTCATTTCTCAAGGATGGTGAACTATGATTTCCCACGGAGGCACCAATTATCTCCCATGAGTTGAGAACAAGGGAAAGGGTGTGTGTGAATGGTAGGGAGCCCTGAGGAGTCTGATGAGAACAGCTGGGGGAGGGATAACTATATCTTGATGGCACTGAGAGCTAGGACTGTAGTGTCTCAGGGGACTTAGCCTTCACTCTTTGGGATGCAGGACAGGAGGAGACCTCTGGCCTTGGGCATCAGAAGGGTTGGATTGGGCAGTGTTTGGGCTTTCACGAGACTGCGTAGGTGAGAATATTATGGTGGAAATGGTCATGGGAAGGTACAGCAAGAAATGGAGAGCGAGCCATTCTCAGGAAACATGAGCCCACACGTCATCTTTGGCTTATATTGCATTGCTAAGAAAAGCAGTAGTTAAGCAAATTATGTTGTGCTCTAGTTGCTCCTGTTTCTTAATGGGGAAGCTCTATCCATGGTTAGTTATTCCCCAGTAATTTCCTGGGTGGACTGTTGTAATGCATTCTACATAAGGCTACCCTTGAAGTGTATTTGGAAGCTTCAGCTAGCAGAGAATAGGTGGTGCAAGTAGTTATATGTACTCCTAGAATGGCCCACGTTGTACCTCTGCTCTGCAAGCTTTATTGGTTGCCAGTTTTTGGATCTAATTTAAGGTGGATTTTAAACACTAAATGGTAGTAGGCAAGGTTATTTGAGAGACTGCCTCTTCCCGATACATCTGTCCATCCCATTAGATCCAGCAGAAGAGATATGTTGTGGGTCCCATCCACTAAGGAGTTAACATCTGACAGGAGCCAGGTGATGCGCCTTCTCTACTGTGGCATCCGCCCTGTGGAATATCATCCCCTCCCCAGGTGAGATTGGCCATTTCTCTGCCATCCTTCCAGAAATCCCCCAAAATGTGGCTGTGTCAACAAACCTGAGTCTTAAAGTGATCTGCTGAGGTGGCTTCACTGTTCATAATATCCAATGCTCTTAGTTAGCCTTTTTAATAATAACTTCAAATGTTTTTAATGGTATGTTTTAATAATGTTATGATTTTATAATACACTGCCCAGAGTCACATTCTATCAGGTGGGCAGCCATGTAAATATGATTTGTAAATACATATGAACAATTCAGCACATTTACATTAGTATGAGTTCTGTATCTCAATTAGGTTATAAATTTGCCTAGAGAGCAGAACTGAGCTAGGAACAAAGTCTAGTCTCCTTATCCATATGGAAATAAAGGAAATGAATTATTTGCACAATCATAATAGAGGGGAAACAGCTGTTTAAAATTAGTGACCTCAGTGACTGTATCCTGAATAATTCTAAACCAAAGTGAATAACGAAATCCTAATGGGACAAAACAAAGCTGGAAATGAAAATCATAATATATTCTTTGTTGTATTCTACACTGTATTCCATTAATATCTTCCTCGGTCCATCCTACTGCAAACTATTTTTCTTTCTGAACTGCGGGCGGCATAGGATTGTATTCATGACAAATTTATACAGCTATCAGTCTGTTGCTGGATCTTTCAAGGTAGTAGACAGAGAGTCATCTCATTGTTTTGTATGCCACAGTATTATCTGTTTACACCAACACATCATGCACACATCAAAATTTTGTGATTTAGTATCCTAGCATGTCTATTAAAAATAACATATAAATTTGGAATTATTTAGTCTTTATTAAGCTACTTGAGTCCTCATTGAAACAATTAAGATTGAAAACTTTTCACCTGATTTAGCAATATAAGCTTCTGATAATTTATTAGTGAAAACTATTCTTTAAATATGTTTATTTGAAGAATAAACAATAAACTTGCAGTTTTGATAGCTAAAATAAAAGGAAGAGAAATTGCCAGAGAAATTTTGCTCAAATATATTTTTTAAAGTTGCTGCAACAGATGTTAAATTGGCCTAATTATAGTAAGTATGTGTGTGTT
The DNA here is from genome assembly GCA_022577455.1 of Arizona elegans. NCBI lineage: Eukaryota > Metazoa > Chordata > Lepidosauria > Squamata > Colubridae > Arizona > Arizona elegans. The sequence goes on along the minus strand of JAKOOJ010000001.1, from coordinate 20,872,533 downwards.
GTTTTTTTCATATCTTGCCAGACTGGGGTTTTTGGTGTTAATTACATAGCAAGTATTCGGAAATTTTTCAAGTTGAGGAAAATGCTTTATAAATGTATGATTGAATTAAGATAAATAGCAGAGATTATAATATACAGATTATTGTGCTATCTTAAAAAAGCTTTTCTGCAAAAGATGTCTCACTTTAGTTACAGTGCATTTGGAATAATTATGTGTCAGATGTTATAGAATAATTCATAACACATGTTTTTAAGGAAATTAGTTTCTAAAAATTAATAATCAATATACTTATATATGATTTCTTATACTTATTAAGTGTAAATTCTGTATTTTTGTCTAAAAAGAATAGCTGAATTTGTTTCTTAGTACAAACATCGTCTAAGAAACATTTTCCACACTATCAGTGTCGTCCTTCGTGGATGTTAAATCAAAATTCAGTTTTCTCTAATCATTGCAGATGACAAAAAAGACATTGACCATGAGACTGTGGTGGAAGAACAGATCATTGGCGAGAACTCCCCTCCTGACTACTCTGAATACATGACGGGAAAGAAGCTACCACCTGGAGGAATACCTGGGATTGATCTTTCTGATCCTAAACAATTGGCTGAATTTGCAAGGTTGGTATTATTTTTTCACAAATAATTATTCCTATTTTGAGCAATATGTGATTTTTCTGTTCTCAGTTAAAATCACTGAGTTGGATCAATGCAGAGATATAATTTCAATACAAGGGTAATCACTTTGATATTCACAGAAGGTTCAGAATAATTCACAGATGTTAAAAATTAATGTTAGCTGGCTGGACTAGCTGTCCCAGTCTCTAGATTGCACTTCTGGTTGGGTAGACACTTTGTTGTTAGTCTTTGAAAAATCTCAAATTCTCAGGCTTTTAATTATTTCCTGTAATATATCTGATTTTAATGCCCACCAAGAGATGTTGGTGGTTAGTATTAAAGCAAGCACAACAAATGAGAAACTGCTGTCTAGTTTTTCATTCACTTGCTAAGTAATCATTTCTGCAGTTAATTCTATGTCAGTCCTACTGTCCTCAAAACATTCCTTTTCCAGCAGACTGGCCTGGCCTAACTTCTCTTTTAAATTGCTTTTAAATTTTAAATTTGTCTCATAAATTGGGGTGTTTTAAATTTGTTTTCTGGGCCAAAGTATTTAATATGTTTTAAATGGTTTTTTTATTGTTTGTGCTATGTGTATTTTATTTTTTGGCTGTTCACCGCCCTGAGTCCTTCGGGAGTAAGGCGTATATAAATTTAATAATAATAATAATAATAATTTTAATAATAATAATAAATTGTTCCTCTGGGTATACTTCTGAGTTTTTAACTGAAACAAACTTGGCAGCTTTTTCTTATCTCATAGAATCTGAATTGTAAATTGTTAAATTCCTTAATTAAAGCAATTAAAGGCAGTTCATCAAGAAGCAATAGCATTATAGTATAATGATTTATAACAGAAGGTACTTCTGATAACTTATCTGCTATTCAACAATCAATGCTTGTTTGTTTTTTTTTCTTGTAAGAATGAAACCAAGAAAAATCAAAGAAGATGATGCACCAAGAACGATAGCATGTCCTCATAAAGTGAGTGAAGCGATTTTGAGCAATTTATTTCAGTAAGAACCTTTTTAATATAGGAGTTTCATAAATGTTTTGCTCATGTTCTGGCCTTTTTTTTTTTTTGCCAATATTTTGCAGTGTAGTTTAAATTTCTCCTAGGACATATTAGAGTCATTGTGAACCTATGATGTGTGTCAAAGGTGACGCACCACAATGTTTTGGGTGACATGCCACCAACACCCGACAACTACTTTCAAAAGCATGCTCCGTTCCTTCCACACTTCCCCCCTCCAAATGCACTTGTTTTACTTGCATTTCATTTTTGTAGCTATTGAATGTTTCTTTGTATAATACATAGCACCATACATCATTTGACTGTCTTTTTTAAAATAAATGAATATGTAAAGAATTGTTTCTTTTTGGGGGGCACTGACACATTAGCAGAGTTATGTAAGGCATTTTCTAAATTTTTGGAATGCCGAACCCAAAAGGTTCATCACTGCTGTAGTATATAAAAAATTCTAATTCCTGTTTTCAAGAAAGAAGATATTTTTTCCTAGCAATCTCCCTTCATACAGAATTAAGTCATATAGGCAGCAGTGACCATGCTTGGGCTTTGCAGTATACCAAAATCAAACCATATTTTGGTTCAGTATAATTGTAAGCCTAGTCAATGTATACAGATTAAGATGATGATAATTCTGATATTTGGATCCCTTGACAATTAAATAATTTACTTGTGTTGTTTTGAAGGGCTGCACAAAAATGTTCAGGGATAATTCGGCCATGAGGAAGCATCTACATACTCATGGGCCTCGGGTACACGTCTGTGCAGAATGTGGAAAGGCCTTTGTTGAGAGCTCAAAGCTAAAGAGGCACCAATTAGTTCATACTGGAGAAAAACCCTTTCAGGTAACTATTTCAGATATTCTAGATGAGACAATCATGACATTGTCAGAGAATCTAGTTAGTTTCTCTGGTGTATATTCTGTTTTTGCTTTATTTCTGAAGCTAGATAAATTGTATGATAGATAATATCAGTTGAAATACTGGAAGGAATTTGTTTAGAGGCTAAATTGCGTATTTAGAAGATAATTGGAGAAATATTAAAAGTATATTTTAGTATGTTCTGCCTCCTGATCATTTCTCCTATTAAAGTATGCTTTTTAAAAAATTAATATTTAAATACAAAGAAGCTACTTGAACAACATTTACTTATATACATAGATGATGTTAGCTGGATTATTATAGTAAGATGTTAAAATGTTCATGATAAAATTCATTGGTAATTTACGTTAGTATTTTGTTTCAAATGGTTTAAAATATATCAAATTCCAGTTAATGTTTTCCAAATAATACCTTTTAATTCCTCCACTTAAATATGGGCCACCACGATGTAGTGAGAGATAGTAGATAGGATGAGGCTGTTACGATTTTTTTAAATATTGCCTACTTTAGGTTGCAAAAAGAAAGAAATTCTCAATACTTTCTGAATATTTTAATAAATGGAAGTATAAATAAACCATCGGAATCTTTTAGAACATCAGACTGTAGAAAAGTCTTGTACACATGTTTTGATTTAGATGAAATATATCTGAAAAAAGTTCTGGGTAGACTTGTCTTGGGAGTGAATTCTACAAAGTAGTACCATCTCAGAGAAAATCTTATAATCTCTCTGCAAAGAGGATATACTTACGTATTTCTTTGCTGTTCAACAGCACAAGTGAACATTTCCAATTTCATGAAACTCACTTATGAATAACAAAGACCCAATTTGGAATTGTACAGAATAGAACATTTATTTCATGTAAATCTAATATTGCAAGTGAAGATCTGTAAACAAGTTGCTAATTTCTTGTGTTTTCTTTTCACCAGTGCACATTTGAAGGCTGTGGCAAACGCTTTTCACTGGACTTCAATTTACGCACACATGTGCGAATTCATACTGGAGATAGGCCCTATGTGTGCCCTTTTGATGGCTGTAATAAGAAGTTTGCTCAATCAACTAATCTGAAATCTCATATCTTAACACATGCTAAGGCCAAAAACAACCAGTGAAACTGCAAGAAGAAAGCTCTTGAACTCAAAACATCTTTTACCTTACAGGAGAATGGTTGAAAATAAATAAGCTTCCCCCTTTGTATATTGTTTCTAGGAAAGAATTTAAAAAAAACACAAAAAATGAACCTTACATGCCTAAGGGACTTGTTTTTGATAAAGTAGCAAAATAAACTTTAAGGCAGCATTGCTCCAATGCTCCATTTTGCTCTGTAATTTGGTTTCAAGAGCATGGTGTTTTTGTAAAGTGTGATCCTACCTGGAAGAGACAGACAATTCATGGACTTGCATCAAAGACAGTTCTTTCTACAAACAGTGCTAAAATTGGACTTTTCACATTGTTATAAATATGATGCTCACCTGTTGCTTACAATTTTTTAATTTTGTATTTTCAAAGTGTGCATATTGTACACTTTTTGGGGATATGCTTAGTAATGCTATGTGTGATTTTTTTCTGGAGGTTGATAACTTTGCTTGCAGTAGATTTTCTTTAAAAGAATGGGCAGTTACATGCATACTTCAAAAGTATTTTCCTGTAAAGATTAAAAAAAGTTATATAGGTTTTGTTTGCTATCTTAAATTTTTTTTGGTTGTATTCTTTGATGTTAACACATTTTGTATAATTGTATCGTATAGCTGTAATGAAATCATGTAGTAACAAATATTAGATGTGATTTAATAGTGTTAATCAACTTAAACCCATTTTAGTCTCTTTTTTTGGGAAAAATACTGCCAGATGCTGATGTTCCGTGTACTTTCTCTTTGCCTGTTCAGTTAAGGAAAGTGGTGCTCAGTTGTAGAATGTATTGTACAGGCACTGACCTTTTAACAACACCTGATATGTACATCTCGTGTAATAGAGTGGGCAACAATAAAACAGTGGTCCTGAAGAATATGGCAGAAAATTATCTGTAAGCACAGCCTATTTTCTTCTGTTGTCCAAAACAAATTATAGTTCTTTAACCTCCCAGAAATTAGAAGATAAATAAAACTCAAGTTACCTTTACTTGTTTATGCATTCAATTAGATTTTTTTATTTTAAAAAAACATAAGTGTGCTTGTCTTCTGCATAGCATTCCATTAAATGAGTATGGAGTTCTGGTTTATCCAGATAATAATGGATTTTCCTGAAGTAAAATTTCAAGTTTTATTGGATTCCTTCCAGGATTACGTAAGCAAACATTTGCTGTGGGATTTCCCATTCCTTTTATTCTACCTTCAACCTCTCAGATAATGCTCCACAGGGTCTCCACCTTCAAGAACAGATCTGATGATTGCAAGACAAAAAGATTATGTTTTCAACAGATCATTCTTATCAGATATTGTGGAATATACTCATATTCCCTGCAATCAGTGAACGATGGGACAGGGTAATTCATGGAATGCTGTTGCTTTAAGGTAAGGTGGTATCAGTTGAATCAATTGTATGGTATGATGCACTGGGCTTGTGAATTCTAACATAATATTGATGTAATTGAGAGATCTCCGATGAAAGCTGGTACTTAGCATTAGAATACTTTGGATTGAATTACATTAGAATAGCTGTGCTATGCAGGGCATGTCTATTGTTAAAAAAACACCAAATTTATAACCAGCCAACCGAGTTTCTGGGTTAAGGAAATGATACGTTCTTCACATTAAAAAACTTGTTTTGGATAATTTTTCATTGTCTTCCTTTTGTCCATAATTCTGGCAACATTACTGCTTTTGTAGTGGAAAGAATATGGTCATCTAGATGGACATCTCTTCTAATTAATGCTATTACACAGTTGGATCAGGTCAAATGGTTGTACTTGCTCTTGCACATACAAGTATAGAGATGAAATATGTCATAACTAAGACATTATCAGTGATAGGTTCAGTCTGTTGCCTAAAATGCTAAAGTTGTGTCCAGTGCAAACAAAAGCCCCTAATTTTAGAACTTGCATTTCCTGTATGGCAGGGATCTCCAACCCCTGGGCCGCTGCCCACTACCCTGCCCACTGTCCTGGGCCTTGAACCATTTGGAATCAGGCCGTGAAAGTGGTGGGAGGTTATGGAACTTTGCTGGATGTTATAATTAAATGTTAATTTTATTGAAAAGTGGATTCTGAATATAATAGATTGTTCTTAAGTAAGATGAGGAAGTAGAAAATATTTTATGTTTGGTACATTCTTTCTGTAGTAATTTTCAAACAGATCTATTTCAATAGATTTTGTAGGCTTTTTTAATACAGGATTCTGAAAATTTCCAAAGATGAGGATAATGTTGAAAGCTTATTAGAAGTTTTGCTAGAAGGCAAAACTTAAGATGACACCTTGTCCCGTAAAGGAATGCCCTCTGAATGCCCTTCTTTGTAGAAGAAGACTTTACCTGTTAGCTCTATTGGGACCTGAGAAAAAAGGTGGGCCAGATGCTCTAAAACAGCTCCTGGGAGCTGATTGGCATGCCAACAAGAAGGCCACAGCCAAGGGAGTTTCATGACTGAGTTAGAGAAGTCCCGAGAAAATGGGTAAAGTCCATGGCCAATGGGAAAGTAAGGGTAATCAAGTATATGTCTGGTTTCAGAACGAGAAGAATGTACTACAGGAGGTGAGCAAATAGCAGCAATCAAGACACTGATTTTCTAGCACATGAAGATTTGAAGACTCCTCTAATGTTCCCTAATAGATTCAAGAAAAAAAGGGGTGTCAAACTTTATTTCACTGAGAGCCGCATCAGGGTTGTATTTGACCTTGGGGGGCCAGGATGGGCATGGTCAGCTTGATGTCACTTGTGTTGGGGGTGCCTGTGGTCGCCAAAGCATTCTGCCAGAGAAAGGCTCCCAAGCTCTGTTTTCGGCTGCGATGGCCTCCTGCAACCCTCTGCCAGTGAGAACTCGGGAGCTTGGGAGGGCCGTATGCAGCCCTCCCAAGCTCCATTTTCGCTGGCAGAGCCGCTATGGGCTGGTCCTTCACTGTTTACAGGGTGGCCCTGCGGGCTAGATCTAAGCACCCTGCATACCAGATCCGGCCTCCTGGCCTTCTGTGTGACACCCCTGAAGAAAAAGTACTAAGAATAATGAGGCAGCCAGGAAGCTGAGGTCAGTTATGGAAGTGTCTACTTCCAGAGCAGATAGGCAAAAGAATAGGAAGTCACATGACAGATGTCCTTTTCACTCCCTCTTAATAATATGTTTCTCCTAAAATAAAACCTACTCCGAAAATAAGCCCTAGTGAAGATAATCATCAGCCTGAGGGTGTGTGGCCAGTATCGGAGGTGGCGAAGGCGCGGGGGCCAATGGCGTCCGGCCACTGCCTGCACAGCTCAGGTGAGTTGATTACCTTTCCAGCAAGTGGGGAAGCAAGCGATCCAGATACACTATGCGGATCGCAGGAAAGTGAAGAGGTGGGCCAGAGCAGGCGGGTGGCCGCAGGAGGCCTGTCTTTGCGTGGCAGCACCAGCAGCAGACAGAGGCAGGGGCGCGGGGGGGGGGGGGGGAAGGCAAGTGATCTGGATGCTCTCCACAGGCCACAGGTAAGCCAAGAGATATGAAAATGAGCCTCCCGTGGCCACCCACACATTCCATCTCGGCTTGCCTGTGGGACATGCAGTACATTCAGATTACGTGCTTCTCCCCGCGCCTTTGCCACTGTTTGCTGCTTGGACAGGTAATTAACTCACCTGGGCTGCACAGCCCCAGAGTGCTCTGAACAAGAGGCTAGTGGGCTGCAGCTGCTGCCAGACAATGTTGCCCCCTGAACTCTCTGCCTTTTGTGCGTGCGCCAGGAAGGTGGGGCACCCAGCTGAGCTGGTCATCCTGAAATCATGTTTCTCAGAAAACAAGCCATAGTGCTTATTTTGGAGCCCAAAGTTATATCCACAACTAGGATCAGTTGACCTGGCACATTTTCAAATGAAAATACTATCATTGAATATTGAAACTACAGGGACTCTACAGGTAGGTCTAAAGAGGGATCTGGCAACAAACCTAGAAAGTAATTGATTGGGTGCCTGTTATTGCTTATCTCTTCCATCTCATTAAACAGACTCCCATTGACTTACTTGAAAGACAATCTGCTTGGTAGTTTTAAGTTTGGCTAGAAGATTTAGGGAATAGGGACTCATTCAACTATGAGAGACCTATATGTGTTCCACCAGGCAAGGTTTTAGATCTTTTCATGTCCTTGGCTATTTTCCAAATTTCACTTGGGAGAAGATGCTTTCCAACTCCTAGTTGGGAGTTCAACCCCACCTATTGAATGCACTTAGGTTGAGCTAAATGAGTTCAGAACTATTAGAATATAGCGGACCTAGCGGGTATTATGGAGACCTGGTTGGGCCCGGAGAGAGGGGTCCCTCTGGTAGAAATGTGCCCACCAGGCTTCCTGGCATTCCATCAGCCGAGGTCACGGGAGGGGCGGGGGAATAGCGGTTATTATTAGAGAAGGCCTTAGGCCGAGGGAGGCCACTGTTCCTCAGACGGCCAGTTGTGAGACCCTCCTTGTGAAGTGGGGTCATGGGGTTCAGAGGGGTTTGCTGATCATGTACCTGGCTCCCTGCCACGTGGCAGCAGCCCTGTCCGAGCTACTCAACGTTATCGCGGTGGCGGTTGATACCCCCAGACTTATGGTCATGGGGGATTTCAACCTGCCGTCCGTGGGTGAGACGTCTGAGGTGGCTCGGGAGTTCATGGCTTCCATGATGGCTATGGATCTGACCCAACTAATTCATGGCCCTACGCACATGGGGGAAAACACACTGGACTTGATTTTTGTCTCTGGACAGTGGCTGAGTGATCTCGAGATAGGGGACATAGTCATCGAGCCCTTGTCATGGTCGGATCACTCTCTCCTTCGCCTTGACCTTCGAACCGCTGCACCCCGCCGCAGGGAGGCGGAACCGATGAGATGGTACCGCCCCAGGCACCTGATGGAACCTGACAGGTTCCAGATGGAGCTTGGGCCAATTCCTGAGGTTCTGGCTCACGCCTCGACTGGAGACCTAGTGGCCGCCTGGGATAGGGCGGCCGCTGGAGCTCTGGATCGAGTTGTGCCTTTGCGGCCTCTGACCCGGCGCCGATCTCACCTGGCTCCTTGGTTTACTGAGGAGCTGAGGGAGATGAAGCGCCAGAAAAGACACCTAGAGAGTAGTTGGAGGGCCAGTCGTACTGAATCTGACCAGACACTGGTAAGATCTCATATTAAGAATTACCTAGTGGCAATAAAAGCAGCGAAATGCACTTATCTTGCTGCTCTTATCGCGTCATCAGATAACCGCCCGGCCGCCCTGTTTAGGGTGACCCGCTCCCTGCTCCACCAGGAAGCGAGGGAGGACCCCTTGGAGGGAAGAGCCAAGGATTTTGTTCAGTATCTGTATGACAAAATCACTCAGATTCGGGAAGATCTGGACTCCGACTGGGTAGATCCAGCGGGGATGACGGGGGCAGGTTCTGAGAATGTTATCTGGGATGAGTTTGATTCTGTGACCCCTGAAGACGTGGACAGGATTCTGGGTAGACTGAATGCGACCACATGTTTGTTGGACCTAACCCTCCTGGTTAGTGCTGGCTTCCCGGGAGGTGACGCGAGGCTGGCTCCAGGGGATTATAAATGCTTCATTGGGCGAGAGTGTCTTTCCCGCCGCCTTGAAAGAGGCGGTGGTGAGACCTCTCCTCAAGAAGCCTTCCCTGGACCCGGCAACATTGGCTAACTATCGTCTTTGTGGCGAAGGTTGTTGAGAGTGTGGTTGCACGACAGCTTCCCCAGTACCTGGATGAAACGGCGTATCTAGATCCGTTCCAGTCAGGTTTCAGGCCTGGGTACAGCATGGAAACTGCATTGGTCGTGTTGGTGGATGATCTCTGGAGGGCTCGGGACAGAGGTTGTTCCTCTGTCCTGGTCCTATTAGATCTCTCAGCGGCTTTTGATACCATCGACCATGGTATCATGCTGCACCGGTTGGAAGAGTTGGGGGTGGGAGGCACTGTATTACGGTGGTTCTCCTCCTTTCTCTCCAACCGGTCGCAGTCTGTGTTGACGGGGGGCAGAGGTCGACCCCAAGGCCCCTTATATGTGGGGTGCCACAAGGATCGGTCCTCTCGCCCCTTCTGTTCAACATTTATGTGAAGCCGCTGGGCGAGATCATCTGTGGTTTCGGGGTGGAGTACCATCAGTACGCTGACGACACCCAGCTGTACATCTCCACCCCAGACCACCCCAACGATGCCCTTGAAGTGATGTCCCGGTGCCTGGAGGCCGTACGGATCTGGATGGGGAGAAACAGGCTCAGGCTCAACCCATCCAAGACCGAGTGGCTGTGGTTTCCGACGTCCCGATATAGTCAGTTGACGCCATCGCTGACTATTGGGGGCGAAGCATTGGCCCCCACGGAGAGGGTCCGCAACTTGGGTGTCCTCCTGGATTCACGGCTGTCTTTAGAAGAGCACTTGACGGCCTTGACCGGGAGGATTTTTCATCAGGTCAGCCTGATTCGCCAGTTGCGTCCCTTTCTGGATCCGGACTCGTTACGCACGGTCATTCATGCCCTCGTCACCTCCCGTCTGGACTATTGTAACGCTCTCTACATGGGGCTCCCCTTGAGGAGCACTCAGAGGCTCCAACTGGCACAGAGTGCGGCTGCGCGGGTGGTGATGGGAGCGACGTGGTGCTCCCATGTAACACCTCTCCTGCGCGAGCTGCACTGGCTCCCGGTGGTCTTCCGAGTGCGCTTCAAGGTTTTGGTTATCACCTTCAGAGCGCTCCATGGCTTGGGACCTGGCTATTTATGGGACCGCCTGCTGCCACCAATAGCCTCCCACCGACCAGTACGCTCCCATAGAGAGGGGCTCCTCCGGGTGCCGTTGGCCAAACAATGTCGACTGGCGGCCCCCAGGGGGAGAGCCTTCTCTGTGGGGGCACCTACGATCTGGATCGAGCTCCCCCCAGAGATACGGAGGATTCCAGATCTGCGTACCTTCCGTTGCGCGCTTAAGACGTTCTTATTCCATCAAGCTGGCCTGACCTAAAGTTTTCCTCTTTTTAAATGGAATTTTAAATTTGGTTTTAATTTATTGGGGTTTTAAAATGGTTCAGCCAAATTTATTTAATTAGTTTTATCTCTATTTTAAATTTTGTATCTATATGTTTTATTTTATGGCTGTTCACCGCCCTGAGTCCTTCGGGAGTAGGGCGGTATACAAATTTAATAAAAATGAAAAAAAAAAATGAAATGAATACTTACATTAGGTGCCAAAGGGTCAGTAATAGTTAATCTTACAATGCAGAAGACAGGCAATACAAATATTCCAATACACAATTATATGTGTTGCACCAAGCAAGAGACAGCACTGTAAAGTGTGACACTGATCTCTCCTGGGAATACTGCCTTTTGTATGTCCCTTTTATGTTATGTGCTTTATCTCTGATGTTCTGGTGGCAGAACACAAGTTGACATTACCAAAGTAATGTCATCAGCAGAAGTTGGAGCAAATAGTTCCACTCTAGGAGAAAATTATGAGGCCAAGGATTGTGGTGCAAGTTACTTTACTATGTTATGCTAAATTTATACATTGTTCTTCCATTTCCACACATCTTAGTTTCAACTTTTGTTGTTACAATGAGATATACACTAAAGGAAGAGCTAACTCACAATCACATAAAGTCAGTACTTGAAACTGGAGGAAGTTTTCACTACAGAACAGGAAGAAATCTTAGAGGAAATTGAGTTAACTGTTTCCTTTTGGTGGACAGAAAAATACTTCCCAGTAAGAAATATATCGCTGAAGGCTTTTATACTTGTTTCACATATAAAAAATGAGTTCGAAACTACAGGTGAAACTCGAAAAATTAGAATATCGTGCAAAAGTTCATTTATTTCAGTAATGCAACTTAAAAGGTGAAACATATATGAGATAGACTCGTTACATGCAAAGCGAGATAGTTCAAGCCTTGATTTGTCATAATTTTGATGATTATGGCTTACAGCTCATGAAAACCCCAAATTCATTGCAAAAGAAGTTGGATGTTCCCGAAGTGCTGTATCAAAGCACATTAATAGAAAGTTATGTGGAAGGGAAAAGTGTGGAAGAAAAAGGTGCACAGGCAGCAGGGATGACTGCAGCCTGGAGAGGATTGTCAGGAAAAGGCCATTCAAAAGTGTTGAAGACTTTCACAAGGAGTGGACTGAGGCTGGAGTCAGTACATCAAGAGCCACCACACAGAGACGGATCCTGGACATGGGTTTCAAATGTCGTATTCCTCTTGTCAAGCTGCTCCTGAACAACAAACAACAAACAACGTCAGAAGCGTCTGGGCTAAAGACAAAAAGAACTGGTCTGTTGCTCAGTGGTCCAAAGTCCTCTTTTCTGATGAGAGCAACTTTTGCATATCATTTGGAAACCAAGGACCCAGAGTCTGGAGGAAGAATGGAGAGGGACACACTGCAAGATGCTTTAAGTCCAGTGTGAAGTTTCCACAGTCTGTGTTGATTTGGGGAGCCATGTCATCTGCTGGTGTTGGTCCACTGTGCTTCGATAAGTCCAGGGTCAATGCAGCCATCTACCAGGAGATTTTGGAGCACTTCATGCTTCCTTCTGCAGACGAGTTTTATGGGGATGCTGACTTCATTTTCCAGCAGGACTTGGCACCTGCCCATCCTGCCAAAAGTACCAAAACCTGGTTCAATGACCATGGGATTATTGAAGAATCTATGGGGCATTGCTAAGAGGAAGATGAGAGACATGAGACCGAACAATGCAGAACACCTCAGCAGTGCCAAAGGCTGATAGCATCTATGCCACGCCGCATTGAAGCAGTAATTGATGCAAAAGGGGCCCAAACCAAGTACTGAGTACATATACGTGCTTATACTTTTCAGAGGTTCGATATTGTTCTATGTACAATCCTTGTTTTATTGATTTCATGTAATATTATAATTTTCTGAGATTGTGAATTTGGGATTTTCATGAGCTGTAAGCCATAATCATTAAAATTATGACAAATCAAGGCTTGAACTATCTTGCTTTGCATGTAATGAGTCTATATATTAGTTTCACCTTTTAAGTTGCATTACTGAAATAAATGAACTTTTGCACGATATTCTAATTTTTCAAGTTTCACCTGTACAAGCAGAGCAATAGGTTGTGATGTTCCTGTATTTGTAGCTTTGTATAAACTTGAGAAAGCAGGTGGCACTTTCCATTGCGTAAGTATTTTTGCTGAATTGCCTGCCATGTCATGTAAATATTTGACGGGAATTTAGAATGTACTGAGTGGGGGATTACATAACCTGGATGTGAGTTACTAATTTGGTTAATGAACAGAAGCCAGTAACTGCAATGCAGTTCTGTATTATTCAGCCCATGCTGTTCCGGAATATTTTGGAGGAAAAGAAGGAATTAAAAGACTGCAAATAATCTTCTGCAACCATTAGAGCCACATCTGCTAAATATCTTTAAGACATAAAATCTTTTTATTTCCTATAGCATGATAGATTGGTGTCTAAACCAGGGGTGAAATATAAAATTTGTTACATTTCTGTGGGTCTGGCTTGGTGGGGCGAGGGTAATGTGACTGGGTGGGCGTGGCCAACTTTTTTCCCCCCAACTTTTCAAAGCATTTTTTCTGCAAATGCAAAAAAATGCTTTGAAAAGCCTCTGCCGATCAAGCAACACAGCTGGGATCCTCAGAGCCTTTTCGAAGCATTTTTTAAACCACCTCTTCCTCTGAAGAGGTTGCAGAAAAAAATGCTTTAAAAGTCTCTCTGACGATCCCAGCTGAGTTGTCTGATCAGATATTTTTTTAAAAGCCTATCTGACGATCAGGCAACTCAGCTGGGATCATCAGAGAAACTTTTAAAGCATTTTTTTCTGCAACCTCTTCAGAGGAAGAGGTGGTTAAAAGAATGCTATCCCAGCTGTGTTGCCTGATCGGCAGAGGCTTTTCAAAGCATTTTTTAAACCACCTCTTCGGCGGAAGAGGTTGCAGAAAAAAATGCTTTGAAAAGCCTCTGACGATCCCAGCTGAGCCGCGCGATCATCAGGATTTTTTTTATCTTTTAAAAGCATTTTTTCGGCTGAGGAATTTGTAGAAAAAATGCTTTTAAAAGTTAAAAAAAGAAAGCCTCTGATGATCGTGTGGCTCAGCTTAGCATGGGGTGGGGGCAGGGATTTTTGCTACCGGTTCTCCGAGCCACCCTCCGCCATTGTTACCACATTGGGTGATGATCCGGTCTGAACAGGGAGCATTTCACCCCTGGTTTAAACTCTACCTCAGACAAGGGACCTTTGTAGAAGAACCTTGGGATACCTAGTGGATTGTATTGCCACATGAAGAATGAAGCATATGTACTGTTTCTCTTTTAGCTCTTGATTTACAAAAATGCTTCACTATAAAGGGATCTTGGCTTGGTACCAAGGTGGGCAATCATTTGCAGGCCAAGGGCAACATCTAACATTGAAGGGTTAAAAGGTAAAGGTTCCCCTTGCACATATGTGCTAGTAGTTCCCGACTCTAGGGGGCGGTGCTCATCTCTGTTTCAAAGCTGAAGAGCCAGCGTTGTCCAAAGATGTCTCCATGGTCATGGCTGGCATGACTAAATGCGAAAGGTGCAAGGAACGCTGTTACCTTCCCACCAAAGATGGTCCCTATTTTTCTACTTGCATTTTTCACATGCTTTTGAACTGCTCAGTTGGCAGAAGCTGGGACAAGTAACGGGAGCTCACCCTATTACGTGGCACTAGGGATTTGAACCGCTGAGCTGCCGATAGATGGGGAATTTTCTAGATTTTTGAACTATGTTTATTAAGATTCGTATTACGGTACGTTTTCCACTTTGCAAAAGCCATAAAAGTTTTTGTAAATTTTTGCCAGGGGGGTTTCAGTGCCCATAAGTTGCTTATCCTTGATTTAGTTTAGGAGATATTAGTTCCACCAAAGAAAGAACTACATTTTTTAAAAAAAGATTTATTTTTACAGAATACTGTACAAAAAAAGATAAGTGTCGTTGCACAACAAACAACTTGGGTTTCACATTCAATTTGAATGTCCCTGCAAGTAGTGTCAAAACATCCACTATACCTGCATGGTATAGAAGCAGCAATCCAGTTTTATAGATTTCTCCAGCATAATTATTATTAAAATAATCAGCTAGATTTTTATTAGAAAGAGTTCAAACAGACATATTGCACCTGTCCCAAAAAATATCTTCCACTGCAGTTAGTTAACGGTACATTCTACATACGAGCCTCTGTTCTATATCACACTGCTAGTTTTTCTACCTTTCTTCATCTTGTCTATTCAACAGCTATAATAATGGCCTTCAGCTGATGTTTTGGACCCATAACTATGTAGGCTCTGATCCAAAGCTAAATCTGCAAATGGTACCTTTTTTCATTGGGCTTGCACATTCTTCATGGCAGCAATGGAAAAAATAATAGGAAGTACTTCAAAGCATGTGAGAAACATGGTGTTTAAACAATTTATATATTGCAGGGCCAAGTTAATGGTGCAACTGCAATTTAAAGCATTTATAAGGCTCTTTAATGACCCACTATATGTGCCAAATAGTTGGTTGAATGTCAAGGTGTCCTTAGAGGCAATGACAAATAGTATGAAGTTGTCTTACATCCTGCTTCTTTTAAGTTTCAGTTGAAATGTTACACCGAGTTCTTGCTGCTTGGCAATCTCACATTACATACTGTATTTCTTGAATGGGTAAGTGGCAGAGTTAATCCATGCTTTGCACTTGAGGAATTTCAGATCATCTTTTTGCCCAACTTGGTTGAATGAGCACATTTATATTGTTATTGTGGGACACAGTTTGTGAGGAAATTAACCAGAGCAGACATTGTACCCAATCCTATAGTACTGTGCTAAATGGCTTCAATTTGAATTACAACATTAAATTGGTTTAATTTGATTTTCCTCAAATTGATTTGGAAAAATACTCTGCATGTCCAAACTCCCCCTCCAAGGCATCCAATTCAAGTCCATGTGAAAATGTTGGCATAATTCAAGAAATGTTTTTTTCTGCTCACAACAGCTTTATTATGAGCAGATCTTTAAGTGAGGAGGATATGGATAGAAACAAAACTACCTGTAATTACTAACTAATTAAGCTAATTGGTTAATCTAATTAAGATTTCTTAATACTTATAGGAAACCCCTACAGACTTCATTACTACAAAAGGAGATGCCAAAATTCTGATTGTGTAAAAAAAAATTTCTTCACTTAGTGATGTGGAATAGATGTTTGACTGGCCAGACTGTATACCTTGCACACCTTGAGAGATATTATGACTAGGCCAATGATATTTATTACTGTTCAGAAATCAGCCCAATTGGAGTTTAATCATCCAGATAAGTGTGTATAGTACTGCAACCTTAAACATTTGTTAATAAAACCCAATTAACTTAGTACTATTGCTGATGTCAGTGAGACAATGTTGCAGCATTCTTATTTAAGGATGCTATGAAATAGGCTTAACAGTTTGTCAGGTCTCTTATTCACCAAAGTTTCCAAAACTACCGAGCTTGATTTCTGTTTTCATTATTGAATTCTCTAAAATACACTTCTGTTAAATTAATTTAAATATACGTTCATCCTTTATCTTATTACATATAGTTCATAATTATGCGCATACACCCCAGTAATGGAGAAATGATAATTTAAGCACATCTATCACCATCACCTTAAAAACAATAGTCTACATTTTGGGTTGTAACAAGGTTTCTAGATATACTCTAGCTTCCAACTCAAAACATAGTAACTAAAATATGTTTAAATATTTACAAGATGCAACTGGATACATAAAAAAAAAAAAAAGCCAAATGCAAATAGTAACACAGAAAAACAAACCATAATCTAAAAATAGCAGGAAAGCATCTACATGCTGAACAGCGTGACTGAGATACTGATCTTATTGCATACTGATCAAATAATAAAGCAGGCTGTTCATACACTGTACTAAAATATTCACAATTAACAGGAAGAGGCTACAGGCTTCCTGACAAGTACTGCTAATTAACAAGAATGGTAAAAAGTGTAGCTTACATTATCTACAGAATGACTTGCGACAGGCTATTAAAATATAGAATCAAGGAAAGGCTCGTAGTTCTCCAGTTGTTGTTCATCTCCATCAGTTCCCATCAGGAGGACCACTGATCAGATGGTTGTAAATTATAAGCTAAAATTATTTGGAAAAACACAAGCTCCCCTAGGATAAAGTGCAGGAAAATGAAACAGATTTTTTTTTACTCTACATTTACCAGGACAATCGGCTCTAAATCGAATATAGTGGTCAGACTGAGCAATAACCAGAACAGAGAATCCATCCAGACCTTTTAATGTGCGTTGAGAGAAGAATGCTGCTGGCCCTAGTCCTACGCTCCCAATAAACATGAAAGGGGCGTAACATCTGTGCATACAAGCCTTCATTATCTGTTCAAAACTCCATTTCTTCTCTTCTTGTTTGAACAGAGTCTGAATAGGAATTTAGCATCAGGGTTGATAGATGTAGTAGCCATTTTGAGCTGTCTGCAATACGTTGAAACTGACTTCAACTAATGACTGCACTGGATTTCCTTAATAATGTGCTGGCTGGCTGGGGATTGGAGTCAAGGCTACACCGGAAAAATCCAGCAGATGTGGTTTGAGCACATGTTCAAAGGGCAAATCCTTTTATTGTCACGAGTTTCTAGAGTCAACTCGGAGTCTTCCTAAAGCTGCTTTTAAGTTGATTTTATAAATGAGATTTTTAAAAGGAGGCTTTATACAGAATGTATACTCTTGGTATCCAAATATTCTTTAAAAAAAAAAAAGATGACATCTTACATGTAACAGGTACAACTTTATCTTCCAGTCAATTTAAAAACTTGAAGGTTGTTGGATCACTGGACCAGCCTCACATCCACTTAAATCGTCTCTGATCTGGCCATCCTCCGACCTCATATATGTAAGGAATATTGTAACAGTGGCAAATGTTGCAGCGTTAACAGGGAAAGCCCGAAGTAAGGTGGATGTAAGACCCTTTGTGAACACCCTTGGGCCTTCAGCCCGGTAGCTTTTTCTAATGCAGTCCAGAATACCCTGGTACCGTACAACGCCTCCGACTCCATCAGCCTGAAGGCGGGACTTGATGACATCCACAGGATACGTAGAGAGCCAGGAGACTATGCCAGACATGCCTCCTGCCAGAAGAAGTTTGGGAACAATGTAATTATCTTCCGCTTCACACCCCAGATACCTTGTGAGGCAGTCATAGGTTAAAAAGTAGAAACCAAAGCTGGGGGTCTCTCTCAGAAACGTGGAAACCATTCCCTTGTTGATGCCTTTCAGGCCTTCCTTTCGATAGATCTTCACCAAGCAGTCCAAAGAATTTTTGTAGTTCTTGGACTTCAACTTGTATTCCCCTGTTCCTTGCAGCTGCATCCGTGTCTTAGCCAGTTCCATAGGACAGCAGATCACACACTGAATGGCGCCTGCTGCTGAACCTGCAAGGAACTGATGTACAGGTGTGTCCTTTCCAAGAGCACGGAGAGCATTCCCTTGAACACCAAAGACAAGGGCATTGATGAAGGTGAGACCCATCATAGGCGATCCAATACCTTTATAAAGTCCAAGAGCCTAAATGGAAAACAAAACAAACAAATAGATGATGAGCAGGAATGTTAAGACTTTTCTCAAGCAACATACAATAAGCTCTTAACATTCTGCAAATGTTTTGTTTTGCACATCAATAGATAGATCTCAATTATCCTTTAGGCATGGCACCCCTAGACTGGGACAGGACAACTTGCCCTACCCCAAAATCACAACCCAAAGATCTGCTCTTTTTTCAGCAGCAAAACAATTGAATATTTGTGAACAACCCTCCAAATGCCAAAGATATCCCACAATTTCGAAGTTCACACATTTCAATGTGCAGCTACAGTTTTCAAAGGTTCTGCTATTTCTTACCCTTTATCAGGGGTTTCCAAACCCGTTTCCGTCATGCATGCATAAAGGCATTTGCCCCTTCCGACCTCTGGGCCGTCAACCCAGAAAGCTTGAGAAACTCTGCCCAATATTACATTTTTTACACTTGGCAGCTACTTATTTAATATCAGAATATGAACAAAGCATATTTCACCTCCCTAATCTGGATTGGATTCATGTTCTAACAAAACAGAGACCATTAATGATCAGGAGATGAACAACGATTACCACTAACTGCTGGAGTTATTATCAGTGCAAACTGGACTCCGTTTCTACTGAGCACATCCCTTTAGAAATCAAATGCACATCTTTATACAGCTATGAGGAACCTGATGTTCCTTTCTATATGAATCCTGAAGTTTTCATCTTGCAAATGAGGAACTGAGATTAATAAAAGGAGCAAAAAAGCATCAATATTGTGTGAGATTTGTTTGGGGGCATAAATGGAAGTAATTCAGTGTTTCCCTCAAGCCTTCTAAAACTTTGAGGCAGAGATGGATACTAATGAAATTAAGCATCATGCCATAAAACAGGAACACATCATATGCATGGTCTACAGCAGGGGTGTCAAACTCAATGTCTGCGGCCTGGATCTGGCCAGTGGCAGCTGCCCTTGAGACAGTGAAGGACCCCGGCCCAGGTCAACCAGGCACTAATCAATAACTTGATGGCCGCCATCAGGGTCTGGACACTGTCTTAGCCGTGCCCTTAGCAGGGCTAAGATGCCAGGGCAGCATCTTAGCCCTGCCCTTAGGCACTTGCCACCTCCTGTGTGCTTGGCCAGGGCCAAGGCAGTGGGCATGGCTCTAAGGCTCACCGTGTTGGAGGCCAGATAGCCACCATCCAGTTATAGATCAGTACCATACCCATCACCAGTGCCTCCATGGCCTGTTTGCCGGCCTGGCCTTGCAGGCCATGTGGTTTCCTTTCCCCTGGGACCGTCCTGCGTGGGAAAGCCACAGGCGCAGTAAGCAAAGCCACCAGCAGCACTGCCAATCTCTCCCCTTCCCCTCGTTCCTTCCCGAGTGCAGAGGAAGGAACAAGATGGCTTTCCGGGGAGGGAGGGAAGGAGGCAGGCAGGTAGGTACCGTGTTTCCCCAAAAATAAGACCCTATCTTATATTTTTTTGAACCCTGAAATAAGTGCTTGGCCTTATTTTCAGGGAGGTCTTATTATTTTGGGGCACGTGGAACAAGATGGTGCTCATCTTGCCGTATTGCCGTACCTGATTTCCAACTCTGCGTTTAAATATTTTTGGGGAGGGCTTATTTTGGGAGGGAGGCTTGTTTTAACGCATGCTCTCAAAAGCCCGATTGGGCTTATTATCAGGGGATGTCTTATTTTCGGGGAAACAGGGTAGGTGGGAATGAGGAGGCAGGAAGTTAGCCACCCTCCCACCTTGGAGCCACATCCACTGCGGCCACACACACCCAGCCCCCCCCAAGGTCAACCATAAACGTGATGTGGCCCTCAATGAAATCAAGTTTGACACCCGTGGTCTACAGTAATTACTATGCATATCTCTGGATATACTCTAAACTTGTATTGCAGTTGTTACTGCAATATTCCCACACAGCAATACTTCTGTTACAACTAGGTATGAGTGAATTTACATTTATTCACTACCTGCTAGGAGTATCAAACATCCACCCAATTTGCATCATTAAACTAAACTTAAATATGGATGGAACTATGGAAGAATGTCATCTCATGGCTTTGGATGACAGTGAAGTCTGGAAGGCCTTTGGAGATTATCAGCCACAGTAAGATCTGTGCCACTAGTGCTACTGCCGCTGTTATTGTTTTGTGGCTTGTTATGGATTTTACTGTACTATACTATGATATTTTCTAGTGAGGATGAGAGTGCAGTATTTTTGTACAATATTTCAGAATTTATCTCCAGAATTTATCTTTTGAACATGTACATAGCATCCATCTGCTATGCCTTAAAGGAGCCCCGCCTTTTCCCAAGATCATAGTTCTGTGCTTAGTATCTGTTATGTGATTCTGGGACATAACTGTTTTCAGAAGGCACAGGGAGATGTTACATTCACATTTCCACAATAACAAATACCAGTTTGTTATTGTATTCACCTGGATACCGTGTGTCTAACACTGAAATGCTGTATACACTTACCTGAGAGTAAGACCTATTACACTCAGGATGTCTTATTTCCAAATAATCATGTATAAATTGAATCACAGAAATGTAAATAGTTTAAGTGGGGCTTTCTTTTTTTCTTTTTTTTTTCCTTCCCCAAGAAACCCAACATTCCCCATTTAATTAAGCATACTCACTTTCCATTGGCCACTTTTTAAAAAACTTCTGGTCTTTATGTCCTTAAATGTTTTTTTGTATCTTACTAAAGCTGGTCAACTATTGACACTCACTGCTAAAAGTTTAGTTATTAGAAAAAGCAGTTTAAAAGAATGTAGTAAAGTCTTGGTTTTGACTTAACTCAGATAAGACTGAGTGGCTGTGAGTATTGCCTCCTAAAGACTATGTCGACTGTCCATCCTTGGTTCTGGGGAGGGAGGGGGGGGAGAGAAATTGTCCCACTCAGAACGAGCTCGCAATTTGGGTGTCCTCCTAGACTCACAGCTAAGATTAGAGCCTGGTGCACCAATTGCGACCCTACTTGGATCAGGAGGCTCTCCTCACAGTCACTCAAGCCCTTGTCACCTCACGGTTAGATTATTGCAACGCGCTCTACATGGGGCTACCCTTGAAGAGTGTTCGGAGACTACAGTTGGTCCAGAATGCAGCCGTGCGAGCTGTCGTGGGTGCACCTAGATACATCCACATTACACCAATTCTCCACGAGCTGCATAGGCTTCCTATTGGTCTTTGGGCACAATTCAAGGTGTTGGTTATTACCTTTAAAGCCCTACATGGCTCAGGGCCAGGCTATCTTCGAGACCGCCTTCTACCGCATAGCTCCCAGCAACTGGTAAGATCCCACAGAGTTGGTCTCCTCGGGTCCCGTCAGCTAAACAATGCCGGCTGGTGGGCCTGCGGGGGAGGGCCTTCTCTATGGCGGCCCCAGCTCTCTGGAACCAGTTACCTCCTGAGATCCGGACTACCCCCACCCTATTGGCCTTCCGGAAAGCGGTGAAGACCGGAAGCGGTGTTGATCTTGCTGTTGCAATCTTGCGAGATCCGGCCATGAATGGAAATGTTTTTAAAATGTTTTTAAAATGTTTTTTAATAATTTTCCTATGTTCTTTGTTGTATTATTTTTTGCTGTAAGCCGCCCAGAGTCCCTTGGGAGTTGGGCGGCATAGAGATTTGATAAATTAAAATAATTAAATTAAATTAAATTAATCATTTCAGGTTGTGAGAAAGCAAATGGGTGACCACCACCAAGAGAAAACTAAGGTACAAGGAGGGTGAGGTTTAACCATTTACAATCAATCAATCTAAATATAGTAATTATACAATTAAAATGTATCCATTTATGTCTATCTTACAAAAATAAAAATAACACTGATTTGGATTCTATTTAAATCAAGCTGAGCCTGAATGCTTTAACCTATATTACTATTTTTTATTTAATTTTTTTTAACCTGTTGCAAACAAAAGTCTTGGTGGATTATAGTCTCGGCAATAAATATTGGTATAAATAATAATTAAATTATATCTAAAATAAAATGAAGCAAAAGTTATGGTAGTTTGGTGAAGTGCTACAACATCTCTGGGGCAATTTGTATATGATCCTTATTATGTTCTGGGAGGAGGCCATTCTTGACAGGTGGCCTGGGTACCTTCAAACTATTAGGTAGTTTTGCAGTTCCAATACTACCAACACAATGTAAAAACGGGACCACATTCCTTTTGTTTAAATAGCTCCTCTTCCTCCTTAAGGGCCCATCATGCACATTCATTCAGGAAGTTACTTACAGATTCTTGCTTTATGATAGACTGGAAACAATGTACAGTCCCACGGTAGAGTGGCTTCTCCATACTTTGAACTTGAAGACGTACCTATAAAATGTAATTAGAAATTACTGACATGGCAAAAAAATCAGCTGATAGTATGATAGTACCTTTGGGTGCATACACATAATGTAGTTGTGTACATGTGTGCAGGCATGATGCCACAATAAATTAAAGAGAACAGAGTTTGCGTTTTGGGAGCCACTCAGATTTATGTTATATCCTATATGGAATGGTCACTTGCTAGGATGTTAAATTATGATCTTCAGTGAGGAAAATCCTCACTTGGCTGTTCAGTTATTGCTTTAATTAGCACACCTGATGTTTCTAAAGAATTAAGTGTTGCTCCTCTATAGAACCATGAATAGCTAAGCTCAAAATGTATCAGTTGTAAGTGTAAATGTTCCCCAGCCATAGAATTACATTTTTTTTTCTATAGGACCACAGCTGCAAGACTTTTACAAGCTTAGGTTCACAACTTAAATATGCCAAAAGTCTAAATAATCTTAGTACAATGCATTCCAGCAATCTATACACTAGATTTACAGGATCAAAAAATCCTGTTTGAAAGAACAATTTGGAACCTGGATATTTGAAAATTATTTAAGGATCTCAGACACTAACAATAGTTTAAACCTTAAGAGCATTGCATCTTTAGAGTAAGAGTTCCATTTTTGTCCCTATGTCATTTCTTAATAAAAAATCATTTTTATTAAGATGGTTCCTAGTTTTTCTTCTTATTTTGCAAAGGTGAGTAGCAATCGAATGTTGGCAATTCAAAATACTAAAAAGCATACCAAGAGTGGGCTCAGAAATCATTCCAGTAGCAATACCTAAAACTCATTAACACAAAGCAGTCATAGCTGTATGGGGAAATGAACAATGGGTTCCTGATTTAAGGAAAGGCTGAAACAGAATTCACAATTTAAGAGGCTTTTGCTTGTTAGCACAGGTATACAAACTTTAAGCACAAAAGGGGACAAAGAAAAACACTAGAGAACAAATTGCAAAAGTTAGACTTTTCTTTTTTTAAAAAAATACAGATTATATTTAAAGGCATTATATACCCCACACCCTCCACTCTAGAAACAGTTTAAAAACTAAAAAAAAAAAGAAAAAGGGAAGGTACTTTTTGCTTGTTTATAAAAATTTGAACTAATCATAAATGTTGGAATAAATTAAGACCGAGAGAAACAGAATGTTCACCTGGTCTATACTTACTAGGTAACTCTCCCGTGATGAGGCTTATCTGTCATCTACAACAAAGTAACACTTTTGCTGTTAATGAAGACAGCCCCTAGCTCAAAAAGTAAAGGCAGTTAAGCAACAAAGCAATTGTACACATTACATCAACAAAGTGGGGCAGGAGTCTCCTTTTGAAGAGCTGGTTCCAAAACAGTTCAGCATCTTCCCCATTTTACAAGCCCTACCCTCCCCGTCCCACAAACCCAGCCTGCCTAATCGTTACAACTACTTGAAAGTTATTAAACTTTGCTTTAAATTAGCATTCAAGAGAAAATAGTGCCTAGCTACATTATTCAGCTTCATTAGGAAAAGACTGTCATATTAGGTAAGGCTTAACAAAGATTTAATAAATGTCTTTTCGTAAAATCAGTTGTTTTATTAAAATAAAACAACTAAAGCAATTAAAATAAATTAGATTAAAATAAAGCAATGATACAATCCTGTTCATATTTTCTTGAAAGCTAATCCCTCAGTGGGGTGCGCTTTCAAATACATCTGTCTGCAAAACAGATTCCCCCTCCTCAGTGTGAGTAGCCATATCACTGTTCCTTTAACAACACGGTAGCAAGCTAAGCATTTAAGATAAATGCTTTATAGGTACGTATATTTATAGAAGAAATTATTTATGTTTTCATGTTGAAATTGTGCGAATTATAAAAGTCTCTCGGCGATTTGTGATAAATTAAGTAACCTCCCAAATATGATAGAGTTTTCTTACAAAGCAAATGTATTGAACATATTTCCAAGAATGCATATAGCTTGGTCCCCAGGCACAGTTTGAGGGTATGTGATGCAATAATTGTTTTTAAACTAAGATAGCCAGTGAATATCCACTTAAACATCCCACAGATACCATGTTTGTGATAAGTGAAATATAAATACACCAAAACAATTAAACTAAAATAAATTTCAATTCAGGAGTGCCAACTCATTCTGTGAACCTGTCCATTATAATATATGCAGGATTAAGTGTAACGCCTAAAACCTACTTGTTCTGATAAGAAACAATGTGAAAAGAAATTCTGTGCAATTTAATAGAATGAATCCATAGCAAAGATTATTTATTGGCATGAAATAACTAGAAAATGCATTTATAAGCCAAGAAGCTACATTTCTCAAGGCTTATATGGCTAATTATTCCTTTACTTTTTAAGGTTATTTACAGAGTGTTATTCAGCATATTTTCTCTTCAAAAAGATTACGTAATTCTCATACAAGCCAAAATATTTGGATTTAAATCCATTTGTTTTAATTTATATTCTTAACATACAGCTTCACCCTGCACATTCATATTCCAAAATAAACCCCATATATTTTAGTGAGGGATTCCCTGAATTAAAAATGCAAATATGTTTGCAACTTGAAATCCTTGTACTCCCATTATTAGTATCTTATTTCACAGTCCTGTTTTGAATATTATTTGACTTCCTTAGAGGCGCAAACATTACCCAAATTCTAATTTTTTTTTTTGACAAATAATCTACTACTGAACTTTCCAACTGCAGCCAATATACATCCATGTCTTAAACAAGAAAATAAAAATTGTCGTTGAAAACTCACAACATCTTTTCTTGGATGGGAAGAAGCACATTAAATCAGCAAGACTGTTTCATCATGCAGCAAACAGTCATCTGGTCAATATAATTAACAAATTAATTGCTTTAAACGCAAATAAAATAAGTGTACCAGATAAAGCAGGAACAAGGAAAGTGCATTTTAAATTTTTATTTTAGTACAAATGAGTTATGTACACTCGACTATATCTAGGATTTATTAGATGCCATTGAAGTATCATATTAAAAATATGGTTGAAGACATATACTTCAGAACATTTTTTAAGTGCCTCAAACAAGAGATGACATAATTTGAAACTCTAAATGTTCCATTTCTGTGTTACGTTGAATGCAACATGGGACATTGCCATATTTTAGTATAACTGGAATCTATTGGAAGGTCTCTAGGGGGTGTTTTACTTAAATGGCCTCAAACATCTAGATCCCTTCCCTATTTTATTGGTAAGGGCAAGTACTGCCTTCAGTCTAATCACATATTCTAAGAAAGCTTGTGAAAAAGTAAACCCACCTTAACTGTATCGAATGGATGTCCAACCAGTACACCAGCAGCACCTGAAATAAACAAGAGAGCACCATGAGACCATGCCATCGAGGCCATTTTGTAAAATAGAGATGCATTAAGGAATTTGCAAAATAGAAACATTAAATACACCTTAGTGCAAGGTACTAATCCATCTACAGCAGGGGGTGAAATAGATCAGACACTGAGAGAAAATAAAAAGGATAGAATAACATTAAAATTGCAAGTCAATAAATAAATAAATAAATACTAACACAATAAGACCAATTAAAAAATAGCAGTAACTAGGGGGCCAACATTCCCACAATTACAACAATAGCACAATTGCACTTGGGTCACATATTCCACCTAAGCTAAGGCCTTAGAGAAAAAAACTAGGCCTTCAAGGCCTGCTATAAGGACCCCAAGTCAGGGCTGCTCAAACCTTGGGGCGGAGGGGGAGCTATTTCCAGGGGGCAGGCAGCCTTTGTGACAGAGGAAGGCATACCTCCTGAGTCCCACCAGATGGCACCACTTTAAAAATGGCTCCTGGAACACACCCACTCTGTCAGACGTAACTGGGAGAAAGGCAGTCCCTTAAACAACCGGGCCCTATGGCAGGGGTCTGCAACCTTAAACACTCAAAGAGCCATTCGGACCCGTTTCCCACAGAAAAGAAAAGACTGGGAGCCACAAAACCTGGGTGGGCGCGGCCAACTCAATGTCGCTCCCATCCAGACACATGACCCCGCCCCCCCAGCCATATTAGCTGACAAAAGGCCAGTTGAAAAAATGTACAGGAAATGTTGCCACAGGGTCTGTAAAGCCACAACAGTAGATACCATCCATGGACAATACAGCTGGGACAAAACAATGTTGTCACTGTTCTTACTATACTTCTAGAAACTACTTCCTGTCTTATCACATAACATCTAGTTCATCTAGTATACCTGAGTTTGCTAAAGACAGGCATGTTTAAAGTTTCATGATTTAACAGCATATCATTGGCAACTTGAAATAATATAAGATGGTTAAAAGTCAAATGGAGGGGAAAAATGCCAAGCAGGGGAAAAGCCATCTCAAGCTCTTCACTAAACAGTTAGTTTTTTCCCCTCCCCCCAAGAAAAAAACTAACCTGAATAGTCAATCTGGCAAAGTATTCCTGAGCAGAGAAGGCCATGCTTCCAATATGCACCCACCATGCAGTCCAAACAATATCTCTCTAATAAAGTGTTTCCCTACTCCATGCTTTGCTGGAAAATACACGTTTATTCCAAAACTATTAAAAAAACCCAGTAAGCTGCATGTTGAAAAAGCTTCAAATGTTTCATCAACTGATGAAACTGATGAGCCGAGGTGGCACAGTGGTTAGAATGCAGTACTGCAGCTACTTCAGCTGACTGCTAGTTCAGCAGATCAGCGGATCAAATCTCACCGTTCAAGGTTGACTCAGACTTCCATTCTTCCGAAGTGGGTAAAATGAGAACCTAGATTGTTAGGGGACAATATGCTATTTAGTATACTGTCTTTGGTGTAAGCCGCCCAGAGTCCTTGGAGAATGAGCGGCATAGAAATATGACTAAAAAAAAAACCCTTAAATTTATCCCTCATTGCACATGATAGAAGCTTGGGTTGGAAATGATTGGCTTTCTAAACAGAGCTAAATATTTATTCTCTGGGCAAGCTTAAAGTTCCACCCTTTAGAGGGCAGTGGTGGGATTAATTTTTTTTTTACTATCGGTTCTGTGGGCGTGGCTTGGTCGGCGTGGCATGGCTTGGTGGGCATGGCAGGGGAAGAATACTGTAAAATCTCCATTCCCAACCCACTCCAGGGGAAGGTTGATGCAAAATCCCCATTTCCTCCCGATCAGCTGGGACTTGGGAGGCAGAGAATAGATGGGGGCGGGGCCAGTCAGAAGTGGTATTTACCAGTTCTCTGAACTACTCAAAATTTCCAGTACCGGTTCTCCAGAACTGGTCAGAACCTGCTGAATACCACCTCTGATTATCATCACTTAGTTTCAATGGGGAGGAAATCACCTGAAGCAGCACCAGGAAATAGGACAGGATGGCAAAGTTAATGGCTCCAATCTTGGAAACCTTTCAGGAGGACCAAAAGTCCTTTGGCTCCAAGAGAACCAAGGTTGCCTCTGATCTGAATGCCCAAGTTTAGGGCATTCTGCCAGTAGAAACAGCTATGATAGGGACATATGATCCCTGTCCCATCAATGAAGTTACTTTTTCAATATGTAAAACTATGTAATTTGCATACTTGTAAGTTTTGTAGATAAATTCTCTGCATGTTCAGCTAGAAGACTGCTATGTTACTACAGCAGTTAAAACAGCACACAGGTTAATATTTCGGTACAGGCAAAACTGTAAATTTACCCAACACTAATTCAAGTGTGATAAGAAAAAATAATAGAAGTGGCTTATATGGTACTCTGTTTTCCCAAAAATAAGACATCCCCTGATAATAAGCCCAATCAGGCTTTTGAGCGCATGTGCTAAAATAAGCCTCCCCCTGAAAATAAGCCCTCCCCAAAAATATTTAAATATGGAGCTGGAAATCAGGTAAGACGGCAAGAGGAGCTCCATCTTGCTGCATGTGCCCCAAAATAATAAGACCTCCCCAAAAATAAGGCCAAGCGCTTATTTCGGGGTTCAAAAAAATATAAGACAGGGTGTTATTTTCGGGGAAACACGGTAGTATTCTCAAATGATGGAAAATAAATTACGAAGCATCATCATAGCTCTAATACAAATCCTTTTCCAAAAGGTTACAAATGTCCTATTAAAAATTCAATCCTTTATTTTTATCTTCACAAAATCAGTACTCTGATGCTCTGAGCTAAAGAAAAACCTTTTGTGCCAAATAAAACCTCCCACACTCCTTATCAGGACAAAGGGGGAAAAATCCCACCCCTTTCTCTTTCTTTGCTAGAATAGATGTAAATTACACCTACATTCCTCACCCCTTTATCTTGCTTCTATCTTTTCTTCAGAAGAGCTTATCTTTTCCACCCAAATCTTGAGAGCCTGCTTTGTAGGAGGCAGGACAGATACACCCTGTCTGCAGGGCACTTGTGACTCCTGCATCATGTGAACAATTCCAACACAGGCTAAAAGGAAGGCAATGTCTACAAATCTGGGCTGCTTACACTACAATAAACTGATACATCTGTATGCATTTGTTATAGGAAATGAGGACAAGCCTTGGGGTGGGAGGTACATACATATACATAAAAACAATTATCTTTGGGAGTAAGACAGAGTTAAATCCTAAAACAAGTTAGCATTTGAAGTTCTTCTTTTAAAAACACAAATGTGTCCTGAAGCATTAAATATGTTAAAACCTTGCCAAACCATTTTTAAGTTACATTTAAATGACTTAAATGCTGGAGCTGAATTTCTGAAGCACAGCATGCTTGTCTATGTAAGACATAGAGAAGGTAGTAACTAAGGGAAGGATTCGATTGGCTAGAGATTACCAGCATCTCTGAATCAATATAATGCAACCATGGGCTAGAACCAGAAAACTTCAAGTACAAATTTAAGGCACAAAAATGACTTTGTCTCTTTTGGTCCAACCTACTACTCACTGATTGCTTGCAAGAAAAATTAAAGAAGGGAGTACTATGTATGCCACTTTCAACTCTTGGCGGAAAGTCACATAAAAAACAAATAAATAAATATCCTGTGCTAGAAATGAAAACAAGGGCGAGTACACTGGAAAATTTTATTTATATAATTGTGACAACAAAGCAACTTTGTTTTATGTTCTGGGACTTCATCAAAAACAACTATGAGGAAATGAAATGAAATTACCCACATAAGTATTTTCTGAATGTTTTGAACAAATGCCAAAATTCCTGGGAGGCTATGACTAAAACCAGAAAGTTGTCAGAAAAGAAAAAACAAACTGAAAAAGTTTTTCCCATGATTTTTAGTTTTTTACACTCCCACACACACACACCCTGCCCCGCCCCCATTTGTAAAATGTAAAAGAGAATCTAGCTGGGAAATGCCGATTTACAATTTGCTATGTACTAGGGCTCAGAATAAAATTACCCCACTACAGTTTCAGATAAACTGATTATTAGAAGCTCCTTCTCATGTGATTTCACAATGAAAGGGACTGGAGAAATACTGTACTTTGAATCTGTGTGGAGACAGTACAAATAAAAACCATAGTTTGAAAGGACTTTAAACACTTAATAGGAAAATTAATAATTTCTTTTTTTTAAAAATGGTCCCACAATCACTGGAGAGAGAAGTCTGGTTGGGTCTGCTTTGGTGGAAGCAACAGCAAGAGATTCAAGAATTTTCTCTGTAAGAATTAATTTTTGTCTATTCTTCCCCAGTGGGTATTTATTTAGTTTCCAAGAAATTAAAGTGTATCCCATCTATTAGGGGGGAGGGAAATCATGCAAAAAGAGCAATCAGGAGATGGGGGGAAATGAGTTCTGGGCTGCTTTGGCCTTCAAAATATCTCAACTCCCCCCACTCCACAAATGGGGGAGTCCAGATACTTGTTTTTAGTGTGACTTTAAATTGCAAGGCTACATTTAGGATTTCGTTCCATTACACTTACAACAGATTTTTCTTCCTATCAGACCCTCCTTACGGGTTTGGGCCACGTCCTAAAGCCAAAACCAGTTCCCGGTCTGGAAAAGTTTAAGTGGTGGAGGAGGAGATAAATAAAAGAGGAAGAGCCGGTTTCCGCTTTAGCACAATAGCCTCGCCAGCCTGTTGGCGAGGTCGCCGACCCACCCAAAGCCACCCCGTTTGCGAGCAGCCATTCCCCGACAGCGCAGTATGAAAAGCCAACCCGGCTCAGAAAGGGACAATGGGGGTCAGCAGAGGAGCGGCAACGCACCTCCCCAGGTGCACCGATCCCAACGAACCGAGGACAAAAACGAGGTGAGAAAAACCATCGCTCACGTGGAGGCTTCGGATTGTCTCTTCCTCACCCCTCGCCCCCTTCCCCCGCCCCCACCCCCACTTTCTAGGCGGCTGCGCATGAATGCAACACCTCCGGGCCTCATTCGGGCGGGTGGGCAGCGCATCTTCACTGCAGTGCGCCAAGCCGCGGAGGGAGCGGTGGCCATCGCCTGTCTACCGCAGCTGCCTCTCTCTCTCTCTCTCTCCACCCGCCGCCCCGGATCTACGCAAACCATTCACCGTCATGGCATGAACTATGTCAGCCTCGATCACTCCACATCGCTCGGGGCGCCGCTTCTTACCTCCTACGCAGCCTGCGAGGAAATCCAGCGCCATGATCGCTGTGCCCGACGCGTCCTTTCAAACCTGAACCGTTTCAGATGCGTTTTTGCTCCGGGTTTGGGGTTTTTTATTTTTTTTTGGGGGGGGGGGTTGCGATGCACCTTGTGGCTCCGAGAACCGTATCGCGTTTCCTTACGGAATAAAGGCGGGGGTTGGGCTTCTTCCAAGGCCGAAGGAAGGAAAGCAATCCAGAAGCTCTTGGCGATGGGAAAAGTCGTCCTTTCTTTGGCTCCTTGGCTTCCCTTTGCGTTCTGACAGCCAGCCAGGGAAATCCAGGGCGCCCTTCGAGCCGGCGCGTTCCTCTCTCGATTGTCGCCAAACTGGACCGAGTCGTTTCTATTTCTGACGCCAGCGAGAGGAGGGAGTGGGGGGGTGGGGGGAGACCGAGCCTTATGGGGAAAAGGCAGCCTCCAATAGCAGGTCGCTTGCGAGACAACGCCCTTCCAGTGAAGCCCTCCGCTCCGGCCGTTCATTGGACGATTCACTGGGCGGCATCGTGCCACTGGAAGGCAGCGGCTGCAAAAGGCTCGGAGCGGTGGGGAAGGAGGGAGCGCGCCGCCTACTAGAGCCGGGCGAATATCAGCCTCTGCTGTTGTGGCAGCGCATCTGCGCAAAGCCGGGCAGGTGCTGCGGATTTAAGGCCGCTTTAGGGGAGGCGCGCTTGCTCTTATTCAGTGGAAGGTGCGGGGGGCTCCTGCCCAGCAATTCATGCTCGTGGTGGTGGGGGGGATGAGAAGATCGTTCGTCCCCTCCAGCCAATGCGGATTGCAAACCGAGAAAGTGATCTGGGGCAGCCGGAGGACGGAGGCAGGAGAAGTTGGGATGAGCGGGAAGGCCAAATCTGCCTGTCTGTGCTCGTTAACCTCAAAAGATAAAGCTTGCTTTCGATAGACATGCACAACCTTGCACAATGAAGCGGGTCGGCGATTTTGGTTTTCAGAAACGAAGATGGCCTGGGGAATTCCCAATGGTTGTATTCGTGCGGCATATTGAGCCACGAAGCAATTATTTTTTTGGGGGAAAATAGAGTTTTAGTTTATAGTCCAGTGTCGTGGGAACCCAGGATTAATTAAATAAACAATGATTGTTGACCGTGGGTATGTCTGTCATGCAGACGTTGCTTGCCAGTATTACTCAGTGCTTGTCGCCTGTAAATATTTTGGGAGGGTAGCTTTGTTAGTGTCACAATAACATCTGTTACCGTCTACCAGTATTACTCATTGCTTGTCACCTGAATTGTATGCTGCCTATGAATATTTTGGGAGGGAAGCTTTGTTAGTCTCACAAAAAAACAAAAAAAACCACTCAACAGGAAGTATTTTTTTTAACCTTGACAACTTTAAGAAGTGTGGACTTCAACTTCTAGAATTCTCCATGCTAACAGGAGAATTCTGGGAATTGAATTCCACACATCTTTAAGGTTGAAAAACACTAGTCTAGGATGTCCCAAAGGTGCTTTTTCAAGAGGCTACTGGGCTTTCTGGGCTTTCTTTCCTTCTTCAGCTCTGCAGTTTCTTGGACGAGAAGTGAAACATCTTCACGTTTGGGACAAGCATGAACTGGATGACTGAGAATCTCCATAGACACTAGTCTGGGCATTTATATCTCAAAGGACCTCTCATGGACTATGAATGTTAACATGCTTGCAAAAAAGGCACAGAAGAGGCTGTACTTCCTGAGAATGCTCAGGAAGATAAATCTATCTCAGCATCTACTTCTGTCCTACTATCACAGCACCAGTGAGAATGTCCTGACATACGACATTCTTGCATGGTATGGGAGCAGCTCTGTAGCAGACAAAAAAGCTCTATAGAGAATCATTAAAACTGCCCAGAATATCAGCTCCAGCTACCAGCGACATCTTCGAATCTCGCTGTTTGAGGAAGTTGCATAACATTCTTAGAGACTCTTCTCATCCTGCTTACAATCTTTTTGGACTGTTGCCTTCTGGCAGAAGATATAGAACAATTAAAACTCAGACCACACATTTTCTGAATAGTTTTTATCCCAGAGCTATAATTGCACTCAACAATGAACTAAAGGGCCACCGTCAGTGAGCTATTGGACAGCATTACTTGGTCTGCTGTGCGGATGCTTGGGTGGTTTGGGGTGAGGAACTGTGGTGGGTGGGAGTGTGTTTGGGGATTGTTATGTGTGTTGGACCTGGTCTTTGGGTGTTAAGTGAATTTAATTGTATGGGTATACTGTGTATATACGTACAATGACAATAAAGTTATTATTATTCCTCTCTAGGACAACTTAGAATACAACAATTCACTGTATAACTTTTTATAGAACACAATGGAGTAGCATAAGCTAAGAGCTGGGTATACAGAAGATACTGTTTCAGAATCATACAAACTACATTCAGAGTGAATGCAAAGAGTGCATATGTATGACATGCTCAACTGTATCTGGCTTAGTCCATGAGTAAGTATATCCAGTGACCTGATGCCAAATGATCCAGCAAACTAAGGATAGTTTTGATTTGCTTGGAAGCAGCTGTCCTGGCTGGTATTCCAGCTGCTTTTGCAATAGCTGGTGGACTGATGTTTCCTTGCCTTTTTAAAAAAGAAACCAATTGTAAAACCAACAAATGCCCTTCTGTGGTAGCCTGGTGGGCATCGTGGTCACCAGGAATAGCATGTCACACAGCAGCTTCTCTGCCCATTTTTCATCTCTGCTCTGCTCCTAAGTGTCTGCATGGAAAAAAAAAAGCTGGATAAGAAAGCACTTTTCTTTTATAATTGCTCATAAATCTTCATAATGAATCCAGAGGCCAGAATAGTGTGATTAAGTAATTTTCCATTTATGAGGAAGTTGAAAGGAGTAGATCTATAAGATAGCTTGCTAAAACTTGCAGTTTACACCCTTTACATTAATCATGCTTTTACTTGGCTTTGTACAGCATACTACATCCAGAAATAATCTAGCAGATAGTTTAGATACGACCATGCTATTGACTTTGACAGTTGCTTCCTGAGTCTTTTTCAAATAAACTTATTTAGTTTATGGCATGTAAATAATAGATGCCTTTTTTTTCTTTGTCAAAGTAAAATTTGCATTCATCTGTGAAATTTAAATTTAATCCCTTACTTTATTCCAGAGTTGCTCATGATGGAGCTTTATTTATTTATCTTTTCACATGACTTGTGCATGTTTTGCTGCATGAAATGAGAATAAATATAATTTATTTATATAATACTATTATATAAATTGTACTTACTTATACAACTAATACAACTAATATAACGTATCATGACATTCTTTTCAAAGGCATTGATAATTTCTGAAAGCAATGGGAGAGACCAGGCAAAGGTCTACTCTCTGGCAAGGAGTTAAATATTGTTTTTCTCATTTGTATGTAAAATATCCATCAGAGGTTAACACTGAAATCCCACTTAAAATACACATTAACCTCGAAATTCCTCTTAAACTATACATTAATCTCACTATTATACGTTTCAATTATATTGATCTTACATTTGTTTCCTCTATGTGGTCACAAACAACACAGTTCTATAATTTACTTGGCTGTTAACTTGTGTAGGAACTTTAACACCTGTGTTACTATATATTGATAGCAAAATAATTTTGACTCCTTGTTTTGTACCAGTTTCAACTTCTGGATCATCTCCAAAGGCCGCTGTGCATGGAACATGTTATGATAGTCTAATAGATGAGGATTGGGAAATGAGTAATGTCATTTTGGCATCCTGGTCAAGATAGAATATTGCACCCACCCATTCTACTCCACCTCTACCATGACTTCCACCTGCGGTTCCAGAAAAAGCCAAGGGTTAAGGAGGATTTTTAAATATATAAATGTTATTAAATGTTTTAAAGATAAAACTAACAAAACTTAATACTAAATAAAGAACACAGGAAAAAACAAGACAAATGTAGAAAAAGTTCAAAAGAAATAGAAGCAGCTTCTGATTTTCTTTGCAGCAAATACTGTTTCCCCAAAAATAAAACATCCCCTGATAATAAGCCCAATCAGGCTTTTGAGTGCATGTGCTAAAATAAGCTTCCCCCCCAAATAAGCCCTCCCTGAAAATATTTAAACACAGAGCTGGAAATCAGGTAAGACGGCACCTTGCTCCACACGCCCCAAAATAAGATCTCCCAAAAAATAAGGCCAAGCATTTATTTCGGGGTTCAAAAAAAATATAAGACAGGGTCTTATTTTCGAGGAAAACATGGTACAAGTATAATTACAAAGTTATCCCTTACTCCACAGTTCCAAAAAAGTTCACCTTTTCACATTTTTTTTCCTAATCATCAAAACCACATGTCACAAGTGCATTTTTTTGTTTCATGCAAAAAGTTTGTGAGGTGTTTCTAGTCAGCCATGAATGTAAATGTCTTTACCTTAATCAAGGAAGTTAATTTACCCATCTCTGCAAGTTCCATCATCTTCATCAACCATTTTTCTGTTGTAGGTAATGTTGAGCTTTCCCACTATCAAGCATATAATAATCTGTCTGCAATTGTCATATATAAAAACAAAGTTCCATGTCTTTTTTGTAACTGTCCAGACCCAAAATAAAAGCCTTTGGTTTCAATTGTATAGTAGTCTTTAAAATCTTCTGAATTATTGTATGCATTTATATCCACATTTTTTGTTTTTACACATCCACCAGACCCAAAAAATGTCCCTTCATATTTACATTTCCAACATAAATTTAAGATACACATGCTAGACAATTTCTCTGGTGGCAAATACCAATGGTACATCATTTTATAAAAAAAAATTCTTTCAAACATAATGTAAATTTCAGCCCTTTCAACTACATATTTTCCCATTGAACCATTTATACATTATAACCAAAATTATTTTAGCCCATTTTGTCATGCACTCTCACTTGTTCAAGTTTCCACAAAAGTTTATACATTGTAGTTCCTCTGTATTTACAAATTTCTGTTAAAACATTGTCAAAACCATAAAATGTTTTATCCATTTCAAACCTTTTTAATAATTGTACATAGGAATATGATTGGCAAGTATATCCCTCCATTATCAACTCTTTCCTTGAGTTTATATTTTCTTTGAGAAAATTATACAATATCATTACAAGTTAGCTGTTTATGTTTACTTATAATTTCCTGTGTATAAAATATTTGTTGTGCTAAAAGCTACAAGTGTTTTTGGACACAATCTAGATTTGCATTTATTCAATTTCTCAAAATGGCACACATGATGAGAAATTGCAAGTCATAAAGTAACTTTTTCCAATGAGGGGGACTATGACTCCATCAAGAGTAACTACCAGAATATTGTTATTAGACTGCTGAGATGTTCATTAAGAAATAACTACTCCATCTTGGAAGGATTTAATCTGACTTTGTTTTGCTCCATTCAGACCTTTACAGCCTTCTGGCCCCAATTCAAGGTGATAATTTATAGCTTGGTATTAATAATATGTTGATGAAACCTCTTCCTAAATCAATGGATGACTTTCCTCAAAGGTTGGATATAAATGTTGAATAACATAAAGGAAATAATCACACCTAGAAGAAGATAGGGGTTCAATCACTGCTCCTCCTGGAACCATTCATGTACGTGGAAGTAAACCTACTGAGAATGATTCCCCCAAGTTTCAACTTGTGAGGAGGCCAGAATGCTCCATGGTCAATGATACTGAACACCATCAAGAAATCTAATAGGACCAAGAGGGACCCACTTTTGCAATCTAAGCCCAAATATAAATAATTTACAGAGCAACCAGTGTTCCGTGAGCAGGCCTGAGTACTGACTAAAAATTATTTAAGAAAAATCTGAGGAGAAAAATAGCCAGAATATGCTTTTTCAGGAGATAGCACAACTGAAACTATATCCTTTCTAATGAAGTGCTAATAGCCGCCTACATCCATTTGTTAAATGCTGCCAAAGAGCCAGGAAAGTAATGGATCAAGTCCATGAGTAATACCAGTCTGACTACCAAGGACCCTATTCACTTTCTCAAGCTTGATGAAAGCATGCCAGATAACTCCTTCCCGCAGCCATTGAGGGAAGCGGTCGTAAGGCGCCTCCTCAAGAAGCCTTCCCTGGATCCAGCAGAATTAAAGAACTTTCGTCCAGTCTTCAACCTACCCTTTGTGGGAAAGGTTGTAGAGAAAGTGGTGGCACTTCAGCTCCTGAGGTCATTGGATGAAACGAATTATCTGGACCCTTTTCAGTCTGGCTTCAGCCTGGCTACAGCATGGAAACTGCTTTGGTCACACTGATGGATGATCTCTGGCGAGCCCGAGATGAGGGTCATTCCTCCATCTTGGTGCTACTTGACCTCTCAGCGGCTTTTGATACCATTGACCATGGTATCCTTCTGGGACGACTAAGGGAGTTGGGAGTGGGAGGCACCGTGTTACGGTGGTTCTCCTCCTATCTCTCTGATCGGTCACAGTCGGTGTTGGTAGGAGGACAGAGATCGACCCCTAGGCCCCTTGTTTGCAGGGTGCCTCAGGGCTCGGTCCTCTCTCTCCTCCTATTTAACATCTACATGAAGCTGCTGGGTGAGATCATCTGATGATACGGGGTGAGATATCAGCAGTACGCTGATGATACCCAGCTGTATATCTCTACCCTGTGTCAATTCAGTGATGCAGTGGATGTGATGTGCCAGTGCCTGGAGGCTGTGAGGGTCTGGATGGGAGTCAACAGGCTCAGACTTAATCCAGACAAGACCGAGTGGCTGTGGGTATTGCCCCCTAAAGACTATGTTGATTGTCCATCCTTGGTTCTGGGGGGGGGAGAAACTGTCCACCTCAGAACGGGCTCGCAATTTGGGTGTCCTCCTAGACTCACAGCTAAGATTAGAGCAACATCTGACAGCTGTGGCTAGGGGGGACCTTTGTACAAGTTCACTTGGTGCACCAATTGCAACCCTATTTGGATCGGGAGGCTCTCCTCACAGTCACTCATGCCCTTGTCACCTCATGATTAGATTATTGCAATGCACTCTACATGGGGCTACCCTTGAAAAGTGTTTGGAGACTACAGTTGGTCCAGAATGCAGCCGCGCAAGCTATCGTGGGTGCACCTAGATACACAAACATTACACCAATTCTCCACGAGCTGCACTGGCTCCCTATTGGTCTCCGGCACAATTCAAGGTGTTGGTTATTACCTTTAAAGCCCTACATGGCTTAGGGCCAGGTTATCTT
This sequence comes from Arizona elegans, assembly GCA_022577455.1. Classification (NCBI taxonomy): domain Eukaryota; kingdom Metazoa; phylum Chordata; class Lepidosauria; order Squamata; family Colubridae; genus Arizona; species Arizona elegans. The sequence goes on along the minus strand of JAKOOJ010000001.1, from coordinate 20,834,255 downwards.
CGAGACCGCCTTCTACCATATAGCTCCCAGCAACCGGTAAGATCCCGGAGAGTTGGTCTCCTCCGGGTCCCGTCAGCTAAACAATGCCGCGGGGGACGGCCTTCTCTGTGGCTGTCCCAGCTCTCTGGAACCAGTTACCTCCTGAGGTCTGGACCACCCCCACCCTATTGGCCTTCCGAAAAGCGGTGAAGACCTGGCTTTTCCGGCAGGCCTCGGGCCGTTGATCTCGCTGTTGCGATCTTGTGAGATCCGGCCATGAATGATGTGAATGGGTTTTAATGTTTTAATGTTTAAATGTTTTTATAATGTTTTTTTTTAATGTATTGTAAGCTGCCCTGAGTCTCCAGAGAAAGGCGGCATATAAATTGAATTATACAATTATACAACTCCACAAGGTGTTTCTTCATTCATCACGATAGACTTTGTCCAATTAGCATCCAAGCCACAACACATAGAAGCTCATGAGCTGTTGAGGATGAACAGTAAGGAAAACCTGCCTTATCTACTGTATATTTTCTGAAACTGTCTAGTAACAAAAACAGGAAGCTGGATTAGATGAATGTTCCATCTAATTTGGTAAAGTTAATTCTTGTCTTTATGCCTGGTGGCCATTCCTCATTTTTTAACCTCTGTCTGATCAATGATGCAATCGCTTCTTAGTGAAATACATACTTTATTTACATCTCTTCCAGCAGCTAAAAGCACTGATCCTGTGGATTTGAGCTGAAACTAGTTACAATTTTTTTCTAATAATACAATCTTTGCAACTCTTTCTATGGGGTGGTGATGGGAAGATATGCACATGGTGTATTAACTAAGATATTAATGGGCCATAGAGTACAGACACAAACTAGATGCAGTAGGTTAGAGATGCTTGTAAGGTACATTGGACACAAGAACTCAAGTGACTCTTCAGTCAAAACCAAGAATCTTAGGAGGAACATATATCATGAGACACTTCTATTCATACTTGGCAAGAGGTAAAGAAGCAAATGGACCAAATGAGAAATAACCTTGTTAATTACTCACTTAGAATGGTTTAGTGTTAACTGGACAAAGCTATTGGTTAACTGCATTTTGATACTCTTCTTTCTCAACTTACCTTCTGATTTCAGGCATGATTCCCAGTGCAATTGTCTTACACGGAATTGTCTACATATATTGGGCCCCTACCAAGAGGCTAGGAAAATTTCTCACAGCCAAATGTGAACTGCAACATCCATAATTGCATGCTTGTAATTGGGGTTCTAACAAAACTGGAGGGCACCAAGTTGGGATAGACTGGCTTAAGACAACTTGTCTTTTAAAGCAAAGTATCTGAATTACTTGCCTTTTTAGCAATTAACTGCATGAATCAAGCTATTATTGTTTATAAAATGCAGTTTATAGTACAGAATACTGTGTGAATCCATCCAACTGTGCCTTAGAAAATAAACCATAATTGCAAACTATGAGTGAATGCAGTAATCACTAAATCAAGTAATCCATTCATTTGGTTTAGTACTGGCTTCACTGAATAAATATTTCACAGAAAAACGGTATTTCCCAGACTTACTACTGAAATAACTGATGTAGCAGTTTGGATCCCAGGCACCCAGAGAACTCTAAACATGTGTTCAACAGAAGCTCCCTAACAGATTGAGAGAGAGAGAGAGAGAGAGGAGGGGGGGGGGGAGAGAGAGAGGGAGGGAGACAGAGACACACAGAGACAGAGAGACACAGAGAGACAGAGACACACAGAGAGAGACACACACAGAGAGAAGCGTTTCAACCACAGATTCAGTGAGTCAAGAAGCAGGATTTCACTTTTTAAGTTAAAAGACTTTGTATCCATTATCTGGCCTGGTTCAACTCAGAGTTAACACTTCAATTTGCAGGGCAAAAGGCACCAGAAGAAAGGTCTCTGTCCTTTGTAACAATTGCAGCTGGGTGCTATGACGTTATGAATTGCCCATGTTCCGGGGACAATTTCTAAATTCTGATGATATACCTCTTTCAATTCACCTGCAGTGAGAAGTTCAGAGAGCTGGTGCTGCTGACTTCAGCACCTATTGTTCAAGAACTTCCTCCAGAGTCCTCGTTTCTAGAAAAACAATTTTTTCTTCAAGTATTTTTTCCTGGATGAGCAAACACAGCTGACTTGGTGCAGATGGACTTCGTTGCTGGAGCTATTGGAGGTAACAAATAATATGGTGGTATTTTGATGAAGAAAAACAAATGTCCTTTGATATCATGGGCATATCCCAGCATTAGAGTTAAAGAGTTTTGGGACATATAGGAGTGAGAACTTAATCAGGCAAGAAGTTAACTGAAGATAGTAGCAGATTTGGGATTAGTGTCAACAGTCCTTCTACATTTGATTCTTTAATATGATCATGTATTTCCTTTCTAATCTTACAGACTAGCATTGTTTCCAACACAACCATACATTACTTCAGACATTGTCTTTGTTTTAGGTTTTCACCTTTCTTTTTGAGGCTCTGATCAACTCCATCTGATGTTTATTTTCTTTATCCCCCCCCCCTTAGCCCTTTACTCTTTTAAATATACATATTTAATTCATAATTCAATTCTTACTGAATTGAGCAAGATACTTAAACATATTTCTTTTGCGGTCTTTACTATTTTTTTTTATTTTGTCAATAATAATTCAAAATCCACCTTCCCTTCCATCCTTATTAAACAACCTATTCTCACTGTGCTCCATTTTAACTTTCTTTTAATATACTCAAGTCTACTTCTAACAAAGTAGGTCACAGCATGCATTTAAACATAGCCACTTTCACTTCTTTAGACAAATATCCATTCCTCTCAACAGGTCACGTATTGTCTAGCATCTTTCTAATAACATTTGCATATTTTAAAATTTTTTCAAGTATTTCCCCATATTGTTTCACTAGCCAGCTGTTTTACTGGCTTCAAAACAGTGGGTGCAACTGAATAATCCAAGCCTGATCCTTTTCATTTGTATGTAATGCATGCAAGGCACATTTTTTAAAAAAGCAGGGTTTTGACAGCGCGTTATACCTGCCATTTTAAATAGAATAGAATAGGAGAGGAGGAGAGGAGAGGAGAGGAGAGGAGAGAAGAGAAGAGAAGAGAAGAGAAGAGAAGAGAAGAGAAGAGAAGAGAAGAGAAGAGAAGAGAAGAGAAGAGAAGAGAAGAGAAGAGAATTCTTTATTGGCCAAGTATGATTGGACAAGGAATTTGTCCGAGGTGTATATGCTCTCATTGTACATAAGGATAATAAAATACATTCATCAAGTATAAAAAGATACAACACTTAGTGATAGTCAAGGTTACTAATAAGCTATCAAATTGTACTAGGAAACAAATAAAAACAATATAATTGTTTACAATATAATATACAAGCAACATAGATGCTCTGTATCATTTTACGGTTCTATTTTTTTTTTTTACTGTTTATGTATAACTTGCAATCATTCACTTCATTTCTCCTCACAATCACTGTTACCTAACTCTTCCACACATTACACTAACAAAGAAAAGTACAATAAACCTTCTCATATTTCTGAATGACCTACTAAAGACCATTTCCCTTGCTCAAAGAAAGCACAAACTGATTTTCTCATGTTTTGCTCACCGTCTTCTCTCATAACCTTTTTGATTAAAATTCTGCCCAAAACCTCCTCAGCCATACTTAGTAAACTCATACTTTTGCAGTTTTTCCATTGCATTCCTTCTTGCTACTTTTCCCTATATAGACTGGAACCATAATGCTATTTTTTTCAGCGGCCTAGGCATAATCGTCACACACATTAAATGAATTGCTTAGGTATAAACAAACTGCATGACTACTTTAGCCTTCTTCCAATTATACCATCTGCATTTCTAGCTTTACTGTTTTTCACTTTTTTATCATTCCCATACTAAATATCTCTTGCACAATATCCTCACTTCAGTTTCATCCCAAATAATTCCATCACATTTATTTTTAATTCTTCACTCTGTTGGAGGCTTCTTTTCATCTGAAAGATTGAACTGCATTTCAATTGACCATTGAAGTTAAAATGAAAGTTGGTTGCCCTCACCATTGTTTATTGGTACAATACATTCATTATACGTTGATGAAACTTGTCCTGATTTGTCCTCGTGAAATCAGGCTGTGCTATAAATAAGGCCGGATTTAATTACTTCTAATGTTTTACCACTATAATTTGTAAAGAAGTTATTGGGGAAAAAATGCATCTGATGCTGTGATTTCTGGAGAGGGTGGCATGTATATCAATGAAGAATTTTACCAATTCTGTAAAAGTAGAAATGTTATTCTGTAAAAGCAGAAATATTCTTGACCAATCTATTCAATGTTCTGGCAGCTACTTTTTAGCCTTTCCTCCACTCTTTGCTCCACTCTTTTGGCTTTCTTTGAGACATTACCAGTTTAGTACTTATTAATGCAGGCTACAGAATGCCATGGTTCAGTGCTCCTGGGACTACATGATTCAGCAGATAAGAAGAGTCTATGTTTAAAAAATGTGAAAGAGTGAAGAGTCCTGGTGGCTCAGCAGACTGATAGCATTGTGATTAACACCAGCTGTCTGCAATTACTGTAAGTTCGAATCTCACCAGGCTCAAGGTTGACTCAGCCTTCCATCCTTTCTAAGGTAGGTAAAATGAGGACCCAGATTGTGGGGGCAATAAGCTGACTTTGTATAAATATACAAAAGTATGAAGGCTATTGCTCAACACATTGTAAGCCGCCCTGAGTCTCCAGAGAAGGGTGGCATATAAATCAAATTTTTAAAAAAAGTGAAAAAGTTAGATTTTTTTTTACTCTCCCAAGCAAAACCTATGACTGAACTTTATATATTCACTTTCCTTATTTATGCTCAATAAGGCTAAGTCAAGGTGATATTTTAAATATTTATTTTGGAAAGAATTTTTTTTTTTGCAAAGCTGAATATGTATATGGGTTATGACTTTACAGTCAAGATGGATCAATGGTGTTGAATCCTACTGAATCCAAAAACTGTTGCCAATATATCCAGAATTCTGTGCCATCCTAAGGGATGCCAGATATCAAAGACTCATTGGATTATTCTAGGACAGATTAGAAGTATCTCCTTTTCCATTTTTACTTTATTTCTGGGTGAAATTAGGAAAATATATGTTGAAGTGATAGTGACCCAAGAAATAAAGAGGGAATATTTGATATAGGGCATGCCAGTTTGGTGTAGTGCTGTCATGGCAAACGTATGGCATGCATGCCAGCACGTGCACCATCGCCAGCTGCTCTTCTGGTTTCTGGTGCGCATGTGTGCACATGCGCACCAGCCGGCCAGCTGGTTTTCACACGCACTGGAGTGCCAAAAACCTGTAGACCAGCTGGTCTTCGGGTTTCCAGCGCTCCGGTGTGCACATGTGTGTTCTGGTTTGGGCACTCGGTGCCAAAAAGTTTCATCATCACCGGTCCAGTGGTTAAGGCAGTGATGGCTTACCTTTTTGCCAACACGTGCCAGGAGCTGGGGGGGGGGAGTGGGGTCACGCGCATGCATGTCCACACCCATAATTCTATGTGCCCTGCCCCTGCGCATGCGTGCATGACCTCCTCGCTTTCCCCCCGCTCCTGGCATGCAATGGCATGGTGGACCTGGTAGGTCACATTGGAACTTGGCAAATGGGCCATTTCCGGCTTCCGGGGGGTCTCTAGGGGAGTGGGAAGGCCGTTTTCGCTCTCCCCAAGCTCCTAGAAAGGCTCTGGAAGCTGTGAAGAGAGAAAAATGGGCCTTCCCACCCCCACCCCCGAGGCCCTCTGGAGGCAGGAAACAGACTGCTTCCCTATTTCCAGTGGGCCCAGAAGGCCCAAAAATCAGCTGGCTGGCACGCCAGACCTGAGCTCGCGTGCCCACCGATATGGCTATGTGCCACTTGTGGCACGTGTGCCATAGGTTTGCCATCACGGGGTTAAGGCATCAGGCTAGAAAATGAAAGACTGTGCATTCTAGGTCCACCTTATGCATGAGAGCCGGCTGGGTGACTTTGGGCCAGTTGTTCTCACTTAGGCCAACCCTTCTCACTGGAAGTATGTTTGTTGCTATGGGTTATTTATAAAAAATAACAGTGGGATAAAAACTAACTAACTAACTAACTAACTAACTAACTAACTAACTAAAACGCAAATCATTTTTTCTATAAAATGTTTTACACAACCACATAAAAAAACCATCTCTGGATACATATTAGGAGACAAAAGTCTATTTGTCAGTTTGAAACAATTTAAACTCAGCATGTTTCCCTAAAAGAGAAAAGTCCCTTATCTTTCCCAGTTCAAAAGTTCTCTCACTTCCCCTTTTGGCTAAATATGGCATTTATTTATTTTTTACATTTTTATCCCACCTTTATTTACAATAACATTCTAAACCACATTACATTTTCTACCTTATTTGCAACTTACCTTGGGGTGAAATCCAGCAAGTTCTGACATGTTCTGAAGAACTGGTAGCAGAAATTTTGAGTAGTTCGGAGAACCGGCAAATACCACCTCTGGCTGGCCCCAGAGTGGGGTGGGAATGGGGATTTTGTAATATCCTTCCCCCAGGAGTGGGAAGGGAATGGGGATTTTGCAGTATCCTTCCCCCTGGAATGGAGTGGAAATGGAGGTTTTGCAGTATCCTTTCCCTGTTACGCCCACCAAGCCACACCCACAGAACTGGTAGTAAAAAATTTTGGATTTCGTCACTGCTATAGACCATAGGTTCCTTTTTAACTTATTGAAATATACTTGTCTAAATATGCAGAAACTATGCTAGGCAGGATTCATAAACTTCAGACTTAGCCTTTTTAGTCACAGATATTCATAATATTTTTCCTTTATCTTATAGTGACAGAAGACATATATGTTGAAACTAAGTTTGTCTCTGATTAGAATATTTGCATTGGCAATATTCCATTGCCTTAGGATTACCATGGCAAATTAAATTAATTACAGAATGTGGAAAGATACTTGTAATGCAAATGAATGTGGAAAGATATTTGTAATGCAAATCAGTCTGCCTTTATAAAACATTTTACAAAGCTGTTGAAGCAAGATCAGTCTTAAACCTCAGAGAATAACCCTACTCATTCTCAGTGCAGTCTAAGTCCGATTTAGAATAACTTACATTTATTGTAAACTGTTTGCAAAAGCAGCATAGTTGGTGCTGCTGATTCTATCATTGGATGCAGGCAAGAAGACAAAGCTCTATTTTCTATTTGAAACAATTTCCAATTATACCCTGAGCAGATCCGATAGTGGAAGAGAAAGTTTTCTGTGCGCCTAGCAACGTGGCCACATTGTCGCAGAAGAGAATGAATATTTTTACTGCAGATCTTTATTTCAGTGCTCAGCTTTACCATGGGATATTTTGCCAACTGGAGAAATTATAGCCACCTCATATGTGTGTTGACTACATGTGTAGAATTACATCGGAAGGGTATTTATTAACTGGCTTCCTCTTTCATACTGGGCTAATACTAACACACAACACTAGTGTTTCTTTTTAAAACAATCATTCAAGCTGTTTAGAGTCAAAATGAATGAAGACGCATAAAAGTAGTCATAATAAAACAAATATTTCTTAAGATGTCTGGTACTCAGGCTACCACTGGGAAAAACAAGGGCAGAACACGTGTGCATAAATTCCCCATATGATGCACGAGCTCCTCCTCTGTAAAGCTTGGAGGTGTTGGAACAGCAGGGCAAAATGAAACAAAAGCAAAGACAAAGAAACCAAGTGTATGAATGCTTATGCAACATGTGATAATGAGTGATTCAGCATGGACGTGGTCTGGTGGGAAGAGGAAGAATGATTTCCCCATCTGTGCCATTCATATGGCCCCCTGCATGACTGTATCCGTTGATATCTCAGATATCCTTGTATTTAATTTATATTTATTAGAACACAGAATAATAGATTTGGAAGGGACCTTGGGGGTCTTATATCAGACATTTTAAGAAATCTTTTTTTAAAATTATGAGTACCGTATTTTTTGGACTATAAGACACACCGGAGTATAAGACACACCAAGATTTCGAAGAGGTAAACAAGAAAAAAAAGTTTTTGCCCTCCCCGGGCCCCAGGAGCACTCTGCAGGCCTCCCAAACCCTCCGTATGTCCTGTTTTTGCAAAACTGGGCCCGTTTTTAGCAAAAACAGGCCCTGCAGAGTGTTTGGGAGGCCTGCAGAGTGCTCCTGGGGGCTGGGGAGGGCAAAAATACCCCCATTTTTGTGAAAAACAGGCCCATTTTTGGCCTCCCAAACTCCCCACACATCACGCCTTTGCCCTCCCCAGCCCCCAGGAGCACTCTGCAGGCCTCCCAAACCCTCTGCAGGCCCCATTTTTGTGAAAAACGGGCCTGTTTTTGGCAAAAACGGGACACGTGGGGCGGCCAAAAATGGCTGTATTCAGTGTATAAGACGCACCAACATTTCCACCCTCTTTTGGGGAGTGGGGAGTGTATCTTATACTCTGAAAAGTACAGTACTTGTTCATTATGAGTGTCTTCATTCATTTTGACTCTAAACAGCTTGCATGATTGCTTTAAAGGAAGCACTGATATTGTGTGCTATTGGTAGCCTAGTATGGAAGAGGAAGCAGGTTAATAGAGACCACTCCTAAGGCAATTCTGTACATGTAGCCAATCCCCTGCTAAAAGCAGAAGGCCATATACCATTCAGGATAAATGGCAGTCCAGTCTTTTCTTGAAAACCTCCAGTGATGGAGCCCCACAACTTCCGGAGGTAAGCCATTTCACTGATTAATTGCTCTCTCAGGAAATTTCCCCTTATTTCTAGGTTGGATCTCTCTTTAATACTGTTCCACTCAGTGCTTCGTGTCCTGCTGTTAGGTGCTTTGGAGAATAAGTTCCCTCTTTGTGATAACCCCTCAAGTACTGGAAGACTGCTATCATATCACCCCTAGTCTTCATTAAACTAGACATACCTAGTTCCCTCAATTGTTCATCATATTTATTTATTTATTTATTTATTTATTTATTTATTTATTTATATTTCAATTTATATACCGCCCTTCTCCTAGTGGACTCAGGGCGGTGAACAGCCAGAGCTAAAACACATGCAGATACAAAATTTAAAATTATTAAAAGAATTATATAACTGGCCCAATTTAAAACAATTCAATTTAAAACCCCATGACAATTTAAAACTAAAAAACTAAAAATACTAAAAAGGGGGAGGGGGTTCACGCCAGCCCTGCTTGATGGAAAAGAAAAGTTTTCAGGGCACGGCGAAAGACCCGGAGATCCGATATCCTTCGTATCTCCGGGGGCAAATCGTTCCAGAGGACAGGAGCTGCCACAGAGAAGGCCCTCCCCCTGGGGGTCGCCAGCCGACATTGCCTGGCTAACGGCACCATGAGGAGTCCCTCTCTGTGGGTGCATACTGGTCGGTGGGAGGCTATCGGCGGCAGAAGGCGGTCCTGCAAATACCCAGGTCCTATGCCATGGAGCGCTTTAAAGGTGGTAACCAACACCTTGAAGCGCACCCAGAAGACAACTGGAAGCCAATGCAGCTGGGAGAGATGTCACATGGGAGCGTCCCCTCGCTCCCATAATCCCCCATACGGCCGCATTCTGCACCAGTTGGCTTAACCTCTGGTCCACCCCACTACCAGGGATAGATTTTCAGGACTGAAAACTCCAATTTTCAATGCTTTTAAATACACAGATAATTCTCCATTCAGTTACATAAGAACTGAGAACTGTCAACAAAGGTAACCTTTCAAAAATCCAAATCTACTGTGTTTCAAGACTTTCATCCCTTGAATATATTCAGAATGCCATTTTCCCTAGAGAAAATATTATCTTGAAATACAGTAAAAAAAAATAAGTATCAATGTGGAACATACTGAGAAAATATCATGAAAGTCTCCGTTTTTTGTACTCCAAATAAAAATTGCACTACTGTGGCCAGGAAGTGGGGAAGGAGGAGGAAGATACTTCCCTCCAACTGGGCATCAAAAACTAAAAGGGTGCCCACTGGGACATGTTGTAAGGGTTAATAGAGCATAAGTTTCTGTTTGAAGAGTGTTCACTGACTTAAAAGGTCACTGCAGGATCAACTGTAAATTATTTTAAAAATGCCAGGAATGCAACAGCTTAGCAGCTCTGAGCTAAATGGCTGCTCTGGGCAATTACTAGAAACTGGAAGGGATGGGACATAGCAGGCCATGCAGCCAATTTAAACTGGGGCTGCTCCTAGAATGGCACATTTGCTCTGAAAGGCTTAAGATGGCTCAAATTGGAAAGTTTGAGTTTTGAACTGAAGCTGGAAAACACGGACATGGGATACATTTGTAAAGTGCTGGGAGTAAGAAGTAGATGATAGCATTCTTTTTTACAGCCAGGAAGTGGTGACGGGCCTATACAAGGGATGGGCCAGAGAGAAAGCACAGCTTTGCTCTGAATCAGCCTAACCTGATGCCCTCTAGTTACTATTTATAACAGGTTCACTGCTTTAGCTATTGGTTTTGTTGGTTAAGGATGGCGGTAGGTTAGCCCAACTTCTAGAGGCCACCAGTTCAAGAAAGCTGCTGTAGACAGATGTCAGGCTAACAGCTCTGATATTCAGAACTGGAAATATTACCATTTCCAGTCCTTGCTATATAACAAGTGACACTATTAAGGGAGATTGCATTAAATAAATATCTCAACTGCATACTTATTGCACATATAACAGAGTAGCAAAGTTGGAAGGAACCTTGGAGGTCTTCTAGTTCAAGCAGGAAACTCTATACCATTTATATCAGTGCCCCCCAGCCTTTTGGGCACCAGGGACCGGTTCAGTGGAGAGAGGTTTTTCCACGCATTGGAGAGGGTGCAGTTTTGTGTGCTGCCTGCATCCCGCAGATGGCACTTCGCTTGTTTGCATGGATCGGTTTCTTATACATTGATCATTTGTAGTTATGACAGTGATGAAAAAATATTTTTGCAACCAATCATAGCATTTATAACCTTTAAAGGTGTGTAAAAGAAAGAAAAATTGAAGTAAGTTCATAAACACAGTCATGGTTTCACTTAGCAATTACTTCACTTCATGCCCGAAAAATGGATCCCAATTGTGGTTGCTAAATGAGGACTACTTGTATTAAGCAGCTGTTGTTTGAAGTTGATCAAGAATTAAAAACCACACTTAAGGGCGGTCAGGATGAATATGTGCCTGGTTAAAAAAAAAACGCCTTGAATTCTTGGAAGTAGAAAACCAGTCAAAATAATTACAATGATTTTATTCAGGAATTCATTTTTTCCTGTTGAGAAATTATATAATTAGGGAAATGACAGAACTTGCAAGAACCTATCCTATGCAGCTTGATTTGCGTAATTATTAGTTCAGGTTAGAGTTCCTTCAAAACACTGTGAAATATCTCTGTTATTTTAGACATTTCTATTTCTTCAGGTTATGTGGTTAAGGGACAGTTATTTTGATCCTCAAATAACTGGTTTATCTGGTCCATTAAATGTCACATTTTGATTATTTGACATTAGGAATTCCCTCTAAGTGTGATTAGGCTAGAGTTAGACATGTATTGCTGATATAACAAATTTCCTCCACTGTTGTACTTCCCCACATACTCTCCTAAATCTTTGAACAAAAGTTGCAACTGCAAACTGTAAGACTAACTCTCCCCATCCCCACCAATCTGTTTTAACAGGTTGAAGTCTGTTCAGGTTTCAGTTTGTGGTCCTATATTGCAAGCATCATTACCAAAGGATTACAGGAAAGAGGAACCTCACCTTTTCCACTTCTTCTTCCCAGTCTATTCACTCAATTTCTGTGAAACCTTTAATTAGATATATTTCCAAAATGGTGGCCACCTGGGAGAGGCAAGTATCAAGTCACCCATTTCCAGTTAGTCAAGGAAAGTGCTAGTAAACAAATACACTGGGAACAGCTGAGGATTTGAGCTATTTCCATGAATGCATCTTGCTTGACAGATAGAAACAAGAAGATGAAAGTATGTTATCGCGCTGGAGAAACTCAAAAAGTACTTCCAAAAGAAGGAATATTATGGAAATCCCGAGCTTTGGCAGAGTGAAAATAAAGTTGTGGGTTGGGTTTCTTTCTAAAATTACATTTGGAAGAACGTTTAAAAAAAGAGAACAGGGACAGTAATGTCTATAGCAAACCACAGTATTGCAAAAATGAAGACATATGTACATCATCACACAAATGCTGCCTTTATGTACTTGTATCCCAATGTCTGATGCAAGTATGTAGGTCACAGCATTTGCACAATTACACAGTCATATTTATCTTTTGGCCCCCTTCCCCCTGTTTCCACATATTCAAGAACAAGGAATCTTAAGCAATAGGCTCACGTTGACAGATTGATAGCATGGTTAGTGTTAATGCTAGCAAACCTCAGTTTATAGACATGTGGAAAATAGTAGAATGTCTTAACTAGAAATATACTAAATAATCTCTAAACGTTTGTGCTCAATCTACTATCCACTTGCTGAATTTGGATGGACAATTCATGTTCTTTGTTCTAATGATTCTTTATCTTAAGCCAGACATGGATTGAGCAGCTCTTCAAGCAGAGAACATCAAACAAATGACTGTAAAAATGACTACAGTATAAGGAATATTCCACCTGGCATTGAATGCCTTGAATTAAAACCATGTACATATAAAAAAGACAATTGAAAAAATTAAATTCAGAATTTATTTTTCCTCTCTATGACATTTCTTGTTGCATATATCTAAGATATTATGATAAGAAAGCATCTGTCCTAAAGCCACTCTTTATTTATATCTCAACTCTTTCCATGAGAATGTACACAAGAGATCTTCCCTGATTCTATGCCTACCATAGGCGGATAAGGCAGGTTGGGTGAAAAATGGTGACAAATTATCCTTCACAATTGTGAAGGATGTAGAATTAATATACATTAATTAATTAATGTAGAGATCCTAACAAGGATTTTTAACATCTCCCTGCAAACGGCCAGTGTTCCATCATGTCTGAAAGCATCCACTATCATTCTAGCCCCAAAGAAAATATCAATAAACAGCCTGAATGACTACAGACCCATTGCACTAACATCTGTAGTGATGAAGTGCTTTGAGAGACTGGTTCTCCAACACTTTAGGTCATGCCTTCCATCAAACTTCAACCAATATCAGTTCGCCTACAGAGGAAATAGGTCAACAGGCGATGTCATTGCTACTGCCCTTCATACTGCTGTAAGCAGGGATGAAATGCTACCGGTTCACTCCTGTTTGGGCGAACCGGTAATGATAAAAACTACCGGTTCAGGCGAACTGGTAGTAAAAAAAATGCTTTAAAAAGTAAAAAAAAGGTTCCTACGATCACAGCTGTGCTGCGTGATTGTTGGAACCTTTTTTTTTTTACTTTTTTAAAGCATTTTTTTGCTACCGGTTCAGGCGAATAGGTAGTAAAAAAATGCTTTAAAAAAGTAAAAAAAAGGTTCCGATGATTCTGCGGCACAGCTGATTGTCAATCAGCTGTGTCGCACGATCATCGGAACCTTTTTTTTAAACTTTTTTAAAGCATTTTTTAACTACTGGTTCGGGTGAATAGGTAGTTAAAAATGCTTTAAAAAGTTTTTTTAAAAAAGGCTGGCCATGCCCACCCAGTCACATGACCCACCAAGCCACGCCCACCAAGCCACGCCCACAGAACCAATAGCAAAAATTTTTGCATTTCACCACTGATAGTGAGTCATCTAGAGAAACCTGGGAACTATGCCAGAATGCTTTTCATAGATTACAGCTTGGCTTTTAACACCATTTTGCTGGACATCCTCATCAAAAAGTTGACTAACTTGAATTTCCCTTCTCTCACCTGTGATTGGATTAAAGACTTTCTGATGGACCGGTTACAGTGAGAGCTGGATCTTTCACATCCTCCTCCCTGAAGCTCAGCACTGGCTCTCCTCAGGGCTGTGTGCTCAGTCCCTACCTGTACTCGTGCACATACGACTGCATAACTTCTGATCCATCTAACGTGATAATAAAGTTTGCAGATGATATCACCATACTGGGTTTTATTATAGGAGGAGATGAATTAGCATACAGAGAAGAAGTCCAGAAGTTATCCACATGGTACTCAGAAAACAACTTGCATCTAAACACCAGCAAGACAAAGGAGATGGTGTTAGACTTCTGGAAACAGAGAACCTGCCCCACTCTACATAAAGGGGGGATGTTTGGAGAGGGTCTCCTCTTTCAAATTTCTGAGAGCCCATCTTAGCCAAGATCTCACCTGGAAAAATAACATGATCCAGGTGGTCAGGAGGGCTCAAAAGAAACTGCATTTCCTTAGGGTCTTGTGAAAAAATCAGGTGGAACAAAGACCGATCTACGATAGAAAGCATCTTTACATATTGTGTTAGGGTATGGTATGCTGGCTTGACAGCTGCGGACAGAAAGACATTACAGAGAGTGATGAGCACAGCACACAAAATTATGGGCTGTCCCCTGACACCATGGACAAAATTGCCAAGATCAGCTGCCTCAACGGAGTGAGGAAAATCCTCAAGGATGATTCACACCCTCGTCAGCATTTCTTTACTCTCCTATCATTGGACAGGAGATATAGAAGCATAGCCAGCTGAATGAACAGGCGGAAAAATAGCTTTTATCCATGGGCTGTCAGATTTCTGAATGCAACATACAGAACGATTAAAATTCAGACAATACATTTTCTGAATAGTTTTTATCCCAGAGCTATAATTGCACTCAACAATGAACTAAAGGGCCACCATCAGTGAGCTGTTGACAGTATTGCTTGGTCTGTTGTGTGGATGTTTGGGTGGTTTATGGGTAGGGAATTGTGGTGGGTGGGAGTGTGTTTGGGGATTGTTATGTGTGTTGGACCTGGTCTTTGGGTGTTAAGTGAATTTCGTTGTATGGGTACACTGTGTATACACGTACAATGACAATAATAAAGTTATTATTTTAACACCACAATTAGGTTTAATATGATAGACTTGCAGGGCCAGCGCAACGTGCAACATGTTCATACCAATGTAATATAATATAATGTTACATACATATACCGTGTTTCCCCAAAAATATTTTTTTGAACCCTGAAATAAGCGCTTGGCCTTATTGCCATGCGTCAAAAGCCCGACTGGGCTTATTAACAGGAGATGTCTTATTTTGAGGAAAACAGGGTAGGTATATGGGAATGTGTGTTAGTTATTACTTATTTGGGTTTAGGGATTCTATTTCTTTCATTTATTGAATTATTGAGATGTATTTTGTGTTTGGGGGGGGGGCTGCACCAAGGGAGGCTCATTCAATTTCATTGTACACATGTTGTGCATTGGCAATAAAGGTTTGATTTGATTTGATTTTGATTTGATTTAATCTTGTGGTCAGGGACAGAATGAATGAGACAATAAGGGTGGAGTTGCAGAAAAGGTTACAGAGTTCTGAGAAAAGGGAAATGTGAAATAGAAACACAAAATAATTCTGCTTTCATTTTGTTTCATATAAGATAAGGCATAGAAAAAGTTGAATAGGCCTTCAAGATTTTGATATGCTACCATTAAGGCACATCCCTTCCATACTGATTTCTTGACCTGACTTTCTTCAGTGTGCTTACAGTAGTTGAATGGAGATAAAAACCTACGTCTTCCTAGTCCACATCCAACACTTCAACCACTACAGTTTTTGAGTATGTTTCATAGTATACACCTACTTAAACTGTTAATGGAAAATAGAAAATTCACTCATGGATTGTATGACTTGTTTGTTTTTCTTCTCCAGTTGTGGCAGCAGCTCAAATTTTTCAGACCCAGAGACTATTTTGAGCCATAGAAATGTCTGATGGTGGCTATATTTGGAGTATGGAAATCTCTTGAGACTGTTTAAAAGCTATATAATTTCTGTCATTCAGGGCATACTAGAAAAGGTCAATTGATATCTAGAACAACAATTTTATCAAGACCAACATGGGCCGTATTTTTTTCAATTTTTGCCTTCTTTCATTTATAGTTTATGCTTGGGCTGTCTTGTATTATTATTTCTGTTAACAAACTTGGTACTCCTTGAGGTGAACACAGTATATAGCAAGGAGAAAATATTCCCATGATTCATCAGATTCCTAGGTATGTGAAAGTAGAACATCAAGCACAAACCACTAACCACAAACACCTACACCCCCAGAATAAGCCAATAGGAATATAGTAGGCTCAATAGTTGCTAGAAGGCATGGTACATTAAGTGTCAACTGAAAAATGAAAATGTACCTAAGATAGAAAAGTGAATTAGCTTGCTTCAGCTCTAAGCAGAAGGTTCTGTGCCGATCCAGTTGTTGTTAATGATCATCAGCCTGATCATTGGCCATTCTGGCTGGTGTTGATAAAAGGTAATAACCATCAATTTAATATGTTTTAATCCCAGAAATTGAATTAGGAAAGTTGTGGGTGCAAAGTATTCTGCATTCTTCGTTGTGGATCTAGAATATTAATTTCCCGGAGAAATGTTTTGAAAGAAGACCTGGTTATTTAACATTTCTTCATATGCTAAATATTTATAGGATACATATAATCAACATGTAGAATCAAGAGTCACGTCTAAAAGCTTAGATATATTTTTATTTCTCTGACAATGTTTTGCTGAGACTAATCTAATCATAGAACACTGCAGAAAAAAGAGAAAGAATTCCTGCTAAATAAAAGCAAAGGAATGGCAGCTAAAGAGGAAACAGCTTTACAAAATCCAAAGAAAAAACTGGGAATGGAATAGGAACATTTTGCACTGAAATTCTTGATTGCAGGATTTTTTTGTATTTTTTTTTAATATTTCAATTTGCTAAATGAACTACCACAAGATGTCTGCCTTCCCACCATTTTTTCATATTTATTAAGCACCAGTATTTACCTCTAGTACAATGCATAGCTTTTTTTTGTTTCTTTGTTAAGATTTCCCTTTCCACCAGGAATTCAAGGTGATGTATTGCTTCTCCAATCTAAGGACGTTTACACTTCCCATCCGCATTGTATATTTTTTCCTCCTTTCTCAAGTCAGTTTCAGAGTTATGAATATAAGTTTAATGCATGATCAATTTAAGACAAAGACAATCTTCACAATCTGGCTGCAGTAGCTTTTGTATGAATACTCAACCCCAGGCACATTCTGCAGTGCATTTTGGGGATGCTCACATCTAATTGTATTTTGCTGTACAAATTGCATTGTTGGTGTGGGTGGGGAAAAGTCTTAACTTTCATAGTCCATCAAAAAGTATATACAAACAATAATTTCAAAACAAGAGGGAAGGATTTGGTAAATGTGGAACATGCATGGGATGGCTTGGGAAGCTTTAACGTGGTAGCTTGAAGAATGTGGTCTGTCCTCTGTGGGCTTGAACGTATTTAATTATAATACTCCCCAAACAAATTCACATACAATTATCTGTTTCAGGTGGTGTTAGTGCTGCAGTAGGTTATCCATTGGATACAATAAAGGTATGTCAGCCAGTTTCTTAAACGTACTATTTTGTGTATAATCCCTACCACTTGGGAAACTGTGTAGGTTTCTTCTTTGTGACTGAGTTAGCACTTTGTGCAGCTGATGCTTTGCTTAATAAACTATATTTTACAATCCACTGTGGGTGGGTGCACAGCGTGCCAAATCAAAAGCAAACAAATCATATAATGGTTTATTTCATTGTGTACACAATTTTTTTTTCTTTTTCAGGTAAAAGCCCTAGGGTGAGTTAAAGAATTTAGCAGAAGGATTTACAAAATTCACCCTCCTAATCCTGTCAGAACCATAGCAGACAGTTACAGCTCTGTTACTTGTGGTTAACTGATCTATACATGATTCTGGGTTTATAAATTGATGCATCACATTGAATTATAAACTTTCTCTGCCCATCCTACATTTTCACAACATGCTAGGCCAAAATGTGGTTGGCTAATTAAAAATGTTCTTGGCTGATTTGGTGTGTTGCATCAGTACTGCTTGAGCTATAGATCTCTACTATTCTTCTTCAAAAACAAATTTTCTGTACCTTTAACTAAGATAACATTTTTGTTCTTATTTTTTGTAAACAAAATGTATGTCTCATAAAATGCCCAATTGTGGTATCTCCGTTTATACATTTTATGTTTATTGTGGATTGCTTTACCTTGCTTTGGTAGGTGAGAATTCAGACAGAAGCACACTATCGTGGAATATGGCACTGTATCAGAGATATATATAGAACTGAAAGGGTATGTATATCTAAGAATAATAACTCTATCTTGATCAAAGAATCCGTTTTTTGCTTTATTACCTCTTAAAAAGCCTGACAATATTCTCACAAAGGAAATCTATAGATTTGCATGCAGTTTTTTTTTTAAATTTGATTTATATGCTGCCCTTCTCCGGAGACTCAGGGCAGCTTACAGTGCGTTAAGCAATAGCCTTCATACTTTTGTATATTTATACAAAGTCAGCTTATTGACCCCACAAACTGGGTCCTCAATTTACCTACCTTAGAAAGGATGGAAGGCTGAGTCAACCTTGAGCCTGGCGAGATTCGATCTTACTTTAATTGCAGACAGCTGGTGTTAAATTACAGAGCTCTGTCTGTTGAGCTATCCAGGCTCCAGTTCCAGATAATTTTTTTAAAAATAGCAAGCTAAACACATGGAAGGTGTAGGAAACTTTTCCTCTAGACCCCTTTTGACTTCAGTTTCTTCAACTGCAGCCAGGATGGCCAATGATGAGGCATTGTAGAAGTTGTACAAGGACCCCAAATTTATTAAATGTAATTTCTTACAATGTAATATGTAGCTACATAGAAAGAAGATAACATGCGGCATTGCACTAAAGCCTATTTAGTGCAAATATTTTACCGGGCTGTTTTTTGTGACTTTCTGTTTAGCCAGCTGAGTGACTTTGGGTCAGTCATTCTCTTTCAGCCCAACTCATGTCATAGGTTGATGTAGGGAAAATAGGAGAAGGAAGGAGTATCGTGTGTGTTCGCTATCTTGAGTTATTTATAAAAATAATAAAGGTGGAAAAAAATAATATAATATAACTATGTGTGCCTACAGCTTTTTTTTTTAACCTTGTCTAGCAACAAAAACTCAAACTATTAAGCCATGGGTGTCAAATTTGATTGTGTCACATGATGTATCGTGACACATCACAATGTTTTTGCCTTTGCGGAGCCAGGGTGGGTGTGGCCTGTGTGTGACGCATCCGGCCCATGGGCTGCCAGTTTGACAGGCCTGTATTAGGCTGTACTCAGTGAGTTTCGTACAAGGAATCTTATGTTTTTTATTCTTCTATTCTAAAAAGACGTTTCGCTCACTTTTCTGTTCCATTCAGGTGCCAGGTTTCTTCAAAGGTATTTCAATGACGGTTTTAATGGCATCACTGATTTCATCATTTTCATTTGGAATCTACAAAAACTTCCTTTATAGTATCTGTAGAATACGATATGGCTCTGCAGACAGAAAACCATCAAAAGTGGATATATCTTTTGCAGGTTGTGTTACTGGAGCTGTCCGGGTAGGTTAAAATAATAATAATAATGGGGATAAATCTATCTGGGGGCTGATGGAAAAGGATCTGTCAGCATCTCCTATTTATCTTCAAATCTTTAGAAGTGAGATGGACAATCTGTGGTCCCACGTTCTGCAGTTTCCAACTATTTAGATGCAGAGAAACTACAAAAGCTGCATTCTAAACCCTAAAATACATGTAATATATTAACTTCCCTTAAACTAAAATAAATAAGAAAAATCCTTGCCCTTTTCAGGTATATGATCCAAATTTTTCATTATGAACCTCTCACACCCCCCACCCCAGAAATATTAAGCTGGTCCTCCCTGCTACCGCACTAAACTATGTCAGCAGCAGCAAACATAGAAAAGCAACAGCTTCGATCAGTTTTAAGGTATTGGTAGGATTTTAGCTAAGGTTTTAAAGGACCTTGCAGAGTGCTCTGTAAGGATTTTTAGAAGATTTTAAACTAGGATTTTAACCAGAATTTTAAACATTTTAACTAACTTATTTAACATGACGCGGGAAAACACCCGAGATTTTAATTTTTGGCATATACACACCTGCGAAAACTTAAGAAGACACACACACACACACACACACACACACACATATGAATATATTTTGGTCAAAAGGATCAGGTATGATACATGAAGTTGAGCTAGGGTCTTCCAAGTTGTGGGCAGCAAGATCTGATTCTAATATGTATCCTAATTCTAATCTATATTCTAACTCTAACTCTTAATTATATTCTCTAGGTTGTGCTAATATCACCTGCAGAAATAGCCAAAGTAAGATTACAGATCCAGAAAGAACCATATTACTTAATAGGATCATCTCACCCCTTTGACTCCCGACCTAAGTATCAAGGTTCCTTGCATTGTTTGAGGACAATAGTCAAAGAAGAAGGCCTTGCAGGTCTGTACAAAGGATCTTCGGCTCTGTTGGGCAGGGATTGTCATTCATGTGGAGCATATTTTCTCACCTACTCGGTTCTGTGTGATTGGCTTACTCCAACTGGTAAAAACGAACCAGGTATGTGTATTAAATGGGAATAATCTGTTTCAGAAGTTTTAGATGTCTGTTTTGCCTGTTTGGGTCATGATAAATGAAATATATTCATTTCTACCTTGCATTTTTCTTTGTCACCCTGTGGTATACAAACTTTTTAAAGCATCTTTAAGGATACTGGGATGCAGTGGCTCAGTGGCTAAGATGCTGAGCTTGTCGATTGAAAGGTCAGCAGTTCAGTGGTTCGAATCAGTGAATCAGTTCAGTGAGCTCCCGTTACTTGTCCCAGCTTCCGCCAATTTAGCAGTTCGAAAGCACATAAAAAATGCAAGTAGAAAAAATAGGGAACACCTTTGGTGGGAAGATAACAGCGTTCTGTGCACCTCTGGCATTTAGTCATGCCGGCCACATGAGCATGGAGATGTCTTCAGACAGTGCTGGCTCTTTCACTTTGAAACAGAGATGAGCACCGCCCCCTAAAGTTGGGAACGACTAGCACATATGTGAAAGGGGAACATTTACCTTTTAAGGATACTGGAGGGAGAATATGTTCATCTTTTGTATACAAGCTATCTTCCCTCAGATCTCTGCCAGTGTTTACATGGCCACATATTTTTGTACTAGGAATGATTCCATAGAGGTGTAGGATGTTCCTCTGCCTGATCCCAGATATTGCAAATTCCCACACCCTACTTCCACAGAGTTAAACAAAGCACTTTCCAAGGATGTCTCTTGGAGAACTTCAGAATCAGAATAGAGCTGGAAGGGACCTTGGAGATCTTCTACTACAGCCCCCTCCTCAAGCAGAAGATTCTAAACCATTTCAGACAAATGACTGTCCAGTCTCTTCCTAAAAACCTCCAGTGATGAAGCACCCACAACGTCTGAAGGCAAGCTGTTCCTCTGGTTAATTGTCCTCACTGTTAGGAAGTTTCTCTTCAGTTCCAGATTGCTTCTCTCCTTGATTAGTTTCCATTCACTGTTTCTTGTCCTGTCTTCTGGTACTTTGAAAAATAAATTGACCCCCTCCTCTTTGTGGCAGCTTCTCAAATATTGGAATAATACTATCCTGTCTCCCTTAGACCTTCTTTTCTCTAGATTACCAAATCTAAATCCTGCAACCTTTCTTCATATGTTTTAGTCTCCAGTCCTTTTATCCTTTTAGTTGCTCTTCTTTGCACTTTTTCCAAAGTCTCAACATCTTTTTTGTAATGCGGTGACAAAAACTGGATGCAGTATTCCAGGTGCGGCCTTACTAAGGCTTTATAAAGTGGTACCAATACTTCAAGTGATTTTGATTCTATGCCTCTGTTTATATTTAATCCTTCTTCTTTATATTTAATTTTAATCCCATTTTTTTCACGATGCTCCTTGGCTTTTATAAGTAGATGTTGCAGATCCTTTGCATATAAAATGAGGTAAAATAAGTTTAATGATCATTCACATAGATTACACGGGTTGTGTAACATTGTTAAAGTGCTTGCTACAAAATTCTGTTTGTACTCTTATGAAACTGGTTGACAGAGGCTGTGTTCTCTGATGTCATTCACCAGCTTTTCCTGCATAAAAGGATTTTTTTAAAAAAAGTTTTGTTCTCTTGAATTAATGATAACTAATGCTGTGCATTTAAAATTTAAATTATTAAGTATGCATATATTTTGCAAAGCTTCATAATTTATTGTAAAAATTGACATAACAGTATGACTTTAAGTTTCCATATCTACCTGTTACTGAAGCAGTAAGAATTGTGCAAGGATTTTTCAAATTGTGATTTCTTTTCTTTTCTTTTTTTATTGGTGAGAACAAAAGGAAGTTGTATGAAGTGACATATAGATATTGTGGAAGCATGGATGATTTACAAGCATAGAAAACTTTGAAGGGGTTTAGTAAATGGTGTTGATATAAACTTAGTTTAGCTGCTTTGGCCTAATATTATTTACCTGGAAAGGGAATGGGATGAAGGATATGTATATGCTCAATAAGTGAGGGAAGAAGGCCCAAAGGCGCAGAAATTTTGGAATTTACTAAAGAACTGGCTGGAAGAAATTTTGTCAACAAATATAGAGTCAAATAAGTTATTTCTTACTTGGAATTATAGAAAGAAAATATAAGAAAGATACAAATTATTTATTACTGCATATACTCCCAGGGGCACGAATAGCCTTCGCTCAAAAATGGAAAGAGAAAGCTATTCCAACTGAAGAGGAAATATTACTGAAAATTTTTAACTGTGCAGAAATGGACAGACTCGCTTTGGAACTCAAGGATAAAAGCGAAACTAAGTACTACAAAATCTGGGAATAATTTTATGATTGGATAGATAGCAAGAGGGTAGCCAAGACAAATGTATAGTGTTAGAACAAAAATATAGAAGTTATTATAGATAAATGTATGTTTAAGAGATAAATAAATATACAGAAATAAGGGAAAAAGTATTAATATCATATTATGTTTAAATAATGAACAAAGCTTAAGAACTATATGTTTATATGAGTATAATATTATTGTAAAGTGACAGAAGATGTTTGGAACCAGTAATGTCATATCTATGTCCAATGTTTTTTTAATTCTGTATTAATAAAAAACTTTTAAAAAAATAAGTGAGGGAAGAAGGGGTGGAAAAAGTAAAAAAATAAAATAAACATCTTCAAGCAGCAGCCCTCATTGCCCCTCCTTAATTCTGGGGATGATTTCCAAAATCATTTTAGATCTTAAGGAAAGAGCCCACTGTAAAAAAAAATGGATTTGTGTATTACTGTGCAAAGAAGCTCTCATCTATGGAAGTGAAGGGAAGGTACAAGAATTATAGGAGTAACAGCTTTTCTGAGTACGAGGCATAGAAAATGATTATTCATTATGGTAGGGAATTGAGTTAAGATTTCTTTTTTGCTTGCCTTAAGGGTTTTCTTTTGGTTCAACACCCTTGCTTGCTTGAGCAATACAATCAGCTGTCAGAAGAAGAATAAATAATAATTGAAGAGTTGGGTTTAAAATTGCATGGGAAGTATGATGGTGAAAGTGTGGACTCAGGTTGCTTTCCACTATTGTTACTTTTACTAGTAGGGTCGCAGGGTTATTCTGGGTGCTTATAAACAAACAAAGAAATGAACAAATAGATAAATATTACTGCCCACCGTCTTCCTACCTGTTGCCCTCCAAATAACCAGTTACCAGAATTTATCCAGCCAGCAATCCCAAAACACTGAGGAAAAGCTGTCACTCTGGCTAACAACTTTTTATAGCAGATGACAAAACTGTAATAAAGTTTTATTTAAGGTTAAACTATAACAGTTCGAGCCTTGAAGAAAATCACCAGTTTCTCCCCTCATTGAAGAGTGTTGCCTTGCAGGGGGGGAAAAACCTCTAATAATCTCACAGTATATTTGAATTTACATTGTAAACAGATTACTCAAATCTGTGACACAATCCTGTAGTTTATTTTAACAGAAGATGATAAAAATCAAAATGAGATGAAGACACTGAACTTTATTTGGAATTTTTCTGCAAACAACTCAGTCAAATGTAGGTAGTATTTGAAGAGGGAGGAAAACTACTGTCACATACTTGAAAAAGGGGAAGCATGATGATTAATAGAAGTAGAGAACGTGTTGAATGCCTCATCTTGTGTTTCACAATAGGAATGTCAGGCATCTTGGACATGAACTATGGAAAGTAGGTCAAAAAGACATTATGACATTTTTATTTTAGCTATGCCCTTTTATCTAATAGTTCACTTACGGAGGGGTAATTAGTTTTTTTGGTTTAATATATGATACATGGTATGAAGAGTTATGTCAATGTAGCAAAGTATCTCAAATTCTTCTTAACATTCAGATTTGATTACAAGTGGTCATTCTATAATGTGTTTAAATATTGTTATTTATATGGTCTGTCCCAATATCCAGGATCCAAAGGGGCCACCCAGATGCCCTTGAAAAATGTTTGATAATCTCCATGAATTTGTTTAATTTCTTTTTGACAGCCATATCAGGCTACTTTCATCAAATTCTGTAGTCACACATTTCATATGTGTGTGTTAGATGGAGTTTGATTCAATAATGAGGATTATCGAAGTCATTATCAGGCCTGGAAGCCATCTTTTGCCTTGGGCCTTCAGGCCTGCCAGATTTAATACTGTGGGAAACTGGGAGGGGGGATTGTACGGGAGATATATAGTCATAATAACATTCCTTTCTCAGAGAGTCAATGACATCTTGCCTTGCACCTAGAGGGGTGTGACTGGGAGGCATCTCCAGTTGGGATGCTGCATTGATTGGACCATGTAATGGACGTATGGGTGCAGGGGAAGGGACTTGGACTTTCTTTTGGATGGGGAAAACCTGGAAGCTTTCAGATTCCATTTTTCCCAGATGTGTCAATATGACACCTCTAATAAAATGGAACTTTGAGGAACTTCAAGCCTCAGAGTCTTCTTTCATTGGAGGTGTTACTTGGAACCCTGAAGATTGAAGGTCTTTTCTTTGCTTGGGAAAAAGACACAGTGGCTCATGTTTTGCCTTAAAGTGATATTTTATGAGGATTATATTAATTTACATAATGCTTTGTTTACCCAAAGGAAGATGATACTGAGTTTAAGATCATCCTCTCAAAAAAGATAAAAAACAAAAACAAAACTTGTCACCCTTCACTTCATTCAGCCAATATAAGAAACCCTCCTATGTTAAGGTGGGAAAATGGCTTTCTTTGAGGTACTTATAGTAGTGTTAATAGAAAGTTTGGGATATTTCTTTTACCAAAATTTGGGTGTTTTGGAGTATTAATAAGTTACCCTATTTATACTTATGTTTACAGACCTGTGGGCTGTGCTTCTATCTGGAGGCTGTGCTGGTGTTCTTGCTTGGGGTACAGCAACCCCAATGGATGTCATTAAAGCCCGAATGCAAGCAGATAGTGATGGGCAGCGTAAATATACTGGACTAATGCACTGTGTCAGAGACAGCATAAGGGAAGAAGGAGTAAGAGTTCTTTTTAAAGGCCTTGGACTAAACTCGCTTCGTGCATTTCCTACAAATATGATGATATTCTTAACTTATGAAGCCGTTCTTAGGTTTGGGAAACATTTGGAGAAATGAAGATTTTATTTCAGCATTATTCCATAAGTGGTTGCCTATTTTTAAAGCCAATTTATTTAAATATTTTTTTTCCAAAACACTCTTGTGATTATAAATTATCTTTATGTTTGCATATTTCTGAATTGGATGTATGCATTAAAACTTTATTATGCTCTCAATAGCTTTTTTTGGTGTGTGTTTGTATAGAATGAGTGGAATAAATTAGGATGCTTTTGTTTATTTTATGAACTATAATTACAAACAAGTTAATGAGTTCACATTGCTAGAATTACTGATCTTCTTGCAGGAGCTTCTTGTAGGAGCTGAAGGCCTACTGTAGCTTGTTCCTTTAATCAATCCAAGAGGGTCAGAATTGTATTTCAATCTTGACTGTATTTTTTTAATTGATTAAATATGCTTTTAAAAATGACTCTTTGAAGATTAAAGACACTGTTAAAAATAAGATAACATGTCAATCGTAGTCTGAATCTCACCTAAGTTTAAAAATAATTGGAAGGGGAAGGGACGAGGGAGGGCTTGTTTACATTTAAACAATGACTGTGTTGTCTACTTCATTATGAGATGATGACAACTAGCTTCCTTGTCAAGGAAATTGTTTCTGAATCCAAATAGTACGTTAATTCTTGACACTATAAAAATTCTTGACACTTGACAATTTTGTGTTATGTGTTGCATTTGTCTTGGTTGTGTCTCAATCAGAGAATAAAGCCACCTTCAGCCATTTACAATTCACTTACAATATCACAATGGTTTCCCCTGCCCTGCCAATCATTTGTCTCCTCTCTTTCTGTAGTGTCAGAAAAGGAGGGAATTCAAATACCCAGGAAAGGCATAAATAAATTCAAATACCCAGGAAAGAAAACTTTTGTATGTCAGATGCTCACCCATTATAAACTCTTGGGCTGAAAATACTCAGAATCGCTCCAACTCAGGGATCCCGTTTTTTTGGACTGACACCTAGAATATAGGTCAATTGGCAAATCTAGAAAGTCAGGTCATGGGGGAAAAAAGCAGAAACTGGGCTTGAAATACTTTCATAGCATGGGAAACGCTACCGGTAGTGCATTGTTAGTTTACAGATTCAAGTAGGAAAAAAGTAAATCAAAGTAAGAGATTGTAAAAACAGCATTTAACTGTTTTTACGGATTACAATTGATTAGCATAAGGTTCAAAGGTGCAAAATGGAAGAAAGAAGACCTTCTGGTTTTCTGGATCATCTACAAACGAAGGTCCAACAGGGCTCTTTGAGAAAAATCAGTTTGGTTCTATGGTTGTGACCGTCTTATATAGAAAGGCTCCCACAAAAATTTCAGCACTTGCTTGGCAAAAGAAGAGTGGTGTTGAAATAATACCCTTGTCACTCCATTCAAAAGATATCTAACAAAAAGGGAAAATTAAGAACGCAACTATGAGAATGCCAGATTTATATTATAGGATTTAAAAAGAGAATGTTCCTTAAAAGTTCAGGGTGTTGTTTTTTAAAAACATTTTGCCTGAATTTATGACCTTTTTTTCCAACTACAATACCCACAATAAGGTCCTTCCAACTCTTTCAAGCCATAGTGTGCACTAGTAAAAAACAATTCCCACAACTCCTGATGAAGAGGCAAAACTCTAGTGAGGAAAAATCGGCTATGTATTTTTTTTTTAAAAAAATTGCCTTTAGTCTCTCATATACTGTAATCTCAAGAACATCCTTTTCATGTTGGAAAACCCCGTCCTACAGCAATGTTTCTCAACGTTGGCAATTTTAAGATGTTTGGTTGGGGAATTATTCTGGGAGTTTAAGTGCCTACTACTTAGTGGTTGAGTGTCAAGGTTGAGAAATGCTGCCCTAGGGTGCTC
Source organism: Arizona elegans (assembly GCA_022577455.1). Classification (NCBI taxonomy): domain Eukaryota; kingdom Metazoa; phylum Chordata; class Lepidosauria; order Squamata; family Colubridae; genus Arizona; species Arizona elegans. The sequence continues at coordinate 20,806,817 of JAKOOJ010000001.1, read as the reverse complement.
TGTATCTGTCAATGCTCTTATTAGCATCTACTGCTCCTGAAGGAGAAAGCATTGTAGCCCTGTCAATCTCCTTTTTCATTCTGCTTTGGAGATGTATTCATGACTTACTCCTTTTGTTTTCTGCTTGATTCATTCCTTTTATGATTTTGATTCAACTACAACTGTCTGTCCAAGAAATATATATAAATCACCTTTGGACCAGTGGTGAAATCCTGCCGATACTGCCCGGCTCGTGTGAACCAGTAGCGGCAGTGGCGCTTGGTTCGGTGAACTGGTAGCGGCAGCAGCGGGAGGGTCTGCCCACCCACCCGGAAGTTGTTACTTCCTGGTTTTAACCAGGAAGTAACCCTTTTTTGATCCTCTGTGCATGCACAGAAGGTTTTGCGCAAGTGCAGAGGGCCAAAAATCATATGTGACAATGGCATGCGTATGTGTGCAGCGCGTGCACTTCTGAACCGGTAGGGAAGGTAAGTAGATTTCATCCCTGCTTTGGACCCTGTGTGATAGAAAAAGAGAAGTTGTCTTCTACTTTAAATCTTCTGTTTTCTCTTAACAGTAGACAAAGCTATGATTGATATTACCATGCTGCTGTCTTGAATATCACCTGAGATAACAGTGCCCCTGCAAGATCCAGCCCGAACACCTGTTCTGCACCCCTATAAAAAGTATTATGTAGCTTACTTTCCACATAGTTCTGAAGTTAGGCTATGCAAAGGACATTGTGGGACATAACAAGTTTCTCCCCAACCCCGGTTCACACTTATCTACCATAACAATTTATATAAGAGGCAGCACCCCAAGGAAACTTTGGAAAGAGTTTCCTTATATCTTGAATTAGATTTGCCCAAAGCAGTTAAATTAAGTGATGAATAATTGGTGAGCAGAAAGCATTAGGTTGACAGGACCAATGCTCTGATCTGAGAATAAGGAACTCTCAAAATGGCCCCATCTAGTGCTGCATTTTGTTGACCTATTTTTCTAAAATACACAGCTTTTCTCCTCTTTGTAACAACTCATCCCTGCATGGCTACCATTTAAACCTTACTTAAAGTGTGTATCTATTCCTTTTAGGTCTCTCTATTCAAACAAATAAGAACACAAACTGCTGTACTATGCAACTTGCTTATTAAAGTTGATACAGAAAATGTGCAGGTGATATAGACATTGTTGCACCTCCAAATACCAAATTGTTAGAATTTGCGTTGATTTTGCTCCATTCATTGGTAATAAAACAACACAGATGTCTTCAGAAATAGGAATATCGCAAGGTCATCAGCCAAACAAAACCTACCTAATTTAATTTTCGGTATATAGTACAGATTTTGGTGATAATCCATAAGATGTTGAATAAAAAGGTTCATGCTTTTTCAGGATCTTTTACAAGAATCACTTTGAAACCCTTAACTGGATTCCATGTACATCTTAACTATCTTATTCAATTCAAAATGCTGTTTTATAAACTGTAAAATTTATTATGATACTTACACATTTTTAAGGAATTTGGCATTAGGGAACCATATCAACATTACAATATATTGAGGCCACCAGGTTGAACAGCATGCATATATACTATGTATAACAGTTTGCTATTTACAATAACTTACTGTAAGAAGAGACACACTAGCAAATTTAAAGAACTTTACAGCTTTTGATTTATTTGCATGTGTGCATGTGTGTGTATTTGTATGTATGTATGGTGAAATTGTGTTCCACAAGATCTTACAGTTTTATTGTACATCACCTAGGAATTGTCTTTATTACTAAGTTTATTACTACAAAATGATCAAGTATGGTAATTTTCTGATATTTTTAAGTGGGACTTTTAACAATAGTGCTATTGAAGAAAAAGTGAAAAAGACAATATAAATGCACAAATGTACACTGGATACATTCGTTCCATCTCTCTCCCCCCCCACTGTATCTTCCTCCACCTCCCTCCCTCCCTCTCCCTCTCTCTCCAATCTCCATTATTTACTCAACATAACTCTGCCAATTTCTTTTTTTTTTTGCCCCAAAGCAGATGTACAATAAGTAATTGGAATTACTTATTGAAGTAATTCAGTAAGTAATTGAACTTATTTCTCCATATATGCTGCATTAATATGTACCATACCTACTCAAAAGGAAGAGGAACCTGAACTTCAGACAATCTAGACAAACCCACATAAAGAAAGAAAAAAAAAGGAAGTGATTAACGTTTCCAAATTCTCTATCTAGTCAGCCTAGGATTGACAATTTCAGCTAAAGCAGCCCTGAAGATTATTTGTGCCGAATACATAGGGGCATCTGATACCCTTATATGTAGTATGTATGTCAAAATCTATAGTTCAGAAAAGCTAAGATGAGGCAAAACGATAAATTTATATTAAGAGAATAACCTCATATAGAAAATTGATTCCACATTTCATATTTTCACATATAACACACATGTCCTCCTCTCTTTCCAGCAAAAAGAACCAAAATAATAAATTTAAATCCAAATCCAGCATGAAAATAAGACTGAAGGGAAAAGAGTTGTACTGGGAAAAGAAGAGCATTGAGTTTTTGGGTGGTGGAAGGGAGAACAAAACTGGATGGCGAAAAGGCAAGAGTCAACTGGACAGAAAGACAGAATAGAGTCAAGTACTGTGTTATAAAAAAATTAACAAGAAAAACAGTTTCTCTTGAAGGGGTGAGAGCAATCTTCAGATTAATTTGTCCTGATGTCATTTACATTTCCACACATTCTCTTGTTCCCAGGGGCTTTTATTTTTGACAGCAAAACTAAAATCAATCCTAATTCCAATTCACAGCTAATTGGGGAGTGGTGGTATAAAACCAATTCCCAAATCAATGCATATTAATGTATGGATTTTTCAGAGAGATTTAATGCATAAATGCTCTATTTTCCTGAAAAGTATTTTTTTTCACTCAAGCAGAAAAAGTAAGCTGGAATAAAGAAACATTCTATTATCATACAACCTTTGTTGCATAAAACATATCCTATTAGAAAATTAAACAAGAAATAGACTGGATATGAATTTTTTTTTAAAACACAAATAGTTTTTAGAAATGCTGCTAAGGCATAGAAATAATGTGAGCAAATATCTATGGAACAGAGTCTTCCTGAGTTGTAAACATTACAGTCTTATACAATCTCACTTCTTGTACATTGCTTTGCACAAATATATACATATGTTATTTCACAGGATTTGCTACTATAAAAGAAAAATGTCAAATCACGGGCAGCAGCAGCATAGAACAATTCTATTGACTTCCTTCAAGTTCAAATCAGGATTGTTGTTCCCCGATTCATCAATACTACTAGAACATTGAATTAAACGTTTTTGGATCAGTAGAGATATCCCATCTGATTCTTCATAATCTTTCCTAGATTACCTCCTTCTTGATAAACTGGGATAATGTGAGATGGATGGTCTCACTACTAAATGCATTGGCAGTTGGCCAAATGACTGTAGCCAACTTGTGGTCCTGAATGGGTCTATGTTCCCTCGAAGAGAGGTATGCAGTGGATATCTCAGGGTTCTTTCAGGGCCCAATAGTCTTTGATATCTTTGCAAATTATTTAGATGAGAAAATTGAAAGAATGCTCATGAAATTTGTCAATGAAACAAACTGGGAGAGATTGTTAACACCACAAAAGACAGGCAAAAGATTCAAAAGGGTCTTGAAAAACTTGAACACTGAACCCCCATCCAAAAAATGTTCAATGATGACCAAATGTTAAGGTTCTGAATTTATCTTAGGAGGAAAAGGGATCTGGATGTCTCGATAAACTACAGGTTAAGCAATATGGGACAGCTGCCAAAAGGGCCAATGCACTTTTTGGCTGTGTAAATAGACATATAATGTCAAGATCATGAGAAGTAATAGTACTACTATATGCTGAACTGGTCAGATTGCATCTGGAATACTGCAGTTCTAATTGCCATAATATAAAAAGAATGCTGAGGAACTGGAGACGATAAAGAAGAAGAACAAATATGGTAAGGAGCACAGAGGCGAAATCCTATGGAAAAGAGAGCTAAGGCAAGGCATGACAGCAGTCTACCAATACATGAAAGAATGTCATGGGGCAAAATGTGTGGATTTATTTTCCACAGAATCTGAGGATAAGAAAAAACCCAGAATGAGTTGTTTTACCAATGAGATCCAAACTGGAAATAAGGAGGAATTTCTTGACTGTAAGAGCTGTTAAGCAGTGGAATAGCCTGCCTCCTGAAGTTTGATGAAGGTATTCCATCACTGGAAATTTTAAAGAAAAGATTGGATATCCTTTGTCCAGGATGGTATGAGGATTCCTGCAGTGGGCCAGGGGCTGGACTAGAAGTCCTCCAAGGTTCCTTCCAACCTCTATTATTTTATTTAATAGAAAAACAATGGAATCATTATTACTGTTTGCATCCAAAGCCAAGAATCTATATATAGGAGATACGATAAGCTACATTCTGAAGATTACTTTTTGTTGAACCATTACACTAGAAATATAGTCATTTGATATAAACAAAGCAAAACAGAAACAATCATATCCTTTGAGATCTAAATTTCACTGATATCATGGAATAGCTTGACATAACTAGAGCATTCAGGATGCTTGAAAACAAAGACAAGAGGAGAACAATTTCTACTCTGGTAAATTTCTTATTGCTCTTAGGAAATAATTGGGTTTTTTTTGGTTAGAAATACTATGTACCATGATTTGGCAAAAGTCAATTAAAATTTCAATATACTTTGACTATTTCCCAGCTTGATATCATTCAAAGAATAAACTGTTCTGTCTTTCAAGCCATCATATTCTTTTGACTGTAAAACACATGAATACTTCACAATTTTAGAAAGACAGAACCATAATTAGTATAATGAGATGTTTGAAAATATATTGTCTGTAACAAAGAATTTAGAGTAAAGTTAGAGATGAAACAGGAAATCCTACTTGATATAAAAATGTTCCAGAGAGTTGGATTCTTTATTAAGTCAATTTTCTTCCTATCAACATGTTCATTGAAACTAGGTATTTTATGGAAAAACAATCTTCTCCAGGAAATAAATTACCATGCTAACCTATAAAGTCCAAATATTATCTACAATTAATTTCTGTTTCATGTGCAGTCAAGTACATGACACATGGTTTTCTCACATAACCATTAATTGAATATGAATAATTTAATAATTAAAAGCAGTGCTCTTTATGCCTGTACATAATTAAGGCAAAAAAAAAAAAAAAAAAGAACAACGAAGTACAATAACATGTGATCTTTATGTACTGATAAATTAACATGCAGTTGTAGAATTAGTAGTCGAATGCCAGCTTCCGTGGGGTCATGAATTCCTTCACCATTTCATCAGTGATCTGCTTTCGCCTTTGCTGGTGAGCCGCAATCAAGGGCTGAAGAGTTTCAATCAACACCTTCTTGAGTTCTCCTGTCAGCAGGGCTCCACTTGTGTAAGCCTGCCAAAGAATGTCACAGTCAGAGGGAATGGTCATATCCAATAACATCTCCTGCTAATCTCCTGAAAGGTACTGCGTGGACATGGAAAGCACTCTGCCTTTCTTAACTAGAAGTATCATTCTCTCCGAAGGTCTTATACAACATCATAGAAAGGGATACTTTAGGCACAAGATAGTGGATTGGAGGTGCAATTTGATGATTCAGGAGTTCTTTCCAACTCCCTGAATAGTTAGCCAGGGCAGTGTTTTTAGGACTGGGAAGACACAGGATCAATTCAACTTTCAGACATGGAAATTGACTGAATGACTTTGGGCTACTCATTTTTACAACCATTTAGTGTTTGGGATAAAGAGCTGTAGTGGCTCAATGGTTAGAATGCAGAACTGCAGGCTAGTACGGCTGCCTGCCAACTGCCTGCAATTTGGCAGTTTGAATCTCACCAGACTCAAGGTTGACTCAGCCTTTTATTTATTATTTATTTATTGGTTCAATTTATATGCTGCCCTTCTCCGGAGACTCAGGACGGCTTACAATGCATTAAGCAATAGCCTTCATACTTTTGTATATACCTACTTAGTAGGGCTTTTTGCCCTCCCCCACCCCAAGCGGTGTTCTTTTTTTACACACAGTCAGCTTATTGCCCCCACAATCTGGGTCCTCATTTTACCTACCTCGAAAGGATGGAAGGCTGAATCAACCTTGAGCCTGGTGAGATTTGAACTTGCAGTAATTGCAGGCAGCTGGTGCTAGTTAACAGCACTTGAGGAGACAGATTGCTGGGGGCAAGAGGCTGGCTCTGTAAAACTGCTAAGAGAGGGCTGTAAAAGCACTGTGAAGCGGTATATAAATCTAAGTGCTAGTGCTATAAAGCGGGAGAGAGGAGCGCCACGTACACCACCTTGAATGCCTTGGAGACAAGGCACAATTTAAATATAAAAAAGTAACTACCTTTTATTTTAAATAATTATGCTGTATTCAGAGGAAACAATATTAAATTTATAGATGAAAAATATAAATTTTATATTTGATGAATGAAATGCTTTAAGAAAAAAAAATCCTTATAGTTTGGCTCAGGAATCTGGCTCCTTGTGGTACTGAACCATGATGATCATCTCTGAATATATTTTCAAACATTTAGAACATTTCAAAAAGGAGATGGCAATTACCTGCTTAATTTGTTCTAATCTGTCATCATCCTCAAGGAAGAAGGTGAGATACATATAAGACACATCTACATCACAATTGCCACCATATTGCCTGTGCTCTTCAACAGTGTCTTTGCCACCAGAGAAGGCATGCTTATTAATCTGGAGCAAGATAGAAGAATATGTACATGCATTAGAAGTGAGGGAAAGCTTTTATATAAAGTAAACTTTATATATAATAAACAGCATGTATAGATTTTTTTCAATATTAATCAACATATTACAGTTAAATCTTATATAAGCTTCAGGTAGCATATAGTATGCCAAAATTGCAAAGTAAAGGAGGCCACATCGAATCAAAAACAAATAAGAGCATATTAATCAAAAGTGAGTTACATTTCCACCCACCACCAATATGTTGGGTTGCATTATGGATTTTCCTTTGCATCTTTATGATAATGTTAAAATGATAAAACATAAAATTATGCTAATGATCCAGAAAAAGATAGAATCGAGTGATCTTTGTCAATCTGAAAATTAAATTGTTTATTTCGAATATTTTTGTAACTGAGGAAAAACATATTCAAATATGGCAACAGAAACAAGTGAAAAAAAAACCCAAAGTATTTTAGATATTACACATCTAAGAATTATGTTTTTTCCTATTAAACGTGTTCTGTGATTCATTTTTGTCCAAATATCATATTGGTGTTACTTTGCAAAGGGTCACGTGCAATCTCCTCTAGGGTATGACAATTACATGTTACGAAAGATATGCAAAACATGGCTGATGAGGGAAGCTCCTTAAAGCCAAGCAGACTGGGATTACACACCTTGATAATTGGTCTAGCAACTGTCAAATGATTTCATGGGGCCATAGAGAGACAGTCAGTTGCAGGATCCTTAGTACATTAAATATTGCTGTTACTTTAGCTTGCAGTGCAAAGACACATGATTAGTGTGAAGTATTTAAGGCTCAGCCTGCTTAAGAATATAGTTTTCAATATTTGCTACAACGTTCTTTGGGGAAAAATTGTGGAAAAAATGTAGAGATGAAATGAATAGTCTGTGAAGACAAAGCAGCAAGTTGGAATTCAATAGCAACACAACCTGTGTGCAACACTGGTCTCTTACCTTTGTTTTGATTTGCTTGGGTGTATCAGTAAGAAAGATGGAGGAGTTAGGATCGCTAGCACTCATTTTTGTTTGTGCTCCCTGCAAAGCTGGGAAGAAGACAGAATGCAGTAATGCTGGCTTGGGAAAGCCAATCCGAGGAGCTACATCTCTTGTCATTCTAAAATAAGGATCCTAAAAACAAGGGGGGAAAAAAACCCAGAACAAAAAGCATCACATCATGAACCTGTTATAATGTACAGTTGCAAGAAAAAGTATGTGAATCCCTTGAGATTAAGTGGAGTGCACTGTGAATGTTTACATGTTATATTCAATTAAACCATGGCAACATCTAATGTTTGTGTAGTATTATTTTAAGCAGACTGTGTTTTTCTATTGTTGTGACTTAGATGACATTCAGAGCACATTTTATGACCAATTCATGCAAAACTCCATGTAATCCCAAGAGGTTCACATACTTTTTCTTGCAACTGTAAGTCAGGAGAGGAAGAGCACTACAAATGGCACAAAGTGTTGGAAAACTTAAATTTCCTTAAGTTAAATTGTGTAAAAAGGATAGAAGCGTGGATTAAAGGCAAGATGCAGCTAGAGATCTGCAGAATTTATATCTAGCTCTAATAGTTACTCTCGCTTTTTGTAATGGATTTGATGGAAGTTGTTTAAAACATCTCTAGTAGCTTTCTTACCTGATCAATTGCACATGGGATCAAACACTGGATATCCTTCCTATTGTTGAAGATCTCTGGAAATGATGAGCTAAAGGATGGAGCTGCTTGAATAGCAGGAAAACTTATCTTTCCTAGGAAAGCACAAAATACTCATTTGTCTAGTAAAACATAATGAAAAATAGATAGGTTAAACACAGAAATTAGATTTCAATGTTATAAGAAATGCTAGTTAAGAGATGCCTAAAGTTAAATAACTTATTACATATAAAGAATGTATATAAATACATAAATCTTTATAAATCTTTATATTTAAGAATTAAACATTTAGCAGGCAACATGCGAGCAAATAAATATTTTAAAATCTTAGATAGTAATTTGAAGCATAACAATTGAAGCTGTTGTGTAAAATAGCTGTTACTTGGTGACGGTGATTTTTACCTGATGTTATGATCTTGGAACCATTTCAATAACTGAAGTATTATTTTCCTTTTCTGTACACTATACTTTTAACTGTCTAAACATTATCTAAGCAGAAATGACAATCTCCCAGGTTCAGGTACAGGACGGAAAAATCTGGGACCATCAAGTTCACAAGTACCCTCACCATTAGTAATGGTGTTTGAAGATGTTGTGAGCTGTAGTTCAGCCATATATCTGAAATTCTCCATCTATAGTAGATTACAACTATAACAAATGTATATGTATATGTATACTATGCTTATAAAGCAAAGATGCCGCCAGTGAATTTACTTAAGATATTTTTATTTCATATCCACCCTCACAACCCCCTCCAAAAACTGAGGATAGTTTCTACATTAATTGTATCTCCAGAAAAATACCGTGAAGCATATAAAGCAAAGTTCATCATCTGTGGGATTCTTCATGGTTAAGTGAAATTTGAAACTGCTGTCCCTGGCATTAGTCCAAGATTCAAGCACTGTATTTCACTGTTTTGCTTTTTTGAACCAGAACTTCAAGTAAGTTGTTGTTTCCAATATCTTGTATTAATTAGTTAACAGAATTCTATCGTAACTCACCTATGCAGTCACTATCTGTAAAACCGAAGATTCCTTTCACTTGGTTGAATGTCACATGCTTTTGAACTTTAACAATATTTTCATAGAAGCCTACGCTTGTCCTGGGAAAAGGGCAGAGAAATCAAAATCTCAAATCTCAACACAGAGAAGACTGTGTTCTTGAGAATGCTCATAGTCAATATTGCAATCAGGTATGACAAAACTTGGATGTTTAATATATTGTATTCAGAATTAAGTTTAAATAAAACTTAAGTTACTTTAGCTTTTTCATGAAGCATTTCCAAATTATTTTATTATAGATTTCACTTTACTATAAAGGTGCTTATAAGCTTATACAGATTTATTATGTTTCATATTGTATTTAAGCCACAAAGAGCTGTCATACTTTTTTCATTCTATTTTTTTTCTTCGGATAAAGGATCACCAACTGATTTCAACAAGCAAAGTTGTTTCAGTTTTCACCCTCCAAAGCTATTAATGACCACAAGATATTAGCAGAACTCATTCTGCTATGTTCATCAGGTCAATGCAGCCTGGCAAAGGGCAGTCCAGGAATTGGGCCAGGTCAGCTCAAAGAGTTTAATGTATTATACCTTCTAAGTTTGCAATCCTAGAATGTTAAAACTCTGTAGAAAACCACAAGATGGTTTTTCAGAGCCTAGCCAAACAATATACACAGCACAATTTAAGAACTTTTTTCTTTGAATAAAATACAGTTTCTTCTAAAGCTGAAAGAATTTCAAGTACTGCTGTAGCTCTATTTATTCCCCTTAATGCAATGAAATGTAAGAATTACATTCCAGTCATGACATTTGAATCTCTTCAAATGACTCGTTAGTATGATAAAGAAATAAAGGGTTATCAAACATACTTTTAACAGCAATAACTCAAAACAGAATTACCATATTTTTCGGAGTATAAGACGCACCTTTTTCCCTCCTAAAAGGGGGTGAAAATTTAGGTGTGTCTTATACACCAAATATAGTCCCACCCACCCACTGGCCCCCACCCTTTGGCCTCTGCCTCACAGCAGTTACCTCCTTGCAAGCAAACAGCAAAAAAACCCAGCTCTTTTCAGCTTCAGCACAGCCTAATTAGCACAAGTTGATTGGATCGGCCTCCTGACTCTCAGCTGATTTGCTCTCAGCTGTATTGCCAGGGCTCTGCTGCTTCCTGCAAAGAGGTAAATTGTTGGAGCAGATTTTTTTTCCCTTGTGCTAATCAAACTATGCTGAAAACGAAAATGAAAGTAAAGCAGGCTATTTGCTGTAATGAGGCAAAATTGCTCAGAGGCAGAGGGAGATTTCTTTTTCTTCTTTTCCTCACCAAAAAAGGTAGGTGTGTCTTATACTCTGGTATGTCTTATACTCTGAAAAATATGGTATTCTGTAGAAGAATATTCTTTGATGGCTTTTATTTCAAAAAGCTTTTTTAAGCAGTGTTCTTTCTAAAACTGACACATGCCATATTATGTATTAGATTTCCTGAAAGAAAATTGGTTAAAGAAGCACCAGTGAACCGTGTTAAGGTTGCTGGATAGTTTAATATTACCTCAAAATGACTAATTTTGATCATTCAATTATAAAAAATGAGATCCTTACCCCATATAAGAGAAATCAGAAAAGATAAAAGTTTTATTAATGTCAAATCCACAGGCTATTATGTCCTTGATGTTTTCTATAGCATACTGGTAGGCTTTCTCAATGGTCAGATCTTTCCACAAATATTTCTCATCATCAGTCATTTGAATGACTAATGGAACATTAAATGTTTCTTGTAACCACCTAGTAAGAAACAAAACAAGTTTACACAAAACAAGTGTTTCAAGGTAATTTCTAGTTAAATAATGTGATATACAAACGACAAGTTAATAAACTTATTTACTATCACTTGGACAAATATTTTCTCAGCAACATTTATTTGAGTATACTTTTTGTTACATAGATAAACACCTGCCTATGAATATGCTAATAATAATGTGGTAATGCATATAAAATTATTTTGCAAGAAAAATACATGTATATGATAAATTGTGGAAGTAGTTTATCTTGTAACTGATATGTATAACAAGCCATGTTGACATCAAAATGATATATGTATCTTTGTATCACAGTGTAAATGATATGACTGCATAATTATTTTATGACATTTGAAGCAAGTACATTAGACATGTCATTTAGGTGATGATGCCATGACAAACAAATATTCATTTTCCTGCCCAGTCCTTGGAGATGTTCATGCTTCCTTGGAATGATAGTACCTTCTTCCTGCATAGTAGTAGCTTTCATCTTAAAATACAAATCTATTTAGTAATGCCAATTAGTTTATTTCTATGAATACTACTGTACATAACTGAAACATTTTCTCCACATCATATTAATACATTGTACCTTGAGTTCTAATGTTTGATTTTATTGTGCTTAATTGTGCATGTAATTTTCCTACAGCAGCAATTATTTTGGACAACTCATGCAATTACAGTACTTAAGTTTGATATTCAGATTTGGGGAATCAAATATTGCATTTTTTCCCCTGCAGCATTAGACATAATTTATGTCTCTAGATACCATATACCATACTTGGGTCATGCTATGACAGATATTAATAAATACTTTGCCCTGCCTGTGTAAAAACAACAAACTGCCTGAACAATCTCAAATAATAATTGTTTCTCTCATCTCCAATCCTTAAATGAAACTTGTTGGTTTCAAACTGATGCATAATTGAGTACCTGGCTGATTTCTGGAATAAGGCAGCACCTGACAGGAATGCTCTTGAGCAGTCTTTATGGGAGTCATTGTATTAACTAAGTTTAGGATTAATAGATTTTGAATTCTACAATACTGATACCTTGTAAATCTTTCAAGAACCTCTGGAAATGGAGCACTATATAAACTGAAGCCAAAATTGGATGCAAATATTTTTAATGAGCAGAAACATATATGCATTAAAAATATTTGTATCCAATTTGGGGTGATTTCCCCTTCCCACAAAAGTACCTTATATACAGCACAGTTCAGGAGAGTATACTAAAGTTCAAGAGTTGTTTCCAGAAGAGACAACAACAAAGAAATGATACTTCTGTAAACTTTTCTGTATATTGATCTCAACCTCCATCTCCTAATTCCAGATCTCAGCAATTAGCATAATGCAAACATCTACCACTGGAATTAATCACATTTAAAATAAGAAAGCATTTAATAAAAAAAAAACTTAGCAGAATTACTTACTTTGTAAACATAAATGGGATAAGGTGTCCAACATGCATTGTCTCAGATGAGGGACCTCTGCCTGTATAAAGGTAAAATGGCTTCTTCTGTTCATAGGCATCAAGAATTTGGTTCATATCTCTGGAAGAAAGTAAGGAAAACTTGTATGCTTTTTAAGGAAATGCCCAGTCAAATAAAAATAAATGAGAGCAACATGAACACATTTTAGTGATTACTTTGTATTTTAAAAAATACTATGCCATAATTTATATCATGTGACAACATTCTAGTTTTGAAATACAAGGAATGTAGAACCATCGTTTCCATTTCATGCTCAAAGTTTTAGTTTTCTTTCAAAGGGATGCTTGTAGAATAGTACTCAAAATATTAAGATGAATGAAAGAGGCATTTAGAAAGGGTATTTTGTTTGGTTCAAATAAGCTAGTGATAAAGCATACTTACCTATGAGAAAAGAAAATACCTCGCCGTAGAAAATGATGTGGTTTATGACCTGTAATTCTCTCTATTCTATTGATGAGGTCTTTATCAATTTTGCTACTGCCAAATCGAACTGAAAACAACAGAAATAGAGGCTAAAGTCTATACATGATGGTGAATAAATTAATGAACAGTACATCATAGAGCCCCATTCTTCAGAAAATAAATGGGAAAATAACTGAAATGTTTTGAAAAGGTTGTACCACATGTAAATCATGAACACATAAGAGAACTACACTTGATCTCAAATGAAAGGTCAAAAATTCTTGTCGATTTGATTGGTCTCCTGAAATCCCCACTTATGATAGCTGGTCTTGACTTGAAAATTAACTGTACAATAACTGTTTGCTGACAGAACATGTCTACTTATGCAATTAATTAGATTTCAAGATACCTGTTTCAATCTATATTACCTTCATAATTCAGTAAAAATTTCATCCTCATGTCTGAATATACAGTATATCCTAAGATTTATGCTGTAAAATCTACTGAATACAATGCATATTTTGCTTTTTGAAGGAACAGTTAAACTCTACAGCAGCTGTATTATTTGGTTTCAGTCCTTAAATAGTAACATAAAAATGGGCTATTAATATTACTTATCCCCATTCCAGTGACACTGTCACATCCCATGATTTTTAGAATCTAAACATAATCGTGATTTTAAAAATTCTGAACTGAAAAAACATCCCTACATTGCTGCCCATAAAAGTAGGGAATTAAAAAGGAAAGGAAACTTAATAAAGCTTCTCTGGGAATCTTGAATATTAAAGAAGCCTAGAAGTTGAATCAGATCAAGGGTCAATGAATTTTAGCATCTTAACCACGACACGTTCATAAAACCCCACCTGCAGAACTTGAAGCTAGTGCCCCATCTGGCAACCGGGAAAGATAATATTTTATGAAAAGTGCTATTTGAAAATGAAGAACCAATTTTTACAACTTCAAGACTATGGGAAAAATAGGGCAGTGCCTAAAAAGCATCCTTAGAGAGTCTTTGTAAGTGTGCTGTATTTCAAACAACATCCCCCACCCCCATTGTATTCCGTTTTCTAACTCATTTAATCTTAATTTATATTAATATTTAATGTTTCAATGTTTTTAATATTCTGTACTTTCGCTTTTAGAATGTTGTTAAGCCACTCAGACAGCGACATGGGTGGCATATAAATGTAATAAATAAACAAATATGTTTTTTTAAGGTAATAGAACCCCACACACCTATAAGTTTATCATAGTCCACTCCTTTTGCATTGGATGTCTGCACTGTCCAGGGGTCCACAAAATCATCTTCTTCAACATTGTCTGGACTGTTACTGACTGGAGTGAAATCTGTTGGAGGAGAATCTGCTTTATATTCCTGACCTGTTGCTGTTTTATAGGTTACTTTTAATGAAAGCAACAACTTAACCGCAGCATCAATTTCATCCTGGGAATAAAATAATAAAAAACCATAACAGCATTCATATAAATTAAGTTTAGAGACACTGAACCTAGCAACTATATACATATATACATATTCAATGTTCTCGACATTTAGCATGCATAGAAATTACAGTGCAAAGACAAAAATCTGCATGGGAATGAAATAGCTGGTTCTAAAAAAAAAAAAAGCAAAAGAAAATTATCAAAACCACAATTACAGCCAAACGATCTGCTTGTGTAATGTTGAGTACGTCATTCAAGGCCTCTATTACACTTTTTCCACTTGCAAAACAGGTACAAATATTTATCTATTTCATATGGGTACAGTGGAACCAAAAAGGAAAGGTTATTATAAGTATTCCATTTAAGATTTGAACCGAATTGTTTCACTTGTTTATCATGTCTTTCTTCAAAATCCAAGTATTTTTACAGAATGTTTTATTTATATGGCTGCCCGCCTCACAATATGATGCCTAATTCACTATATGGCTTGGGATAGTGCACAAAGATTAAAAATCCAACAGGGAAAAACATTAGTTCAGGATGGTAAATGATTCATTCTAATCCTACAATCACCCCAGTAACAAAACATGCCTAACCTCCAGGCCTGAAAGTCTGAGAAAACAGGTCTTCAGTGACTCACAAAAGGCTAATAGGTTCGGGGTCATCCAGAATATCTTGGGGGGGGGGGGAGGGGATACTGTTCCACAAGGCAGGCTATGCTAGAGAGAAGACATGATTTCTAGATCCAATAAGTTGACATTGTTTAATAAAGGTGACCGGGGCATGTCCTTTTTGCAAAATTCAGAGAGGTGAGCAGAAACACCTCTCTGAGGGAAAAAGGCAGCCCTGCGTTGATTTAGGCTTAGCCTTTATCAAGAACAGCTGCTTTTGTAATCACCCAAGAAGAAAACCTGCCCTTGAAACTCTGCTTATCTCTGTTTACCATATCTGTGGAGTCCTTGGTATTCTCTGAGTTTGATTGCTCAGAGAGCACAAAGGACTCTACCGTTCAACCCTAAGATCGGGGTGAAATCCAAATTTTTTCCCTACCTGTTCTGTGGGCGTGGCAGGGGAAGGATATTATAAAATCTCCATTCCCATCCCACTCTAGGGAAAGGATACAGCAAAATCCCCATTCCCTCCCAACTCTGGGGCCAGCCAGAGGTGGTATTTGCCGGTTCTCCGAACTACACAAAATTTCCGCTACCGGTTCTCCAGAACCTGTTAGAACCTGCTGGATTTCACACCTGCAGTGTATGCATATATGTGTGTGTGTATGTATGCAGTGGTGAAATCTGAACCAGTTTGCTACCAGTTTGCTGGCTGTGCATGCGCACGCTGCCTGTGCATGCGCAGTTTGCAACAAATGTGTGCTCATGTGCCGTAGGCACCAAAAGGAGGCTTGGGAAGGTAAGTAGAACAACGGGAGGGGGGAATCAGCTGTGGTGCGCAATCTTGGGAACCTTTAAAAAAACTTTTTAAAGCATTTTTTACTACCGGTTCGGGTGAACCGGCCCAAACTGGTAGCATTTCACTCCTGTATGTATGTATTTTTATTTATTTTATTTATTTTATTTAGATTTATATGCCGCCCTTCTCCAGAGACTCAGGGCGGCTTACAAGGCATTAAGCAATAGCCTTCATACTTTTGTATATTTTATACAAAGTCAGCTTATTGCCCCCACAAACTGGGTCCTCATTTTACCTATCTTAGAAAGGATGGAAGGCTGAGTCAACCTTGAGCCTGGTGAGAATTGAACTCGCAGTAATTGCAGGCAGCTGGAAGCTAAATACTACCTTTAACAGTAGCATTAGTCTGCTGCGCCACTCAGGTTCCTGTTTCCCCTAAAATAAGACATCCCCTGATAATAAGCCCAATTGGGCTTTTGAGCGCATGCAATAAAATAAGACCCCCCTGAAAATAAGCCCTCCCCGAAAATATTTAAACGCATGTAATAGTTGCCGCTATTTAGTCTGGTTTCTTCCGCGCACCCCAAAATAATAAGACTTCACTGAAAATAAGACCAAGCGCTTATTTTGGGGTTCAAAAAAATATAAGACAGGGTCTTATTTTCGGGGAAGCATTGTATACACACACACAAACGCCTATTGGAGCATCATATCTGACATGTTATAGTTGGAGCACAAACTGCACAATCCTGAGCCTAAGTTTCCTTTACGTAGAGTGAATGAAAGTTGGAGGTAGAGTGAGCAAAATAGCTTCCTGTCTGCTACTTAATGAAAAATTTCATTTCCCTCTCCAAATTCCTGATAACATCTAGTCTAAGATTTTTCAACCTGGATTTTATAGAACTGTAGGGTTATACAAGAACCTGAATGGGTTTCTGTGAGACTAAGGTAGAAAAATAACTCTCTGCATGGGTCTGAGAGATATGGGGAGGATTTTTCCTTTAGTCTCTGGTAAGACAAAAGTTTTCCATTTAAAAACTCTTCGCTAGGGAGCAAGTTATTCCCCCCTTCACAAAATCTTTGAATTCACTCAGCCTTCTCCTACCACACCATCACAGTGGAACTCATTGATTACTAAGATGTTTACTAATACTAATATATACCTAATTGCTTCAGGCTTGGAAGATTTCATATGCCACAATGGGCAAAGATCCGAAGGGCAGGTAGCAATTCTCAGTTTTCTAAGCAGCTAATTCACAACCTTAAGTTGTACAAGGCAAGACTGTATCCATCTTAGAACAGATAATACATTGATTGGTTACAGCTCTTACAGATTCTGTTAAAACTATTTCATCTAGATTGGAACAGATTTGACTGATTTTATCCATAGAATGTAATGCAGAACATTTACTACGTTCTACTATCCATAGAATGTAATGCAGAACTTTTTTTAACATTAGTAAAAAAATTTTTTTTTACTAAATCTACAGTAAAGATTTAGCAATTGAAAATAGGCTAGACAGATATTAAGAAAAGAAAAGCAAATAACAAAAAATTCTTTACACATTGCATTGTCACTGAATAAATCCTATAATGAATTCTAAATTTGTTCTTGCTCATTTTGTCATTTTTACTAGTAATTAACTTGCTGGGGAATAAGAAAAAGGTTTGAGAGACTGAGGGGGCAGTCAAGTAAGTCATCTGTTTGTGACAATTTCATCCAAGTACTATTTGTGACTAGATGAGATGAAGCCAAGGATAGAGCTGGATCAGAGAAAATTTCCACTAGTGAAAGCCTTTGATGGTTTTCAATCACTTTCAACAATGTAAAGAGCACTTTTGCTTACAGAAGAAATGCTCTGGATCTAATACTATATTTTATCAAGAAATTTAAAATTCAATTCTGATGGCATGATGACAGAACCCCTCCCCCCCCAATCCAATTCAATACTCAATATTTTGTAGTAACACAATTTTATTACAAGGCAATTATTAAAATGTTTATATAGGTGGATTCCACAGAATGAATGAATGAAATACAGACACACACATATACATATAAATAAAAATTTCAACTAACAAAATACTGCTTTACCTTTGGTGCTTTCTTGGATTTCAGTGATCTGACATTTTCTCCTTGTGTAGCTATTTGTTCAAACAGTTCAAGAGGCTTAAGAGAACAAAAGTTTCCATTTGGAATATCTGCCATTTTAAGGAGTGTGGAAAGTCTTGTATTTTTAATTCAAAGTGCGTCGTATAATGTTTTATCCAGAAACTTCAAAACAGCAAGCTTGGAGAATTCTATAAGACAAATAATAAATATTAGTGTCTATTATCTATCTATCTATCTATCTATCTATCTATCTATCTATCTATCTATGAATTACATAAGAATAATTAGTTTACAGATAGCCCTTGACTTACGACAATTGGACCTGAAACTTTCATTGCTAAGTAAGGCAATTAAGTCATGCCTGATTTTATGATCTTTTTTGCTACAGCTCTTAAGTGAATCACTGTGGATAAGTGAAGGATATGGTCATTAAGTGAAACTGGCTTCCTCCAGCCAGTTTGATTTTGCTTGTTGGCTGGGAAAGTCACAAATGGTGATAATGTATCCTTGGAACACTGCAACAATCCATGCCAGTTGCTAAGCCCTGAATTTTGAACACGTTGGTTGTGGAGGCATTGCAATAATTGTAAGTGCAAGGACTGGTTGTATATTACCGTTTTTCAGTGGTGGTGTAGCTTTGAATAGTTGCCAAAAAAAAGGGTTGTAAGTCAAGGGAAATTTGTAGTTATTGATAAGATTAGTAGCACAATTACTAGTAAATGTAATTCTCTTAAAACAATGATACTGTTACTGTAATCAATGTCAGGAAGCCATTACATTTTAAAAACTTGTTTTGTCAGCAAGGATAGATATTCCATAGCCTTTTTTGCCCTGCCTTCATCTGAAGCAGCCAATCCTATTTCAGACATCATTTGACATTGATAGCCTATCATATTCGAAATTAATTGGGGTTGTCTGAGCCACATATTCTTGAGCACAAACTAGCGGGGTCAGTGGTCAGGAATAATGGAATCTGAGGATGAAGGTTCATTTTACAAGCTTGTGGGTTGCTTTCTGAATGTTTTGTTACCAGGCTAGGTAACATCTTTAGTGGAATTTAGGGAATGTCCTTTTTACAGAATTTAGGGGATGTTACCTAGCCTGGTAATGAAACGTTTAGAAACCAACCCACCAGCTCGTAGAACGAACCTCCACCCTCATCCTAGACCCAAGCTATAGATATTCACCACTATTGCATAATGGAATCTATACTCCAATAATACCTGGAGAACAACAGATTTTCTATTTCTGATAAAATATCTTTAGAATAAAGTGAAACACATTTACTTTTAACTTAGTTTTTGTACATTCTGTATCTAAGCAAAATCAAAATGTCTGTCTATTGATTAAATGGCATTGGCGGGTACAAGATATTAATCCTGTCCCCTGTATCTGCATCATTTGCTCCTGAACTATCAGCTCCAGTAAAGATGTTGAGCCACATAGGAAAAAGAAAGAAGAAAACTCATGTGATATGGCATTTGATCCATTTTTTACTATTTCATTGTATTTCTCATCATACATCTTATGTTTACATGGAAACTACAATTGCACAATCAAATAATTCCCTACTTTAATATGAGTAAATAACCTTTTCTATAATGCTTTTTAGCTATTTTTTGAACTTTCACACATTGTATAATTGCCTTTCCTCCAATTCAATGACTACTGTATATTTCTTGAAAAGTACATCAATTTTAACTTTGTGTTATGGCTTTGGTACAGTATCATTGTACTAAATCTATCCAATATTGTTATTTAGATTTGAGGACGAGTTCTCCAAGATTTGACCAGCAGGGCATACATCATCCTCACATGGCCCCAATTACAACTCCAAATCATCAGTTTACACTAACGAAAAAAGCCATTAGCCACCAGCAGAGTCCTGTCATTTACTTCAACAAACCTGGGCTGAAAATAATCTGCTCTAATAAGAACAGCTTCCCACATTCCCTTTCTGCACCTGGACTGCACCAGTGTCTACCACCATGGAAACACAAGCAAACAAACACATCTTTTAAAAAGGAGAACAAGGAACCAAATCGTACCCTGAATATGAAAATTACATCTGCAAAGATCTCATTAGACAATGTTAGGCAAGGATTCAGTTTCAGTTGAATCTGCAATATGGGCGGAACAAGCGTCGTGGCATCTTTTATAGGGCCATTGTATGCATTTCAACGAGAAAGCTTGAAAAGTCCTTTAAATATTGAAATCTTAATGATCAACCTCTGGTCAGGGTGGCCTAGTATTCACACAAGGGCTAATTTTCAGGACAGCAAAAAAAGATACGTACAGCGCCTATCACCCAACTCAGAAAGTCAGGCAGAAGAAGCAGGTTTTTCCTTCCAACCCTACATCCAGTTCTTCTTTCTCTCTTTTCCCCTCCTCCAAAGATCTGCCTTTCTTTTCCTCCGATCCCCAGCCGACTTTTCAAGATAGCTAGAGGCCTCTCCTCTCTCCCTCTTTTTACCTGCCTTTTGCCTGCCTTTTTTTTTTACCTTACCCGTCCGCGGAATCCCCACTTCTTTCAGCGGCTCTCCGGCAGGAGCAACCCCATTGCATCAGCTAGAGCCACAGCTCGTGCGACGCTGATCGTCTTCCGATCAGGAAAGGCGTCCCTAGCCCCGGAACTGAGGACAACGAGGAGGAGAAGAAAAACCGACAGCGCTTCGCCCTGCGAGCAAAACTGCGGGAAGGGTCCGTCAGAGAGGCCAAACTCTCCTTTAAAAAAATAAAATACAGATTGCTCCTACCCAGATTGACGCTCATGAGAGTAAGACAGGAACGTTTGAGAGCCAGTCGAGTTTCCTAGGGGAGGCTTTCTTCGAGGAAAGGATGTGGCCGCGCTGCAAGGCGATCTAAATCTGATGTCAGAGGAGGTTCTGCTCTCAGGTAGTGTTGCTGTAAAGTGGATCCCCCTTTAGGTCAATGGTTTGAGTGACTAGGGATTTTTTTTCTTCCCCTTCTTCCTTATTCGCTAAATCCCCGGCCCACTCAGGATCTGTTTCAATGGCAACGGTTACAGTTGGTAGCAATCAAGCTCCAGAGCGATCTGGAGCTTGATTGTCCTAAGAGAGGAAGTAAACGTACCGAAGCACGTTTTGTAAAAGCCTCTATTTCCTAAACAGCCTGGCCGGAGAGAGGACAGAGTCTCAGACTGATTAGCAGTGGTTTGATTCTGTGTCCCCCCACCTCCACCTGCTAAATTGCCTAGTGTGAAAAGATGCAGGAGCTGGCTTCTCCTTGCCTTCTACTTTCAGCCATGCCAAATAAAGTTGCTTTTTCAAACATATCATCTACTTTTGGGAAATGTCCTAAGTAATTCTTGCTTTGCTGTTGGTAATCTTTATTTATTTAGTGCATTCATTTATAACAGAATAACAGAATTGGAAGGGACCTTGGAGGTCTTATAGTCTAACCCTCTGCTCAGGCAGGAAACCCTATACCAGGGGTCAGCAATCTGCGGCTCCGGAGCCTCGTGCAGCTCTTTGGATCCTCTGCTGTGGCTCCCTGTCGGGTGATCCCACCACTGGCTGGCCCCACCCCTTGCCCTCCCCTCCCAGTCACTCCTTGCCTGGCCTGAGAAGGCAAGGGCGGCGGCAGGGGATGGAGAAGTGGCCAGGGTAGAGACAGAGATACAGTGAGTGGGGGAGAGAGAGTGGCGGGGAGGGGAGGGGACAGAGAGATATGTCAAAAGGGTTTTGTGGTTCCCAGTGTTTAAATTTATCAAATGTGTAAAATTATCTTAGTTGGGAAAAGGCAATATGTCAGCCAAATTAGTATTTTGAGACTGTCATTTTATTGATTATATAGTAACTCCAAGAGCTTCTTCTTGAGCTAGAATTAACCAGCCCTGTATGATCAGGGAGGGAGAGGCTTTTGATTTTTCTGCATTTTTGCAGTCAGATGCTGAAATGAGAAGGAGGTGCTGTTTTATACTAGCACTAACTTTATAGAGCAGCCTTTCTCTAGATGTTAGATTGTATTGTATGGTACAAGCTTTCTGGAGATCTGTGAAGACAGAATTTTTCTAGATTATTCTTTTTTGATTGATATTAATTTTCAATGGAGATATATGCATTTTTCATAGGGATTTTTGCTCAGGTTATTTCTTAATCATTAGATTCTTTTATCTCACAATGGATATTTTAATATTTAATAACAGGTATTATAGGTATTGTAACAGCTATTTTAATGTGGATATTAATGCCTAAATGCATTATTACAGATGCTTATACATGTTGTTGCTGTTGATATTTATATTTGATTTTGACTGTAAACTGAGTCCATGAAGATTGGACAGCAAATTACATGAATAATTTAATAATTATTTATTTAATATATTTATTTAATTAGAAAGATTAATTAATTAATTAAAGAAAGAGAGAAAGTTGAACACCTTTCATATGCACTGTCTCCGATGTATTCTTGGCATCACCTGGCAGGACAAAATTCCAAATAGCGCAGTCTTGGAATGTGCTGGAATTTCTAGCATGTATACACTATTGAAACAGCAATGTCTACGCTGGATTGGGCATGTCGTGAGAATGGCTGAAGGTTGGATTCTGAAAGATCTCCTGTATGGAGAATTAGTGCAGGGAAAGCGCTTCAGAGGGAGACCACAGCTGCGATATAAGGATATCTGCAAGAGGGATCTAAAGACCCTGGGAATGGACATTAACTACTGGGAAACCTTGACCTCTGATCATTCAACTTGGAGGCTAAAGATGCAGCATGGCCTTCTCCAATTCGAAGAGACACTTGTTTGGCGGCTGAGGCAAAGAGACAGTCCCAGAACCAGCGAAATCTGGGGGCTGGGCAGGGGACAGAATGTATCTGCCCTCAGTGTGGAAGGGATTGCCACTCTCGAATTGGCCTTTTTAGTCACACTAGATACTGTTTTAGGACTTCTTTCCAGAGCACGATACCATAGTTTTTTGAGACTGAAGGATGCCAATGAATGAATGATATTTAATTAATAAATTAATTAAAATACACTAAGAAATTAAAAGTACAAATATTGTTAAACTCTGGAAATAAATTATGATGACTTTTGTAAGTAAGAAAGATATGAAATAGAATTATTTAAAGTGACTATTTGTATTTGTGCTTTCATTACAGAAACTACTCATTGTTGATGAGAATCCAAAGACGTACCGGTACATTTTAGGGTCCCCCCCGCCCCCCCCCCCCAGTTCACATAATGAGTTTTTCCCTTGTTGCTTATGATGATTCGGATTCTGAAGCAGAGACTGGGAGATCCGGAGATGTTATTAGCAGTGAAATCAATCTAACAGATTCTGCTGCGGCTGTTGTTCAGCCCAGTGATGACTTAAATATTATTTCTGAGACAAAAGTCGAATCTGTGGAATACATGGGCAGCTCCAAAAAGAAAATGTCTTATGAAGATACCTTTCAACAGCATCTACAATCTAATGAAAAGACTATAATAACAGCAGTACAACAGCAGTACAACAGAAATTGTACTTTGACAAAAACAAGGACTAAGTATACCCAGCCATTAAATCCTTTATTGGAACCTAAAATACCTTCTGGAAATGCATATGCTCAGAAGAGGATGCATAATGATGGAGATGTAACTATTCAAAAACTGAGACCATATGTTTCAAAAAAACTGCAAAAGGAAAAAAAGGAATACCAAAAAGAGAGTGTATCTTCTCCAGTTAAATTAAGTACAGCTGAAGATAAAATGACAGTTAAAGTTTCCCACTATATTATGCCATACGTAGGATCAAAATATGCAGTTACTGAAATTCCAAAGAACTTGGTGTTTCACATGGCTGAGCATAGTGGACCAGTCAATGCAGTTCGCTGGTGTCCTCTGCAGAGGTGGAGCCATATGTTGCTTTCTGCCTCTATGGATAAGACTGTCAAGGTAATGTGTTTCAATATCAATGTCAATCAGGCATAGCCTCATGTGAATGATGGGCAGTATCTTTCTTGCTTCCAAAGCTGCATTTGGGTTTTTGAGATACTGGAGGACGTAGAGTCATGAAAGAAGTGCATATTTTTAATCCCTCTCCAGATATAGGAAAAACATTTGAGGAATCAGCCTACACCCTTGTTCTGTGGTCAGTGTCATAGCTGTTTTGTTAACAGTCAGGACATCATGTCTAGCTTAGTCCTTGACATTTTATGCATTTTTACACAAAACAAATCCCACTGTTTCAAAACAGATAACTTCCATTTGTGTGGATAAGATAGCACTTATACAGCAGAATCAATTCAGAAACAAGAGTACTCGGAAATAAAGTGAAGACTGTGAGATTTATTAAGAAATTAATAGTTTGGACTTTAAAATCTTCTTCAGGCTCACAATGTATTCATTTGTAATCTTCTGCTTGACCTCAGTATGTTTGATGTCAGCTTGAAGGATGCCCAGGTATTTGTAATGACCATCTTCATCCAGACTTTTAATTTTATTTCCATAGGCTATCTTGATTCCTTTGGTTTTCTCTATTTTCCTCCATTGATGGTAAAAGTGGCACATTTGTTCAATTCAAACTCCATTGGCTGTATATATGGACAGTGTTGAGCAGTGATTTATTTGAACAGTTTTATTATTATGGTTGGCCGCATGGTCATCCCGATGTTTAGACTAGATTTGGTGTTTTTATCCCTCTACTAATTATTCTTATTATTTCAGTAATCAAGCCACTTCTTACTTCCTAATTTGTGGTCTTAAATGACTTAAATGACAAGAAGTCTCGTTCTAAATAAGAAATAAGTATGTTTCCTAATTTAAATGTGAGAGGAATATATTGCAATAAGTACATGAGAGATATGCTAAAATGGTCTCTTGAATTCCTTTTTAAAAATGCTGATTTGCAACTGGTATTTAGACAATCAGGATTTAAAATTAGAAGCCCAATTTTCTTTCCAATAAATCAAGGATTGAGAATTATTGGATAAAACCACACATACACATATAATGCATATAGTCATATAAATGTTGAAACACTTCTGGATACTGGAACGAGTAATTCCTGTTTAATTGTTTTGTGGAATAACTATTGTAGAGGTTTGTTATTTTTTAAAAAAGTGATTTAATACTGTTACTTTTGTTCTTACTGTTGTCCTGTAACTTTAAAGCCAGTAGAGGGCACAGTTAGATTAAAAATAAATGTTGCAAGACTAGAATCCTAACTGCAATTTGCTTCTCAGCTTGGTCTGTCATTACAAAAAGGCAACTTTGTAATAGATGGCAACATACGGTTTAAGGTCATTATTGCATTTAATTTGAGAAGGAATTTTAGTTACTTTAAAGCAATTGCAAGGATCAAAAATATGTTTATTTTTCTGTCTCGTTTCTAAATGTAGTTTTCCTAAATTCATTTGTACTAATGAAGTTTAGTACAAGTAGTTTTCGAGTTACAACCATAATTGAGTCCAAAATTTATGTTGCTAAATGAAACATTTGTTAAGTGAGTTTGCCCAAATTTTTTTACTACCAGTTCTGTGGGCATGGCTTGGTGGGCGTGGCAGAGGAAGGATACTGCAAAATCTCCATTCCCACCCCACTCCAGGGGAAGTATACTGCAAAATCCCTATTCCTTGCCCACTCCTGGGGGAAGGAGTGCATCCATTCCCACTCTGGGGCCAGCCGAACTACTCAAAATTTCCGCTACCCGTTTTCCAGAACCTGTCAGAACCTGCTGAATTTTACCCCTGAGTTTGCCCCATTTTATGAATTTTCTTGCCACGGTTGTTAAGTGAATAATTGCATTTGTTAAGTTAGCATGTGGATGCTGCAACGGTTGTAAGTGTGAAAACCGGTCATAAGTCACTTTTTCAAGTGCCATTGTAATCATTGAATAGGGATTGTGTTTGTGTGTATGCAATTATAGGTATGTTGTCTCTACCAACTGTTTTGTTTCGTGTGGCTAATAGAATGAAACAGAATATCTAACCATATTTACTCAATTGATGTATGTTTAGGGAGAACCGAATTTAACTTCCCACAATATTCATCTTGCTGGACACTATAAAGAAAAAATGCAGAATATAATTATAACAATAATATTATTAAATATAATAACATCTATTATAAATCTTGTTATATTTAATATAATATTATTAAATATTATATGGTGCAGTGCTTAGAATGCAATACTGCAGGCTAAACTCACTGTTCACTCCAGGAGTTTGATTCTGAGCGGCTCAAGGTTGATTCAGCTTTCCATCCTTCCAAGGTCAGTAAAATGAGGACCCAGATTATTGGGGGAAATATGGTAACATTGTAAACCGCTTAAAGAGGGCTGTAAAACACTGTGAAACAGTATATAAGTCTTAAGTGCTATTGCTATTACTTACTATTATTGGTTCAAGAAATTGTTTCATGTATTTATTTCATTTATATAATCCTTATCCAGGAGTTATGAATGTTTAGCTATAGTGTCTGCTACTATGTACTGCTGTACAGTAATTTTTATTTCTTTTGATTCTAAGTTCATTTAACCTAAAACTGTCAGAAAGTTAGGCTTCTTCCTATAAGTATGTTTAGAAAAATGGTATATGTGGAAGAAAGCCTCTCTTTCCCGTTCTTTGCATTCAATAAAATTAATGACAGAATAATTCCAAAGGAGAGCTCTTTCTAGAAATATGTTCTTTTTATCATTACTCTGAGAATAATGGTTATTCATGTTCAGAAAGCACTTTTCCTTAGAGAAGTATTCTGAGATTGAACAGCATAATGTAAAGAGAAAATATATACAGTATATGATTGAGATTTATTAGTAAATCATGATTTATGAATGAGCTACTTACGATAAAGCACTTTGCATGTGGCAAAGTGCTTGAAAAGAAATTAATAATGCATAGATAGCTCAGGGTTACAGTTTTTATTTTATCATCTGTCTTCTTTTCTGATAGGAGAGAATGTTTGCCACCTTGGCGAATTAAATAAGAAAGGAACTATCTCATGCAGGAAGAAGTACAGATTTTGTTCATTTTGTGGGTAAAGAAGAGAACCCACTTTTTCTATTCTTAATGTTCAATCAAATGTTGAAGCAAAGTCTTCAGGGGAAAAGTAAAAGGGTTCTGAGGTTCTAAAAGTTGCAGCATATAAATTGATCCAGATGTCTGCATAATGAAAAAGGCCTCCAACTTTCTGCCCTGGATGAAGCACTAATATCATGCAGAATTTACATATTCTTGTAAGTCCTTCTTCCTCATCCTGTGCCTTTCAGAGCTGCATCAGAATTGTTCATACTCATATGTAGATCTCTGCTTATTTTCAAGCCTTTAGCTGCTTAGAACCTAAAGTGTTGTTGGTCCAAAATTGAAATTATCTGCTTTTTGCACATCAAAGATATACTGTAAGTCAAAGTTGTTCTGTTTGAACATACTTTCAGTCCTTATTGTTTCTGGGTGCCTAATTTATGTGTTCTATTTTTTATTTAGGTGATTTCAGACTCTATATTTTATCCAATTGTTACTTGCCCAGAGTCTATTAGGATTGGGATGAGAAATAAATACTGGAAAATAAATCATCAGAATAATTGCTTTGTTTGTGCAGTCTTACATAAAAAGCATCCTTCTCTTTATTTAAAAGGTTCATTTCATGTACATATTTAGAGACACTCAGTACAGTGTTGACAGATAATGGTTTGGATTAGAAAGTGGTGTTATTATGAAAGCATATTTTTCAAGTAGTCTTCATTGAAATCAATGGCAGTGAAATAGAAATAGCAATTAGCAATTGCTATTTAGCAGTCTTAGCAATTTTTTAATGAACTGTCTGAAACATTTTGTCTCCGGACATTACAATTTCTATGAAAACGGAAAGTTGTCATTGACAAGCACAATTCTATATTTTTCATTGTCCCTGATAAAGTTTATAGTAGTACTTAGCACTTAGTATTAAAGATTTGACCTAAATGTTCCCTTTCTAAAAAATCTTATAAATGCTTATACATTTGCAACTATGTGAGCTTTACGTACAAGTAATGTTACATACACTTAAAATTAGATAATCTTTCTAACATTTAAATAATACTGTTTATATTGTTGATGTCAAAGCCCAAGATGATATGTATAGTGATTCAAAAGAAATCCTTGCACATCTGCTGTTAGGAAATGTATACGTTGTATATTTCATACTGTGCAATTCCAGTTTTGACATGCCACTTCATGAGTGATATTGTGGGAAAATACAGACAAATAGGGAATTGATTTCTCAAGAGGATTATTTAGGTTAAAACAATTTGCTTGAAACCATGTGGGTACTTGAACGCTTCAGGGTTTAATAATGTAATTCTTAACCATCTCTTTCCTGGAACTTTACTATAAATTTTAGCATATTAAATTGATTCCATCCTCAATATATCTATATCCATGCCTACAGGAGCTAGACTGCAAATGTCTGGATAACCAGCAATGGGCACCAAAGAATTATATTTTCTGTATTTCTCTGTCAACTAATTTTTTAGTCATAATAAAATGCATTTCATTATCTTGCTTTTCTGCCTAGAACTATGCAAAGTGTAAATGAATAAATGATGGATGGATGGATGCAGTGGTGGGATTCAATTTTTTTAACAACCGGTTCTGTGGGCGTGGCTTAGTTGGGGGTGTGGCTTGGTGGCCATATGACCGGGTGGGTGTGGCTAGCTGGTCATGTGACCGGGTGGGTGTGGCTAGCTGGTCATGTGACTGGTGGGCGTGGCTATCTGCATAGGGACGACAGAGGGCTGAAAAAAGTCATTTCTGACTGGTCTTCGCACTTTTGACCATCCTCACATTTATGCCCGTTGCGGCATTCTTAACAACCGTGTCACTCATTTCACAACTGCTTCTCTTCATCATGGTGACAAGATAAGGCAAAAACGTAAAATGTGAGGACAGTCGTAAGTTCGAGGACTGGTCAAAAGTGTGAGGACCAGTCAAAAATAACTTTTTCAGCCCTCTGAGTAGTCCATATGCACAAAAGGACTACCCAGAGGGCTGAAAAAAGTGATTTCTGACAGGTCCTCGCATTTTTGACCAGTCTTCGCACTTATGACTGATCATCATTTATGCCCATTGTAGCATTCTTAACAACCGTGTCACTCATTTCACAACTGCTTCTCTTCACCATGGTGACAAGATAGGGCAAAAACGTAAAATGTGAGGACAGTCGTAAGTTCGAGGACTGGTCAAAAGTGTGAGGACCAGTCAGAAATAATTTTTTCAGCCCTCTGAGTAGTCCATATGCATAAAAGGATACAGCAATAGAGAGGGATGAAGGAAGAGAAGGGAAATTAGAGTAGGAATGAGGGTAAGAGAGGGAGGAAGAGAGGAGGAGAAGGAGAAAATAAGAGGAAGTAGGGAGGAGAAGAAGAAGGGGAGGAAGAGAAAGTAAGAAGGAAAGAAAAGAGAGAGGTGGTAGGTTTGAGGAGAAAGATTGCTGTACAATAAAAAAGATGAAAGGGAAAAAACCAACCCCAAACAAATATAAAGATATTAAGATAAAGAATGAATTGTTAAACTTTAAAGAATAAAAGAGAACAAATATGAATAAATAACAATAATTAGAAACACACATACAAACATACAATGTATTTTCTTTGAACAGAGTATTTGGCCGGTTCACAAATTTAAACAGTGTTTAGTCATTTCAATTAAATTTACAATTTCTATATTTCCTTTTTGCCAAATTTATTCCTCATCTATTTTTGTAAAAAACCAATATTACCTTTCATCTTCATCTCTAATCTTAATCAAATTCAATTTTTCCCTTCTATATTATACCCCTTCCCATTGTCATCTTTTTTTATATCCATCCTCACATTGGTTAATTATGTAATATTACAGTTGTTTAATATAAATTCAACTTTTTAATATAAATCAATTAGTTATATAACTACCTTTTTTGTATATTAATCAATATGAACATGAATATTCCAATTATTTCCATGCAATCCAATTTCTTACAAATCAATTAATTATATTTACCAATAATAATAAACCAAATAATTTCCCCCATATATTCCTCCAAACCACAACTTAACCATTTCTGCTTTCAACACAATATACAATTAATAGTATCTCAATTATTACAATTCCCTAGTTAAATAGAGCTTTTTTTCTTTTGTGTTTTAAAATCTTGAACTCTCCTCTTTTCCCCTAAATTTCCCATTGTTTGCACCTACCTTTTTTGGTGAGGAAAAAGAAAAGAAATCTGCCTGCCTAATTTTCCAACGTGCAAAGCCAACAGCCTGCTTCTGTTTTGTTTTTCAGTATAGCTACGGGAAAAAAAATCACTCTTTGCAAGCAAGCAGCAGAGCCGTGAGCAAAACAGCTGAGAGCAAATCAGCTGAGAGTCGGGACCCAATCTAAGCAAGGGCTAATTAGCCTATGTTGAAGCTCCGCGGGCCAATAAAATTACAAAAAAACACCGAACCCTTTGTTAAATTGCTGGCTCGCCCACCCCTCGCCCACTACTATTTATTGGCAATAAATAGTGGTGCGGACGGGCGGGGCAAGGGGCGGGGCGAGCCAGCAATTTAACAAAGGGTTCGGCCGAATCCCCTAGAACCGGCAGAATCCCACCACTGGATGGATGGATAGATTTTATATGGTTGGTCTATCTGAATCTAATGAATCATATTTTGAAGAGTTTCATTTTGGAAGCTGTTTGTTTAAAAGGATTCTTAGTTTTAAATAAGTGGTTGGGCTTTAACAGCTGTGGAAAATCCCACTCAGAGTTTAGATCAATTTAGCGAAGTGCAGTTACGTTAATTTAATATAATTTAATTTAATACATTAAAAATAAGTTCATATTAAAAAGATATTCCTTTATGCTTGTTTGGAAATTGCTTATCATTCCTCCTTTAATTTTCCTCTGAGCTTGTGGTATTCCTTTACAATTTTGTTGATCATTTCATATAGAGCATATAGAGTGGTGGGTTCCTCCCGGTTCGGGCCGGTTCTGCCGAGCCGGTAGCGATATGACGCTATGATGTCACCAAACTGGTTCTGCCCCCCCGCCCTCCCATCCCCCGCGTTATTCTTACCTTTTATTTGGCCCCACCCCCAATCTATTGCTGCCTCCTGAGTCCCAACTGATGGGTTATAAGGAAAAAAACTGTTTAAACTCTTGCCGTGGGGCTTCAAAGGGCCGCCCTACAGCTGATCAGTGGTAAAAGGCAGTTTGGTGGTAGACCGGTGCCTCCAAAAACAAATGAGTAGACCGATGCCTGCAAAAATAAATGGCTAGACCAGTGCCTGCAAAAATACATGAGTAGACCAGTGCCTGCAAAAATAAATGGGTAGACCGGTACAGCTCTACAAGCAGTTAAAAGCCTGGTAGACCAGTACCTCTGCTAAATCCTAAAGAATTGTCACCTGACCATCAAGCCACGCCTACAAAATAAGTCACGCTCACAGAACCGGTAGTAAAAATTTTTAGAACCCACCCCTGATTGAAAGCATTTTTACATGAGAACTTCAGAAACTTTGCACATTTATTTCTTGAGATTCAGGAATGATTTATATGTTACAGAGGCAAATGAGGAGGCTGAGAAAAACACGTATCATTTTTGGACTTCGATCATTGTGCTAGGGACTTAAGCAATCGCTATGGTTTCCTTCAGTCTCATAATTGGCAGAAAGCAAAGTGTAACCTGTAGTCTTTTGTCAGGAAAGAAATTGTGCTAGGTTCATGGTGGATCAGATTAATATTAGCATCGGCAAACCATGTTAAATTTAAAATTGATAATAGATAACTTATGTTCTATGCAAGGTTTCAGCAGGCTTACAATTTTAGATATACCATTCTTTGCCTCTGAATGGAGTGTTTGACTTTGTATCCCCCCAAATAGGCAGAACAAAGAATTAAAAAGGACTAGGCAGAAACAAATTAACATTAAACTTAAATTGATTAAATCTATGGATTTATTTCTATGTGCATTTATAATTCATTGGCAGTTTTGGTAAGGGATCTGGGGACTGCATGTTTCACTTGGAGATTCAGTTTGTGTTCCTCTGTTAGATCAATTTCTGAGCAATTAAGGCATACTGAACTTGGTGAGACTTGATTTGAGTAGACAGGCAGAGAATGCATTTTTAATCCTACCTTTTAGTAGTTTTTCATGCTATGGTTTTGCTTGCTTGTATTTGCTGAATTTGGTGTACTCTCGAATTGATGATGATGTGGAATGAAAAGCAGTGTATAGACAGTTAAAAATAAATACATCCAATATTTGAAAAACAACCTGAAAAACAGCTGTCAAATTGGCAATTTGTAAGCCTAAAATTAAATACTATCTTTAACTCATATACCTACAAAAGTCCATTTTCTTTTCATGTCATTTATTATTTCTGTAGAATGACTAATTGCTATAATGTAATACATTTGATTTCAGCTAATCAGTGCTATCTTTTAACTTGATTTCTCACTGCTGAAGAACCTGAATTTCATCATTCCAAAGGTCATGTGGGGATTTTGTAAGGTAATGTGAACATGGAAATGAAATCAAAATGTGCGTATGTGTGTGTGGGAGAGATAGAGGTAGAAGGACAGCAAGCATGTATAATATTGATTTTTTTCCCCCTTCCGTCATGTTCTTGTATTGAAAAACTCTGCTGGAAATCTCCCTGGGAATGCTCTTAATCATTGATAGGCAGGTTTGTGGTGCTGGTTTTTCAGTGGAAACTTACTTTTTTTTTCTTTTCTTTTTCTTTCTTGTGTCAAAAATCTTTTAAAATAGCTACTAAAAGGAAGAAGCCAAAGTATAAGAATTTTAATAACCTGCATGAAACTTCTTCCATTTGCTAATCAGGGATCATATCAATGCAACTACAGAATGGTCTTGATAGAAAAGTTCACATTTTGTTTATATTGTGGTATTGAGATCATCAAGGGAAAAGTTCTACTTTCTGATTTTTTTCTGTTTTAATATCTTTTTGTATGTTTAGTTTTATTCTTTTATAGTTATAAATATATACACATCTTGTTAAAATGCTAGTTTTCAGGTGTTAAAATGCCAATTTTGAGATGTAAAAAAATCAGACCAAGATAAAAGGTGAATTTTTTCACCTTTTTTAACATATATATAATTTATAAAAATTTATACACACGCACACTGTATACAGTAAAAGCTGTACAGTTCAATTGAAAAACTTGACAACAAATATCATATTCCTATACGCTGCTTGTTTCAACATTACTGTTGAATGTCTACAACTAATTGCTCACCTCCAACTAAAAGACAGATGATAACCTTCCTCTCTTTTTAAATAATTTAGATGTCTATAATTTTTTATTGTTTTTCTAATGATTATGGAATGAGAACCAGTTTGGTGTAGTGGTAAAGGCACCAGGCTAGAAACTGAGAGACTGTGAATTCTAGTCATGCCTTAGAAATGAAGCCAGCTGGGGCCAATCATCTTGTGTCTCAGCCTTAGGAAACTAGCAATGGAAAACCACTTCTGGTAGACCATTTTATATATGTTTTCTTTTACTGTTGGCACCTCCCTCCTGTGAGACTAGCTAAAATGTTTCCCGGGACATCTTCCTGCTGTTGGAAATGCGGTTACAGTAATGGAGCTTACTTTCATCAATGGTGGACCTGCCCGCAGGCGGTTAAATATTGGAAAAAAATATGGCAGTAGATTTTGGAAATTACACAGATCAATTTGGAATTGAGGACCAAGACTTTCCTGTTGGGGGCAAAACCTTTGAATGTTAAATCAGGTGTATGGTTCTTGTTGATTCATATTATTACTGCAGCAAGATTAGCATTTGCGCAGGAGTGGAAAAATCAATACTTACCGATGGATTTGAAAATAATATATAAAATTAATGAATGTGCAGATTAACTAGATTGATCAATGGTAAAAAAGATTCAGAATTTTATAACAGTTGGAAATTATGGTACGATTGGGCCCAGAAAAGGTGGGATAGAATAGATATATGATGGCAAGTATGTATGTATAAAGGAATGACTTTATATTTATGGACAATGTACTCACATTACACCATGATGGCAGAATTGTATATTTCATTTGTGTATTGATGTATAGAATATATTAATAAAATAAAAAATTAAAAAAAAAGAAAACCACTTCCAAAATCTTGCAAAGAAAACTGGATGGACTTGTCCATGCAGTGTTAGGATTCAACACTGTCTCAAAGGCAATAACAATAACAAAATTATTATGGGGATATACATTGTTCTAGTATGTTCATACTCTCTCTCTTTATTTTATAATTTGACACTGGTATTTCATTGTTCAACCACTGCAGGTTCCCCTATCTTTTTAGAACAGTTCAAACTTTTTATTATTAGCCAAGATATATGTACTGTATGTTTGTGTGTGTGTCCATGTGTGTCTAATCCTGTTTCTGAAAGGCTCAGCTTGGGGAAAATAGGCTTTATCTATACTGTCTCTGAATTCTGTTGAATCCCATTCTTTGTCTCCCAAGAGGGAACTCAGCGTTAAATGGAGAATCCTAGTTTTGGGGAAAAGTCCTAGATACATACCTGAAAATTTTCTGGAGTAACATACAGATATAATCTGGCAGCAAAGAAATTAAGAGTGATGATACTATAGTTTTTATGACTGGTTTTTTTTTAAAGACAGTAGCATACAATATTTTTACTATTTTTTACAAATATGTGGAATCTTAAGCAGATCTGTAGTTTTTAATGGTAGATATAAGTTAAATGTCATATTTATCCTTGCTGGAATGCTTGTTCTGAAAACAATAACAAGAAGTTATACATCTGGATTTCTAACTAATATAGCAATTGCATTGTTCTGGAAATATGTGATCCAGTTAGGTTGTCTCTCAGAAGCAAGGCTTAGCATTCAATCTTTAATTGGTAGATTCTGTCAATACATTTTTCGTTTATGTTTACAAAATACATTGTAGCCATAACGATATGTTCAAATAGCCTGCTAGTGTTAGAGGCCAGCTACTGTGATTGTTATGCTTGAGGTGTCAAGTATAAGTTTCAAGCCACACACTTTTATTTTAGATGAAGCTTCATCTCTTTTAATAAATGATTATTGTCTGAAAGTGGGTAGAACCATCTCCATTTTGTAGATTGCATGAAGATCTGGTCCTCGGTGTATTAGAGTAATGAAATAAATAGAGCTAGATAACTAGTTTCATTTATTGTATTATATAAAAAGTAAATACTCTTTACTTCAGAGGAGTCAAAGGATTGCATTACAACATACACATACATGTGTGTGCATACACAACTTCTATGAAAGCTGCTAAAGTCTGACGATACTTTTAGGTTTTACGTGTTCCCTGAATAAGAAGAGAATGGCCTCAAAACCTTCCCCAACCTCTAGGCTGAGGAAGTTTTAGTTTTATGAATGAAATCAGGTAAGAATGGCTGCTGTTGCAGAAGTTATGTTTTCAGGCTGGCAGATGGAAAATAATGCCTGGGGTAACTTTTTTGCTTTATTTTTATAACATCATATTCCCAGTAGACTCCTGGTAGAGCACAGCATGAAAACACAAAATTAAACATGCTTCTTAAGATACTAAAAATACATTGTTTATTGGCATCTCCCAACAGCAAGATATATTAAGCCTTTCTTAACAGCTCCATTTTCACTGTCTGTGGAGGCAAGGACCATCACTAAAAAGCATGGACTTTTAACCCCATCCTCTGAATCTTTCGCCTCATCCTCACATAGGAACTGTGAACTCTTTGCTTCATACTGTTCTGCTTGTAACAGACCGTTAAGTTTAAGATGCCAGGATATCAAACCATGTTGGAGTTTATAGGTCAAAAACAATATTTTGAATGGCACCTGGAAGCCAATTGATAGTTCAGGTAAATTTCTGTGGTTTACAAACTACAGCGACTGGCCATAGTTAACTAAACTCTAAACCATAAGCAAACTACATCATGGCTTATATTCAATAGTAGACAATCAATACCAGATAAACAATCTGATATGAAACACTACCCTAATCAATGAAGAAATCATATCCCAACCAGGTGTTACATGTAGTCTACCAGTAAATTGCACTCTCTCATGCACTAATGATGATGCCTAACCTGGTACAGGTAGTTCTCCCTTAACAACCAGCAACTCCATTGCTAAGTGACACAGTCATTAAGCGAGACATGTGACTGCACTGGACTGCAACCTCACTTCAATTAAGTGAATCATCCATAGTCATTAAGAGAGATATAATGTGACCATGATTTGTGATTTTATTCCATTGACTCTGCTTGTTGGAAGTCAGCTGTGATGTGCACAAATGGCAATGTGTGACTGTGGATGTTGCAAGAGTCATAGACATCTGAGGGTTGCAAAGCGCTCAAATCTTGATGATGAGACCATAGGAATGTCATGATAATCATAAGTGTGAAGACCGGTCTCAAAGTCACCTTTTCAGCACTGTGGTGCCTTCAAAAAGTTGCTAAACAGAGCAATAATTAAGTAATGTCTGTAATGAAACAACCAAGCTCAGAGAATACCCACAATCTAATAATGCAGTATATTAAATAGATCAACTGGATTTGTTTCTGACAAATCGTGTGGAATTGTATTTACCTTAAAGCTGCCATGATGGACATTTTTATTTTAATTTTAAACATAAAATTAATCCATACATGCACTGATTTGAAAGAACATAAAAACGTTATAATCTTATTTAGGAATGTGAATTATTGAAGAAAGTTTGTTAGTATCTTGAACATATTTAAATATTAAACATGATTAAACTTTAAAAAGAGACTTCTGACAATCCATTGAAGATGAAAACATGAATGAAAAGAAGGAACTATGTAAGTTGCTAAAATAAAAATCTAGCTAGTTAATATTTGCAGATCTTTGATTCATTCTGCACTGGTAAACCTGACTTGGTGTCTTGAAATCTCTTGGTAGATTATCTAATATATTTGAATATTTAGGAACTGATAGTGTTTGCTTCTATGGTCTACTGCAATTTATTGATTTATCACACTTAGAAACCATCCAACTCTCTCACTGAGTAACTCTGGGTGATGTACAAGTAAAATGTTAAAAACATACAAACTGAATATAAACAAATTAAAATTTAAAATAAAAGCAAAGATGATTAAAATTCAATATTGAATATTAATTAAAAGGTGAGGGAGAGGCTTCAGTAATTATACTGCTAGATTCTCAGACACTCTTGACTTGCTTACAATTCTCTAAAGAGTTAGTATTCTTAATATAGTAAGGGGTAAGGTATCATACTGTATGATCATGGACTACTGGCAGGGACTATCTAGCTATTCATGTAAAAATAACATAGATATACCTCTAAGTCATAGGTTGAAACTATATGCTACATAAGACAAGTTCTTTATTAAAGAATATTTCATTTCTTTTTGTTTCTGGAGAGAAATAATGGTTGGAATTAAAACATGTGATTCTTTTCTTATTGAAATGACCTATTGTTTAAGAAAAAAAACTTGGTATTGTGATAATTGAATCACATTCATGTAAGCAAATTTTGTATGTGCTGTGGGTTTAGTCACATTTTTAATGTTAAAGTTGGCTAGGCACAGCTTCATTGAAAATTTGAGCTCAGAATGCCGTATTTTCAGGTGAGAAATATGTCTAATTTTCTAGAGCAAAAAAAATCTTGATTACAGTTTTAATGATAGCTTAAGTGGTGTTTTCATATGTCTAGCAATCAAGGTCTTGTAGCAGACAACTTGAATTATCCCTGGATCTATTCATGATCACATTAGGATGTTCTAAATGGAAATGTTCCCATATTGCTAGTTAATTAACATTAATTACTAAATACTATACTTAACTGTTGATGTTTCTTGCCTATCAACTTCAGTATTAATATATTTAACCCATTTTTATAGTAACTGACGTTAGATAACTCAGAATTAAACACAACAGGCCATAGATACAGGATTTTGGTAAATTACAAAGCAGACATTCCTGAGTCAAATTAGTAAATTTAGGAAAAAATAATACAATAGCCAAGTGATGGTTAACCTTTTTGACACCGAGTGCTGAAACTGGAGTGCACATATATACACACACGTGCCTGAGTGCTGGAACCCAAAAAGGAGCAGCTGACCGGTGCGCATGTGTGCGGCGGCCAGTTGTTCTTCCGGGTTCCGTCGCGTGCATGCGCACTGGCTAGATGCTCTCTTCCAGGTTCCGGTGCACATGCTGACCTTCAAAGATTACTGGCCGGTGTGCATGTGTGTGACGGAATCCGGAAGAGCAGCTGGTTATGGCGTGCGTGCCCACAGAGAGGCCTCTTCATGCCACCTCTGGCACATGTGCCATAGGTTCGTCATCATGGCAATAGCCAATAACATTAGGAATAATATCAGTAGCTATTACTATGTTTGAGATACTCTTGTTCATGTTTTGTTTTGTATTTAGTTTCTTCCATTGAGTCAGTTTTCAGAAATTCTAAATATGAACGTTTCTTCAATCAGACTGTTAAATGGGCATGATATTCTTTGTTACAGGTAATGTAGTTTTAATTACCATGTTTTTATCTTTAGTTTTAAAATCCTTTTTTTCTATTTCTATTTCTATTTCTGTATTTTCTTTTTATGCTGACATTTTGTTTAGGAATATTAAGGCTGATTATAAACAAACGAAATCTCAAAATTTGATTCCTTCCTCAAGCCAGTGGACAGATTTTGATCATGTTTTATATTGTATAAATTCCAGAGTTCCTAAATTTTGTACTGCTCCCCTCAGTTTGATTCTGACATTAGCAGACAGTTTTATAAACATTTGAAAATAACGTTAATTTAATCATTTAAAAGTCCTATTTTTTTTTTGTAGCCAATTTGATTTTATAAGATTTGTGTTTTATGCTGGTACCCCAAAGTGGTATATCATTTATATCATTATTTTATTTTATTACATTTAAATTACCCCATAGCAAAGCTTAAAAGAAGATGGAAAAGAGAGAAGATGCTTTTGAATTATATGCTGTAGTTTGATTCTACAACAATGAATAATACTGTTGTGCACTGCAGCTAAATTCAATTGATTATTGTAATTCCCTCACCACCACTCCCCCACCAATCAAAGACCACACAGGCATATGGAAATAATCCTGAAGCTTCAGATGTTACAAACCCACCCCCCACCCTCTTTTTAGAAGTTAGATCTAATTGCTTTTTGAATATTGGTAAAGGTAGAGCTCTTTTGAAGAGGTTTTGGTGATC
The DNA here is from genome assembly GCA_022577455.1 of Arizona elegans. Lineage (NCBI taxonomy): Eukaryota > Metazoa > Chordata > Lepidosauria > Squamata > Colubridae > Arizona > Arizona elegans. The sequence continues at coordinate 20,767,558 of JAKOOJ010000001.1, read as the reverse complement.
AGCTGTATTAACATTATCTGTCTCCTGATTAATAGTATTTTGTATTGACTCCATTTTTTTAATTTAAATAATTGCTTTTAACTATAATCTTAATTCATGATTGTTTATTTAACCTGGAAGTGGATTATGGTTTTAATTCTATGATTTCATTGTTAACTACTGGGAGTTCCTATAGAGCAGTGGTTCTCAACCTTCCTAATGCCGCGACCCTTTAATACAGTTCCTCATGTGGTGGTGACCCCCAACCATAAAATTACTCCTAAAACAGTTGAAAATACTTGTTTTCTGATGGTCTTAGGTGACCCCTGTGAAAGGGTCTTCGACCGCCAAAGGGGTCGCGACCCACAGGTTGAGAACCACTGCTATAGAGTATGGTAGTGTATACATTTGATAAATATAATTGGCCTGTATTACTTGATTTATATTCTTACTTATTGTAGAATTAACAATAAAATACTATACGTATTGGTTAAAACTAGGTTCAAATTATCTTACTTTGGACATTATGCAAATATCTAGCTCTCTGAAGAAAGCTCTACTGCTGGGAAAGGTGGAAGGAAAGAGAAAAAGAAGATAACCAGCATCTAACTGAATGACACCCAATAAGGAATTTGCTCTATTTTGAACCAGTTGGATTGATCTCCAAAGATTTTGGTATGTAAAACACATTGCAGTAGTCCAACTATTATGGTAATAAAACATGAGTCAGTATAGGAAGATTCTCCATTTCCCTGGTGGGTCATCTGAGATTGGGCATAACCCTCTTGGGCACCGTCTTCATCTGCTCATTCAACAGTAGCTTCAAATTCAGGAGCATTCCCAAATTGCAGACCAGTGACTACATGTAGAAGTAACTAAAAGGGGAGAGTGGACTGAATGCTGCAGCAATTACTAGGCCAAACTCTCTCCCTCCCTCCCTCACCACCAGTTGGAATAGCTGATTGAGGAAGAAGCCTATTTCCAATTCCCAACTCTCACAACAGGATGTTGCGGCTGATGGCATCAGAGGTTGCTACCAACCTGATAAACCTGGCAGGAGCTACCTGCCAGATTGCTGGTAAGTTTCCCAAGTTCCCTCTGGAAACTGTTCTGATCCATCAGGCATCTAAGGCAGGTCATTCTAATAAATCTCACCGCCATGTGCAGATTCCTGATGGCAACCAGTCTTATGTAGACTAGGAAGTGATCTCTATCCAGAATGCAGCAAGACCTCTCAGAAGTGAAAACAAGAGCCAACATTTGTCTGCCTGCAAGATTCAGGCCAGAGATGACCCGGGACTGCCCATGATTGCCATGAAGGTCACAGTCTTATCATCTCCAACCTAGTACTGAGGACATAGAAGTTTAAACTACCCAACTCTAAAAGTGAGGAATTAAGTCAGGTATCTTGAAAAGAAATTGATTGGAGCATTAAGGTGACCAATATACTAGAAGGATACTCAGCTTATCTCTGTGTTCCGGTTTAACATGCAGATATTCACAACCTATCACTTTTGTATGAGATTAATATCATTTGGTTACTCTTCTGATATAGAATTCTTTGTTAGCTACAAATAAGTTGTCTGTTTACTTGAAAATGCAGCACTCTTGAGTTTATGCATGCAAAATATGCAATAACTGGAATTAAAAAATTGTAGACATTATAGCAGATGGGTCATAGCCTAAAACTGAAATAGAACATAAAATGACTATTAACTTCTGTCATTTTTTCTTTATTAACAGAATAATTTTAACTAAAAACATACTAATTTATTTATATAAAGGATTTTTAAAAGCAATCAGCACATTCCTTAGGAAGATGAAGTAAGTTTATATTTATATAAAAAAAAGCATTTGGAAATGGATGGCAATAATTACACATAACACAGAACAGAAGAAAGATCCAATGTGTAAAATGCCTGGGAATTCAAGTGGTAAATTCAGTGAAGGATAATCTAAATGAGCAAATAAACACTAGCTAGGGTTTTTAAATATTGCTAATGATGTTTAGATGTAACTTGTAAAGAGATTTAGCTAATAAAGTTTGGTAAAGTAGAGAAATAGGACATTGGATTTGGGTTTTCCTTCTGAATAGAATTTGGAATCAGAATTCTGAATAGAATAGGTTTCCCTAGTTTTCAATATTATTTTTTTAAATAGGAAAAAATCCACTGCAGCTGGGACTTAAACATGCTACTCTGACTATGGTGTGCCATGATCTCCCGATTACCTGCTTTAGATACTTTAAAAGTTGTTTTGAATGCATCAGATATTTAGGTAGCTGTCTGTCAGTTGACAAATAGGTCACTGAGTGCTTCAAAAGCTGGTTCAAGCAATGACAAGCTTTACTGAGGAGAGAAATGTGCCTTCTTTCCTATAGGGATTATCTCTGCTAGCAGCCATTAGTTCATTTTTCTTCCTGTTTGCTTTATTCTCCCTGGGTGGATTTAAGACACAGAGAGGAAAAGTATAAGGTTATGTGCATAGTTTACAAATTTGGAGTGGTGTTGATTGTCTCTTGACATCTCTTCAGTGAAAGTTCTAAATATCTTGCAATCAAAGTCAGAGGGACAATCAATTTAGTGCAAATAAGGGCTGTAGTGTCGCTACTTCCCTGGGGATATTTCTGCAATAACTCCTGGCTTCTGAAAATCCCTGTCATGAATGCTTCTTAAGAAGTTAAAATTAAAATATTTGTTAACCCTGGTAGCTGCTCTTGTCTATTGGGCAAAGACTGTATAGTTTGATCTGCCAGGATTTAAAGATCGAGGGGTGGATTATTCTGCCTTCGTGATGCAGGCTGGACTGTTTTTCAAGTGATTTTCTCTACTTTTTTAATTATTGAAAACCGTTGCCTGGCATGTGCTTTATAATGATATGGCCATATTAAAAAGGCAGATAGTGAGAGAACTAAAAGCACATTCTGATAGTGTTAAAAATTACTTTGAGGGTGGTCATTAGAGCAACTGGTTCACTTTCTCCCAGCATGAAAACTGTAATTCCAGATAGCTTTTTGAGTAGTGTTACAGCCAATATTGTTAATGAAAAATGTAATGCATGGAGTGATGCTGCTCATTCTACAAGCTCTTTACCATGTTAATAATAGTAGAATATAGTGCATGTGTGAGATCCTAAATGAACAATTGCTAAATCTACCAAATATTTTAGAAAGTCTGTGTAAGTACAACATATATGTAAGTATTTCGTTACTTGTAAGCAGTGGTGGGATTCAAATAATTTAACAACTGGTTCTCTGTTCTAATGACCGGCTGGGTGGGTGTGGCCATGGTGGATGTTGCCAGGGTGTGTGACAGGCAGCATTCGGCCTCCTGCACCCCCCTGGGAGCAAAAACGGGCCGCGGGGGGGATGACGCACCGCCCAGCTGTTCCCCGTTTTGGGCCTAGTAAGCCTCCCTGCAGTCTCCTGGGAGCAAAAACTGGCTGCGGAGGGCTGCGCCACCCCTCCTGCTTCCCGTTTTGGGCCTAGGAGGCCTCCCTGCAGCCTCCTGGGAGCGAAAACAGGCCTCAGGGGGAGCACTGAACCCCTCACGCCCCATTTTGGGGCTAGGAGTCCTCCCTGAAGCCTCCTGAGAGTGAAAACGGGGTATGTGGGGACTCCTGGAAGGGGAGGGGTGGGACAAGTCAGCAATTTAAATACCGATTTGCCCGAACCAGACTGAACCAGCTGAATCCCACCACTGCTTGTAAGCCATATCAAACCCAGCCTTTAAAATGAGAGCCTTTAAAAATCCTTTCATGTTACTGTAGTTGGTTGTAAAGTCAGCCAGATGTTTAGACTGGTTTTGTCATTTTTATCCACCTATTGAGTCCTTCCCAAGGACTTGGGATAGGAAGTTGTTGCTTGATAGCATTAAAGATATTGCAAGTAAGTTGTTCCAAGTGAAGTTGCCTTTTGCAATTGACTGATGATTTTTTCAATTCTGATGGTGTTCAAACTACAATTCCTGTAGTTTTGGATTGCACCCAAGGTATCTCCTACTGTTGGTACCATTTTTGCTTTTTTTTTTTTTTGGCTATAGTCATCCTATTCTATTTGCAGGTATTTGTATTTTGTGATTTTATCCAATTCTTTCTCTTCCATTCTGTTGTCTACATCCACCATCCAGACTTTTCTTTCTTTCTTATCAACAGTTGTTAAGTCTTGGATGTTATGTGGCAGGTGTTTGTCTGTTTGAATTCTATGTACTAGCCATGTAACAGTTTGCCTTGCCATGTCTCCTTTCTATTCTTCACTTGATTTTTCTTGTAGGCTACTTTAGCCTCTTCGATATTCAGTAAAGCCTTCACAGTGAGATAGCTCTGATGTATCTTCTTCACTGTCCTTCAGATATTCTTTCAATGCCTTTTTTCGTTGTTGTTATTTGTCGCAGTCAGCCAGATATTTAGACTGAATTTAGGTTTTTTTATCCACTTATTGAGTCATTTTCCAGAACCTGAAATGATGATGGCATTAATTTATATACATTTAATATAGCTGCCCATTGTTATAGACTTTGGGTGGGTTACAAATATGAAAGAATCAAACCCATTAAAAATATACAACTCCATACATTAAAACAACCAAACAATAACAAATCAAACCAAATCAGATTCCCCACAAGCAGATCAACTCTAGTCCTGAAATCAAAGCCAAGTGTTAAATTCAGAATCCTAGAAGAGAGACTAACTATCTGTATTTCTGGAGGGATTGGTTGACAGACAGATATAGTTGACGATAGATGATTTTTTGGAATTCAGCACCCATGCAATAAAGGGCTTTATAGGTAATGACCAACACCTTGAATTGAACACAGAAGCCTACTGACAACCAATCCAGCTCATGTAGTATTAGTGACATACAGTGGGCCATACAGTTGGGACATACAGTGACCTATCATAATGGGAGGTGATTTAAAACTGAGTATCATCAATGCATTATTGAATGCTGAATCAACAATTTCATGTAGGAATTAAATGAGAAAGAGGATAATGGCAAACTGTGAGACACTCCACCCTAAGGGACTGTGGATATGATGTCTCTGCCCATCAGTACTGTGATGACCCAGGGCACAGCACAGAGATAACACAAACAGCTAGCAGTTCAAACTGCCCCTTTATTGCTCCAAATCCCCACAAATGCTCTCACATTTTTGGCAAGTCCCTGAGCAGAGTGATAATAAACCCCCACACAAACCTCAAGCAGCCTCTGGCTGCAATTAGTCCAGCCCAGCGCTGTCTGCACCAAGGCTGCATCCCAAATATATTTGGCAAAACAAGAGCAAAGCAAGGAATTCAGGGAGCAAAAGATCCAGATAACTAGTCCAGAACGCCAACAAGGAATGCAAGGATTCTTAGCAAGTTCAAATGTCGGCATACAACACTTCAGGAATTCAGCGTTTGTTCCCAACAAATGCCCCTCCCCATGGCGTTTCTTAAGTCTCATTCCCCAGGTGTGCCTGGTGAAGCTGGGCGGGGCACTCTCCTCACGAGTGGCCTACTCCGTCTGTGCTGATCACGCCTTCTCTTCATTCTCCAAGTCCTTGCATCAGGAGGGGGTGATTCTTGCTCCTCGTCTGAGCTCTGTCTCTCCTGTTCATCCTGCCTCTGTTCCTCCCTGCCTTCACGCCTTACTAATTCCAAACAGCCTTGCCTGGACTGACTCTGCCCTTTCCCAGTTTCCTCCAAGGTTAATGGAGCTGCCCTCTCGCTGTCAGTTCTTGTTCTAGCTCATCTTCCATCGCAGATTCGGACTCCGACAGGGGCATGACAAGTACCATTGAAACTGACCTGCAGCTGGTTCAGAAGGATGATGATCTCAGTCTGAAAACTGTCTGAATTGAGTCCAGATAATTTGTTTCCTTCAAGATCCTCTGTGACTTCTTGTTTGACCATGAAGGAAAAGTTGGCAATTAGATTATAATTGTCCAGAATGGAAAATCAAGTGATGTCTCTTGAAGATGGGCTTTACTACTGTTTCCTTCAAAGCAGGCAGATCTAGTCCCTCTCTCAGAGACAGATTCCACTGAATGGACTCTTCCCTTGGCCATCTTCCAGGCCACCTTAGTAGCTCAGGAGGGTCCAGGAGGGTCCAAGGACCTAACAAACAGGTGGCCAAATTAACATACATCACAGAATCAAAGTCAATCCAGATAACCTCACAAGATTATAACCTGGGAACTTTCTTGGACTTGCGTAGTTGGAGTCCTATTACAAACAACAGTCCTGCAGATGATTCTATGTCCAAACTTACCTCCCAACAGGGAAGAGAAATGTTTTTGATACATTAGGGCAGCTGTTCCCTAAAGCTAGAATAACTTTAGGGTAGAATATTCCATAGCAGAATTCAACATTATGAAATAAAGCATTTAAATTCAATGTGGAACATGTATTGTTAAACAGGTTGAATTTTCTTTAGGTTTTCCATTTCATTCTGCCTGTACACTGAATGCTAATATTTATAACTTCTCTTTTATAATGAAGGCGAATCCTATATTTCTTCCTTGAATTGTCAAGTTTGCTCATTGTATGAGGAAAAGGAAACAAATTACAGATAGTCCTCAACTTAAAACAGTTCATTTAGTGACCGTTCTAAGTTATAGCAGCACTGAAAAAAGTCATTTATATCCATTTTTCACACTTATGACCATTCCCACACTCACATGATCAAAATTCAGACGCTTGGCAACTGGTTCATATTTATGACGGTTGCAGTGTCCCAGGGTTGTGTGATCACTTCTTGTAACTTTCTGACAAGCAAAGTCAAGGGGAAAGCCAGATTCACTTAACAGCTGTGTTACCAACACAACAACTACAGTGATTCACTTAACAACCGTGGCAAGAAAAATCATAAAACAGGGCAAAACTCATTTAACAAATGTCTCACTTAGTAACAGAAATGTTGGGCTCAATTGATCATAAATTGGGAACTACCTGTAATTAGCGTTCAGTTTTCTCACCAACTCTGAACTGAAGTTGTTGGAATTGCTGTTTTTTAGATTTAGAGAAATATATTAGTTATTAGGATAATATTTGAGGCACTTTTATAAATATTGCTTTGGAGCTTTCCAGCTGTCCAGCTTTTCAGCTGTCAACATGATCAGAAAGCAAACATAACTCTGGTGATGTGTACTAGCATTGTGATTAGGCAACTATGGTGCACTCTGCAGGACTAGGCTGCAACTGTGGAGCTATCTAACAGTCTTGGAATGCACACAGCAATAATCAACCTAAATATAGACAAGAGGAAAGAGCAGCAGCTAAATCTCTTTTTTTTAAAACCAGCAGCATCAAATCTCACATGTACTTTCATGTAGCTCAAAGTGCAGTTTTAGAATAAGACTAATCACAATGTTTGCAGGGAAGGCGCATCCCAGAACTAGACACACATTGTGATCTCATCAGTCCAAATTATCAATATTGCAGTATATAGCTTTTCAGTGAAGACCTGCCTTCTTTTTAAAAAATTAAATCCATGAATATTTTGATAAAAAGCCGAAATATTTAAGAAATATAAGATATTTCTCTTATATAGGAGGGCTATCTATATAGGCTATATAGGGGACAATGCCAGTGTCAGCTTTGGAAGCCATTTTGCACCGGAAGCTTCCACGTTGCCATCTTCTTGCGCTTGGGAAAGTAGGAGGGAGGATTTAGTAGAGGGATTATAGTTAAACATAATGGCATTCTTCTTTTTGGTCAAGGTCAGGGTGTTACTTCATCTGGAGGAGGAGTGGTTGAAGTGGTGGCTCAAGGTGGGACGGATGGTGATTGGGCCATATGATGGACTGAGGGGTGCAGGGGCTGGATTTGGGATGTTGAATTTCTGAGGGAAAACCCGGAACTCTTAGATTCGGGTTTTCCCAGATGTGCCAGTATACCTACTCTAATAAATTGGAACTTTGAGAAAATGCCTGTCTTGGATTTTTAATTGGAGTTGGGTTGTTCTGGAATATTGACAGCCAGAAAAGTACTAGGATGGAGTTTTCCAGCATGGCTATTAAAGATATACTCTAAACTTTCTTATATAAAACACACTAATTTTGTCCTTTTGTCACTAGAGGTTTGGTTTCATATCAAATATGAGCGGACTTGTTTTAGTAGAAATTAAAATACAAAAATTCTGTCACAGCTAAAACTTCAGTGGAGTAGGTAATATTTTAATAACTTTTAATAAAAGTTTTAGTTGTAATAGGAAAAGATAATGCAAGCTAAAAAAAACAAATGAAAAAGTTGCAAAAAAGAAAAGAAAAAGAACTCTAAAAAGCAACTTCCCATCCTCATCATGACAAGTATAAACAATTTCATAATCTCTTCACCCTTTTTAAATTACCAAATGTAAATCTCTTCATCCCATAACTCATCTCTTAATTTTAGGCAAATCCAATAAGTAATATCTTCTCTAATCCAGGTGTCAGCAAAAAGTCCAAACAGAGCCTAAAATAACATTAATTAACATATATAAAACTCAATATTCTACATCTGAACTTTCAGCTGTAAGCAAAACTACATTTAAAAGGTATAAAATGGTCCCAATATCCTAGTGTAAACAAAAACCTGAAATTTAACATGGCAAAGAGGGACCATATCCCCTTTATAAAAAAACAAATTCACAAATATCCTTTACTAAGGGGAAAAAAAAGTTTAAACACCATGTTAACTGTAAGCAAACCCAACACAGAACCCATTCCATTCCAAATGCAAACAGTTCCGAAGAGAACCACCCCAAATAACAACAAATCCCACTCCCATTATCATTAGACCAGGGGTCAAACTCAAGACCCACAGGCCAGATCCATCCCGCAGGGTGCTTAGATCTGGTCCACAGGACCGCCCTGGAAACAGCGAGGGACCGGCCCATGGTGCCTCTGCCAGCAATAACAGAGCTCTGTTTTCGCTGGCAGATCACTGCAGGAGGCCATCGCAGCCGAAAACAGCTTGGGAGGGATGGCCCTGACATGAGTGATGTCGAGCTGGCCACGCCCACCCAGCCCCCGAGGTCAAACACAACCCTGATGCGGCCCTCAATGAAATCGAGTTTGACATCCCTGCATTAGACCAACAATTAAGAAGCAAGCAATACCCCATCAAGGAACTATCAAACAAGCTAACAATAAACAACAGTCCAGTCAAGGAATCGTCAAGACCACTTCCACCAATACTGAAAGGGAAAGCCACTAGTAAAGTAAGAGCAGACCCCATTGCTCTCTACATGGGGCTCCCCCTGGGGTGCACCCGGAAGCTCCAGCTGGTCCAGAATGCGGCCGCACGGGGGATTATGGGAGCGACGGGGTACTCGCAGGTGACACCTCTCCTGCGTGAGCTGCACTGGCTCCCGGTGGTCTTCTGGGTGCGCTTCAAGGTGTTGGTGACCACCTTTAAAGCGCTCCATGGCTTAGGGCCGGGGTATTTACGAGACCGCCTTCTGCCACCAATAGCCTCCCACCGGCCAGTACGCTCGCACAGAGAGGGCCTCCTCAGGGTGCCGTCCGCCAGACAGTGTCGGCTGGCGACCCCCAGGGGGAGAGTCTTCTCTGTGGTGGCGTCCGCCCTCTGGAACAACCTCCCCCCAGAGATACGTACAATATCAGACCTCCGGACTTTTCGTCGGGCCCTGAAAACCTATTTATTTCACCTAACCGGGCTGGCTTGATCCCACAGTTTTTGGTTAAATTTAATTGATTTTAATTGGGTTTGTTTTAAATTGAGGCCAAAAATATTTAATTATTTTAAACTGTTTTTAAATTTTGTATGTTCTGTTTTTATTCTGGCTGTTTACCGCCCTGAGTCCTGCTGGAGAAGGGCGGTATACAAATTAAAACAAATAGGTAAAATAAATAAATTGCCTATTAGCACTGATATTGTTACCTAGTTTGGTAATGAAACAGCTGCAAGAAAACTACCGAGCTGGGAGAGCACCAAGGAACCACATATCCCTTTCAAACAAACATTCCATATCTCAACTCTTAATGATAAACCCACATTTAGCAAAATATAGAGTAACCCCTTTAATGAGATGCTTGTTTGCTTCTTCCAAAGAAGGAGAAAATGCGCAGCTTGAAGTTTGTTAGGGACATTATCTATTCATAGTTGATCTTTTAAACATCAGAGAGGAGCTTCTAAGTAATTTACAACCTGTCTTTTCCATTTTCTTCAAGCAGCTGTTTTCTGAAAAGGGGATGCCCTCTCACATTGCACCTGGATATGATTTACTCTTTATTAGTCTAGTGAAATGTGGCAGGCTCACCCAATCTTTCTAAAAGTGTTATTTCCAAGAGCGCTTACAGCTTCTCTGCAAATAAGATGAAATAAACTATTTTGACAGTAGAATTTACTCAAATATATTCTCAGAGACTATTGTAATTCATTGCTCTGCAGAGCATTTTGTTTTTGAGGACTAATAAAAAGACTATTAAATAAAGGCATGTCTGTTAACATGCCAAAAACAAAGTTACCGTGTGGTGATGAGTTTCTATTGTGGTTACACTGAATCAGTATATTTCAACCAACCAAGGCCTATTCGAACATTTATTCCTTGCCGAATGTAGTATTTATGGCTTGTTCCAAATACTACAAACATGTTTTTTGACAAAAGGTCTGATTCTGAAATTACCATACTTTGCCACCAATGCTTTGACTTCACCCTCTCCCTACAGCTAACAGAAATTGCTTTAAAATAATATTGCAAGAATGTTGAAATCATGATGATCCATATCAACTCATATCTATTCGGATATTAATTTAATAGTAGTTCTAATTCTGAAGATTAAAATTGCCTGAAAAATTAATTATAGTGTGCAGCTTGAAAACTAAATAACCAAAAGTTTTAAAGCAAAGTAAATGATAGTAATCAGGAATGTTATTTTCATCATTTTTACTGCCACAGGTTATTAGCATTATGCTTAATACAAAAAAGGAAATCAATATAATGTCTCATAAAGAGACCTATGTTCTAGCCTTTTAACAGGATATTACTTTTCTGATAAATTTTGTAGATACATTTCTTATTAAAATGATGAATACAAAGCTGATAGTTTTTGATTAATGAAAAAACTTGATTATTCTGAAACCAAAAGTATAATTATAGGTTGTAATTTCTAATGTCTAGTCAAATTTTGTGGAAATTAAATCTATCTAATTTTCCCTGGCTATTAAAACAATTATCCTTGTTTTCTTGTATTAATCAGTTCAGCCTTGGCCAAGCTAACTTCTTCCAAATTTGTGGAGCCATCTCCAGTCAAAATGTCTGAGATTATGAGATACATTGTTTGATACATTTGGAAAACATTGGATTTTTCTGTTAAGTCAATATAGAAATGTGTCTTTTATGGCAAATTGGCCTCATGGGAATATGCCCTACTCTTTCAAGCATTTTGTTCTGCAAATAAGAAAAAGAGTGAGATGTCAACTTCAAAGAGTACTGTATTATATTTTTTATACTCACTGAAATAAAGGGCACTCAGTATTTCAGTGCTTTGGAATATGTGTCAGTACAGTACAGTAGACTTTCTCTAACCAACACATGTAAGTGAATGTCCTCATTTTAGACAATTATTTTTTAACCTAAAAGTGCTAGAAACAGAAAAAATCTTTCATTTGCAGCAGATTAGAAAAGAAGGAATGAATGAACATGTTTATAGATTTACTGAATATGCTGAAGACAATAATTCATATACCTTTCTTAATGCAGAGTACTCTGTGGTCAAATATTTATTAATTTAAAAAGATCTGTGCATTGTATTATTCTGTATTATTAGTATATTTAACGTATTTGGAAGTTCTGTTTGATTTTTTTTTTCTTCTATTCAGGTCATGTCTGATTCTTGGAGACTGCCTGGGCAAGTCCCTGCATTTTTCTTGGCAAGGTTTTTCAGAACTGGTTTGCCATTGCCTCCTTCCTAGAGCTGAAAGAAAGTGACTAGCACAAAATCACCCAGCTGGCTTTGTGCTTAAGATGGGACTAGAACTCACAGTCTCCTGGTTTCTACCTTTATGCCTTAACCACCACACCAAACTAGCTCTCTTGTTCAAATTATCTCATTTTGTCATGTACTGAAATGTAATTTTTAAAAATTATATAAATAAATAAATAAATAAATATTATTTTATGATGACATTCTGGTTACTCATTGAAAATAGTTCAGCAGAAATGAAGTACTGCTTCCTACTGACCCTAAAATAAGTTATTTAGTTATTTTATATTTTTTTAGAAAATGTATATATATATATATATATATATATTTCAGGTTTGGGATGCTGTGGATGAAGGACGCTGCTTGAAATCATACTTTATCCATACCGGTGCTGTCCGAGCTATTCAGTGGTCTCCCTGTGGAAGAAATGCACTGAGTGGAGGCTTTGATTTTATGCTTCATTTAACAGATATTGAAACAGGTACTAATACTCTTAAGTAGTTAGCACTAAAATGTGGTTAATATATAAAAGAAATACCAAAAACCTAATAGTATTTGAGGGTTGGAAATACAATACCATCTTCTTACTAACTGGAATGTTCTGCTAATTTAAAAAAAACAGTTGCAATTTTGGTAAAGTAATTTGGAGAAGTTGTCTTCTATAGGCTAAATTATTGTTAACATCGTTTTACGGGCAGGGAGTTTTTGATGTGAATAAGCATTCTGTTATGTGAAACTGTTTTATACATTGTAGCTGCAACATGTTTAAGAAGTTCCGATTCTGGTTTAAAGGTAAGAAGTTAAGATGTTCAATCTATGGTCAGCTCTTCCTTTTCTCTGGGGAAACCACAAGACTGCTGATTGCTCTGTGTAATGGTATAGCAGTATTTTTCAACCTTGGCAACCTTAAGATGGCTGGACTTCCTCTCCCTCACATCTTAATATTGAAAAATGCTATGGTAGAGGCTTATAGAGATGATGGGAGAAAGAAAGGAACCAGAGTCAAGTTAGTTATTCAAAGGAAACAAGAAATGCAGTGATACAGAAAAGGAGGTAGAATGGGGATAGAAAATAAAACACCAAGGTAACAAAGAGGAAAAATATAACAATATTTGAAATACAATGACATAAAGAATAAAGAATAAATTAAATACAGGTAATTCTTGACTTACAACCAGAGAAGAGATGAGAGAAGCAGAGGAATCAAGATGTGCAGTATATCAGTGGCAAGAAAGCCATGATAAAGCAGCATGAAGTGCGGTGATGGGAAGACAGCGGATATAGAAGGATAACATTGGAGGATTTGGGGCCTGTAAGGCATATTGTAGCTCACACTAGATACCCCCATTGGGCTGTACCTGTTCCACTTCAACCACATTGTGGTTAAGCAAGATATTAACACACGTTATGTCTATCATAATGCTTCATTGTGTATAAAACTCTTAAAGAACCTGAAAAAGCCTTTGTCCTAGATATTGAGAACAAGCAAGAAAATTAGAGTTGTGCTTCTTGTAACAGGTTCTCCTTTTAAATTCCACAGTGTTGTCCTTGAAGCTTTGGCTTTCAAAACCATGTTAAAATATTTTTTTGTTGCTGTTTGACCAACCTTTACAAAAATATGCTGTTACATGTTGGAGGACTCGATATTTAATTGCTACACCTGTGTGTATGTTTGTGCGTGGGTGTGCGTGCATGAATACATACAACATAAATATCATGATTAGTTTACCGTGAGACTCCCCATCTTCCTTTTTCTTGTTTATCATTAAAGTGCATTTTTCACAAAGATGTCACTAATGCTGTCAGCAAAAACCAGCTTGTTACCAGAAATCAAACTGGGTACATTCTCACTTGAAAAATATGAAGCCAGCTGTTCAGATTAGAACTTAATTACAATTCATTCACCTGTCTTCATTATTCTCCATCAGCACAGAGCTTATTTCATTACTGATTAATTTCATTTAGATATATTTTAGTCACATGTTTGTGGGTAATTTTTTCCTAGAAAATACTTTTTCATACAGGTTAAGAGAAACTTTTTGAAAACTGGCTTGGAAGAAATCTGGCCTTATTTCTTTGGTGCATTTACAAGTTTGTAAAACTTTATCACACAAATAAACAGCCCTCTGCTTTTTAAAGACAGTTTTCGCCAACCTAGCACTATATAAAAATGCAGGTTGGTGATTTTGAAAGTGCAACACCTCTGGAGATACCTGGTTGGAAAGGCTGACTTATGACCTGTGTTATAACAGCCCAATTTTTCTATGCATTGGGGAATTTTTGAAGTTCCTGGTCAAGTAGGGAGAATCTTTGTTCCTCTCCTAATTACTTAAGTGTTTAATTTTCAAGGAGCTACAATCGATCTCTGTTTAATATCTTCCCAGTAATTTGGAAACGAGTACTTGTCTTGCTTAAAGAAGGAATGTGATTCTCAATGATCCAGTAGAGATAATTGAGTCCCTGGAAGAGCAAATTGGCATCAGATGAAGTACAGATAGGTGATGGTTAAGGACAGGTGGATGTCTAAGGTAGCAGTCTTGACTCATTGGGCCGTTTACCACAAAACATTTTGGAAGATATTTTGCTAAGTGTTTTTGAGGACAGGTCCTCATGATGTTGACTTCGTGTCATTCTTACCCCACTGCTGAAACAGTGATATTATTTTCCCCATGTGGACAATGTAGGGTATCAGTTTGCTCATTTCCATTTTGCCTGGCAAGCCTATGGCAGAAGTGCTTGCCCTCTCCTCCTATGTATGGCACCTCCGTAGCCAGTTCGGCTTTTGCTACAAGAAAGATTGGATACTGTTGTTTTTCTGTTTACACTGGTCTATCACACTCTTGGGAAGTTCAGGAGATCTAACACCCAGGAATTGGTTCATGTGGGTGTTACTTGTGTGCTGTGGAGTACACAAAATAGAAGTGGGTGAGATATAGTCGTGCATACACCAATGTGGAATGGAAGTGGGAGAAGGAAGAACTTTTTACGTGACCACAAACAATTCTCAGAGGAAATTAGCTTCAGGAGGGTAAAAGTAAAGTAAGATTTAACAGCGCTGAAAGCCCTCTGACTCAGAATTTTCTACTTTGAATTTCAATTCAGCTCTCCCGATCTCTTAAGAAGGCTTTGGGGAATGGGGGTTGTTTGATAGAAATGTATCAGTCTTCTAGCACTCTGACAAAACTATTTACAGGAAGATCAATAGTCCTGGTCAGAAGAAACACAGAGTAAATAATCAGACACTAAAGATAAATAAATAATAACAGTTAAAACTTGAACCTCTAACCGCCCTACCATATATTCAGGAGAACAATTGATTGCTGGTATTCCGATTGGTAGATGATGCTGGGCAAAACACAAAAGATTGATGGGGGGAATCCTCCAACTGTCCTGAAACTACTTCTTATTAAGCTTGGGAAGGGCAGCCACACTGTGCAGCCTCCTCTGTGAAAGATGTGAGAGGTGAGGTTGAATATTGCTATAGCCCAATTTAAGAATGAAGGGGAAAGCTCATTAGTGTAACCATGGGGAATGGCCAATAGAAATACAGAAAGAATACAAATACAAATAAGAATAAAAATACAGTTGAAAGGAATTACCATCAAATCAAATCCTTCCTTAGTGTAAGAATCCAATTATCCCTTGTAGATGGCTCTCAAGACTTCATATTAACACATCCAGAGAAGAGAAATTGCCAGTGCTCTCCAGTGATTGATTTCATATCAGATTGTTCTTACTTTTAGAAAGTGCTCTTAATGTTCAATGAAAACCTACTCTGCCATAATTGAAAACCATTATTTCATGCCTTGCACTTTGAGGCAGCAGAGACAGTCACATACCTTATAATATTATTTTGAGTACTTCAAGAGTACTGCCACATTCCTCCTCAGTTGTTCCTCTCAAAGATGAACAGACCAAGCTCCTTTGTCTATCATCACTTCTCTGCATCAGTTGCAGGGTCAAAGTCAGGAAGAGGCCATAGTCCAAAGTAGCTCTGTAGTCCAAGAATCATGATGTTAGAAGGGATCTTAGAAGACATGTAGTCCAACTCTCAATTAGTCTAATCAATATTGCACAATGAGAATCCATTGATAGTGCTTGAGCAGGCTGGCACTACAGTTTTGAAGAGACTTTTGAACCAAGAACCTAGTCCTCTAAGTTTGTCAAAGTGCCAGAGGCCTCATGATTCAAGGAGATGAGTTGGCATGCTTTATGCCATGGCTTTTCAGTCTGAACAATTAGTTTTTTCATGATAGTCCTTTATGGATGAGACAAGGCTAAACTATTAATGTAGTTCTAAGTTTTAGTCCTAAACTGCCCAGAAAGTTGATAGGAAAATCTGAGAAACATACACATAATAACACAAATATAGAAAGATTACAATAACAACAGTATTGATACAGTCTCACAAGACAGTCAGCGGCCCAGGACTATAATCCTATGCAAAATTATTTAGGGCTAAGCTCCACTGCTGCTTATGCTGAGTTTGAAAATTATACTGAGCCTGTCATGGGTAAATGCCTTATTCTTGAATGGAGAAAATGTATGTTCATAGAATATCAAGGGTTAATTTATTCTTCCTTTCCTAATGTATTCATATGTAACCACTCCTACCTCTAATCCCGCCTTATTGATATAAAAGGGGATACACGCTCCTCCTCCTTGCTTCTATCTACAATCATTCAGAGAATATAGAATGCCTACTGTAAATAAACAATACTTTGTTTGAATACTACATTTCTGAATCCTTTATTGAGTCCGATCCTCGAATTACTGCAACAATCTGGTAGCAGAGGATGGTTGGCTGACTCAATAAAAAACAGACATGCCAAAGAAAGAAAACTCCAGAAACAAAAGAGAAAGATCCAACACCAGGGCACACAACAAAGAAATGGAAACAGATCAAGAAATTATCGATGAATCTACAACTATAGTGACAAGAGAATCTGAAAACTCCACTACAGACAACGAAGAGGTAATCGATGAACCTGATGACCAAGAAGTGAGCGAGATAGAAAACAACACTCTCAGATCAGAGATACTAAGACTGCTGAAAAGCCAAAAAGACGACAAAAATCTCATCGCGAACCTCCAAGACATCATAAAAGATAGCGGAGCAGCGAGAGAAAATCACACCATCGCACCAGAATCTAAAGACCTCAAAATGGTAAGCGAATTACCTATAGATGAAAATATAACTAAAAGAAAGACTAACGGTCCCGCGCAAAATTTTGAATGGCAGCCATCTTGGTTTCAACAGACCACCAAAATGGCCGAAGCAGAACCAATCAGAAAGCAGAATTCAAAATGGCTGGCGTGAAAAGCCTTACACAGCATGAAAAGTAAAAAAAGAAAAATTCTACTCTTCAGAAGAATCTGATACAGACACCGAAGAAACACCAACCGAACTGCAAATCGAAACAGCCATGAAAACACTTTTTGCAACTTTTGGTCCAAATTTAAAAATAACAAAAAAATCGACAAAAGCAGCCGATCAAACAGCGAAGAAGAAACAAGCAACACAATTCAAAACCAAAGACACAGAAGCAAGCAAGCAAACATCTCGGCACCTATCCGCTCCTACCCGAACGGCGAGGACACCAATGCCCGAACCCAGAGAACCTTGCAAGTACTCGCCCACACCACAAACGCTTCCGGGAGCCAGAAGCCTCAACCAAAACAACTTCGATGAAAAGAAGCAAGCCCCGATCATCACCTGGACACCAAAAGTCGAGCCAGAGAGCGAATCATCAGAAGAAGAACACTACGAGGGAGCTACAGTGACGAGAACCTCTCCCGACAGCTTCAGGAACAAAATGAGCAACGCGCATGTGCAAATACACGCAGATGAATATAGAGACAATGAAGGAGAGAGAGAACCATTCAGACTAATCGCAAGCATACCTACACCATTCTGCAATTATCAGCATTTACAAGATCATGGACAGCCTCCAGTTGTAAGTAATGCAACAAATAACATTGGAAACTTGCCTAATGATTTTCCAAAATTGAGAATAGATGGTATTAATTTACAGGAATGGAGTCAACAGCTCCAGGTTGTTTTCTTAAAAGAGAATTTATTGTTTTTCATAACTAACCCTCCCAAAAAACCATGGACCCTAAAATTGGACTGCCTACACCACAGAGCATTCTATTTACTAATATCTAGTATATCTCCTGCTATCTATCATAGTATTAAGCATAATCTGACTGTCTGAGAAATAATTCATTGTATGTTTAAATTGTTTCATAGTGAAAGTGTAGCAACCACAACAAGAATGTCTAAAAATTTCTTCTCAGCCAGGATAAAACCTAGAACTACTGTAAGTGAACATTTACTATCACTAAACACAACTAGAGCAGAGCTTCATTTAAGGGGAGAAATAATATCTGATCAGACAATGACAAGCGTTATCATTAATTCATTAGACTCATCATGGGATAATTACATATCACATTTGGACACAATTAATTTAGGATATCTATCTATAGAGAGTTTATCAAATAGACTAATAGCTGAAGATAATTTGAGAGGAAGCCGCTACAGCGCATACAAAGAACACAGACAGACCAAAAGGGTAGTATTTCAAGACAGGCACCAAGAACCAATTGAATGTTATAATTGTGGATCCAAAGAACATTATAGAAGAGATTGTCCAAAATTTCTTAGAGAAAGACAAAACCATGACAATAGAAACAGATACAATAACAGACAATCATCTATTGACAGATACAGGTATAGAAACTCACCAAATTTTAGAGAACGTAGAGGGGGCAGAGATAACTCAAGAGAGAGAAAGTCTGGATCATTAAATGGATTAGATAAGTATACCATAACCAAAAACCAAAACTCAAAAGATAATGCCTGGCTCATTGATTCTGGGGCAACAAATCACACAACACATGATAAGAAAATATTATCTTCCTTCATAGAAGATAAATTTGTAATTAAAGTAGCTAATCAAGAAGAAGTTCAAGTCATTGGAAGAGGAAGTGTAAATTTACCCGGTCTAGGGAAAATAGAGGGGGTTTTATTAATACCCGAAATACCTCATAACATTCTTAGTGCAATAAAGTTAAGCAGAGACTCTAACATAAATATAGTGTTCTCAAAGGGAAAAGCAACTCTAGAGAAAAACAAAACAAACTTAGGTAATGTGGTTATCAAAGGAGATCTACCATACTTAGTCACAGAAGAAAGATGGCTACACAACATTGATTCAAACATGGAAAATGACACTAGCATAGAAAATGAAAATGACAGTGACAGTGACAATGAGGAACATGAAACAAATCATAACCATGAAACCACATCTGTTAACGATACACATAATAACAAAAGACCAATAATTGGAAACCAATCCATGATGAATGTGCACATATATTACATAGAAAATTAGGACATGCTAGTTTTCCTGTAATACAAATAATAATAATAATAATAATAATAATAATAATAATAATAATAATAATAATAATAATAATAATAATAATAATAATAATAATAATTTTATTTCTATACCGCCCTTCTCCCGAAGGACTCAGGGCGATGTACAGCCAGTTTAAAAACACAAGACACAACAATAATTAAAAATTAAAATAATTAAATAAATTTGGCTGATTTAAAACTCTAAAAATTAAAATGCCCCAATTTAAAATGATTATATTGACAGCCCTGCCTGGCGGAACAACAAGGTCTTCAATGCGCAGCGGAACACCCGGAGGTCGGAGATCTTGCGTATTTCCGGGGGCAGTTCATTCCACAGGGCTGGGGCTCCCACAGAGAAGGCCCTCCCCCTGGGTGTCGCCAGCCGACATAACTTGGCTGATGGCACCCTGAGGAGACCGTCTCTGTGGGAACGGACTGGTCGGTGGGAGGCTATTTGTGGCAGGAGATGGTCTCGAAATGATTGAACATGCTGAAGGTGTTAAAAGATTGTAAAAAATATTTGGAATGTTCAGTATGTAAGTCCTCAAAACTCAGAACTAAACCCAGACCAAAAAAGGCAATAAGATCATCAAATCATTTTTAACCTGGTACATATGGACCTAGTTGGTCCATTAACCCCATCAATTACATACAAAAAACGAGACTTTCTTACTATTGTAGATGACTATAGTTGTTATGGCTTTGTCTATACTTTAAAACACAAAGATGAAACATTTCAAAAGTTTAAAGAATTTTATAAACGTGTAGAAACACAACACAATGTAAAAATAAAGCAGATCATGACAGACAGGGGATCTGAATTCATGTCAAAAGAATTCTCCCAATGGCTAAAAGACAAAGGAATGTTACACTTCACCTCTAGCCCTTTCTCTGCATTTCAAAATGGAGTAGTAGAACGAAAGAACTCGACACTACAAACCATGATTAGATGTACATTAGAAGATGCTGGTTTAGGCAAACAATTCTGGTCAGAAGCACTATTATATTCCAATTATACTCTAAACAGAATTTGGTCTAGTGTCATAAATAAAACACCATATGAATTGATGTATAATAAAAAACCCAAGATAGCCCACATGCATGTATTTGGAGTTACAGCGGATGTACATATACCAAAACAATTGAGACGTAAGGGGGATAATGTATTTAGAAGGCTCAGATTCATGGGATATGAAACAGGCACAAAGGGATACAGATTTATTGACAATAACAATAAATTCATAATTTCTAGGACAGCTGTATTTCACGAACAGACCAATTGGTCTAAGATACATCTTAATGAGATATTTCCAACTACAAAACCAGACATTGAAAATCAAGATAAGACAGAAAGAGAAGAACATAACCACAGTACACAAAAGAGCAACAATAAAACATGGATAGGAAACTGTCCCAAAATCAAAACAGATTCATTAACAAAAAAGGAAGCAAGATACTTACACGATAACGATAGCAGACCAGAAAGAACAATTAGATGTAACAGGAACCAAGTACCAAATAAATATAAGGATTACATAATGCACATAAATGATGATACATCAACACCCAATACATATGAGGAAGTATTAAAACTCCCCACAGAAGAAAGAAAAAAATGGGAATTAGCCATGGCCAAAGAAATGGACAGTTTGCGAGAACTAAACGTATTCACCCCAACACCAGCCCCAAAAGACAAAACAATTATTGGCACTAGGTGGGTATTTAAAATTAAAAATCTGGAAGAAGGCAACACATTATATAAAGCAAGACTAGTTGCACAGGGCTATGCTCAAAAGTATCCTGAGGATTATACCGACACATATTCTCCCACTGTAAGAACTGAAAGTGTTAAGACAGCTTTAGTAATAGCATCAGCCCTTAATCTTGAAGTCTTTCAATATGATATACAAATTGCATACCTACATGCAAAACTCGATAAAGAAATATATGTAAGAGCTCCTCATAGCCAAAACACAAATAGAAATGAAACTTGGTTACTAAACAAAAGTTTGTATGGATTAAAGCAATCCGGCAAACGTTGGTATGAATGTTTGGTCAACATACTCAAAGCTATGAACTTCAATGCCACAACTGCAGACAATTGTTTCTTTGTTAGGAGGGATGGTGATTCACTAGAATTTGTGTTAATTTATGTGGATGACATTTTGTATATTGGCAAACATAAAGAAAAAAGAGATACATTTGTAACAAAATTAAATGAACATTTTTCTTTAAAATCATTAGGGAAAGTAAATAAATATCTTGGAGTTCAAATTAGTAAGACTAAAAAAGGATTTAGATTGTCTCAGAAAGATAAGATTATAGAACTCTTGAACAAATGTAATATGAGTGATGCAAAGCCTTGTGATACTCCAATGCAAGCTGATTTTTTAAGAAACATGAATGAATCATCTCCTGAGTTTAATGATAATACACTTTACAGATCAGTTATTGGTTCCCTTTTGTATATCTCTAATTGGACCAGACCTGATATTGCTCTACCCCTTAATTTATTATCCAGATATGTCAGTAAACCTTTAATGTATCATTGGGAAGCCATTAAACGAGTGCTAAGGTATTTGAAACACAGCTTAGATTTCTGCCTACTATTAGAACCCAACGATGTTAAAGAGCCTATTCTCACTTGTTACGCTGATGCAGATTGGGCAGGTGACACTAAGTGCAGGAAAAGCACTTCCGGCTATGTATTCTTTCTTAACAATTGTCCAGTCTACTGGTATACTGAAAAGCAGGATCTAGTAGCTACATCAACAACTGAGGCAGAGTATATTTGCTTGTCAAAAGCCTCTAATAACCTTGTATGGTTCAATGATCTATTATCAGACGTTTGGAAGAGTCCTTCATTACCATTTGTTATACATGAAGATAACAAAGTTGCAATAGAGATATCTAGAGCAGACGCTATTGGTCAGAGATCTAGACATATAGATATCAAATTCAAACATGTAAGACAATTATCTCAAGATGGATTCATTAAAGCTATTCATTGCGAAACCACAGAACAAATAGCTGATATATTGACTAAGCCTTTACAATCTAAGCAACATAAATATTTAACTTCAAAATTACAAGTTTTATATTGTTCTGAATCTGAATGTAATTACTGTTGTATGTCGAATCGGCATTTAGAGGGGGATTTGTCATGGGTAAATGCCTTATTCTTGAATGGAGAAAATGTATGTTCATAGAATATCAAGGGTTAATTTATTCTTCCTTTCCTAATGTATTCATATGTAACCACTCCTACCTCTAATCCCGCCTTATTGATATAAAAGGGGATACACGCTCCTCCTCCTTGCTTCTATCTACAATCATTCAGAGAACATAGAATGCCTACTGTAAATAAACAATACTTTGTTTGAATACTACATTTCTGAATCCTTTATTGAGTCCGATTCTCGAATTACTGCAACAGAGCCAAATTATACTGTGACCGAACTTCAGGCGCCCAACAACATGGCCACATTTACAGTCATTTGCAGCATCCCACAGTCCCACAGTTACTGTATTTTATGCTTACCTCTGCTTTTCAGCAAATCTGCATCTATAACAAAGAACCATTCCGTAGTGGTTGTGGTGCTTGCTTAACAACTGCGGCATTTGCTTAATTACTGCCATAAAAAAGATCATAGAATCAGGTTGGTCACATGACTGGCCTGTTTTATAACTGTTATGACATATGAACACACAAAGAAATGGATGATCACCCCACTAACTCCTACAGCCAAATTTGTTACATTGATTTATTTTTTTATCCCACTTCCCCCCCAGAAAACAATTGATCTTTCTTTCTTTCTTTCTTTCTTTCTTTCTTTCTTTCTTTCTTTCTTTCTTTCTTTCTTTCTTCCTTCCTTCCTTCCTTCCTTCCTTCCTTCCTTCCTTCCTTCCTTCCTTCCTTCTTTCTTTCTTTCTTTCTTTCTTTCTTTCTTTCTTTCTTTCTTTCTTTCTTCGAATTTGTCAAACAAAAACGAGAACAAGAATAAAAGAAAAATACAATGACAGGGATGATAGGCACGTTAGTGCACTTATGCACGCCCCCTCTACTGACTGTTTAAGTATGAAGTAAGGTCACGGAAGTCAATTTATGACTGAAACTATGAAAATGTGTAGCTGAGACAGCTGGATCAGGTAGAGCATTCCAGGCTTTGACAACTCTATTACAGAAATCATATTTATATAGATGGTTGTCTCTGAAAGAAAGAGAAACTGCTTCTCATCACTCCCTAAATGTCCTGATGGAATCGAGACACAAATTGGTCTCATGATCCTAGTACTGTAGAGCAGTTTATTCTAGCTAGCTAAACCATCCGGCTAAGTTTCAGTATATATCCCATCATCCTTATCACATTTGCTAAGCAAATCCCTCCATATAGACACATACATACATGCTGTATAGAGGCAGCCAAGAAGAACATTTGAAGCAGCTCACAAGTCCTGCAAACAATTCAACTTGCTTAAAGATTAGATAGAAGTGACTCATATACACTGTATATTTTACAGGATCTTTTTAAACTGCCTGGGCAGGTCTGTTAATAAGGACAATAGCAATCTTATACCTCTGGAGGGCACCAAAAGGGAATATCTGCTCAAGCCAATACTAACTTTTTGTTCTGTATGTTGCATCATGATAATAGAAAACAATAATGGCAAACAAACCCAATTCAATGCTAAACACATTCATTATGTGAAGCAGCTCTTTTTCTGAGATTACTGGCCAGTGCTTGATTATTATTTTGCATAAAGCTTAGTTTCTTTTGCCCTGGAGTATAATATTAATCTTATTGTGTCATTTTTGGAGTGTGTTGTAGCTGATATTGCATATTAAAACATAGCCACATCTAAGATCCCGATTTTGTGTTTAAATCTGAAATTTATATGTTGTAGCATTTACATAACAGTGAACATTTTAATTAAACTGCCAGCACTTTGTCACAAATAAAACAATACGGCTGCACCTGCAGATTGCTGGGTGGGGTGAAGATAATCATGTTATTTGTATGCCATGAGTGCAGTGTGGTCCATTAGCAAACTGAAATGCCACTCTGGTATGATTTAAAGCACTTTATTTGATGGATGGAAAGTTGCCCAACACTACAGTTACTTTAATGTTCATGAATTAAATGTAATTTAAATTCTTGTCTCCATAAATACATTGGTCTAGTTTTCATGGGGAAATTAGGTTATTTAAAATAGGTGTGCTTGATTTCACATTTTTTCCTCCATCATCATTCAGGTATTACCTGAGATTGGAAGATGTAAATATTGAAATGAGTAAAATTATCTTACGTTATCCAAAAACTAGAACACCCTCTCCCCTCCCCAATTGTAATTCTTTGGCTTCTGAGTGGATACTAAATAAACTCCTGAAGTACCAAAAAAGTAGAACAAGAAAATGGAGCTAATATATACATTTAAATTTATGGCTACCACTGAAAGAGCATTTTGAAAAGTATAACTAAGTAATTTATTTGAGAATAATGACTGTCAGGGAGGAAATAGATGGTTTATAGAAGAAAAGCCAGTTTAGAAAACTCAAGAATGAGTTAGCCTTCCTGCTTCCTTACCTCTGATTTGAATGGAATGGAACCTCATCTCCTGGTAAGCCTCATTTCTTGAATTCAAGTGTAACATCTAGCTAGGATCAAAATAATTTAGGAGTTACAAGCAAACAATTAAACCATACGCTTAGATTTTCAGTATGTAAACGGAGGAGAGATGTAATAGTTGCTCAATGTATCCTCATCGAAAAGAAAAAAAAATCTATAAATTGGCAGTTAGAATTTAAAGTTCACTTGAGAAGCTAGATGTTTTAATAATGCAGATCTATTGACTTTGTACTGAAAACATATGTAATTGCCAGGATAGTGAACAACATACAAGTGAGGCAGCTAACAATCCACAAAGCAAATCACTAGTCAACAGTATAATAGTGTACTGGTAGCTATTTATTTTATATTGCTATGGATAACTCTGCCCTACAAACGGCTTAGTATTTCTTAATCATGGGATGTTTAAAATGTGTGGATTCCCACTCCAAGAATTCTCCAGCAAGAATTAGGGAATTTTTACAAATTAAAATGGTGCGTGGCTACTATCCACTACTTCACCTGGATAGTAATAATCAGCTATCCATTTAAAAAAAGGCAAAAATAAGTTCTGTTCATAGGAGTAACTTCATCAGTTTCATCTTCTGGTAAATGGACGATATATGACTAGGAACACCCAACATGACAGCCATGTTTATGAAACTAATAACTAATAACATGGTTTCCAAATGCCAAACATATTGAAGACCAGAAATAGATTGGAGATTTCAACATTTTTGTCATTACATTCTATGTACTCAGGGCATGGTAGGGCCACAGATGTCAACATAAGTTTTTAGAGTGTTAATCTGCTTGATCAAGAAGGACTGAATAATAGATTGGCAATATTTATAATTAACCTGATCGCACTGCAGGCATCGTATTGCCTCTATCTCAAGGAGGCTGATGTGAAAAAACATACTATTGCTTGCCTTCCCTGAACAGGATATGAGATACCATCTCTGTGTTCCTAGTGACTGACTATAAATAAATATGTCTCTGTGTCTGTTTTTATATCGTTATATCTTTATAACTTAAAATGATCCCATCATTTTTATACGTTTTCCGTAACATCATTTTGACAATTCTACAATGTCACCTTTTATTCTGAGGAAAATAGAAGAGGAACTAAGTTGAAGATAGAATGGTTTAAGTTAAAAGAGAACTCAAAGGAAATTGGAGTAAACATTAGGGACAAAAGGATGCCACTATTGACAAGACAGAAGGGAATAGCTAAAGTATCCCAGGACATTAGCTATCATTTTTTTAAAAATATCTTTTTAATGTCATATTGTCTATAATAGAATAGGCAAATGTTTGCTTGCAAATTATACTGTTACCTTATTCAAACATTTGAAACTTATAGGTCAGTTCTCTTAAATTTTTATCATTCTTTATTTGGGGGTTGAGGATGTGACACAAAAGGGAACAATTAAAAGCAATCTTCATTGAAAAAAAATAGATAAGTCAGCAATATAGGTTGTTTTCTGACTTACAGTTGTCAGGTGAGTTGCACCCCATTTTATGACCCTTTATGACCCTCATTGTTAAGCAAATTACTGCAGTTGTTAAGTGAATCATGTGATTGTTAAGCAAATCTGGTTTCCCCATTGACTTTGCTTTTCAGAAGCCAGTTGGGAAGGTTACAAATGATAATTACATGACCCCAGGACACTGCAACTGTTATAAATGCAAGCCAGTTGTCAAGTGCCCAAATTTTAATCATGTGACCGTGGGGATGCTACAACAGTTGTAAGTGTCAAAAGTGGTCATAAGCCACTTTTTTTCAGAGCTGTTGTAACTTTGAACTGTTACTAAATGAATGATTATAAGTGAAGGATTAGCTGTATGTCATAAACCAAAACTGTAAAGTAGAGCTTTATTTAAATTAAAACAATGTTCATTTTAAGAAATTGTAAAGGCAGTCTGATTCTGGAGTAAATTTCAGGGGAAAGAGGTATATTTTCTGTGTTGTTTTAGACAACATGAGAGATCCTGGATAAAATGGCCCATAATAGCAAAATTTACTGTGGTGGATATTGAAGGATGTTTTTCTATGGCAGGCAATAAAGCTTTCTGGCAGTACTCTTGCCATTTTATCTTCCTGTATCTTTTTTGAACATGGAAAGAAAAATTAGAATGAAAAGAATTGGGTCTTTTCTTTGCATTCTTCCTTTGGGTGCTGTTACACAATGACTTTAGAGGCAGTAGACAATAGGAATAGAAACT
Source organism: Arizona elegans (assembly GCA_022577455.1). NCBI lineage: Eukaryota > Metazoa > Chordata > Lepidosauria > Squamata > Colubridae > Arizona > Arizona elegans. The sequence goes on along the minus strand of JAKOOJ010000001.1, from coordinate 20,740,406 downwards.
CTTCCTTTGAAAGCATTATCTATGGTTCTGTTTTGAGATTGCTTCGGGCCACAACAGCGTTTGAACTTTTATTATAATCCCTGCAAAACATTTTCTGTCCTTAACAAAATAAGTTTCAAACATTCAGCTTTTGCCATATCACAGAATTGCCTAAAATCAAAAGTTCTTAGGAGATACCATTTTCTCCTTCACTAGATGTCACAGGAAGATCAGTATCTTATCCTAATCTGTTCCTGGGTATATTTAAACACTAGCTGGATATCCCTGCTTCGCTACGAAACTATGTGATGGGGCTTGATAAATTGACATTTAGAGTTTGAAAATTAATGAGTAGTTATGATCAGCCTCTCCTCTCCTGTTCTCTCCCTCAGGCTTGCCCCATAGATCCTCTCCTCTCCCTTTCTCTTCCTCAGGCTGGCCTCTCCTGTCCTCTCCTATTCCCTCCTTTCCCTCAGGCTGGCCCCATAGATCCTCTCCTCTCCCCTTCTCTCCTTCAGGCTGGGCCCACAAAAGCCTCTCCTCTCCCTTAGGTTGGCTCCACAGAAGCCACTCTTATCCTATTCCCTTCTCTCCCTTAGGCTGGCCCCATAGACCCTCTCCTTTCCTCTTGTCTTCCTCAGGCTGGCCCCACAGAAGCCTCTCCTCTCCTCTCCTCTCCCCTTCTCTCCCTCAGGCTTGCCCCATAGAAGTCTCTCCCCTTCTGTCCCTCAGGCTGACTCCACAGAAGCCTCTCCTCTCCCTTCTCTCCCTCAGTCTTGCCCCACAGAAACGTCTCCTATCCTATCCCCTTCTTTCCCTCAAGCTTTATAGCCCTTTTCTCCATGAGGGTTGCCCCAGAGAAGCCTGTCCTATGCTATCCCATTCTCTCCAGAGTTATTTTCAAGTTGGGAGGGGGAGTAGAACGTCTAATTAGCATCAGAGCGTGTTATAATAATATAGGAAATACTAATGCTCTGATGGTTGTTTTGAAAAATCCTTTCTTAGTGAGCACCTAGAAGCCAAGAGGAACATACATGGCAAATTTCAAGTTTGTAGGCTTTACAGTTCTGGAGATTTCGTGATTAATGTGTGAGTGGTTTTCACTTTTATATATAGTATATAGATGTAGCATTTAATTACTGTGGATGTTTCCTGATCCTAAGTCTTCCATTAATTAGTGTTCTCCATGAGTATTCCCAGTCATTGAAAACTTAGTGATATTGACTGGCAAATATTCCATACTCTGACAGATAATTTTTTTTGGTAATTAGTTTTTGGGTGATTAGGAGAATATAGGTAATATAGTTTCCTCTTTCCAAACTAAAGCTTTTCAGATGGATATAAAGCCAAACTTTGATTCTCTTTTTATAATTTAGGCTTTGCCTTTATCTGTTCTCTCATCCTTTTCCATGTATTGTACTTCTTGCAGAAATATTTTCTTTTATTTACATTACAATGTTGAAATCTTCTGGATCATACTGTATATATTTCCAATTTATCTCTCTTGACACAAAAGACATGATTTCACAGCAATTTGTATTTCAGATCACACCAAATTCCATACCTTATTTTGAATGCATGCATTTGGAGAAGATTTGGGTATAATTTCCTGTACTCCAATCCAGTTGAGCTGGACCCAATAGCTTATTAGTCTACTATTCTACTCCAATAATAGCAAATGCTGTTTGGAGGCCCATTAACAAGAAATTAGGTCAGTGACATCTCCCACTAAGGTTCCGTAACCATTGGTATTTAGAGACAAGCCTATCTTGAATTCTGGATAATATTATTTGCCACAAATTTAATTAATTGTAAGTATTTTTTTGTCTCTGATTACAATTTCTCTTGGTTGTACAGGAAGATTTAATTTGGTGATAGACTCTCCAGTTAAGTTGCAAATCTGCTTGAGATCTTAAAAGTAGATATAATGAGTATTTTTGATAGCAAAAATAACCTTTAGCATTGGGGTAGAGTAAACTAAGGGTGGCAAAGATGGAGCAACAATATGAGAGTGGACAAGAAATGTGGAGGGAGGTTAGGAATATTTTTTAAAATGGTAATATGCAAATTTTAGGAATTACATTACTTTTCAACAAGGTAGGAAAAATTGTTACTATTTAGCAGTCATGGTCAGACTTGCCCACTGTTGAGCTAAAGTTGTGTAAGACTCTGCTTAAATGAATGAAATTAATGAAAACATATTTAAAATAGACTTACGTTGAATATTGCTGAGTAGCTGGTTTCTATTGATAAAACAACAGGGATCTTGGCAAGAACGTACCACACCTAGGAGGAAATGGCTTATAATACATCCCTGGTTGAGCATTATAGCATTCACTCAATCCAGTGAAAAACAACTGCTTTTTGCCCCAGAACATGGCTTTCCCAAGGGAGGACAATTATATTAAATTCTTGGAGCACAATAAAACTGTAAAGGTTCTTGATATCTTTGCACATGTTGGTGAGGAGGATCAGAAACACTGCAATTCTGTTTTCAAAATAAATAATGTTATAGAAAGGACAGGTAAAGATTTTCTGTCTTTTTTTCCAAAACGTACTCATAACTGGAGTTTAAAATCTGTTTTGATAATGAACAAGGATTCAGTGTTTGTACCAGATATAATTATTGTGAATAAAACGTGTGATCTTGTCAGTGCACCTTGAATCACCAGGGAATAGTTTTATCATGTTATGAGCGAACAGGAGGAAGAATTACATCAAATTATTGTATATTGGGAAATGATTTCCATCTTAACCCTGTAAGCAGACTATAGAAAAACAAGATTTCGCTATAAACAAGGCATTCATAATACATATTATTCAACAAAATAGGAAAACAATGAAAATACTGTGAATGTATTTGCTTTCTCACTTTAAACTGCATATTAACATTAGTTTGATAAATACAATGGATTTGATAACATTCAAATCCACATAGCTGAATTTCCCGGGGCATTAATTTACAGCTCTAGAAGGGTTGTTTACAAAGCCGATTAGTATTAAGCCACAGGATTCTGTAAAGATTACCACATACAATTAAATTTAGAAAAGAATGTATCCATGGGAACAGCCAATGCCTTACTTGAGAGTATATGCAAATCCTCATTTGATTTAAGGGAAAAATTCAGTGTCCCTCCCACACCATCTCTTAAATCAGCACAAAATAGATTTTAATCTATGAAGGTTTGCTGACAAATATATTGCATGTTTTATTGTTTTCTTAAAGACCTAACAATCAGAGAAGAGAAGTCCAGTGGTTTCATTTAATGAGATAGCGCCTGACTCTTATGGGAGACATTGCTGAAATGTTGTTCAGTAGTGTACATGATGCTTATTTGCATAATTTACCTTAGTTAATTCTCTCAAATGTACAATATTCCCTTGAACTGCAGTAACACAGTGGAAGACTGACTAAATCTATTTTCCACAGTACACTCATGTTGTTCTATTTGTGCAGGCTTCAGGTTGAAAAAGGAATGGACATTCACAAGATCCTTCAGGCCAGATCCATGTTTTAATAGCTCCCCCCCCCACCTATCTTCTCTGTGTTATAGAATCTCCTTAATATCCTGCTTACACAAATTTTAAAATTATATTTGGTGCCTCATTTCTCCACCTCTGTCCTTCCGCTCCGCCCCCACACACCAGCCAACAAATTATTCTAAGATAACTATTGCCAGCCTGGCGCCTTCCAACAATTATGTTTGCTGGATGTTGAGGTCTTTAGTCCAACACATGTGAAGGGAACTAGGTAGGGTCACAATATGCTAGTGCTATAATGTTATTTCAAAGAAGTCCATTTTATCTGCAGTGTCTGCAGAGACAATGCAGTACAATAATATCTATTTGCAAGCTGACACCTTTAAGTAATTTCTCGACTGTAATTTTGATTACAGAGCAGATAATTAAGCTTTCCATAACCATCCATACGACAGAATCTGTGACAACACTGAACACATTTCATCACTTTTTTTTATCTGCGCTACTTCCTAAATTTATTTCTTTGAAATTCTGAATTATTTGTACTTAAGTTTTCTTAGTGGCTGAGGTTTAACTTTGCTATGTGTGAGAATCTTAATGTTCTTTTGTAGCCAGATCTGCTGTATGATGTCAGGTCTCTGTAGTCGTTTCTTTTAACTTCCAGATTGTCTTTCAAACTTTCAATCTTTGCATTTTTATAACTTCTATAATATCATTCCTGACTATGGTTTTTTTTTAAAATAGGTTGTCCAATGATATAATTCTAAATAAAAAACACCCTGTCTCCTTTAATGGTAACGTACATTATTTGCAAATGTGATAAATCAACCTTACTGTCTTTTGGACAGCTCTCTTGCTCATTCAGCTGAGTGGGACTCTGGACTTCTGCCTTCAAATTCTTCTCTTATAGCACTTCTCTATATTATCATGTTCTTATTTTATATCTTTTGCTCCTATTTTTTTTCTAAATTTCTTTCCTTATGTTTAATTTGCATTTTTTTAATGCTGTTCCCCAAACAGTATAGTAAATAAAAAGACCTCCATTCATAAACCTTTTTTCTGTATCAGTACCATAATTTACATAACATTCCAATATGCAAGTTAACATGGTTTCAGCAACCGAACACCTATATGTAAAGCATACTTTGTACGCTGCCTAGAGTCGCATTTTTTGAGGTAGGAGTTTGCTTCCTTGATATTTATTCCCCACAATATATCATAGACTACTTTTTTTTTAAATCAGCACTTACATGTCCTAAAAAATTTCATTCATTTCCTCATCTTTAGTAAACAACCTTTCAATTTACAGATTTTTTTGCCATTTATGCATAACTTACAACTGTTCAGTCAAAGTTCATGTAAAAACCATGCTCTTTTGGGTATTAATTTTTAGATCCTTCTTATTGCATCTTAACACTAGCTAAAATTTGCTGTAAATCATTTGTTTTTAGCCAACAAAAAAGGCATCTACTGCATTAAAAATACACCAAAGTTCCCATCCCTTGTCTCATCATTACAAGCACACATTTATAGATTAATACATTTATTGTACTTCGCAATCAATCTTTATAGAAAAAATGTCATAATTCAATCCTATTCACTTTATCATAAGCCTTCTCTAAATCAACACACATTTTCTCATTTCAGTTTCATCTCAAATCATTTCTTCACTTCTTTTTAATTCCATTCACTCTGCTGGACATTTTTGGCTAGCCCTTTTCACTTATTTTCAAAAATATATGAAGCTGTACCAAAACTGCTATCAAAGTCAAGCTTTACATTATTTGCATTATGTGCAAACCAGGATCTCTAATCTAGAGATTGTCTTGCAGGCCAGTATACTGTTCATTAGATCCTATCAACTTGGAAGTATATGCAGTATATTTACTACCATACTTGCAATTTGGGGGTCCTCCTAGATGCATGACTTCTGGTCAAGGAGCAGGTAGCAGTCATGGCTAGGAGGGCCTTTGCACAAATTTGTCTGGTGTGCTAGTTGTACCTGTTCCTGATTTGGTAGGCCCTATTTACAGTCACTTGTGCCTTGGTCACCTCCAGATTGGAGCATTGCAGTGCACTCTACATGGGCTGTCCTTGAAGAGTTCTCAAAAGCTTCAACTGCTAGAGAATGCAGTGGCCCAAACAGTCGTGTACTTTCCTAGGGCAGCATATGTTACACCTCTGCTCCATGATCTGCATTAGTTACCAGTTTGTTTCTGGGTCCAATTCAAGGTGCTGTTTTTAGTATTTAAAGTCCTTCATGGCATGGGACCTGATTGTCTGAGGAACCTCCCTCCCTGCTTACGTCAGCCTGCCTCATTAGATGTGGCAGAATAAGCATGTTGAATAAGCAGAATAAATATTGGCCAGGGTCCTTCATTTGATGGGACCCAGGAGACATGCCTTTTTTGTTGCAGTCCCTGCCTTATGGAACATTTTTCTTTCTAAAATTAGACTAGCTCCTTTCCTCAGGTCTTGAATATGTTGTCAGGCCTGGAGCTGGCAGGCAACTGGAGACCTGCTCACATGGTTCCATTATTGAGATGGCCATTTGTATTCTCTCTCTCCTATGGCTTGTATTTCAATTTTTATGATATTTATTAGTAAGGTTTTTATATTGTATACTTTTTCTTTTTCTTTTTCTTTTTTATTGATTTTTATTTGCCGCCCAGAGTTGCCTTTGGTGAGATGGACGGCTACAAACATTTAGCTAATAAATAAATATTAATCGATAAATGCTGTTGTGCTCTTCAAAGCAGTCCTCAAATCCACCTTCTTTAGGAAGTTTTTGGCTTAAGTTCTTAGTTCTTATGCTTTGATGCAACTTAGTATGTAAGAACACTTCCTTTAGACTGTTTGCATTGACATCGGAATGCGTTTCAAATCTCAGTGTTCCTAAAACAATAGAATTATTATCTAAAACTTCTTTTTACTGGTTCCATGCTGATTTGTTGGAAACCAGAACAAAACTGCTATTTTCTTTTGCAACATTGCAGTTCTGCAGAACTCTAGAGGGTAGTTGACTTTTCCATGGGTAGAAATCTTCTTTCACTGTGTCTCCTGACCCTGAACTTCAGCTTCCTGATTCTGGAATCTATAGATATAGTTTAGCATCTCTCTCTCCCTGCCCCCTGTTTGTTGCCATAGCAGCATTCTACCATATCTATTGGTATTGCCGGCTACAAAAAATGCTAACAAGTTATCCTTTCACTTTTGCAGCTTGCTAGAGGATTTTAAATTTAAGAAAAAAAGGAAGCTGTGCATCTGAAAATGTTTTCCTCATAATAACCACTCCAATTTTTAAGTATTTTTGACAAATGATCATAGATGTGTACATGACACGAACTCAAAATGAGATGGGGGCATTAACAATTTTACATGCCTCTTACATGAAGTGAGATGATTTTGTGTTACTTCGGGATTTGTGTTAGTTTAGAGGCCTGGCAGTGGTTGAGTAACTTCTGTTGTATATTTTTACCAGTCAGTTTAGTTCATGATGTACCCTGCATATCCTTTAAGATCAGACAGAATGATTGCAGATCAGCTTTGAAAAGTTTTCAAAGGAACTGAAAGAACTGAAGGAACTGAAGAGTAGAAACAATGGTTTTTCTTATTTTCCTTCTGTCAAATTTTAGATTATAAGATCCTCAGAAGACCAAAACAGTCCTGAAATATTTGTAACAAATATCACTATACATTTGTAAAGTGTATAGTGTTTACAGAAATAAGAATAGGGGTGACAACATTCAAATAGAGTACCTCCTCTGAAGTTCATTCATGTAAAATCCTTCTGTATTATTCAAAAGTCTTGTACCAAAACCTTTAACAAATGCTCTCATATTTATTTTATCATTATAATTTTACATTTGGCTTACAATATGGGAATACTATGTACACTAGTGTAAACTCTTCCAAAAAAAGTCAATCTTGATGTTCCTTCTGTTGTTATTTTAGGAACACAGTTTTTTAGCAGCAAGAATGAATTTCGAATCAGCACCCTGACATTTCATCCTCTTGATCCAAATGTTTTTCTTTGTGGAGGATTCAGTCCAGAAGTTAAAGCCTGGGATATAAGGTCTTCTAAGGTAAAAATAAAATTGAAACCAAAATTATTTGTACTTGCTTTTGATAACCATTCTGGAAATAATAAATGTATGTGGGTAATACATTCTTTCTAAAACAAAAACTGAATAAAGAAGAAAAAAGTAGGAGCATGTTTGATAAGTTTGTTTTGTATTTAATTTCCTTGTCACTTACTGCTGTGCATATTCTGGCAGTTGTGATAGCTATTAAAAAGTAATTTTCACCTGTAGAAACTGATTTATTAGTAAGGCATCATTTGCTGAAATAAGCAGCAATTTGTGAATTTTTGAAACTGTCTGCCAGAGGGTTTTTTTTTTCCTGTTTTTCTGTTCACCTGCAAGAACCTTTAACATTTATTTGTGGATTTCTAATGTTAGAGTCTGGATCTATCATCATGAAGTTTGATATCAAAACACCACTCTGTTTATCTGAGGAAAATTTGATTAAACACAGTGGGACTTACTTCCAAGCAATCATGATAATGATGCAGTTACAGAACATATAATGCTCAATTTACAGGAAGTACTACACAGAAGGAGAATATGATAATTAACTATTATTTCATATGGTAAAAGTAAGAGGTTGCATATAAAAGGAAACTGACTAATTACCCAATAATAACTGTTTCTCATTATAATACGGTAAAGGGCAGTGATCAGGTTCTCTAGAGAGTAGTCTAAGGCAATTGAATATGATGTAAGTTATTTTAAGAACTAATATTTTGATGCTTTAATATCCATAGAGAGATAATCACAAGAAAGAACATGTCTGCTCTAAGCACATATTTTGAATATTCTAGCATTTGTCAGCCTTACTAAAATCCACACTTCTGGCGCCACTGGATTTTCTACCAATATTCAACTTGGAAGTTTCAAAACCCTTTTTCATATGACTTCTGAGTTTTTCTCTATTAATAATAATTTTACATCCTATTTACATTTAAATCTCTCTTGTCCCAAGTTTTAATATTCTTATAGCATTTTTGATTTAAAGACCTCTTCATCAAAATACTTACAATATGTTTCAATATTTCTGATTTCATTATTTATAGTCAGGTTGATTCTAATGTTATTCAATTCAGGTCACTTGGCAAGATATGCACGTTGAAACATCTTCTTTGTGACCAGTGATATGTTAGTGGTGGATGGGTAGGGAGATAAGGATATTTTTTTGATAGCAAAACAGATTGCAAAACAGGTATTGGTATGGGAATCTGGCAACCTTAGTACAACATGCTAGCTAAAATGGTAATAGTTATGTTGGGCCAAGTATGCCAGGTGTAACTGCATTGAAACCTGCAACATCTGCTAGAAGAGACCCATACCCAGTGGAAGGCTACCCTGACCATCACAATGTTGAGCATCTTCAGACAATCAGGAAGCTGAACCATAAAACAAATTCAGTGGTCATTGTTTTTCTCCTGCTTTAATATTAAAATTACTTCCATCCTCAACAGCCATGATAAAGGGGCCCATGACCTTTCCAGGAAACCATAATGTGAATGCCCTGATACTGACTCTCAGCCTGCCACTGTCATACCTCCAGAAAAATCTGCTGCTATCAATGTTCCAATAGCAAATCTGCTTCACAAATTACAAAAACAGCAGCACCTAGACTACTATGCCCAGGCCCATCAGAGTGGAATTGAGACCACTCATAATAATCCTCCTCAATAATGAATATTGAACATTGGATCAGAATCTTTTATACTTGTAAGCCTAGTATTACATTCCTATTGGACTTCTGTATGGGTACAGTCCTGAAACTGTGCCATGACATCCCATTGGTCACCAAGATTCTGCCCTCAGTGGCCAGAGATTTTTGGTGACCACATCTCAGAATGAAGGTAGATCAATATGTTCCTTCATGCCTTGTTTGCTGTCTCTCCAAGGCATTCAGAGGCAGCTAGTTGGAGAACTCCCACCATTGCCAACACCAGAAAGACCTTGGCAAACCTTGGCAACCTCATCACAGAGCTATCTCTGTCAAAGGAAGCATTCTCACCAAGATGGTTCATTTCATTCCTTGTACAGGTTTACCCACTGGCAAGTATCTTTTAAAATAACATATTCCAAATATGTTTCAAGTTTCTTTTTATTCTACATGGGTTACCAGAACACCTGATGTCAGACTGGGTCCACAATTCACTTCTTGGTTTTGGCAGACACTCTGACAGGTTGACATGCAACTTCATCTTTCTTCGGTTCATTATCCACAATCAGATAAGAAAATATGCTTCACTTCCCATTGTGTTGGATGCATCTTGCATATTTTTATCAAGTTCATGTTCCTTACTCTCTATAATACAGGACATCCCCTTGGTTTTCAGAGGGAGATAAAGCAGAAAATAGCTAGATCGTAGTTGAAGGAAGGCAGAACATACATCTGACTGATCATGGGTTTATAGTCAGGTTCTGGCCTTCTCGGTGTTGATAGGAGAAGCAAAGGATTTCTTCTCCTTCTTATTGCATCAGTGTGTTCTCATCCAGTATCATTAAGGTAACTAATTCCGTTCTGGGAAGGATCTAATTGCATTTGTAACCAGTTAACCCATCATTTTGCTGATGAAGTCACTCAGGGTTGCTCAAGTCTGGATTTCACTTGGACAGAGTCTATTGTGGCATCTGGGACCTCTTGCCAGGATATCTGGGATTCATTTTGACCATTATCTTATCTACTGAGAAAGTAAGTGGGATGTTTTTGACAATGTCCTTTGCTACTTGTAACCTAAACCCTTGTCCCTCCTGGCTTCTTTGTGTGCCCAGAGGAGGGTATATTCTCTGGATCTGGAAGATTATCAGTACCTCTTTTGGGGAGAGGGTGTTTCTAGCAGCTTTGAGCGAGGTTGTGGTACATTTTCTTCTTAGGAGTCCCTCTCTAGATTCAAGCTTCTTTTTTTAGCAAAGGTTGCGGAGACAATGCCAGTGCTTTAAGTTTGGCAAGGTCAGGAAATAAAAGCAGCAGGGATTTCACAAATGTACTTTATTTTTGTGAGCAAAATAATAGAACCTTGGAGATCTGTTGGAGTTTCTCTTTACCACGTTCTTATACTTAACAAAAACAAGATGTGATTATTTTCAGTTTCTTTCTCTCACTTTCCTCTTTCTCAAGATTGAATGACTATTTCCCTCTCTTAATGGTTCATTCTTCCTCCCCAAAGCCAGTTCTTCATTCTTTCCAGGATTAACTGTAGAGTGCCCTAGATGAAATGTCACCCTTATCAGTCAGGATTTAGGATTTTGGGGTGCATTAGTGAATTATATTTGTTAAGATCTGGATGGGAGGTAGTACGTCTGTCCTGGTCCTGTTAAATATATCAGTACCATGAACCTGGGTATCCGTTGGGGACTGGAATTTGGGGGGCACTCTTTTACAGTAGTTCCAGACTTTCTTTAATGGCTGGATCCAGTCAGAAATGGTAAAGAAAAAGGAGGTTGATTCAGTGGCTGCTACCTTGTTGGGTGCCACAGGGGGCTGGTTTTCTTCCTCCAACTCTTTAATATCTGCATAAAACTGCTAGGTGAGATCATCTGTCAACTTGGGATGCAGTACCATCAGTATCTCCTTGATATCCAACTTTGTGTTACTATTTTGGGATGCACTGGTGAGATAGATGAGATCTTATCCCAGCATCTGGAGGCTGTGAAGATCTGGATGGGACAGAACAGCTTAAAACGGAATGCTTGATAGCTTCCAGTAGTGAGACTTGTTGGGGAAGCATTTATCCCTCTAGGAGTAGGTCTATGACTTGAGGTTTCTTCTGTCTCCTGTTTGAACAAGGGATATGCATGTAGTTTTGCCATGTTTTGATTGAAAACATAATAGATCATCCTTTCACCCTGTACAGTAGATACACGGAATTACTTATATTTAAATTATATTAAATTAAATAATTATAGTTTTGAAATAAAAGAAGCTGTCACTAGTCTATATGTAAACAATAGACATATATATGTATCCATGCAAGCACTCAATTCTTATCATTTCCCTTTTTTCCACTTTTCCAATAATGTCTGTTCTCTGTTGTACTTTATTTAATTCTTGATAGTGAGCAAAGTTCCTTTGCTTGGAATTTTGGTATTTAGGCAAGCAAATAGCAGTGACTGGCTAATCCTTTTTTCTTAATATCTTTGCAAAATTTCAATAGATGGAATTAAAGCAAAATAATAACAGCAAGGGAAGTAATGGCTAGCTCATGCTTTGGATTGATTTATGGTGTTATTAGTTAGGTGAGACCGTTACATTTTATTCTTTTCCAGCCCCGTTAGCTAGCTATAGGACACTGATAGCAGCACGTAGACATATACAGAGCAGAAAGACTGTGCAGCTTTATGCTTGTCTATTGGCAGAAGACAAGCATGGTGGTGCAGTGGTTAGAATGCAGTACTGCAGGCTACTTCTGCTGCCTGCCGGCTGCCTTCAATTTGACAGTTCAAATCTCACCAGGCTCAAGGTTGACTCAGCCTTCCATCCTTCCGAGGTAGGTAAAATGAGGACCCAGATTGTTGGGGGCAAGAGGCTGACTCTGTAAATCACTTAGAGAGGGCTGTAATGTACTGTGAAGCGGTATATAAGTCTAAGTGCTATTGCTATTCTTTTCTTTTGCTGCACGTCATCCCAGGCATCCTATGCCAGAGTGCCGAAGAGGACAGAGAAATGCCTCTGTTCCTCAGGCATTGCAGCCTGGTCATTAACACAGTTAAGTCACATGTATTGTAGCAAAGTATGAATCAACTGACATTTTTCATAAAATCCATATACTTCAATACCATTTTTTGGGTTTTGCCTTTCCATTAAAAAAAATGGAAGTTTTTTGTTTGTTTTTTGCTTTGCTGTAAGTTGGCACAGCCCTCTTTCTTTTCACATACTCCTCCTATGTTTCCATTGTAGCCCAATAACAATTTCTATGAAAGTTGCAAAATGCTAAAATAACAAGCTTTTTTCACTTTTCTCCCCTTCTTCCTCTTGAAAGATGTATTTGACTAGTCATAAATCACTAGACTTAAATTACTGCAGCTCTCTGTGTATGGTATTTCAATATATATCTATTTTCAGATTTCATTATTTTTTTCGGTTACATTGAGCCTGATTGTGCAAACCAGGAGGCACATTTTCCTCTTTTCTTTTTCCATTTCCATATCTTTACAGTCATATCTGGAATGGGAGGAAAAAATGTTCTGCCTGGCATTTCATAATTGGGAGACCATAATGTACTGAATTTACCCTTAATTTGAAAAGTGTTGGCTGATGACCTTCCAGTTGCTTTGCGATGCATATTCAGAGTGCCTGTCCTATAATATATGCATTTTAGGTAGTGCTTTCTCATTTTAAAGGATCCATGAAATATTTTTTTCTTATTTACATGCTAAAGCTTTGATGCTGTTTTTCCTTAAATTGGATTTTAAGCCTTTCTGTTTGCCACACAAGTCAGAAAAGCTGCTGACAACTCTCTGAGTCTATATGAATTTTTTAAAACCCATCTCTCCTTTTTTTCAGATGAACAAGCAATTTGCCAGTCCTTGGTTTTTGTTTACTTTAATTTACTAGAAAAATCATATTTACCCTGTGATTCCACAAGGATGAATTTGAGAGGTTCATGAGAACACTAAGTTTAATAAAGAGACTATGCCTAGTCCTTATCATAGGTGAAGACATGCTTGAAAGTTTCTGGCTAATTCCTACTGATAATCCTAGAACATGGAATTAAATAATAAAATTTAGAGTTAATGTGGTAACATTTTTCCTTTTTCTTAATGAAAACCTTCATACCAGTTTGATTAAAATGTTAGAATACCTAATTGTGGCCAATTCATATTTCTTGCTGACCTTATCTGGCTTATTGGTCAACATTTGTACTGAGCAGTCTCCTATTTTAAGGAGGCTGCTATTTTAAAAGCCCGGAAGTTTGTTTTTCTAAATGAAATATACCCATTTGCATTGATTTTGTTGGCCAGTCAGACCATTTTTGTCCAATAATAGTAGATAAAAACGTATTTTGAGATTTCCCTTGTGCCTGATAGTATGATTTATTATCACATACATAAATTCAAATATCCAACTATTCTTTGTCCTGATCATAACTTTTAGGAGAGAGCACATTTACTTTTAAACTACTTGATTTAGATATTATAGAGAAATTGATTTAATTAAAGATAATAGTATCACTCTGTGCCTCTAGAAAGACTACAAGGAGTTAAAAAAAGATTACAGGCTTACAAATAAAGGCTCCTCCATTTCTTCCATATGGAATATATGCTTGTCAAAGAGAAGACAAGGCAATAATTCAGAGGTAGTGAAGTGATACTGATGGACTCCAGCCCCAATCATCAATTTATTTGAAAACAAATTTCCTGACATTTACTGAATTCTCAAGTTTACTTGGGTTTGTTTGTTTTTTTGGATGATGGATGCTCTTCCAAACAATAAATTAGTAGCATAAAATGTTACCCATTATCTGTATTTTCTGAGGAAGATTTGGGGCCTATTGTGGCCTTCTTGTAAATAAAGATGATGCCAAAAGCTGGTGCTTGTCTTTCCAGCATTTTTTTTTAATTCAGAAGAAGCAAAATGCTGCTGTGTTCCTTCCCAATCCCTTGGAGTTGACAGATGAACAGCACAAAAATAGTGCTTTGACTTCAGCTTTTTCATTTGTTCATAACGTTCAAAGTTCCTCAACAGCTTTCATGTGCCTGAATGATCTTTTATGGTTATATGGTTAACAGTTGTGTGATCAGACAGATGTATGAAGGTCTGTTTGCCTTGGAAAGATTAACCAGCACCCATTTTAGCAGAAACCAGGATCAGATAAACAAGAATAATCAAAGAAGAAGAAAAAAACTTCCTTCAAAACAACAACAACAATCAGGAAGAAACAGTAATCTAATCAGAGTAGACAAGCTATCACATATAAACAGTCAGCAAACTTTACTTCGCCATGCGTTGATGCTAGTACCTAGCCTACAGAAAGGGAAGCAAACTCAAAAAACAGCAAGAACACAACACTTATAAACTTAACAGACATCCATCCTTAGATCCATTAGCAAAGATGTGGGAACCTGTGGGCTACATGTGGGTCTGAGGTATCTTTTCTACAATCCTTGGAATAGAAATATGTTCCTAACATGAAATTTGGCACCAAATAACAATTTGACAAGATTTTTCATAGTTTTCCCGTGAAATAAAGTGTGTCTCTTGTCCCTCAGATGAATAACAGTTATTGTCTTTTATAACAGCATATCCAGAGCTCCTAGAAGGAGAGGTGCATCTATCATCAAGCAACAGAATAATTATTCTTTGTCCTTTAGAGTAACTCTAACTTTGGCTTCATCACTATGATAAACTTCACTTGAAGAAATTTGTGTATGCTGCCAGGATTTTTGACTGCCTCATTGTCTTTTCCAGTTTGGATACAGCCAATTAGCCCCAACATGGAATTACATTTCTGTTTATTACATTTAACATTCCAGTAGATATAGTTGCCTTTGAAGTGATTTCACTTATAAATGGTTTTGATATAATAGGAAACATTTTTCTGGATAAATATCCCATGTGTTTGTCTCATTTAAACATTTTTTTTTGGTTGCCATAGGCTATACACATGCTGTAAAGTTAAAAAAGATTGCAACCCATCTTAACTTATTTAAGATTCTTCGGAGAGAGACTTAGTCAGTAATAGAGCTTGCTTTGCACGTAGACCAGGGATCTCAAACTCAAATTGTCTCGAATGCCATATTAATGCCATATTAGTTTGTTAGCCTGAAGGCTGCAACTGTGAAGTTCTATTCTTATATTGATTCAAAATCTCTAGTGAGTCAAACAGGGAGAAAATGAAAAGTATAATAATATGTTATTAAACATACACCTATTAAATAAACTATTTTTCACTGCAAAACACTACTTGTGAATAAGAGCTGCATTATAGCCATTTCACTTTGACCATTTGGCTGGCAGTGTTTTCTACTAGCTAAAACACCATCTTATGTACTGTACGTGGGTGGGTATATTTCAAGATCATATCTAGAACAACAGAATCCAAGAAACCTGTTCTAGAACTGTCTAAATCTTCTTTGCTTGCTTGTCTCAGCATCATTTATGAGCAGCCAAGGAGGAGGTCCAGGGGTGGCTGTCTCTGTTGGACAAGGAATGGGAAAGATAGTGCCAAGCAAGCAAGATTTGTTTCTTACACAAAGACAGCAGAGAGCCACACCTGGACCTCCTCCTGCTGCTGCCTCCTCTTCCCCCTTGGTCAAGCCCTGTCTGCTTTGCCCTACCTGGGCCTCCTTGCTCTTCCAACCCAGAGAGTTGGTGCAGTCTTAGTGCTGCTTGCTTGCAAGAAGTCTCAGGGTTTTGATAATGTAGCCTGGCTTGCCAGGAACTACTTTTCCTGGGAAATCTGCTGAGGTAAATTGAAGTGAGACCCCCTGCTGCTGTTCTTCCAGGAGAATCTCCCATGGCCCCCTCAGAGCCCCAGCCTTTTCATCAGTATAAGTGCCTCCAAAATATTGTGAGTCTCAGAAAATGACTTGCAATCCACGGGCCACGTGATGGAGAGTCTTTATTAGGCAGTTTTTAATTCAGTCCTGGGCCACTCCACAAAAGTCTGGAGAAGAGCATCTGAAATTTTGGAAAAATGTAGCTAAAAGAACCAATCCTCTGTCTGTAAGTTACTTTATGTGTTTCCAAGATTGTGTAACAGCTTGTCCAAAAAATAAAAGAGTAAAAAAAAAAGTATGTGTGGCCTATATACTAACAAACAAATCCTCTTCCTTATTATTGGTACCCTTACTCACATAGTGAGTGATGTTTATTTTCGATCTTTTATTTTTGGCTTCTCTTATTCTAGGATTTGCAGTTGCTACCGCTTTGCTTCTTTTCCCCCCTCACCTTTATGTTCTCTCTACAGCTAATTAGCTTCTGTCACTCCACTTGCTTGTCTAGCATTCTCTGCAGTTTCATGCTTTTTCCCATCTGATCTTTCTAACTTCTCTTCTTTCCAAAGATTCCTGTTGCCAAGCAACAATTTCCTGTACAATGTGTTTATTGGAGTGGTCCCTTTCAATCAGAAATCTACAAATTCTTTGTGCAGCTTGAAATCATTCAAAAATTTTGTGGCAGGTTGTTGATATGAGATGTTCCTTCCATCTCATGGAGGGCTGCATCAGTGTTGTGTTTGACCTCGGGGGGCTGGGATGGGCGTGGCCAGGGTGAGTGTGGCCAGCATGATGTAACTTGTGTTGGGGGGCACCTTTGATGGCTCGAGCACTCTGCCAGTGAAAACAGACTCCTGAACTCCATTTTTGGCTGGAACAGCTTCCTGCAACCCTCTGCCAGCAAAAATGGAGCTTGGGAGATCCACAGGCAGCCTTCACAAGCTCCATTTTCACTGGCAAGGCACTGCAGGCCAGTCCTTCGCTGTTTCCACGATGGTCCTCCGGGCCAGATGTAAACACTCCGGGGTCAAATCCAGCCCCGGGCCTTGAGTTTGACACCCCTGCTATAGAGACTTACATAAGTTCATTCATGGTGGTGTTTTTACTACCAAATCTTGCCCCAGTTGTAAACTCATCTGTTTATGTTAGTAATGTGATTTAGTGGAATATAGGGACAATATAGATATACAGATAATCCTCGACTTATGACCACATTGAGCTCAAAATTTCTGTTGCTAAGCTAAACAATTGTTAAGACAATTTTGTCTCATTTTATGACTTTTCTTGCCACAGTTGTTAAGTGAATCATGGCAGTTGTTAAGTTACTAACAAGGTTGTTAAATGAATGGTTTCCCCATTGATTTTATTTGTCAGAAGGTTGCAAAAGGTGATTACATAACCCCAGGATACTGCAAAAATCATAAATACATGTCAATTGCCAAATTTTGATCATGTGACCATGGGAATGCTGCAATGGTCATAAGTGTGAAAAATGGTTATAGTCACTTTTTTCAGTGCTGTTGTAACTTTGAACAGTCACTAAATGAACTGTTCTATTTCAAGGACTACCTATATATTTATATAGATACGACATGTATTCTGAATGGCATTAGAAGCTCAATTCTCCCATTTTATACCATATCCATCAGCTAAGAGGCAGTGTTTCTTTACATTTCTTTGCGTGGCAGGTTTCATTTTCCCAATCATCCTAAAATGGCCTTTTTCTATTTGTCAGAGAAGGGAAGTTGGAAATCACTTGAGAGGGTTATGCTATATTTACTTCATGATAGAAACATAATGAATTAACCAAAAACATTGTCTTTTTTGAATTTTTAAAACCATAGGTTATAAAAGTCTACAAAGCCACAGTTCAACAAACCTTGGACATCATGTTTCTCCGTGAAGGAAAAGAATTTTTTACAAGCACTGATGCAGTGAGCCAAGATTCAGCTGATCGTACCATCATTGCCTGGGACTTCCAAACTGCTGCAAAGATCTCCAATCAAATTTTTCATGTGAGATGGATATTTACTTTCTTATTTATTTTGAGGGTTCCTATATTTCCATATATGAAAAATTTATCATGAACAGCAATCTGTTTGGGAAGCAGTTGAAAGAACTTTGTTGTGTTTCTAAAATGATCACAAAATAGGATGACTTTAGAAAACTCAAGTAAAAGCCCAAGGTCAGTTGAACCTCTGTAGAAACAGCATAGTAGTCATGTACTTCAGTTCACTGCATGTTTATTTGGAATGTTTATCTACCCCAAGAAATGTCTTGGAATTATAATTTTAACAAAGCTGTTGTCTTTGATTTACTATCAGAAGCTAAGCAATTGGTTCTTGGAGTGACACCTTTTTTTTTTTTTGCATAAACATTTTCTCCAGTTTTGTATCTCAAGTGAAGACCATTTTTGCTGAGTCATTTGCAGACAATTGTATTGTAAACTGCTTCCCACCGCCTTCCCATGATCCTTATTTGAACTGCTTTTCTTTCTGTAGTCCCTGATGGTAGTGTGTGATCTTCAAAAGTTGAACAAGGTCAGGGCTGATTAAAACTTGGTGGAAAAACCATCAGAAATCGTAAAAGACAGAGAGAGAGAGGGAGGGAGGGAGAGAGCGGGAGAGAGGGAGGGAGGGAGGGGGAGGGAGGGAGGGAGGGAGAGAGAGAGAGAGAGAGAGAGAGAGAGAGAGAGAGAGAGAGATATTTGGGAAATACAAGGCAGAGAGGAAGGAAAGGTTATTTGGGGACTTTCTCACAGAATGGATAATCATTCTTTTGTTGAAGAAAAGTCTTTCACAAATGAAGGCAAATATACATGCCCCAGGATAATGTTGCAAGATTAAATCTGGGTCAGTTACTGGGACCAGAGGTTTACTTTTCCGAGCTTTTTGACTCATGCTGGAGGGCATCTTCAGGGAACATTTCTCTACTGGAATATGTGCTTTGGGTTATTCTGTGAGTTGTATTTATGGGCTGCCTTCCTATTGGTTGATTGGTATGTTGATGGCTGGCAATTGGTTGTTTCTTGGTACCCACCAGCTTATCAGGTACTTAGGAGCAGAGGGTTTGGCAGCACAAGGAAACAACAGCCAATCGCCTGCCATAAACACAGCAATCAGCCTATAGGAAGGCATCACATAAATACAACTCACAGAATAGCCCAAAGCACATACTGTATGTCACAGAAGTGAGTACACCGCATCACATTTTTTAAATATTTAAGTATATCTTTTCATGTGACAACACTGAAGAAATGACACTTGGCTACAATATAAAGTAGTGAGTATACAGCTTGTATAACAGTGTGAGCATGCGCAGATCACCTATGATGACATCCGGGTCAGTGGGCGGAGCCACCTGCCGATTTTACTACCGGTTCTCGCGAACCGGTCTGAACCAGGGGCAACCCACCACTGGTATGCATGTATATACTCATTTAGAGAGCCTTATTTCTGTGTCTTGTTGAGGGAAAGATTTGGAGCTTTAGAATAACTAAGGCATTATCTACTGTCAAGCCTAAACATGTGAAGAAGACTTCTTTGAAGATGCTGTCCATTTAATGATTTTAAAAAGAGGTCTTATACATTCCTTAGGGAAGGATACTAATCTCAATTATAGCCGAACCTCTGTATAAAGTCAGTGCAAGTTTAGTCTCTTTTGAAATGCAAAGAATAAAGTCAGTTGGTATCCATTCAGTTTTGAAAAGGAGAAATTCTGCCCAGGTAGAAAGTGGAGTGTATGATTTAATAACACGTTCCTATTACCATCTTCCAAAGTAGCCTTTGTCCAGTTTTGCAGATGTACAGTTCTGTGTAAAAGCTGTTGTAGTTGAATTGGCATTAGCACTTCAAAAGGAAAACAGTTCAGTGAATAAAAAACTGCAGTGTGCTCAGTTTTGATCTACTTAGAAACTTTTACAAGATGATTTTCTCTGGAGAGGAGAATGGGGTAGTTTAATACTCTCCCCAGAGGAAGTATGAATTTGAGAAAAATATCTCACTTTATAATGCCTTGATAAGACCACACTTGGACTACTGCATCCAGTTTTGGTCGCCACAATGTAAAAAAGATGTTGAGCTTGTAGAAAGAGTGCAGAGAAGAGCAACAAAGGTGATTAGGGCACTGGAGGCTAAAACATGTAAAGAACGGTTGCTGGAATTGGGTATGTCTAGTTTAATGAAACGAAGGGGTAGGGGTGACATGATAGCAGTGTTCCAATAACTCAGGGGCTGCTGCAAAGAAGAGGGAGTCAAGGTATTCTCCAAAGCATCTGAGGGAAGAACAAGAAGCAATGGGTGGAAACTAATCAAGGAGAGAAGCAACCTAGAAGTAAGGAGAAATTTCCTGACAGTTAGAACAATTAATCAGTGATACAACTTGCCTCCAGAAGTTGTGAATGCTCCAATACTGGAAGTTTTTAAGAAGAGATTGGACAACCATTTGTCTGAAATGGGGGTTGGACTAGAAGATCTCCAAGATCCCTTCCAATTCTTCTATTTCAGTGATGGTAAACCTTTTCAGCACCGAAAGCCCAAACCGGAACGCACAGGTATTTGCATGCATCTGCACACGCCAGTCAGCTGGTCTTCAGGTTTCCAGTACATGCATGTGCGCCTGTCAGCTGGTCTTTGCACCAGAAACCCAAAGACCAGCTGGCCGGCATGCACATGCCTGTTTTTCGCCATTTTTTGGGCTGTTTTCAGGTCATTTTCTGGTGCCCGTGAAGACCAGTTGGCGCAGAAGACCAGCTGGCAATGGTGCGCATGCCCCCAGATAGGGCTCTGCATGCCACCTCTGGCACACGTGCCATAAATTCACCATCTCTGTTCTGTTCTGTTCTGTTCTGTTCTGTTCTGTTCTGTTCTGTTCTGTTCTGTTCTTTTCTGTTATTCTCTTCTCTTCTCTTCTCTTCTCTTCTCTTCTCTTCTCTTCTCTTCTCTATCTTATCTTATCTTATCTTATCTTATCTTATCTTATCTTATCTTATCTTCTCGACTAGACATTTTCTGGCTTCAACAAGTGATCAAGAAGAAATGAAGCCTGGCACTTTGCATATAAAAAGCAAAGCTCTGAAGCTCAATTTTACAACAAACTTTGTTTAGAAACATTTTCCATTCAGAATGGGACAACTCGCTGTGACCAACTCGCCATAGTCAACTCATTGTGGCACAACTCGCTGTGGGACAGTTCAATAAGGGATAACTCAAGAGAGGGACAAGTGAATTCCAGTGGGCCTTGTCTTGCTTTAGGTTTAAACCTTCTCAAGTTAGAAGTCCTCAAGTCTCCAAGCTCAGGCTCACCCCAGCTTCTCTTGAATTATCCTGCATTGAATTGTCCTGCAGGAAGTTGGCTGCAGCGAGTCAGCAGGGGCGAGTTAGCCATGGTGAGATGGATGGGGCAAGACGGCTGGCGTGTTATCCTAGACCCTTTTCCATTTCTATTGTATTTGCTCTTTTCAGGGATTGCTAAATCTTGCTAAAGCATTGTTTTCTGTTTTTTCACAAGACATTTTGTGTGAATTTGTAGCACCCTCAGAATAAACGTATGTGCTGTAGATAACGTTTAAGTATATCAGTGACTGCTGAAAATTTTCACTTATTTGGGGATGCTGAACAACAAAGGAAGGAGAAATTTCATTAATATTTCTGTTTTATTCTCCAACAGATTAGTTTTATTCTCCAACAGGTTAGGGGTGGGGCCAAAATGAACTTCCTCAGAACATTCCTGACTGACAAATTTTTGCCCAGTTAATACTGAATACAGTGATATTTTCATGCATATATGTTATTGAGAGAAGTTGAGGCCTTAAAACAAATTAATAGGAGTCAAAGTCATAGTAACTACTTTCTTCATTAATAAGTATTGCTTTGTGTCTCAGATGGTTTACTCTGTTGTGATAAAATGTAGGAGGTTAGTAGAGTTCATAAAATATTATCCATAAGGATTAAGTAAATCTTCAGTGGTTTATATGAGCATAAGGGGAGACACACATTTTCAGAAAATGAAATCTATTTTCCAAAACATTTCAGTTTAGCTTAATTTTCTGTACACTCCGTTATTAGCAATATACGGAAATTCCTAGGTGAGGCAGGTGGAAATAAATTCTTTTTTTTTTTGCAGGGGTAGGGTGGGGGTTCAATTGTTTCAGGTTTGGTTGCAGTAGACAGACGACCTTTTTGTGGTGAGACATTGTTTGTATAAGCATTTTTGCCAGCCTCTAAAGGTTGAAGATGGCATTATAGTGGTGCAGATATATCACTGAATAGGAAAGGGTAAACATTTATTTGAAGGATTTGAGGTTTTATTTTAAAAATAAAATAAATACATAAAATTGGAGAATTGATATTAGGGCTGTGTAGCACTTTGGAAATAATTCAGAAGAGAGGTTTTGGAACATGTGGGAGCATGAGTGCAGCACTTGTCACAACTGTGCATTTTCTTGGAATTGTGCAGTTGCTCTCTACAGCTGCCATGTGATCCTGGGGGAAGAATGGCAAGCAAGACCTTATTGTCCATCCCCTCCCTTGCATATTTTTTGGATCTGAATCTAAAGCACAATCACAATCTTTCTTGACACCCCTACATCATATTCTAAACCTGTTGTTGGATCACCAATTTTTTGAAGGTGTTGATTTGGGGAGAATCTTGAGGGCCACAAACAGAGACTGATATATCATATGACCTGCAAGCATATTCAGAGTCTGTGAACATTTTCTTTCTAATTTTCTTTGCAGGAACGTTTTACCTGCCCCAGTCTTTCAGTTCATCCTAAAGAGCCTGCCTTTGTTGCTCAGACAAATGGCAACTACATGGCTTTATTTTCCAGCCTGCCACCTTATCGAATCAACAAAAAGAAGAGGTTTGAAGGGCACAAGGTATCAATGGGTTTTATTCCTTTTATGTGCCAAATTATGTTACTGCTTTTCAATAGGGATACAATTAAATAGACTTCAGTACTATTATCTGTAGTTTATTTAATGTAGAATTTAAATTGCAGTAAAGTAACTAAAAGCATTATTAGTTAGTAACTTGACAATCCGTGACCCCTTGGGTCATCATTTCAGAGATATTTCCTTACCAGATTCTTCAGTGATTTCAACAGTGACAGTATTTCTAACACACTGCCTTGAAAATAGTCATGTTGATCTGCATAGCAAACATCAGCACAGAAAATATTTTATGACATTTTGTATTATGTCATAAACTGTTTTATGGTCATATTTGTCATAAAAGATTTTAGAAAATTAGCCAAATTTCAATTCCACAGGAATCCCGAGTCCCAGATTTTGGTTTTATTATGGGAGTGAACCCATTTGAGGTTCCTTGGTTTAATAATTGGTGCCTTATAATGCAATATTTCACCCAGTTAAAGGTTACAGAAAGAGAGTTTTAGTGATAGATGATATAGATAGAGAGAGAGAGAGATGAGAGAGAGAGAGAGACAGACAGACAGACAGACAGACAGACAGATAGACAGACAGACTGACACATAGCACAGAGAAAGGCTTGTCACATATTCAGCAACTATTGTTAACAATGACAAGTCTAAAATGGGGCCATCTTATTAAATACCTAGGGAAGTGATTAGGCCATTATGGTACAAATTGACATGTTTATTATAGTGTAAAATTTCAGGAAGCTATAGATCATATTGTAATTCATTAATGAACATCTTGATTTATTTACTCTCCTTGACTCGAACAGGTTGAAGGATTTGCTGTAGGCTGTGAATTTTCACCCGATGGAACACTTCTTGTGACAGGGAGTTCAGATGGCAAAGTATTTTTCTACAACTATCGCACAGCTCAAATTCTCCGTACTATGACAGCACATAGTCAAGCCTGTGTGAATGCAGCCTACCATCCAGTCCTTCCATCGCTCCTTGCCACCTGTGCTTGGGATGGGATAATCAAGATCTGGCAATAATAGGAAAGTTAGATAGCCAATTGGCTTTCCAATTTCGTAAATATACTTTTTTTTCCTTGTAGTTTCATTTCTTAGAACTTTTATGTTCTGTATAGTGGTACACCAAACAAGTGCTTCTCAACGCCAGTGACTTTATGATGTGTGGACCTCAAATCCCAAAATCCCCTAGGCAGCATGCTTGCTGGGGACTTTTGTGAGTTGGTTAACATATTTAGAGCAGCTAAGATTGAGGAATACAGTATTAAACCAATTTTACTGTAATGTGACTATGTGAGGCAGGAAATATAAAATTCTCCAGTCACGCTACATAAATAATTAATTTGCCTGGTGCCGTTTTTGACTCATACTTTGCCCTTAGCTGTTACCCTTCTCCAAAGAGGTTTTTTTTTGATGCTGTTGGAGCTGCAGTATTCTTTTAAACAGCTGTTAAATATATAGCTACTACTAGCTTTCTCCAAGTTTTTGTTGCAGGGAATTAGGACAATATGAGCTAGATTGAAAAAGGAATTAAAGATTAACTGAAGCCCTAAATCTATATGTTCTGCCTGTTTTAATTGGATGTGCAATGCACAAATTTAATGGATAGAAGTAATTAAAAGAAATTCAATATCATTCCAAATTCTTCCGGGTGCCTAGATTTTTTTAATCACTCTTGTGTTACTAAATCACCACTCTTGGATTAAAACTTAACTATTCTTTAGCTTCCGTCACTGCTTTACCCTTGTACTATTACTTAATCCTGCAGGCTTTTCGTCCAATTTTAATGGAGTCACACTATGCTAGAACTGGTGTAGCTATGAAGGCTTTTCTGAGTAATGTGGTTAGGGGGTCCTTGGTGCTCTCTAAGCTTGCTTGTTTTCTTACAGATGTACTAGCACTGATTATGTTGCCTAATTAGGGTAATGAAACACCTGCAAGAAAACAAGCAAGCTGAGAGAGCACCAAGGACCCCTCATTTCAACCCCATGGTACAAATATTTTCCTTTATTGGTAATGTGGTTAGGATCTGATTCTGATATCTTTATGGTCACATGAAGCTCAAAGAGATTTGGATGCTTGAGAATCTCCATAAAGATTTATGACAATATACATGTAGGTTGATACTTGCAATAAAAAAAAATCTCAACGATTTGCTTATATATAATTTTAAATAGTTTTCTTATAAACTATTTTATAACATATAACTATTTACAAACCTAGAAGCAATAGCATTTCTAGCTCCATAGCTATTTCCAGTTTGCTAAGCTCAAGGATATAGTATGCTTTTTTTCCCAAGATCACACTTTTCTTCCTGATTGGGAGCTGATATATTTAATTATAATAACGGAACAGTTTTTGTTGGTGCCTTGCATTAATGTAAAACTTACTCTGAAGGAACACATTAGTTTTCTACAGGATGTAAGAAGAGGAGAGTAAAGAGTTTTGTTGCTCCATGGAAAAATATTGCAAGTAGCCCACCAGGGCCACACCTAATAATTATCTTTCACATACGGTAGCCAGGAACAGAATCACTTAAAAAATGTATCTGGTTTTTCTTTGCAAAATACAGAGTGTAATTTTATATTTTGCTAAAATGTGCAATATATTATTTTGCTACATATATAATATAATGTTACATAAAAATTACAATTTCAAAGTACCCAAAATATAACTTTAAAGTTTCCTGTTGTAAATATATATTTCTAAAATACTAACTGTAAAGTACTCATTATCAAACCTCTTTGTATATTTTTATTGACTGAATGTATCTATTGATCAGCTTTCCTGTGCACAGCAAGACAAGCATTCACTAAGATTAACAGTCTTTTATTTTTTAAGTTGTTTTAACTTAACATGCATTTAATAAGTTTCATGAAACATAAATTTTAACAGAATTTTTATAATTCTTGGTCAATGATTGCCTTGTTTAGTGACCTTTTGAAGTTACAGTCACACTGAAAAAATTACTTTATGACTGGTTCCCAAACTGTGACCATCACAATATCTCAATGGTCACTTGATTCCCATTTCTGCACTTTACAGCTGACTTCCAACAAGCAAAGTTAATGAAGAAGCCACCTGTGAAATTGCAAGTTGCAGTAATGAGATTATTCACTTAATGACCATGTCATTTAATGATGAAGTTGCCAGTCCCAATTGTGTTTGTTAAATGAGGACTAACTGTTCTTCCCTAGGAATATGACGTGGAGTTCTGTATTTCTTTTATTTTATTGTTTTAAGGTAATCACTTAGTGTAACACTTATCTCTGAAGAATTGTCAGAGCTACTTATAATTTAATATAAAAGCATAATAATAAAATGCCATTAAAAGAATCTTCTTCCAAAAGCAGCAACTGGGCTAACCTGAAATTTGTGGAGTTATTTTGTAGAGTGAGAGCACTTTCTGTATGCCTTTCAGTCTCAGTGTAGCTATAGTTCGAAATCCAAGAAACCAAAATTGAGATTAGATAAGGAAACCAGTGGTACCCCAAGAAGGTAGGAAAGGGCTGTGTTGTCATAAGTATATCACATCTGGGCTACAAAAATCAACAAACTATAAAGGTTACACAAGCAATCCAAACCCCGAAATACAAGTCTATTTGTATGGAAGGGAGAATACCATCTACATTAATAAATCAATAATCTTTGAACCTAAATTGTAAGATTACTACGTCCAGTAGCCAATAATTTCTGTTTTCCTAATAAAGCTACATACAATCTTCTCCTAGGCTTCAAGAGGATCTTCAATTCTCTGGATCAAGTTTTTTTATATAAACTATAATTTATATAAGTATAAGGTGCGGAGGGAGGATTGAAGAGAAAGAAATTGTGAACTTTTAAAAAGTAGTGTACTTGTTCTTTTAAGAGTGAACTGATTTATTTTAGTTATTATATCCAGAAAAGTACTTTACTAGTGTACAGTACTTCACCAATAATTATGGTTGGTCCTTGACTCACATTTCCTACATAGAAGTTACTGATTTAATTCTCTTGATAGAACACTTCATCACTCTGTATATACAATTCAAGTAATGCCACTTTGGAATTATTCTAGATCAATCTCATTACCTCAACTTTTTGCAAGTAAGTTTTGGAAAATTCACAGTGTACTTAATAAAGTTGCACTTCAGAGGTTGTCAATCTTTTCAGACTATGGGAACCTAGTTAAAAGAAAAATTATTGGAATCATAGACCAAGAGGAAATGTTCCGACGATAAAATTATTTATTTAGTGTGTGGCAAAAATGTTAAACATCACATCACAATTACATTCTCAATGAGCAAATGTGAAACTGTTTACTCTCTTTACAAATTCAAATATAGTCTCTTTATCTAGTCAATACATGATGGAGTTGCATACAGAAAGTTTCTGGGGTTTCCCTGATGTTTGGTGCTCAACAGCTTGTTCGTTTTCCTGCAGATGTTTCATTACCCAAATTAAATTTATATTTACCAACGAAGAAATAAAGGGAGACTAGTATAGATCTATTTCAAGCCATTTAGCTCTCATCAGATAGCCATACCTTCTGAGATTCGAACCCTGGCTGCTTACATATTATGTAGATGTATTAACCTCTAAGCTACAGGCACTCCTTGCTTTGTCGGCTATACTAGGGGAAAGTTGGTTTTTTTATCAGGGCAACCTGGTCTACCCAAATATGGGACGAAAGTGGAAGCAGTATGCTCCGTCCCATATTTGGTTAGACCAGGTTGCCATGATAAAAAACACTTAATTACCCAAATTAGGTAACAGCACTGATGATGTTACCTAGTTTGGGTAATGAAATGTCTGCAAGAAAACAACCAAGATCACCAACGACCTCTCATTTGAGCTACAAATTCTCTACAATTCTACAAATTTTCCCCATTTATGGAGGAGACTACAGTAGTGAACCTGTCATGTTGAGTCCTAGTCTTAGTGAGCATTGACTAGGTTTTATGGGGTAGATTCAGTGGTGGATTGCCCCCCGGTTTGCACCGGTTCTATAGAACCGGTAGTCAAACCGGCGGGAGGCTCCGCCCACCGACCCTGACATCATCAGAACACTTCTGCGCATGTGTGCGGCCCCATGGCAAACCGATAGTAAAGGTAAGTAGAACCCACCCCTGGGTAGATTGAACCCTTTTGGTTCAGCTGTAAAACAGGGAACATTGTGACAGTCTGGAGGAACAGTAGAGGACCATTCTTGTGCCCAGGCTGAAGCAGATAATGATATTCTAATGATAGAAATTGGCAGTAAAGCAAAAAATAAAACTGATTATTGTAAATGCAAAATTAACATTTTGAATGTACAAAAAACAAAACTTTAATTTCACAATTAATTTGGGAGATTAATGCTTTAACCAAATAGATCAATATTCAATTATTAGGTGTGATTGCATTCCTTGGAAAAACAAGTTCAATATTTGGAATAATTGATGCTACTTGTAAGCAGAGATCATCTTTTATACTTAGTCTGTTTCTGTGCTGGCTTGTTCTTTTTCAAAGGTATGTTATTGCAAATGGCATAAGGTATTTCAGTCTTGACAGGCAATATTTTTTTTAGAAGCTCTAGCCAGAAAATCTGCATAAGGAAATGTGGTTTACAATGTGAAATTAGTTAAAGTGGATCTACGTTGTTTCTTCTTTAATGGTAATTCAGATGTAGTATAGTCAATATAATTCTGGACCTGGTTAATTTTTTTTTTTATTTTAAAGGAGAAAATACACCCTTCCTGTGGCACATAAATCAGATAGGTGTTATATCACCAAGGTTTGACATTTTCCCTGAGGGAAATTTTGTTTGGAAGATTTGGAAAGCACATAAAATTATTTTAGAAATATACTCACTTCAACATGTACCTTTAAACTGAATTGCATTCATTTGACTTTGACATTTGAATCTAGCTATATGTATACCTTGCAGTGAAATACTAGTATCATTCAGATAAGTAAATATAGCAGCCAAATATACAATCTTTTGCACCCAACAATTGCCACTCAATTTCTGTGCTAGTTCAAAAGAATGTTCCTATTAAAAAAGAAATATTCTTACTGCTTATAAAAGGAAACCAATATTTGCTGTGAAACAGTCATCTCACTTCAATATACAGGAGCAATGTGTTCTCTAGACAGCACAACACAGTAAATGCCTTAGAGTTGAGTGGTCTTGCTTTTGTAAGATTCATGATTTTAACTGCCTTGTTAGGTACAATCCTGAGTTCTGTTGACATGTATTAGAAATAAATGACAAGACAGCACTGATTATGCTTAATAGGCGGAGCTGTATTTTTCATGTGGGTCTCACTACCTGACATTATTCTGACTGTAACTGCTGTTCCACCATTGCATATACAGTACTGCAATACAAATGCAGTATATTTTGTGGGTTTTTTTTCCATAAATGTAAAATAGGTCAATGTAACTATTCATTTCCTGTAGTTCTGGTAGGAAAAGGTTTGCAAATAGGCATATCTTCTTCCACAGATGACTCAGCACCAGAACAACACAACACGAAAAAGATTATTACAGCTAAAAACATTAGTGGATTTAACCATTTGAACAGAGAAACCTGTAGTACTCTTTTTAATTGTTTTCTTTTCAGAAAATTTGACATATCCTTGAGGCTATTAACAAAGAGTAGCATACACAATTGACTTTTATGAAATGTTTCAATTAATCATGCAGAGATCACCAATCTTAAAGTTTTTAACCAACTATTCTGCAATAATATGAGCTTTACCTGCTTTTGCTATGTGATAAATGATTAAATAAGAAATTGGGCATTTTTTGATACACAAAAATGTATCAAGTGCCTTTTATTTGAATTCATTTGAAATAACCAGGATTTAATTTCAGATTTTAATGTTTGGTGTGCAAATATCTTCATAATTTTGCAAGATTCATACGGTTGTCTAATCCTTGCTCACATTCAACACACAATCCACTTGATTTGTCTTCCTTGCAGCTTCAAGCTCTCATATTTACAATTTCTGGTTTTGTGCTTGAGCTTAATTTCTCAATTCTTATGGTATAAGAATTACAGTAGCACCAACACCAGCAGCATCGGAGTTTGTTTTGATTTCGTTTTCACATTTTTCTTTACTGCATGCGGTTGTACCAGTGTGAAACTGATGATCCATAGCTGGAAAAATATACATAACATAAATATTTATTAGGCCTAGTAAAAAAAAATGCATATACGGAAGATATGACAATTTAATTCTGTGAATCTGAAAAATTATGCAGGAAAATCACCATTTGTGCATGCTCATAAAGTAGACAGTAGTGAAATTAAAGGAGAGTGTTTTATTTTTTTTGTATTTTTATATTGTTGATATCTTGCTAAAGCCACTAATCTGTGTAACTTCACAAATACAAATCTCTAGGTTTACTCCAAAGAATCCCCTTGACAGATATTTTTATAGCTTGTGCCTTCCTTGCAGGGTGGGTGTACCAATATTCTTTGTTACTTCGTAGCTGCCTGTTTGCCCTACACCACTGAGCCTATTCTTTGTTCCTGGTTTTTAGGGAAAAAAACCTTTAAAAGCCTGTGGTTAGTGTATGTGGCCAGGGAATTCCATTTTCTGGTGCCCAATAAGATAGTCCTGATATTTTCTGGTGTTCAGTACAGATAGTCCTCTACATGCAAGAGTTCATTTAGTGACTGTTCGAAGTTACAACAGCACTGACAAAAGTGACTTATAACCGTTTTTCACGCCTATGACCATTACAGCAGCCCCATGGTCACATGATTAAAATTCAGAGACTTAGTAAACTGACTCATATTTATGATGGCTGTTAGTGTCCCTGGGTCATGTGATCATCTTTTGTGACCTTCTGACAAACAAAGTCAAGGGGAAGATAGATTCACTTAATAACTGTGTTACTAACTTAACAGCTCCAGTGTTTCACTTAAGAAATGTGGCAAGAGGGGTCGTAAAATGGAGCAACTTAACAAATGTCTCACTTAGCAACAGAAATGTTAGGCTCAGGTGTGGTCATAAGTCAACTACCTATATCTCTATCTACCTTTTGCTGCCTTGTGATGGGGGTCAAATCTGCTCCTCCTCTGAGCTCCTTTGGTTATAAAGTAACTATGCTGATTGGTTACCTTATAGGCCACTGGCTAATTAGGTATCCTTTCTTCCACCACTACTAAAGTGAAGACTTTAAACCAGTTTCAATCTTTCACACCATCCCTCTGGGGAGCCAGAAGAGGATTGAAGGGGAAATCCTTGCCCCAACTTTGGACTGGCCAAACACCAAAGGGAAACCAAACCAAACCAAAACTTTAGGAATCTGTACCTCTGGCAAGCTAATAAAAGGTGACGAAAGGCAACCTTTATTATAGTTCAAAAAAAAATTTCCATCAACACAAGTTTAAATTAAAAAAAAACATAGCACAATTCTAACTCTCAACCTTGCCTTAGGTAACCACATCATCCAGCACCCAATCACCTCTCACAAAAAGCACCCCAAGCAACTTTGTCAGAACCCCTTTCTTCTCTTATTGACCTCTAGGGGTCATCTGGCTGGCCTTTGATTTAAAAGGTCAGCTGCTCCCCACTAAACATACTAGTCTATGGGTGGAAGGAGACATGTTGCTTCTGCAGCTCTTACACTTTTCATTCTGTCTCTCTTACTGCATTTAGGACAAAGTGATAACTAGAACTAAATCAGGAAAAGGGTTTTAAGCAGCAAAGAAGGAGGGAGGAACTCACTTCAGTTGATCTGTTGCTAAGCAAGCTAGAAACTCATGCTGAATTTCTAGCTTTCCTTGCTCAGAAGCAGAGATGTACTTCCTGGACTATTTCCAAGTTAATTTGGAAGAAGTCCTTGATTGTGAATGGTCTAAAAGTCTACAGGAAGGAGAATGCTATAGCATACCCGGGATATTAAATATTTAATTGGCTTCATTATGAGAGATCTATTGACCTACCCTCTTCTACGTTAGGTTAGTAACAACTTAGGTAATTTGATGTTAGTATTGCATTGTGACAGTTGTCTTCCAAGGACTGGACACACTACAGTGTAGAAGATAACTGTACACCATACTTTAATATAGTGCACACGTGTAGGAGATGAAGAGCCTGGGAACTGAGTCAAGAGGCATCAGTTTGGAGTTACGTTCCCACAAACAATTCAAATTCAGGTCCTCTTGATTTCCGTTGACTTTTATCTAGCACCAACTTACTGTTGACTAGATTCTTAAGTGTAGGCATGAGCAATATATCTTCTTAACAGAAACTTAATGTGTGGCCCTGATTCTTTGAGCCTGATATTAATCTGGTCAACTCGTCTCAAAACTTTTCATTGGACTACAATGGAAAATCCCCCAGGATGGCATCAGATCTGCAAGCTGGAGCAGCAGTTGACAATATCTCCGCTCTTTTGCGGTGCCAAGATGCAAAATATCTCAGCTAGGATGCTCCAGTTGGTCCAACTTGTTGTGCATTTTTATTTCCTTTCCAATTAACTCTTTATTTAGATTTTCTCTAGAGCTCTTTAAGTTAACTAGGTACATTTAAAGTTCCAAAGATTTAAAGAGATAAGCAATTGAAATATATATCAAGCTACTTTGCTCACCTGTAGGCTTGCCAAACAAAAGTACAATATTATCATGATAAAGATTTTATAAATAGCATACCACTGGGTTTTGAGTGGAGGCCTACAGAGGAAGAATAATGGAATTTGAAGCTAGAAAAAGGAAGCACTCTCGGATGGGAAACAGGTGGTAAAAATTATCAAGGATTTTTTTTTTCTTCCTGCTGTCATCACTGTTGTCTGCCATTTCACATGCATATATTTTTAATTGTACTGGGAAATAATTGTCTGTAACCTGAAAGGAAACAGCTCAAATTTAAAATGACCCCTTTAAAAAAGTAAAATTGGACAGAAAAATATCATGTCTTTATCACCATAGTCTTAGGTAATTTAAGATGACTTTTGATCTGTTCACATTTATTTTTTTTGTCTTAATAACATGTGTACATTGTTTTTAATCTGTAAGCTCTCAGTTATAATGATTTGTAACACCTACATCATCATAAGTTTCCTTCTCCCTTCGTCTCAGAATACTTTCTCCAAAAAACTTGAAAGTTTTGCAAAGCTTGGTTATTGGTACAGAACAGTTTACTAAGCCCTTAAATCTCCTATCTATCTGGAAGAATGTTCTTTGCCAAAACTGAATCTGGCTGTCTGGTATGAACATCTAGAAAGAGTCTTTGAGAAC
Organism: Arizona elegans; assembly: GCA_022577455.1. Lineage (NCBI taxonomy): Eukaryota > Metazoa > Chordata > Lepidosauria > Squamata > Colubridae > Arizona > Arizona elegans. The sequence goes on along the minus strand of JAKOOJ010000001.1, from coordinate 20,707,313 downwards.
TCCCAATTTAAGAAGCACTCAAGATCTGGAATAGATGGTCCTACACCGTGAAATATTCTGCTGTAGGGATGCTCGACCCCATCCTTTCTTGTGTTTTATAAATAACTAGAAACCCAACTATTCCAAAGTGTTTTCTCCCCTAAATACTTGTAACTTTCCATTTTGGGAGGGGGGTGATTTATGCTCAAGCAAGGAACATATGTAACAGCCTTTTTTGTTTTGCTTTTTGGCAGTCAGCATCAAGAAGTACATTACGCTATGTACATAGATCTGTTCTTGAATATCATAGTATATAGTCATTGATACTTCTATCCTCATATAATTTATCCAATCACTTAAAAACACACCGATAGTCATTGCCTGGGCATGTGCATTGAGTTCCAAAAGCTAATGGCTGAATTTGATAAAGAGTAAAAACATCATACATATTTAAATATTTATATGCTACCCTTTATTATGTCAGAATTGTGGGGCAGTGCATAATTATATTACAGTGTAATTCTAAGCCTTCTTAGTAAATTTAACAGACATGGCATAGAAGGGCAAGTTCTCTTGTGATAAGCAATTGGCTAAAGAAAAGAAAACAGTAGGAGTGAATGTCTGTAGAGATTCTCAGTTATCTAGGTATGGTTGCCTCCTGAAAAAAAAAAAAGGATCCTCTCTGTCCTGGGACTGGTATTTTATAAGTTATCTAGAATTGATGTGAATAGTGAAATAAGCAAGTTTGCTGCTGACACTAAATTGTTCAAATTAGTAAAAACAAGTTACTGTAAAAGCTTCAAAATATGTCTGCATATTAGAAGACTGGATGTCAAAATGACAGTGTCATTCAACGTCAGCAAGTACAAAGTGGTGAAATATTGGTGCCAAACTACTCATACAAACTAATGTTAGTAATGATGACTGATGAGGAAAGAGATCTTGGAGTAATGATAAACCATTCAATAAAGACGTCAGCATCTACTAAAATAAAGGCCAACAATTTGTTAGAGATAACAAAACAGGAATACCAGTCTGCTAATGCCCTCAGATAAATTAATGGTGCATCTCATCTGGAATGTTGTGTGTTATTCTGGTCACTACACTTCAAAAAAGATATAATGAAACTAGAGAAGGTTCAACTAGGATTATCAAGAACTGAAGCAGCTTTCCTATTATAAAAGCCTTCCATCCTTTCGAGGTAGGTAAAATGAGGACCCGGATTGTGGGGGTAATAAACTGACTTTGTATAAAAAAGAACACCGCTGGGGGGTGGGGGGGCGAAAGCCCTACTAAGCAGGTATATACAAAAGTATGAAGGCTATTGCTTAACGCATTGTAAGCCGCCCTGAGTCTCCGGAGAAGGGCAGCATATAAATTGAACCAACCAACCAACCAACCAACCAACCAACCAACAAACAAACAAACAAATAAATAAATAAATAAATGGTTGTCATATTTGGGATTTTTTTTATCTAGAAAATAAGTGAATGGCAGTCAATATAAATGAGGTGTACAAGATTATGCATGGTGTGGATAAGGTGGACAAGGAGAAGCTATTTTCCTTTTCACAAAATACAGTATTAGAATCAGAGGTCACCCAATGTAACTGAATCTTGGAAGCAACAGATAAAGGTGTTTTCTTTTGCACATGTAATTAAACTTTGGAATTCAATTAACATGAAAAGTGGTGCTGACTAAATGGGCTGATGTGGATGTTCATTCACAATCACATGAGAAAAAGAGTAATAGTAAACAAGGTTCACAATAAAAACATGGCAATATTTTGAATTCAATATAATTTAATGTAATCGGAAAAAAAAGAAAAGAAAAAAAATAATACAAGTGTATTTCTTCATGAACTAATGGAACCCCAAGTCTTCAGGGGTTTGCATGGCATCTTTCTCTGGGTTTCCAATATTGATGCTGAAGAAGTCAATAAATATTAGGATTATTCGGCCATTTTGATCTCCTTTCAAAATATAGTATCGAACTGTCTCTTAATTTCTGGAGATTCTATGCAACACCTGTTTCTTTTCGTAGTGTTTGTATGGCTGCAGCATATGTGCTTTGTTTACCACAACATTAGGTTTTAATGACACCCTTGTAGTAGTATTACAGCTTTCTTTTCCATTCTCCCAGACTTCCCCCAGGCTCAGGTTTTTCAAGATAATAAATGTTTTGGGGTTTCTGTTAATGAAAATAAACCTCGCCATGGACAAGCAACCAGGAAAACAAACAGATTGGCTAACCTGGCACCTACGTGAGGGCCTCAATTTTTCATTAATGGTGCAACTCACAGCCAGAAGTGATATCTTTTGATTGAGAATGTGTGAATCAAAACAAAAAGAAAAAAAGAAAAGAAAAGAAAAGAAAAGAAAAGAAAAGAAAGAAGGAAGGAAGGAAGGAAGGAAGGAAGGAAGGAAGGAAGGAAGGAAGGAAGGAAAGAAAATACATTTCAGATAAGAATGTGAAACCTGAGGTTGCTGAGGGAAGGATATCTTTCTAAAAAATAAATTTCAAGACAATATATTGTATTCCCTTTGTTTAAAGAGTTCAATCTTTCAAGGAATATCTGGATGTGCTCACAGTTTATTCAAAGGTGTACCTTCATTTCAAGTTCTGCAGCTCCAACACTTACTTTTTAATGGTGCCAGACAACATGGCAAATCAGTAGTTTGCTTATTAACCACTGTTTTTGATCATATCTTAGTCTTCTTTGTGGTGGGTAGCCAGCCAAAAGTTCTGAATTTGAATTGGGTGATTACTAATTCAAAGGGAGAGGGAGAAAAAAATGGGAGCAGCAGAAACAGTTTTGTTGGAGCAATCTCATTTTGCAGCCATTCCTTCATCTGCCTGTCCAGAGATTGAAAGGAGTAGGTAACCATAGATAAATGCTAATTTCCAGGCTCAGAAGATATGCCACACCCAAGTTTAGTTGAATAAATCAACAGCAGTGTTTTCCAACAGTAGTAAAACCACTCCTTCTTAAGCTTAATTTAATCTATTATTTTACATTTGGAAATCTTGTTAATTTAACCACAGGATGGCTTAGCATATTGCTCCTCACAATGGCACCTTCTCTGTCACTCCTACAAGGTAAATGGACCAAGAAACCAATGGTATACAGGTCACGACTACTTTTATTCTAACAACTATAGTAATAGAATCTTGAAAATCAGAATGTGCTCCCTCCACCCTTTAACTTTGTGTGAACTAGGGAGGGGTTTGTCTGAAACCCCTTTGTCAGTTTGTCAGATTATTTTCTTGGCCGGGGCTCAAGATGTTGCCTTGGTAATGGCTCTTCCTCCTGTCATTCAAGGCAGGGGTAAAATTCACTTACCTTTGCTACTGGTTCAAAAATGTGAGTGCGTGAACCTCCGCCACGCATGCGCAGAGCCTTCTGCGCATGCGCAGAGGGTAAAAAACAGGATGTGATGACGTCTGGGTGGGTGGACGGAGCCTCTGCTGCCGGCGTTACCGGTTCACCCGATCCGGATAGAACCAGCTGAATTTCCCTTCCAAGGTTTTTTTTTTAAAGAACCGCCTGAATTTCACCATTAATTCAAGGCCATTCCCTCTATGCCTGTAGATACTTACTGTACTTTGGCACCTCCAAGGCTGTATACATTTAACTGCTTCTTGGAGGAGGAGGAGGAGGAGGAAGCAAAGTGCCCGCTTCAAGTATTTTATTTTCAATAAACTTTTTAAGTCCTTATAGTTCAGAGGTAGTCTTCCAAGAAAATAAATTGGGGTATTTGACAGCATCCTGGAAGGTTAGAAGGGATGGTGAGGAGCAGTTTACCTTTTCTGACAAGTCACAACTATTATTACAGCCATTTTGTGATAATGTCCATGATATGCCTTTAAAATTTCAAATATGCCCATTGTCTTGAAAAACTGTCTTGAAAAACTGTCAGACCCTTGGTTAAGAACCGTATATGAAAAAAGTCATGGAGAATTAAATCACTCCAGGATGAGAGATAGAACAATCTATCCCCAATGTCAGTGACTAGAAGCGCAATTCTGCCCTTAAAAATATCACAATCAATCTGCATTTAGCATGTGTCTGTCCTTTGTTAGCATATCTTGCAAAATGCTGGCTAGACAATCAACGTTGGCATCATATTCCAAATAACTGATTTTTCGATGGGATGGATGGCTACATTCCCCCAGCTTAAAATCAGTTTGTGCTACATTGCAGAATCTAAATAATGAGCTGTTATAATTAAGGCTTCAGATAATACAGTATGAACACTGACAGATTTGTTGTGGTGTATAATTTCAGGTTTTGTCCAAATAGTTGTTGCAACAAAGAGATATATTTTGTATATTTTCAGTGAACCCATTTTCCAACTCACAATGTATCCCACCTTTCATTGTAACTTCTCACTCTTCTGGCAATTTACTTTTTGCATGTCGATGGCTGAATGTCAAGCTGTTTCTGACTGATTTAGAAGCCATCCTTGAAAAAGGCATTGTTCCACAATGTTTGTTCCTCAAATGCCTCCTTCTATACAGTCCAAACCAACTGGTATTCATGTTGCTAAAAGCCTTCTCTCCCAGAGATATTCTTTGAACACGATTTAAAGATCAGGGCAGCATAATAAATGTTTTGACTCTCATGGCTTATTATAGTGAGGCCGTATGCCAGTTCCCATTATCAAGCAGGAGAACATGACAGTGGGGGGTAGAAACAAACCAAAAAAGAAAGAAAGAAAAGAAAAAAGAAACTCAATCAGGCAGGCACAGAACAATAACTTACAAGATCTTAGCTAAGGGAGCAATTATTTTTTGCCCTCAATGCGCACTTCAAAGCAAACCAAGCATTCTGCTTAAAAGAGATGGGGAGGGGTGGGATGTCACTAAAAAGGTGGAAGAATACATTTTGTTGGAGCTGCTAAAAAGCTACATTAGTGCAATAAGAGAGTATAGATTTAGGTTACGGTATATTGGTCTGTGAAAATAAGAGTAAATGTTACCCAAATAAAGAATACAGCTCACCCGAAGTGTTAATACCACTTTATAATGCCTTGGTAAGGCCACACTTGGAATACTGCATCCTGTTTTGATCACCACAATATAAAAAAGATGTTAAGACTCTGGAAAGAGTGCAAAGAAGAGAAACAAAGATGATTAGGGGACTGGAGGCTAAAGCATACGAAGAACGGTTGCAGGAACTGGACATGTCTAGTTTAATGAAAAGAAGGACTAGGGGATGATATGATCCAGTTGTCTTTTGAGATATTCCAAGGTAGTTTTTCACAGAGTATTAATGTATGCATATGTGTGGAGATGTATGTAAATATATATTGTAATCTTGCACCCTTAGTTTAAAATTTCACTGAGCTCAATGAAACTTACTTCTTAAATGGCTATCTATAGGATCAGACCAGGGATGAAATGCTACCAGTTTGTTCTGGTTCCGGCGAACCATTAGTTAAAAAACGGTACCGGTTCCTCTGAACTGGTATTTCCAATGATCAGCTGTGCATCGGGGTTTAGCTTTGCTAGAAAGCAGGAAATCCTGCTTTCTAGCAAAGCTAAATCGCTCAGCACAGCTGATCCCCCCCTTCACTGTTCTACTTACCTTCCCAAGCCTCCTTTTGGTGCGTACTGAGCATGCGCTTGCATGCACAGAGTGCACATTTGGTGCACAGTGTGCATGTGCATGCATGCATTTGGCACGCAGTGCACATGCACGGCCAGTGAACAGGTAGCAAACTGGTTTGGATTTCACCACTGGATCAGACTATTAGTCATACCCATGGCTAAGTTTTCTTTAACAGATTAACAAGAGTTGGAAGGGATTTTGAAGGTCTTGTAGTCCAACCCCATGCTCAAGTAGGAAACTCTACCCCATTTCAGACAAATGGTTATCCAATCTCTTCTTAAAAACCTCCAGTGATGGAGCACCCACAACTTCTGGAGGCAAGTTGTTCCACTGATTAATTGTTCTAACTGTCAGGAAATTTCTTCTTAGTTCTCAGTTGGCTCTCTCCTTGATTAGTTTCCATCCATTGCTTCTCGTCCTGCCCTTCAGGTGCTTTGGAGAGTAGGTTGACCCCTCTTCCTTGTGGCAGCCCTTTACATATCGGAACACTGCTACCATGTCACCCCTAGTCCTTCTTTTCATTAAATTAGACATATCTAATTCCTGCAGCCATTCTTCATATATTTTAGCCTTCAGTTCCCTAATCATTTTACGGTTCTTCTTTGCACTCTTTTTAGAGTCTCAACATGATGCAATATTTCAAGTGTGGTCTTACCAAAGCATTATAAAGATCACTTCAGGTGATCTTGATTTTATCCCTCTGTTAGTGCAGCCTAGGACTGTGTTGGCTTTTATGGTGGCTGCAGCACACTGCTGGTTCATATTTAAGTGACTGTCCACTAGGACTTCAAGAGCCCTATCGCAGTTACTACTGTTGAGCCATGTACTACCTATTCTATACTTGTGTATTTGGTTTTTCTTACCGAAATGTAAAAGGTTACTTTTCTCTACATTGAACTTCATTTTGTTAGACAGGGCCAGTCTTCAAGTCTGTCAAGATCCTTCTGTACCTTGAGCCTATCTTCTAGAGCAGGGGTGTCAAACTCAAGGTGCCTAGATGTGGTTTGAGGGGCCACCTTGGAAACAGCAAAGGACCGACCCGTGGTGCCTCTGTCAGTGAAAATGGAGCATGGGAGGGGCTGTGCACGGCCACCCCAACCCCCATTTTCACTTGCAGAGGGTTGCAGGAGGCAAGGAAGGAAAAATAAGGAAAGAGGGGAAGGAAGAAGAAAGGAAAATGAAGAGGGAAGGAAAAAGAAGAAAAGGAAAGACGGAAGGAAGGAGATTATAATGAGAGTGACGGAGGGTCTGAGGGAAGTCCTGCCTTAGCACTTGGCCACCATAGGTGCTCCCGACATGAGTGATATTGAGCTGGCCATCCCCACCCCAAACACGCCTCCCCCCGGCCATCCCCCACCCCTCCAAGGTCAAACACAACCCTGATGCGTCCCTCAATGAAATTGAGTTTGTTCTAGAGTATTGGCTATTCATGCCAGCTTGGTGTCATCTGCAAATTTGGTGAGTTGCCCTTCTATCCCGTTTAAGTCATTGTTGAGGATAATGAAGAGTATCGGTCTTAAGACAAAACCTTGGAGCACCCCACTGCATACTCTCTTCCATGTAGATACAGTTCCTTTAAGTGCGGTTGGCCAGTCAGTTACAAGTCCATCTGGGGTGATTACAAAATTACAAAAAAAAAGATGTTAAGACTTTGGAAAAAATGCAAAGAAGAGCAACTAAGATGATTAAGGGCCTGGAGAAAAAACATGTGAAGAACAGTTGCAGAAATTGGGTATGGCCAGTATAGAGAAAAGAAGGACTAGGGCTGACATGATAGCAGTATTCCAGTATTTGAGGGGCTGCTACAAAGAAGAATGCCCTTGTCACCTCACGGTTAGATTATTGCAATGCGCTCTACATGGGGCTACCCTTGAAAAGTGTTCGGAGACTACAGTTGGTCCAGAACGCAGCTGCACGAGCTGTTGTGGGTGCACCTAGGTACACCCACATTACACCAATTCTCCGCGAGCTGCACTGGCTCCCTATTTGTCTCCGGTCACAATTCAAGGTGTTGGTTATTACCTTTAAAACCCTACATGGCTCAAGGCCAGGTTATCTTCGAGACTGCCTTCTGCTGCATAGCTCCCAGTGACCGGTAAGATCCCACAGAGTTAGTCTCCTCCGGGTCCCGTCAGCTAAACAATGCTGGCTGGAGGGCCCGCGGGGGAAGGCCTTCTCTGTGGCTGCCCCAGCTCTCTGGAACCAGTTACCTCCTGAGGTCCGGACCATCCCCACCCTATTGGCCTTCCGAAAAGCAGTGAAGACCTGGCTTTTCCGGCAGGCCTGGGGCCGTTGATCTCGCTCTTGTGATCCAGCGAGATCCGGCCATGAATGGTGTGAATGAGTTTTTAATGTTTTTAATTTTTCAATGTTTTTTAAATTATTTTTTAAAATGTATTGTGAGCCGCCCTGAGTCTTCTGAGAGGGGTGGCATATAAATTTAATTAATTAAATTAATTAAAGAAGGTGTCAACTTATTTTCCAAAGTACCAGAAGGCAAGACAAGAAATAATGGATGTAAACTAATCAAGGAGAGAACCAAACTGGAATCAAGGAAAAACTTCCTAACAGTGAGAATAATTAACCAATGGAACAGCTTGCCTCCAGAAGTTGTGGGTGCTTCATCACTGGAGGTTTTTATGAAGAGACTGGACGGTCACTTGTCTGAAATGGTATAGGGTCTCCTGCTTGAGCAGGGAGTTGGAGTGGAAGACCTCCAAGGTCCCTTCCAGCTCTATTCTGATTGAAAAGAGATACTGTCTAACCCACATTTTTCTATTTTATCAAGTAGTAGGTTGTGGTCAACTTTATCAAATGCCTTACTGAAGTCCAAGTAAATTATATCCACAACATTTTGCTGATCCACTAATTTTGTCACTTTGTCAAAGAACGCATGATCTGTTTTTGACAAATCCATGTTGGCTTCTGGTTATGACTTTGTTTGCCTCTAGATGTTTGCAGATTTGTTGCTTGATAATGATCTTTTCCAGAATCTTTCCAGATATTGATGTCAAGCTGACAGTCTGTAGTTTCCTGGATCCATTTTTTTTTCCTTTTTCCAATTTTCCAATTTCTCTATATTGGTTTTGTCTTGGCCTTCTTACTAATCCCCTGCAATCAATGGTTTTAATATGCTTTAAATTCAACTAGTGTGCAAGATATGAAATAGCTGCTCTGAGTGTTGGATTCTGGTAGAGCATTTGTTGTTGAGGCTGCTGTGAATTACCCTGTGGAGGCAGGCAACTATTGATGCTGGAAACTGAGGAGAGTAATTAATTGACAACTGCTGTTATTTCTATTTTTAAACTTCAGGGATGCATAGTATTAAACTAAATTCGCTTTGGCAGGAAACATCAAGCCAGTTCAGTTGCTCATATGCATCTGTGATGAGAAGGAATACAGATTGAATTGATCCAGGTTTATGAATGCAATCATTTTTTACTTTTTATTTGGTAAATCAATATGCACTGGAATGTAGTGTGCATGATGAAGAATGTGATCAGATCTTCTGAATTCGTCACTTAAAAACTCAGTCTAGTTCTTTCATCTAGAAGAGCTGATTTATATTATAAGAATTCATCTTTACTGTATTGATGATCCTTATTATAAATTATCCTTATTATAAATTATCATCAAATGTATCTATTGTCAGAGACAGGGCATCAATTATGTGATTGCAGCCATCTTGACTTTTGTGATTTCCCCCTCCCCTCCCATGCTTTGGACCTGAAATTAAGTCTTTGATATGTGACAAGGAACATGTCAAAGATAACATTTACTGTGATCTGGATCTCCTTGAACATTGCTGGGGGAAGATGGTTTATTCTCTTATGTTATTGTTATTTCTTTTCTCAATTAGGAAAAAGGGATAATGGTAACGATTTTGGATGTACCCTGTTTCCCTCCAAATTAAGACATCCTCTGATAATAAGACCAAATTGGCTTTTGAGCACATGGCAAAAAGGCCAAGCTTATTTCAGGGTTCAAAACAATATAAGACAGGCTCTTATTTTCGGGGAAACACGGTAAAAGATTCTTTGGGAAACAAATATGGCTGATCCACCTGTAATTTATAATAGTATGAATGCTAATATCAAATGATATTATGATGCCCTAGTCTCTATATTGAACACACCATCTTACTATGGAAACCCATAAACATGATACTGTAGCAGTGTTTTTAAAAATACTTACATCAGTAAAATAAGGATTTAAAATCATGTGATCTGAGGAAGCTTAGATTTTAAAAAGTGAAAGCAGAATATTTTTTTCTAATTCTATGAATTAGGGAAAAATAAGAAAAATACTTCGTTTGAAAAGAAAACTGTGCTAGGTAGGATGTTTATTGATCTGCAGATTTTGATTGGTGGAACTGGAATTGGATAATGTGGAATATAGAATATAACTATAAATAATGGTGCAATCCATCCTTGTTCTCTTAGCAGGGTTGAATGAACAATGACCCTTAGAAATTGTTTGATTCCAGTGCCCAATATAGTGAAATATTGACTTAATGGATCACTTGGTGGGAAGGAATGTCCATTAAATTTAAATGTACATTAGACCGAAAGTCTTAATTTATGTAATTAATGCAGGTTTTTGTAATTTTATATATAATTTTCATCCATGTCCATTAATTGATTTAGGATGCTTATAATTTCTCAGCTGAAATTATTATTATTATTATTATTATTATTATTATTATTATTATTATTATTATTATTATTATTTATTAAATTTGTATACCGCCCTTCTCCCGAAGGACTCAGGGCGGTGCACAGCCAAATTAAAATACATACAATACAAAATTTAAAATAATTTAAAACAAAATTAAATCCAATTGGCTTCCCGAAGTATTAAAACCCATTACTCTTAAAAACCCTTTAAAAAAATTTTAAGCCAGGCCAGCTTGCTGGAATAGGAAGGTCTTCAAAGCTCGACGGAAGGTACGGAGGTCTGGGATTAGTCGTATTCCTGGGAGGAGCTCGTTCCAGAGGGTGGGTGCCCCCACAGAGAAGGCCCTCCCCCTGGGGGCTGCCAGTCGGCATTGCTTGACAGACGGCACCCTAAGGAGGCCCTCTCTGTGGGACCGAATTGGCCGGTGGGAGGTTATCGGTGGCAGAAGGTGGTCTCGCAGATAGCCGGGCCCTAAGCCATGGAGCGCTTTAAAGGTGAGAACCAATACCTTGAAGCGCACCCGGAAGACCACCGGGAGCCAGTGCAGCTCGCGCAGGCAAGGTGTCACATGGGAGCGCCAGGTCGCTCCCGTAATCACCCGCGCGGCCGCATTCTGGACCAGCTGGAGCTTCCGAGTGCTCCTCAAGGGGAGCCCCATGTAGAGAGCATTGCAGTAGTCCAGGCGAGAGGTGACGAGGGCATGAGTGACCGTGCATAGGGAGTCCCGATCCAGAAAGGGACGCAACTGGCGTATCAGGCGAACCTGATAAAAAGCCCCCCTGGCCACGGCCATCATATGTTCTTCTAAAGACAGCCGTGCATCCAGGAGGATGCCCAAGTTGCGAGCCCTCTCCGTGGGGGCCACTGACTCGCCCCCAATAGCCAGAGTTGGCACCAGCTGGCTATATCGGGACGCCGGCATCCACAGCCACTCAGTCTTGGAAGGGTTGAGTCGAAGCCTGTTCCTCCCCATCCAGACCCGCACGGCCTCCAGGCACCGGGACATCACTTCAAGGGCATCGTTGGGGTGGTCTGGGGTGGAGATGTACAGCTGAGTATCATCAGCGTACAGATGGCATCGCACCCCAAATCCACGGATGATCTCGCCCAGCGGCTTCACATAAATGTTGAACAGGAGAGGCGAGAGGACCGACCCTTGCGGCACCCCACAAACAAGGTGCCTCGGGGTCGACCTCTGCCCCCCTGCCAACACGGACTGCGACCGGTCGGAGAGATAAGAGGAGAACCACCATAAAACGGTGCCTCCCACTCCCAACCCCTCCAGCCGGCGCAGCATGATACCATGGTCGATGGTATCAAAAGCCGCTGAGAGATCTAATAGGACCAGGACAGAGGAACAACCCCTGTCCCGAGCCCTCCAGAGATCATCAACCAACGCGACCAATGCCGTTTCCGTGCTGTACCCAGGCCGGAAGCCGGACTAGAACGGATCCAGATAGACAGCTTCATCCAGGTACTGTGGGAGCTGTCGCGCAACCACACTCTCAACAACCTTCGCCACAAAGCGAAGGTTGGAGACAGGACGATAGTTTGCCAAAACAGCCGGATCCAGAGAAGGCTTCTTGAGGAGGGGCCTCACCATCGCCTCTTTCAAGGCGGGAGGCAAGACACCCTCACTCAGAGAAGCGTTAATAATCCTCTGGAGCCAGCCTCGTGTAACCTCCCGGGTAGCCAGCACCAGCCAGGAGGGACACGGGTCCAATAAACATGTGGTTGCGTTCAAGCTCCCCAGCATCCTGTCCACGTCCTCAGGAGTCACAGAATCGAACTCCTCCCAGATGGCATTCTCAAGACCCGCCTCAGACACATCGCCTGAACCCACCCAGTCAGAGTCCAAGCCGTCCCGAATCTGAGCGATTTTATCGTGCAGATAACATGCAAAATCCTCAGCACGCCCTTGCAAGGGGTCTTCCCGTGCTCCCAGATGGAGGAGGGAGCGGGTCACCCTAAACAAGGCGGCTGGGCGATTATCTGCCAACGCGATAAGAGCGGAGAAGTAATTACACTTCGCCGCTTTTATCGCCACTAAGTAGGTCTTGATATAAGACCTCACTAGTGTTCGGTCAGATCCAGAACGACTAGACCTCCAACTACTCTCTAGGCGTCTTTTCCGGCGCTTCATCCCCCTCAGCTCTTCAGAAAACCAAGGAGCTGGGCCGATTCGGCGCCGGGTCAGAGGCCGCAAAGGCACGACCCGATCTAAAGCACCAGCGGCCGCCCTATCCCAGGCGGCCACCAGGTCTTCCGTCGAGTCGTGAGCCAAAATCTCAGGAAATGGCCCAAGCTCCATTTGGAACCTATCAGGATCCATCAGGCGCCTGGGGCGGAACCACCTAGTCGGCTCTGCCTCCCTGCGGCAGGGTGTGGCGGTCAGAAGGTCAAGTCTAAGGAGAGAATGGTCTGACCATGACAGGGGTTCAATGACTATATCCCCTATATCAAGACCACTGACCAGAGATAAAAACCAGATCCAGAGTGTGTCCTCCTATATGAGTAGGGCCATGAATTAACTGGGTCAGGTCCATGGCTGTCATGGAAGCCATGAACTCCTGAGCCACCTCAGACGTTTCACCGATAGACGGCAGGTTGAAATCCCCCATGACCATTAGCCTGGGGGTCTCAACCGCCACCCCGGCTATGACGCCGAGGAGCTCGGGCAGGGCCGCTGCCACGCAGCAGGGAGCCAGGTACGCAGCCAGCAGGCCCACCTGCAACCCATGGCCCCACTTCACAAGGAGAGACTCACATCTGGCAATCTGAGGTACAGTGGCCTCCCTAGGATTGAGACCTTCCTTTACAATAACCGCCACTCCTCCACCCCTACCCTGGGCCCTCGGCTGATGAAATGCGCGGAAACCCGGTGGGCACATCTCAACGAGGGGAACTCCCCCCTCCCGGCCCAGCCAGGTCTCTGTAATACCCGCCAGGTCCGCTCCCCCCTCCTGAATTAACTCGCAAATGAGGGGGGCTTTATTGACCACGGACCTGGCGTTGCACAGCATCAGCCTAAGACCAGGGCTCTGAGACTCTGGACAACCCAGGGAACGAGATGAGCATTGGGGACCGGAGCACGTCACCACTTGAAGACAGCGGGCACGTGCCCCCACCACACGATGTGGCCCCCTGCTCCCACCATATCTGCCCCTCCCACCAATAATCCCGATGGAATCGCCCTCCTCCATACTGACACTAACCCCCTCCACACCCCGCTCCGCACCTCCTCGGACACAATCCCGTGCCGGGCCTGGCTCACCCCCCACCAAAACACCCTCCCTCCCCCTAAAACCCCTTAAAAGATTACATAATGACAATTTTAAAAAACCCCTTTATTGTTATTATTGTTGACTCTTCCGTGGTTTATTTCTATGTGCTTGATCATTCAACCCACTATAGTGCAAACAACACATTATGAAAAGGGTAATACCAGCACACATCAAAAACATCTCAGAAACATCCACACAACATTACCATAGCACAGAAACCAACTAAAACCCTCCAAAACATCTCAAGTGGACCAAAAATCCAGCAATCCAAGAAGAAAACAAACCAAGCTAAATTTAAAAAAATCTACAGAATTCTTGGAAGGTTGGCATTCAGACAAATCAAGCATCTATAGACACATATAAATAAACCATACTTACGCACTATTCAAAAGAGTATGCTAAGAAGGAAACAAAAAGACCAGAGCACATTTCCAGCAACTAACAGCCAGATAAGCAGGACTTCTAAGAGACAAGAATAAAACAGAAAACAATACCTTAATCAAAGAGGAAATCATACCCTGACAAAATTGGCCGGGCAAATTATGGTATACAAACAGGGACAAACCCCTGAAGTAACTTTTTTTTACTGAAGCTGCTACCTAGTCGGTTAATGAAATGTCTTCAAATAAACAACCAAGTTCAGAGAACATTCTGAGCTGGGAAGAAGGAGGATAAGATTTATTTATTTATTTATCTATCTATCTATCTATCTATCTATCTATCTATCTATCTATCTATCTATCTATCTATCTATCTATTTATTTATTTATTTATTTATTTATTTATTTATTTATTATATTTTTATACCGCCCTTCTCCCGCAGGACTCAGGGCGGTGTACAGCCAAAAATAAAACCCACAACTATATGAAAGTTAAAAGACAGTTTAAAAATATTAAATAATTTGGCCGAAAGAGCTAAAATAGACCACCCATTAAAATAGCATTTAGGCCAGCCCTGCTTGGTGAAACAATAGCGTTTTGAGGGCGCGGCGAAAGGTGCGAAGGTCGGGGATCCTATGAATTTCCGGGGGCAGCTCATTCCAGAGGGCAGTGCCCCCACAGAGAAGGCTCTCCCCCTGGGGGTCGCCAGTCGACATTGTTTGACCGACGGCACCCTGAGGAGTCCCTCTCTGTGGGAGCGTACTGGTTGATGGGAGGCTATCGGTGGCAGAAGGCAGTCTCGTAAGTACCTGGGTCTTAAGCCAAGATAAACTTGTAGGCAGAGTTTCTCTTCAAAGGGTTTGCCATTGAAAGGAAATAGGTATTAGCGGACAGGCAAAACATATCCCTATACCTTTGTTTGTCTAGGTGAGAAGTTCTTAGCTTTTCCATAAAGCATTTTGCTTTTCGATCCATCATTGCAACAAAATAAGAAGGAAGACTGTTGGAATTTTTCTGTCCGAAGCTCAAAAATACAAAACTAACGATACCTTAAAAACCCAAAGGGTATAATGTGTACTATGTAGTCTTGCATGTTAGAAGGATTTTAGCGAGAAACTTCTTTTTGAACCAATGAAGCCAAATTGCTAGATATAAAAAAAGAGTTTAGCAAGGGAAAGCAGCTACCATAGAAAATTCAAAGTAGCCTAAATAAACTTGTTACAGAATGTCCTGCTTTTCAGAATCCGTTCAGATGGCATTACAGAGAGGATGATTGGAGAAAGACCATCTGGATCAGGGTTGTCAAACTCAAGGCCCGGGACTGGATCCGGCCTGTGGGATGCTTAGATCTGGCCTGTGGGGCCACCCTAGAAACAGCAAAGGACCAGCCCGCGGTATCTCTGCCAGCACAAACGTAGCTCTTGAGAGCCATGTGCAGCCCTCCCAGGTTCCTTTTTCAGCTGCAATGGCCTCCTGCCGCCTTCTGCCAATGAAAATGGAGTGTGTGCCCCCCCAAGCTCTGTTTTCACCAGCAGAGGGCGTCAGGAGGCTGTTGCAGCTGAAAATGGAGTTCTGGTGCCCGTTTTTGCTGGCAGAGCGCTTGGACCACCACAGACGCCCCAGACATGAGTGACGTCAAGCTGGCCATACCCACCCTGGCCACACCCACCCTGCCCCTGAAGTCAAGCATCACCCTGATGCGGTCCTCAATGAAATTGAGTTTGACACCCCTGATCTGGATCAATTGCATGGATGAGAATGATCATGTAGGAAGGGCCTCAATGTAACAAGGGTACATCAGATCTTCTATTCTGAACAGCTCACACAGATTCAGAAGAGAAGCCACAATTCATTCATTAATAAAATTTTTATGCTGCCCATCTCACCAAAGATGATTCTAGGTGGCTTACACTCTCTCAATAAAAATAGATATAAAACATAATGAATAGAGATCTTAAATTTAACATTCAATTAATATCCAGGGTACCACATCCTCATTGGGGCTCCAAAAGCAAGTTGGCAGAGCCATGTCTTCATGCCCTTTCAAAAGGCCAAAAGAATGGACACAGATCTCACCTTGGCAGAACAGGCTCTTCTGGATCTTATAATTGAAATTTCTTGACCGACGGGGTTTATAGCATGCTCCTTCCGCCGACATGGGTGGATCAGGTTGGTTCCATTGGGATGAGATGCTTCCTCAGATACGCTTCCTTGGATCTATGCCTTATTTGTCTGTTGCAACAAAACTAGCGAACAATTTTATAGTCTTATCATAACACATTGCAAGGAATTATACTGCAAAAGAAGAATATTAAATAAACATATAAGCAAATACACAACGGTGTAGATAAACCTTTACATTCCTTCTACTAAATTCATCAGCTCCAGATGATCTGGAATACCATTACTGCTCATATTGGCTGGGAATGATAGGCTTTCACCCATTAGTGTACATCTAAAGATATCTGGGAAGTTAAGGCTGCTACTAGGCTGGTGGCGCAGCAAACCAAACTATTGTTAAAAGTAGCATCTAGCTGCCAGCTGCCTGCAATTACTGCGAGTTCAATTCTCACCAGTCTCAAGGTTGATTCAGCCTTCCATCCTTTCAAGGTAGGTAAAATGAGAACCCAGATTGTGGGGGCAATATGCTGACTTTGTATAAAATAGAACACCGCTTAGGGGAGGCCAAAAAAGCCCTACTAAGCAGGTATATACAAAAGTATGAAGGCTATTGCTTAATGCATTGTAAGCCGCCCTGAGTCTCCGGAGAAGGGCGGCATATAAATCGAACCAATAAATAAATAAATAAATAAATAAATAAATAAATAAATAAATAAATAAGATGAGAGGAAAGTCATAGCCTCTAATGTACATTCAGCTCTCAGTTGAGACGTGGTCTATCCACTATTCTTCAGCTCACTCAATCTCATAAAGTTATTATGAGAAAAAAAGTGAAAAAGACCGAAAGATAAATCTGAAAATGGAACATGATTTTTTTTTGGCGGGGGGAAGGACCACATTAGGGAAGGAGCCCTTGAAAGATACTTTAAAACCAAACAGTTTTTGTAACACTTGATGAAAAGCTGCAAGCCAAACTTTTGGACCATCTCTTTTTCTCTCATGCAAAAGGAGTCTGTGTTCTCCAGTGCCTCTTTAAACTTCCTTCCTTCCTTGCTTCCTGATTTTGAGGTGGGTGGACATCTTCATGTCAATCCCAGTTGTGAGTCTACAAAATGAAAGCTGTCACTTACATGGATGCTTTCTGAGTAGAATCCAAGAGAGCAAATGGAAAAACCCTCAAGGCAGGCTGTCTCCACTAAATGAGGATCTGATGGAAAGGGTACAGAGCACCATCTGTCCTTTAACAACAATGAACAAGTGGCCATCATTGGAAAACAGCCCATTAAATCTGCTTGCAAATGCCTCCTTACTCCACCTTACTTGGCAACGAATACTTGGTGATTATCAGCTGGTCTAATAAGCAATAAAGCAGAAAGTTCCAATTGTTTCTAAGTAAGTTTAATTGCCGACATTGTTGCTCAAAATAAATGCTAAGATCAAATTACTCGGTCCTTCCTACCATTAATTGGCATTCAAAGACAATGTGTAATGATCCCAATGATTGACTAGAATTTTTTTAAAAAATTTTGATTTATATGCCGCCCTTCTCCGGAGACTCAGGGTGGCTTACAATGCGTTAAGCAATAGCCTTCATACTTTTGTATATTTATACAAAGTCAGCTTATTGCCCCCACAATCCGGGTCCTCATTTTACCTACCTTAGAAAGGATGGAAGGCTGAGTCAACCTTGAGCCTTGGAGAGATTCGAACTTACGGTAATTGCAGACAGCTGGTGTTAATCACAATGCTTTTAGTCTGCTACGCCATGAACGAGGTGTTCATGTTGGGCTTTCAAGTTATGTCATCTCTTGTCAGGAAATCTTTTACACATCAGCCCCTGAGCGTGTACATGGCTACCCACTCTCAGAGTACTTCTGGGTACTTAATAGGATTAAGAGCATCACAATACAAATGCAGTAATAAAATATAAAACAAACACTGTATTGGGAACAAAGCTAGCAAACTATCTCTATCCACCCCTACATATTTATAGCATATTTGCATGTCATGTTAGACCCAGAGGTGTTCTCAAGGTGTGGTTAAAAAAGCTAAGATGGCAGTCACACAAAAAGCACATAATAAAGCAAGTGGCGCTTCTGTAGCACTGTTGTGGCCACCATCTCGACTTTTTTAACAACACCTTGTAGACACCTTGCTGTCAGGGACAGCTGAATTTCACCTTCCTCCATAGGTCAGACCCTACAAGAAGTTGTGACTTCCACACTTTATCAGAATACATTGCACAACTGATGGGACCAAGAGTATACCAACCTGGAGTTTGTAGTTTGTAGATAACTAAAGAGAATTGGAGCCAGACAATTCCTCAGATATCCAGACCTGTGTCAGACAGGTGACTTCCAGCTCCTTGAATTGCATCTAGATTCTATTGATAATCAGTGCAGTTGTCACAGTAGTGGTTATGTGGGTATACTGAGGCATCCTCATAACTACTCATACTCAGTGGTGGGATTCAATTTTTTTAACAACCAGTTCTGTGGGCGCGGCTTAGTTAGGGGCTATGTGCATAGGGACTACTCAGAGGGCTGAAAAAAGTCATTTCTGACTGGTCCTCGCATTTTTGACCAGTCCTCACACTTATGACCATCCTCACATTTATGCCCGTTGCGCATTCTTAACAACCGTGTCAGTCATTTCACCACTACTTCTCTTCACTACGGTGACAAGATAGGGCGCAAAACGTATAATGTGAGGACAGTCGTGAGTTCAAGGACTGGTCAAAAGTGTGAGGACTGGTCAAAAATAACTTTTTCAGCCCTCTGAGTAGTCCATTTACTACCGGTTCTGTGGGTAATGTGACTGGGTGGGTGTGGCCAACTTTTTTTTTCAACTTTTACTTTTAAAAGCATTTTTTCTACAACCTTAAGAGGTTGCAGAAAACAATACTTTTAGAAGCTTCTGACAATCAGGCAAATCTGCTGGGATTGCCAGAAGCTTTTAAAGGGATTTTTTTTCCTACAACCTCCTCAGCTGAGGAGGTTGCAGGAAAACATGCTTTTAGAAGCTTCTGCCGATCACTCAAATCTGCTGGGATCGCCAGAAGCTTTTAAGGGGATTTTTTTTCCTACAACCTCTTCAAAAAATCCCTTTAAAAACCTCTGACGATCTAAGCTGAGTTGCTTGATCCTCAGAAGATTCTAAGAGCATTTTTTTTCTGCAACCTCTTCAAGCTTCTGCCTTTCAAGGCAAAAAAGGGCGAGGGGGGGGGGACACACACGTGTGGCAGTGAGATATTCCACAGCTCAAACCTCCCCCCACCAGAAACCTGGGAAGGTTTCCCGTCTCTAAACAAACAACTCCTGAAAATTGAGTGGCAGGGGCAGGAAAGTCTTGCCCAGCGAGGAAACAGACTGGATTTCAGAGGAAACGCAGCTCGGTTTAAGGTTAAGGCAGGGCAGAGAGGCTGAGATGGCGATGGAAGGTGGGGGGGGGGCAGCCTTTCCAACAAGCAAAGTTAATGGGGGGGAGGAGACGGATTCACTTAAGTTAGCAACCAAGTGAATCACACCTCCCTGCCTAGCCTAACACAACACACACCTACATATCCAAGAGACCCTCTCCCCAGGCAAGAGAGACCCAACCCTGACAGACCCAAGACAGAAGACAGGCAGGGAAGCCAGCAGCACAAACGTTTGGGCAACCCATCCTTTTTTTGGGAGGGGGGATCTTTGCAAAGAAAAGGAACACAGATAAGGCAGGTTTAAAGACCCCTCCGCTGCAAAGCCAGGAGCATCCCTTGGAAATCCCAGTCATCGGAGATCCTGGCCCCCCACCCCAAACAAGCCAATCCACAGGCTCAGATTCATGCCCAGCCCCCCTCTCCCCGCGAGCCACACAAAATGCACGTCGAGCATCAGAATCCCCAACTCGCGCCTGTTTTGCAAAAGCCCAGTTGGATAGGACCCCCCCCCCGCGCCCACCCTCCCCACTCCCTCCGCGGGTTCCCTGGCGGTGTAGGTACAGCAGCCCCAGCTGGGGAAAGGAGGTGCCGGCCGTGAGGCCACTTTGCAAAGGTGCACCTGCGCTGCGCGGTGCCTCCTGCACTCTCACCTGTTGGATCTGCCTGGACGCCATCGCCGCCGTCGCTGCTGCAGCCACCAGAACCCATCCGGCACCGGCGGGGAACTTTTTCAAACTTGGCCCGGCCCCACGGAGGAAATGCGGCACACATCTCACCTCCTCTGCTGCCTTTCTGACCTGGCCGGAGCCCGGGAACCCCCTATGGAAAACTCACCGTCTTTGCCCCATGGGTTCCACACAACGGCCCTCGCAGGTAGACCCAGTGCCCTAGGAAGATCGTGGGGATACTGGGCCCTGCACGCCCAGGTGAGTCGTGTTGGGTGTGGGCGCATTGCGGGGGTGGTGGCCTCTGGGGCAAGTTTTGCCTTCTGCTCTACTCCCATGTGTCTGGGGCAGATGGCTTATCCCTCAGTCGAGCCGGCTAAGAGGCATTGTTCCTCCTCCTGCCAGCCTCGAGTTCAGCTCCGGGCAGCATCCAGCCAGCCATACCTGGCTTTTCCCTGCGGCAGCCCACATGGATCCCAGGCAGCGAAACTCAGGCTAGGGAAGGGGTGAGCAATTGTGGCTCTTTTACAACCTGTGGACTTCAACTTCCAGAATTCCTGAGACAGCTTGGCTGTCTCAGGAATTCTGGGAGTTGAAGGTCACAGGTTATAAAAGAGCCACAATTGCCTACCCCTGGCTAGGGTAGGCTGGCGCTGTGCAGGTGGAAGGCGGGGCGGGGCGAGGGGTGGGCGAGCCAGCAATTTAACAAATGGTTTGGTGTGCTGTGAGGCCAATAAAATTACAAAAAAACATTGAACCATTTGTTAAATTGCTGGCTTGCCCACCCCTCGCCCACCACTCTATATTGAAAATAAATAGTGGTGCGGAGGGGCAGGGCGAGCCAGCAATTTAACAAACGGTTCAGCCGAACCGCCTAGAACCGGCAGAATCCCACCACTGCTCATACTGCAGTATGTACCAGCTGTCATTTCTGAATAGTCTTCAAGGGCAGCTCTACGTGGAGCAAACTGCAATAATATAGTGGTTAAATGCACCAGGCTACAAATCAGGAGATCATGAGTGCTAGTCAGTAGTGGGTTGCAAATCCCGTCGCTACCGGTTTGCTTGTGGGCGCTTGCGTGCGACGCTTCTGCACAGGCGCATAAGCATCCGGGTGGATGGGCAGAGCCTCCTGCTGCCACCGCTACTGGTTCTCCCAATCTGGGTAAACCAATAGCAACCCACCACTGGTTCTAATCCTGTCTTAGGCACAAAGCCAGCTAACTGACTTTGGGCCAGGTATTCTATCTTAGTCCTAGGAAGGAGACATAGTAAACTAGTTCTAAAAACGTTGATAAGAAAATCACAGGGATTTGTCCCAGCCATTTCTAGGAGACATGACTGACTTGAAGGTATCAATTTCTTATTTTCTTCCAAAGAAGCCAGGAGTGACTGTAACGAGAAATAGGTTCAGTTGGTGTATATGGTACATTTATCCAAAGGCTAGGTACAGCTGCTACCTGCTCTTCAAGCAAGAGTCGTGAGTCCAGCTGGACCTCTGAACTGTACACCAAATGTGTCTGGGGAAGCGCACGACAAAAGCAGCTCTGTGGCATTGAAAGCTCCACCCCTCTGAGACATTATGTGATATCACAAAACCTACAGAAGCGTAGGGCTTGAATCAAGATGGTGCAACACTTTTGTCAGTCTGATTTCTTTTGTCTCAAGTAAATGCCGTTGCCTTTCACCTTAAAGTCCTTTCAATTTATGTCCTTGTGATAGGAGGCTATACTCTTGTTAAATTAAAAAAAAAGTTTGTTCATCGATCTATAATTACATACAGGTTTATTCAGCCTTAGGCAGAACCATACTTATGATTTATACTCTGGATTAAATTTAAATTGTTCATTGCAAGATCCAATTTAATTTGGTTTCTATTCCAGGGCCACACATTTTTACCTTTCGCCTTCAATCAAACCCTAACCTACTTTATTATTAATCTCAAATCAGATATGAATCAGTGTATATTCATTCTCACAGTGATTTCAGCCATATAGTTAGATGGTATGTTCAATGTAACAATTTAACTTTCCTAATAGCAAAGCCTCATTTCTTGTATTTGTCCCTTGTATTGCAGAGTACACAAACCCTTTAAGATTACTTATTCTTTTCTGGCAACCCTATTAAGGTTCATATTGTAATATATTTAGTTGCCTTTTGGTTTTCTCTCCCTTCATCTTGCAGCATGTATATATTCCCAAATATAACCCATATATTCACACGCACAAATATTACATTTTGGATTACCAACTGAGTTTTGATTTCTGCCATGAAATACCTTACAAATCCAGACTACTCTTTTCACAAAATGATTTGCAAATTGTAGCCAGTTTGAAAATATATTGATCCAAGAATTAAATATTGACCCGGACAAATTCACAATCAATTCTCATTATAGTAGTCAAGTTCTTTAAAGAAGAGGTTTTCAAAGACAAAAGGACAAAAAGAAACTGAATCACAGACAAATTGGATAAAATCTATATCTTGATTGAAAAGCAAGATTAGTTGAAACTGTCCTCAAAGGAGGGATGCCAAATTTAGCTTTGACCGGATTGATGCCATAGGAACAGCTTCAGTTGGCAAACTCAGAATGTTTTATAACCATGAACTGAGGCAAATGTTAAATTTAGATTTCCAATCCTGCATGTCTTAAAGCTGAGCTAAATTGCAATTTTGAAATTTTCATAAAACTAGCATTTTATCAGGGAAGGAGAGAGCACTGTTTATACACATTTGTATACATTTAATAACTTTAGTTGTTACTATTTAATGTGAGATTTTAAATCTTTATCAGAGATATCTATTAGGATTTGATTTATATTTATGATATGCCCTTGTTTAATCTTGGCTTTCTCCCAAGTGATGTGAAAAATATGCTTATCAGGGGAAGGCCCTCTCATTGGCAACATCCCAAGGATGAAATGCCTTCCAGAGAGAAGTCATAAATATCAGGACCTCTAACAGGCTGAATTCAGATTTAATCAAAACTGGAATTGCCCAGTTAAAATCAACTGGGCTTCATTAGCCTGGAAGGCTTTTTTTAAAATAAAACTTTCTGCGACCTTATTCGTTTAAAATCACACTCTATCCTACTATTTAAATCAGTAGTTCTCAACCTGTGGGTCGTGACCCCTTTGTGGGTCGAACAACCCTTTCACAGGGGTCACCTAAGACCATCAGAAAACATATATTTTCAATGGTTTTACAAATAATTTTATGATTGGGGGTCACCACAACATGAGGAACTGCATTAAAGGGTCGCGGCATTAGGAAGGTTGAAAACCATTGATTTAAATGAAGATGACTAATTTATTTATGTAATTTTTCTCATGCCTTTATTATTTTTTTTACGAATAACTCAAAGTAGCGAACATATTCCCAACATATCTCCTTCCTCCTATTGTCTTTACCATAACCCTGAGAGGTGGGTTAGACTGAGAGATTGGCCCAAAATCACACAAAAATAACAGTAAACCAATGTATAGCTAAGAGCTTAGCAAACAAAGATGTATCTCCCAGATTTCCTAAAGGCAGAGAGAGGCAGGCCATGTCTGAGGAGATCCCATTCCATGCCACTAAGGACAAAACCTTAAAGAATGGTGGGGTTCATGCAAAGGAAGACATTCTGTCAGGCAGATTAGCCAGAGTTACGTGGGTTTCATGACACATTTTGTATCTCATTCAGAAGCCTTTGGGCAGCCAATACTTATTTAAAAACAGGTCTTTTAGAATAGCCTTTTCAAGAATCTATATCAACCAAATCAGTGGCTACAGTATGAATGTATGGTCTGAACCTATGTGCAGCCTTTCTATTTTATTTTAATTAAATTAAATTATCTTGTGAGGTTTCAGCATTGGAAAAAGATGTACGCTGGTACCTGTCCCATAGACTACCTGCAGTTCTCTTGGGGGCCATCAGCAGCTTTAGGGCAAAAGCTTAGAAATGACTGGTTTAGAATTAATGGCACTTGGCATTTATAGATTATAGATCAGTTATAGATCAGCTTCTAATTATACCAAGATCTTATCTTGGTCATCTGAACAAATAATAATACCCCTCATATAATGAGTACTAATTGTCTTTCCTTAGAAAGGCGGAATCTTTTTCCCAATGTTTTTCAGCAGATGACAGAAAGACATTTTGCACAGCTGTTTTTTATCAGTCCTTCCACATTCTTTTATGCTTGATGTCCTGTGCCTGACACAAAAAAGAGGGTTTAATTGCTATTTTGTGTACTTTTAAAATATTTGAAAATGACTCACTTTTTTTCATGCACACTACTGTAGACTATTTCTTTCAACTTTCCTTGTATGCCATTTACATTAAATCCTTTGATCATATTCACAACTCATCTTGAAAACTTCCTGTTATTTTGTTCTTATTAGACTGCATAGTAGATGGTCAGCAGTTGAAAAAAGAAACATGGTTTGTTGACACTCCACATACCTATAAATATGCATGATTACTTTACACACTTTATTAAGATATTTTTTTCCACTTTTGACTTAGTGTGTTGAGTGAAGCCATACATGAGGACAGTAAGCTATGATTTATGGTTTAGCATATTCTGTGAATTCAGTCTATAAGGCAACAGATCAATTAAGCAAACCATAGTTTAGTATGTCTGAACCCACCACCAGAATGTATCTAATTTGAAACAATGACCCTATCCATAAGCACAAATCAAGGCATTATTAAGGAATGAAGATAATATGCCCACCTGGTTAATGTGCATATGATCTTTGAGAGTTTGTATTCACAAAAACACAATCTTTTAAACTGTTTTTGATACTTAAAGAGGTCTTAATTAAAAACGAAAGAACAAAACAGAACAATATCACAGAATCGAAGGTGATGGCTGCAGAATCTACTGTGATCAGAGGTAGTATTCCCTTTAGAATTTGCTTGGAAAGGCTTACAGCAGAGATCTTCAAACTTGGCCGCTTTAAGACTTGTGGGAGTTGAAGTCCACAAGACTTAAAGCGGCCAAGTTTGGAGATCCCTGGTTTACAGGGTTTGTGTCCTAATTATAACAAACGGAGGGATCTGTTTAGCCTCTCTTGAAAACAGGATGTTGGATTTAAAAAATAGCTTTTTGCCTGTCTTTTAAGCAAAAGGGTTCCAACGAACCATTCACCATGAACACAATTCAACAATTAATGTTATAAAATGTATAATTGAATAATTGATACTCATCCATTTAATTATAAAACTAGCTCTGCCCAATAAATTAAGGTAAGGTACAGGAAATGGCTTAAAGCCGACAAGGGATTACAGGGCTGAATAATGACTTGAATCAAGATTTCCTTGAAACCTTAATCCAACTCTCTCTGTTATCTCATACTGAATCTCAACTTTAAAAATAATTTTGAAGAACTTCACCAATTTAATCCAATGCTGTTCATTTTAATCAATGACCATACATTCATGGGTTATGGAAACAAAGGAGATATTTAGTCAAACCTTAGATACTGAAAAATGGAAGCAAAATGGTACATAAATCCATAGGTAGACCAATAGCTGCAGCAATACATTTCATGGTGGCAGGAAAAAACAATTAGTGATGAGTGACAGATTTTAGGAGGCAGCTGAAGAGCTCTAGGTCAGACACAGATCTTAATGCATCCAATTCTTCAAGAAGAAAATTCCTTCTTAATATTAGAGATTTTTCTCTAGTCAATACTGACAATACTGAGCTCACTTACTCATAAGGTACTCGATATTAAGCTACTTCCTGTATATGATCCTTTATTTGGCTGTCTTTAGGCATCTTCCAGATGAATTGCGATTAAAATGTGCAGAATTTCTAGTCATGATAATTCCTGTTCTGAGTGTGCAATTTCAATATATTATGGAGTTCATAAACAGAACTGCATAATAGAAACTGGTAGGCATCTCCAAGTACTGTACTGTTGTTGAAAAGTTGTAGTAAACAGAGGGCTTCCCATGAACATGGTTGCCTGGTTTATAATTTTGCATTTATTCATCACTTGAGTTCATTACAAACATCATGGGGGGCATTGCTTACCATCAGAGCCCATGAGGCTTGGTCTGATATAGCATAAGTACCTTATGTTTTGTATATAGCTTAACCATTGAATACACAGTAACAACTTCCTGTCAGAACATCTTTTAATGAGAAAAAAATCAAAACATTTTCACTGGTGCCTTTTATTAAGTAATGCAAAATACAGTACTAGTTGTGACACTCCATGCAGTTGAGACGATATAAATGCAAGCTTACAGAAAAATAAGTGACCAAAGAACCCCTCAATTAATTTTGAGGTAGTGTACAGTGTGGGGAAGTTGAAACACAATGGGACAGACAAACCAAAATATCTGTATCGCTTTGTGCATTCATTTCCCCCCAGTTTTTTTCTCTCTCCTAAATACATATGTATTAAATAACTTTGTGGTTTGTTTTGATTCCATTTCATTTAAAAATAGATTTCTTTATAATATCACATTCTTGTATATCTTGCACTGCACACAATCTACGTTTAAAATCTTATAGGGTCTGATTTGTCCTTGCAAAAGTTTTTCCCTTCTTTTTCTCCCTTGCTCCCTCTTTCTCTTTTAACCCTTTCCCTCCAAGAATTTAGGCACATGTGGCCTCATGCACAAAAAATAAATAAGAAACTTACTTGAAGGGGACAAAAAATGTCACTCAAAGTGCTTGAGAGTACTAAGGATAATCTAATAAATACCATTTTGTTTATAAAAATATATTAGGTTATAAAAGTGGGCAAAGGGTTAGTATCCAAGATGGAAAAGTCATTACTGTATGTGAAAAGTGTCTTGTAATATTTTTCTTTCCCTTTATCAGGTTTTATCATTTTTCCTGCTTAAAACAGTACCGTGACTGTTCGTATGTGAATGTTTCCTCTCTGTGTCTCTCTATATATACATGCACACATATATATGTATGTGTATATGTATATATGTGTATATACATACATATATATGTATATACATATACATATATAATATATATATTCTCAGAAACCTACAGGGTACTAGCCGTGTCAAATGTCATTATAGTTGCTGTTCTGTCTCATTCTATCTCTTTATTGCAGCTTTGGAAGATGTTTCAATTAAGGAGGGTTCCATACAATTGTGCTTTTGTGAGGCTGTCCTTTCGACTTAAGCCTGTACTTCCAGTCCGTTGAAACTGCTGCTGCTTGCTATGGAGGCTTGAATGGCTTCCTTGCTCGATGGAAGACTGATGGATCTCTGAAGCCTCCATAGAACTATGGTTGAGGGACTCAGCTGAACTGTTTGGACTAACATCGACGTATTCTCTTTTCAACACAGGACTCCCATCAATGCTTTTGCTACTGCACACCTGGACTGTGATTCTTTCACTTTTTTTGTCCCTCAGTTCTTTTGTTTTATAAGAGGGCAATTTGTCCTGCTTACAACTAGTACTTATGTCAATATTCAGGCCACTGTCTGTCCTCAGGAAGCAAGAGTCCACAAGTCTACTTTGACAAATATCATCTCCCTCTGAGAAGCTATCACCTTTGTAACTAGCATAAATGGGACTTGATCGACTGTCTCCTTTCTTTATAGGACTTCTGTAATACTGCTCTGAAAAGCTGCAGGGAGAAAGTCTGCCACTGTTCCTGAAAGAATATGCACCAATATCTTCCACACTAAGCTGTCTCCACTGTCCAGGTAGATCTTCTTCTGACAAATGGGAGTTCCTGCTTTCACTGCGCATCTTTTGTGATGCTAAAGCTTGTTGAGTTGTTATGGCCGAGAAATGATAAGGCTCGCTTGCATAAGGTGACATAGTCCTAGTGAAAGTAGGGGAATTCTCATTGTCATCTGCCAGCTCCATGTGCTGAATAGATTTAGCCTTGGCAAACCTTGGACTCCCCTGCTCATAACCTGAAGATGGCTTTCTTTCAAACATCTCATCGCGGCTGCTCAGGTAAATGGCTTGCTGGGAGGCTGTCAAAGTGCTAGCTTGGGCATTCTCCTTCTCCTCAGACGTGACACTAAAGCTGGAGTAGGAACTAGAAGTAGGTAGAGAGGTAACATATTCTGGAAAAGCTTCATGAGAGAAGCTGGAATGGAAGCCATCTTCTTCAACTGTGCTGTCAGTGGAATTCTGGGACCTCAAGAACCCAACGCCCTTTACTTGCATGTCTACACTCTGCCTTCTCTCCCGCCTTCTTTCCTCAGGGCAGTAAAGAGCTGTATCACTGCAGTAAATGTCGGACTTGTACTGAGGTCTTTGGCCAAGTTTTCCAATAGATTCCTGGAAGGCAAGATCTCTGCTTGATGGGCTTGACATGTGGGGAGAAAGATTGTTTGGATCAGGCTTTTCCAGGACTTTTGCAATGACACAAGTTGGTATGTTATCGGCAAATGATGTATGACACAGAGGTACCGAGAGGCTGCATCCATGCTTTTCTAGGTGGAGGCTGACACGTTCCTGAAATTCAGCTGGCAGCTGAAATAAATATAGGGAAGGAGAAGAAAAATATATAAAAGGCTTGTCAACAGTAAAGCTTATGATCTAGAAATCCCAGTTACTGTATTGAAGCCTACAAATGTGGCTTTTAAAGTGAAAGAAAATAATAATAAATAAAAAGGCTCCTATCATGAATGAATTATTGACTCAGATGTTCGAACATGGCAGATTGCCCTGGTTGACTAAAGGAGTTAGCTATTTGTTGTGTGTTTATGTGTTATATGCTGTCCTGCCTCTAGAGGGAAGATGTTTAACATTCAGATATTTAAGTATATGAATATCTTCCCCTTTGTCATTTTTTGATTGATATCAATACACTAATATACCGTACACACCAATTACTGTTAAATAAGACACATTTGCAAATTAACGATCAATATTAATCTTGAGGATTGCAGGTTGTATTTCCACTTACTTCCACTGCCAAAATAAGCTTGCTCCTGTGACATAAAGTTATTCCTCATTGACATGATTGTGAACAATCATGTCAAGCTAGGTTAAAGTAGCCACTTAAGGGGAGAAACAGTGCTGCTTATTCCAACTGGCAGAAGCTGACTGGGCTTGCAATTGAACCTGGTTTTTTAATAAAAAAAAATACACAAGTAGCAGGCAAGTCCTGGACGCACAAGAAAGATTGTGTGGCATGGACAGTGCCGTCCTCCATTTGAAACTTAAAAGAAACAGGAAGGAAGCAACCACACACAGCAACCTGAAGTGTTCCTTTTAATTTGCCTAACAAGATGCCCTAAATGTTGGACTCGGTAATGGCTCTGCGCATAAAGTCCAAATGGCAAGAATAAGACTTTTGTACAGCTGTACTACAATAAGGCCAAATGTAGCTTTCAGGAAAAAGCCTTCATCACAGAACCACAATAAATCAATAGGGCAGAGTTCTATGGTAGCTAGATCTTCTTCTTCTTGTAAAGAAGCTTTTTGCAAGTGTGATGTGCTAATGGAATTGACTTCCAACGAAATGCATTCATCTGGATAATCAGTCACTGTCAACATAAAGGCAAGTTACAGCACTCAGCAAAGAAAGCAAATTAAAAATATTTTGATATGGCCATTCTTTTTTTTTTTTACAAGATAACTCAATGTCCCTGATCTTCCCCCAAAGCCCAATCTTATGGTATATGAACATCTGCAGCACAGCAGCATGCATTTCACATGCACTGCAACCATACCCTTCATAGGCTATGAAGCCATGAAAGCAGCTGTTCTCGTTTTCTCAGCTGCAATGAAGAAAGAGATGGTGACAAAACATGCAACCTGAAAGGTAATTTAGGGCCCAGAAGTGCAAAGACTCCCATACTCATTTTTTTGTGAGTCCACAAAACTAAGTCTGCAATCCTATAAATAGTTTTGCTTGGGGGAAAAAAACAACAACACACCACCTTAGATCCCAGTGAAACTTCCAGCCTGGCAAATAGGCATAAAATGGTGCTATAATGCAGTGATTTGGGATTGTTTTCAAAATTAATTTGTGAAGGATGTCTATCCAGGTGATTATGCTAACAGTTAAAAAGCAAATAATATTGACTAGGGATACACAATTTTATTGATGCAATTTCCCCCCCCTCTGATTAGATTCCACAGCTGTACTAAATCTCACTGGTGATGCCTTACTTCAGCAGAGTGGGGAAAAGTAAAATCTCCCTTAAGCACGTTTAACTCCTAGTAATTTCATGAATAGGTATATATGGTTTCCTTGGCACCAATATGGTTGTGGGTTTTTTCCCCCTCTGGGATACTTTTTCCAATTCCCAATTTAGCTTGTCGCTTTGAGATTTCCTTGTGGTGTCTTATCCAGATACTAATCAACTCTTCTTTTTTTTCCTATCAGCCAAGATTGATATTTTTGCACCTCTCCTTCCTCTTATGTTTGTGAAAGATAATGTGTGCTCCTTGAGATAATTGAACCCCACAATTAGTGTTGTAAGCTGGGATGGTCATACAGCACATCACCACATGACTAGACCCAATTTTATGACTTGGGGGGGGGCAGTTGTAAAGCGGACATAGAAGTCATAAAGTGAATGCCACACTCACTTATGCAAATGTTGTGATTGTTAAATGAACCTATTGCTCACTGTGGGGCAGTTTTGCCAGAAACCAGAAGTAAAGACTGGTTTCAGGGGAAAAAATGACATAAACGATGGAATCTCAGGGGGCAGCAAACACTGTAAATCCAGATGGTCGTAGTCATGTAGAAATGTAGTCATGTCACTGCAGGAAGAGGATATCAGAACTTTGAAACTGGGTTGTAAGTCCTTTTTTTTGCCGGGGGGGGGGGGGGGAGGTGGTCCATCGTAAGTTTGATTGATTGTTAATTGACCAGTCATAGTTGAGGGCTACTTGTATCAGTGTGCAAAACAATACCTTAAATTGTAGATTTTGAGGGGTTTTAGGATTATTAAAGAGTGAAAGAGTTGCAATAAAACACAAAACTTATAGAGCCTTGGTAGTGCAGCAGACTAAAGCACTGTTAAATAACACCAGCTGCCTGCAATTACTGCAAGTTCAAATCTCACCAGGCTCAAGGTTGACTCAGCCTTCCATCCTTTCGAGGTAGGTAAAATGAGGACCCGGATTGTGGGGACAATAAGCTGACTTTGTATAAAAAAGAACACCGCTTGGGGGCCCCGAAAGCCCTACCAAGCAGGTATATACAAAAGTATGAAGGCTATTGCTTAACGCATTGTAAATCGCCCTGAGTCTCCGGAAAAGGGCGGCATATAAATCGAACCAATAAATAAATAAATAAATAAAACTTAAATTTACAGTACTTATTTAGCAATTTTAAATTCCCCCTACCTATCCAAAAAGGTTGAGAACATTTATCTTGTCTAATTAGAAGGTATTTTGGATGCCAGAAGAGGGCACATGGTCATCATATGTGGACTGTGACCAAATGTGTGTTCTAGGAGCTCTACAAAAATTGATAGCTAGGCATATACATGGTTCCTTTTCTTTTAATACATAACCTGGGATAGTTATTAACTGTGGGGTCCTTGGTGCTCTCTGAGCTTAGTTGTTTTCTTGAAGATGTTTCATTACCAAAATAGGCAACACCATCAGTTAATAGCTATTAACACAATCCACAGGACCTGTTATTACAATCCTTTAACTAAAATGGAAAATATAAAAAAAGCAGTGTTGTAGTTTGGAGCGCGCACTTCCGAACTGGTAGGGAAGGTAAATAGATTTCACCCCTGGGCTCAGGCTGGTAGTATAATGGGGGAGTAAAGCTCTTCTATTTTTTTCAGAATGGGAGAATAAGGATTATCAATGAATTTGCTTTGGTATATGAATAAATTAAGTTAAATCTTCAACATTTATTCATCTTTGCAGAGTAAAAGTCAGAGGCTGAGGAAAAGATTTAACTAGAGGCTGGATTCTTTATTTTTATAGTGTAACATTTGACACACTTTGCAGTATTATTAGCTCTGCATTAGCTGAAGAAGTTTTGGTGAAACTAAATATGTTTATGATTCCTGATAAAGTGTGACAGTATGTCTTGTCCCTGGACCATCCAAGTGTTGCTTTGTTTTATTTGAAGACTTTGCAAATCTGGATGGAAAGGAACAGTCTTAGGCCCAATTCTGACAAGACCAAGTGACTGAATATTCAGGCCTTCTGGGGAGGCCTGGGAGAGCTTCCCTCTCTCATCTTGGGTGGGGAAGCAAACCCCCATTTGAGAATGGTACACAATCTGGTGTATTCACCAGATCCATCTAGTGCATTGGTTGCACTTGCTCCTCAAGTTGAAGGCCCTTCAGATGATCACTCATGTCCTAGTCACCTTATGATTGCAATGTTATAATGCATTCAGCATGACACTGCCCTTGAAAACCACTTAGAAGCTATAACTTCTAAGGAGCTGCGGTGGTGCAGTGGTTAGAGTGTAGTACTGCAGGCTACTTATGCTGATCACGGGCTGCCAGCAGTTTGGCAGATCAAATCTCACCAGGCTCAAGGTTGATTCAGCCTTCCATCCTTCCGAGGTCGGGAAACGAGGACCCAGATTGTTGGGGTAAATATGCTGACTCTGTAAACCGCTTAAAGAGTGCTAGAAAGCACTGTGAAGTGGTATATAAGTCTAAGTGCTATTGCTATAATTGTTCCAAAATGAGATAGTGTGGGCAGCAATGACCATGCCTCAATATGCCATGGGAAACCACTGTTCCATGAGCTGCATTGGTTGCCAATTGAGTTTGGGGTACAATTCAAGCTATTGTTTACCACCTGTAAAGCCCTCCAGGGCTAAAAGCCTGGTTATCTGAGAGACTGCTGATTAACAATTGTTTCTGCCTGTCCTGTACAATATGGCAGAAAGGATGTTTTTCATGTTTCGTCAATTAAATGATGTCACCCAGTGTGCTTTCTCTGTTGCAGTGTTACCCTTTGGGAATAGCATTCACCCCAAGGTCTTTACACACTGATGAATTTCAGTAAGATACTGAAAACCTGGTTATATTCTCTGACTTTAGGACAAGATGGTGAGTGAGCCCTGTGAGTTTTTGTTTGGTATTTAGTTGGTTTTGTTGTATTTAGACTTTCCAGAAACATATCATCCATTTCTTTTTTATTGTTTTCCCCCTTTTAATTATGTATAACGCCCAACGTAATCTGCAGTTGGGCATTCTTTAAATGGATGCAAATAAACGAATAAATAAATAAATTCTATGACTTTTGAACTAAACATGAAATAAACATGACTGAGTCCAATATGAAGAATGCATAGCGTTTTTTTAAAAATCATATCACAAAAGTTTAACGGTAAGGTTTTTATTCATCCTTTATTACTTCTTTCTTTCCCTTTTCAAGTTTAATTAGGATTTTTTTTTAAAAAAAACCCTGCAATTTAGATTTCAAATGAGCATACTGTGCAAATGTAATTGCTAGGTCTTTAACTGACCTGGTTAAGTAGGTTAGGCAAGCACAGCAATGAGATGTCTGCAGGACCCTCAAAAGGCATCCTGGCTGCTCCATAGCAAAATAAAAGAAAACAAAACAAAACAAAAAGTACTGAAATCCCACGAGGTTGCAAGATCTTGCACAAGAATGCCAAAATCAGAATTATATCTAAGTCTATGCATAGGCATATGTCTCTGCCTCTGCAGATACACATATACACATGTGCCCAGGCATTTCATATGATCCTTTGACAGGTTCCCAGTTCAAAGACAAAACTGCTAATCTCTAGGAATTGCTGAACTATATTGAACAGATGCTTTCCACATATGACAGGGCTCCAACTTCCAGAATCCAAAATTGCCATAACCATCTAGAGGAGTATCTAGATTTTTAGATAAGTCTAGGAAAGTACTTCATGTCTCCCAAACTTGTGAATTAGATACTTTTGGGAGGGTCACAAGAATAGCTAAATGGATATGTGGATATACAGTATGTTATTGGGTAGAATGTCCTTAAATATTTTGTTGCTGCAGGCAAAATACTGAATTTCCCACCATTTACACTGTTACAGCTTGGCAGTTGAGTTTGGGATAGCCTCTACTCTAGTAATACTCAGGATATCCTTTTCAGCAGACTTTGTGGTAAGAAAAATCTCATTTAACCATATACCACAATTAAAAGGGGGTGCAGCTGAGTGATTGGATTGTTTTCATGATTTATAAGCAGCCTAGAATCCATGGAAGTTTGTTTACGACAATATAAGCAAATCAAAATAATGTACAGGAGACATGGAGCTTCTTGAACATTCTTCATTCTTGCATTTTGGCCTTGCAGCTATTGGACTCAAACATGGTTGCATTAATATCCACTCATCCTTAGTATTTTGTCATCCAGTTGTTTCGATTTAGGATCCCACCCAGATTCTCTTCTCCATTCCAGTAAGTGAATGTTACTGTCAAGGCATTATATCTTAGTGACCTTCTCATGATAGTTAGTGAATGTGGACTTGCCCTTGGGTTCCTTGGTTACTTCTCCCTCTGCTGCCTATGTCTGGCCTAAGCACTGCATCAGAGCATCCATCCTGCTGTCTCCATCTCACAGTTCTTGCGAAGAAGAATTAGGCCTCTATAGCAAACACATTGATGAGTTTTACTGATATATTTATTTATGTTACCTCAGAAAGCTTATGCGCCCTGTCGTAATTCTTGCTACACTGGAGCAGCTGAGCAGCTAAATTGCAATCCTTTCTATAGAGCTCCTGAAAAATAACATAAAATGACATTTAAAATTATTAGTTCTACCACAACATCCAAAAAGCTGCCATAAGAGATCTGAGAAAGAACCGAATAAATTTAAAATTTCATCCCAATGATGATGTGATAACAAAAGATTTATTGTATTAGAATCCAGACTCCAGGTGCTTTCACATGAGCCTGGAAGGTTGTATTGGACAATGTCCATGCTCTCAAATGTCTCATTTTAAAGGGACAAACAGTCTCCATGAATTTATTGTCATTCTCCCAAGTAATAGAAGTCAGCCATTGACCAAGACAATTATGGCTATATTACATATAGTTATCCAGTGCAATAAAAACACAATTGAATGTCAACGCAAGCCTGTTATTATTCTATCCAGCAATTTCATTTTTCAAAATGAATATAACAAAGACATTTCCACAAATCCAATTTCATTCTTTTTCTTTTTATAGATTAAGATTTTTGCTGTCTCTATAAATGCTTATTTTGAAAAAAAAAAGAAAGAAACACTGATTAAAGGCCACTTGGATACATGATTGCATCACAAAAAATATGGGCAATCTTTAATTCAAAGGGTTCCCTCCCCACATTGACTTATGGTGCTCATAAAACTGAATGGCAACAATCTGGAAAGATGTGGGAATACATATTGACTCCCAGAAATATTGATTTCAATCCTGCATTTAGTGTCTATTTAGCTCTTATAGCTACAGAACCTTCTACCTCTAATTTCACCTAAGACTAAGAAAATTGCCCCAAAGACACTTGAAACACTAATTTAATTGAGTGGCACACTCCAAATATTGAATCCAAATCTTCAAAAATGTCTTATGCAAAATGTCTTCAACCATGATCACATGCAAAGGTGATCATGGTTGAAGAGCTATCCATTCACATGAGTTCTTAGTTAGGTCTGTTCAAGAGCAGGCAACTACCCATGTGGCTAGCTCATTTAGAGAAACAGGAATAAAAACATTTTGGAATACTCCAATTTTGGCCAATTTGGACTTAAATGAATATGTGAAAGTAGTTGGAATCTACATTTACTTTTTGAGACTATAGGGAAAAATAATTTTACACTGACCAAGACTAATAGCTACATAGGTTAGTGTCTGATGGGTTATCACATGTAGGAGAACTACTTCAACCATGATAGATTCAGCCATTGTTTCTCAGAATTGGCAGATATATTTATTAGAGTAATCACTCATTTCACCCCTGAAGAAAATGAGAATTTTTTATTTTGGCAATTTGGTGAAAGGGGTGTTAATAGCAACCTAGCACCTTAATTGCGACATATTTTCAATTCAATCTGCAGAGCTATTGAGCTATTCAAATGTCACTTGTATGGTGGTTTTTCATATGAAAACTGATTTGGCTGAAAAATAACCATGCACATTAAACACATTTACATTTTTTCCCTTTCTTTAGATACAATGTAAAATGTCAGTATTTACGAAGATCTCAGTTTGGTCCAAGAATGCAATTACTTGGAGGAGCCTAAATTAAATTAAGGAAATACACAAAAGGAACATTTCTGCAGAGAGTTGGAATGAATGACTGAAAAGGCTACTTCCAATTCTAAGACTTACAGATCCTTCCATCTATAATTATTACTTGCTCCTGATTCCCCCCACCCCCCGAAAAGTCAGTAACCAATGCAATCCTAAATTGCATTAACAGAGGGGTACAATCAAGTTCAAGTGAGATACTAATACTACTCTATAAAGCCTTAGTAAGACCAAACCTAGAGTACTGCATCCAGTTTTGGTCACCACACTATAAAAAAGATGTTGAGACTCTAGAAAGAGTACAGAGAAGAGCAACCAGGATGATTAGGGGACTAGAGACTAAAACATATGAAGAATGGTTACAGGAACTGGGCATGGCTAGTCTAGTGAAGAGAAGAACCAGGGGAGACATGATAGCAGTCTTTCAATATTTGAGGGGCTGCCACAGAGAGGAAGGGGTCAAGCTATTTTCCAAAGCACCTGAAAGCCAGACAATGAATAATGGATGGAAACTGATCAAGGAGAAATTTAATCTGGTAATAAGGAGACATTTTCTGACAGTGAGAACAATCAACCAATGGAACAGCTTGCCTTTGGAAGTTGTGGGAGCTTCATCACTTGAGACTTTCAAGAAGAGATTGGACTGCTATTTGTCAGAAATGGTGTAGGGTCTCCTGCTTGGGCGGGGGGGGGGAGTTGGACTAGATGACCTATAAGGTCCCTTCCAACTCTGTTAATCTGTTAAATTCTCCTGAGCAACATGGGAACCCAGATCCAGAGGAAGAAATGGACAAAAGACTCCCTTCTATAAATGCAGGAAATTATCAACATCCCAGCTCGATTATGAGCAAATCTCCATGTTTCCAGCAGTTCTGCCATTCTCCACTTGGTTTAAGTGGCTTCTACAAGTCTCCTAAGCAGATTCTTTAGGAGTTCAGTTACTGTAGAGAGATGGCAGTATGAAAAACTTTTCTTTTGTGAATTTCCTGATAACCCCTATCATGCATTTAATGCATGTAGTAAACCTCATTCAATTCAATGAGTTTTGCTGAGCAGATATATACAATTGTGCTGTTCAAATGATCTTACTTCAAATGCACAAAGCATGACAAGCAAAAATATAAAAAAATATTGAGCCACGTTTGAATCAAGTTTGAGTGTTTCTATGTTGCCCTCAAAGTACAGACTGATGCTGTTTGCTTTAATCAGCGTAGCTCTCAGAATTTTTCCATTCAAAAAAATTCAAAACACTTGGTTTTGCTCTGAAAATATTGTTTATTATTATCACCAATAATGTTGGGTTGATTTACACATAAAATGGGCTTAAATGGTACTTCCATGAAAAATCTGGAGACAATGTCACCTGATATTTTGATAAAATTCATACCTTGTAGAGCAGGGCTGTCAAACTCGTGTCCTGGATGCGTCATGTGCTGCTCCCCCTTCCCCCGGGTTTAGCAAAGGGGAAAAGTCCCGATATGTCATGTGATGCCGCTGTGATGCCGCGAGTTTGACACCCCTGTTCTAGAATGATTCATATAAAATACAAATAGCATTCTGTCTATCATTTAAACATCATCTCTTTGTTTCTCCTGTATAGCTACAGACCCAACTAATAACTTTAATGTAACTTCCCGGCATGATGACACTGGTGTAGATGTCCCAACTGAGTAAAGACCACCAGCATTAAAACCAGTTATTGGCATATGAATCCTTTTCTCTGAAGCACATTCTTTCAATTTTGGTAGAGCTAGAACAATTATAGGAAGGCAGTTTTTGGCAGAATGTAAGGAAAAAGAATGTAAAGATAAGAGCATTTTGATGATGGATCCATCCAATTATATAAGTGGTAGATGTTCTTTTGCTGTACAACCATATAATGAAGATGGTTCATCTGAATTCCTCCAATCAATAGAGGGTTGGTCACCATCATGTACATTACTCCTTGCCACTCAGCAGGTTTATGCTTACAGCGATACTCTTATTTTAATTTTATAGGTTAGATTGAGATTGTCATCTGTTTGTGGAAATAGCTTTCCCTGAAGAAACCAAAATAGTTTGGAAGCCAAGAATAATGAGTTACTTGAGTATAGAACAGTTTCTGCCTGCCTTTAACTATGTGTTCTAATGTACAAAGAATATCCACACAACTTGAGTTGTGCATGAAAGCTCTGGTGAATATCTAAATGAATTCTGCATGAAGACTCTTGTGGTATTTGCCAAAGCATCCCATTCTAAAAATAAATGGATTCATGATAATGTATAGCAGCCTAACCCTGGCACCTTTATTGGGTTTGTTGAAACGGCAGTTTCTAGAAGTTGCACCTACCATGACATTGAGAAAATATTGTAAGAAATTAACTGAGAGCCAGCAGTTCTCTGCACAGAGATATCATTTATGCAAAGAATCAGCCATCGCTGGCCTTTAAGTTCAGTCTCCACTGAAATGTGAGAAACGTACAGAGAAAAAGCAATGGATTTAACCTGCCATGGTTGTAAGAAGGGAACTATACCCTTACATTGACTAAGGGCGAACAATTGTTTAATAACAAAATGGTTGAAGTTGATGAAATAAGAATTTCTGATTTTCATACTCAATGATTC
This sequence comes from Arizona elegans, assembly GCA_022577455.1. Taxonomy (NCBI): domain Eukaryota; kingdom Metazoa; phylum Chordata; class Lepidosauria; order Squamata; family Colubridae; genus Arizona; species Arizona elegans. Next base: position 20,668,402 of record JAKOOJ010000001.1, on the reverse strand, counting down.
TCATTGGTATAGAAGGGCTAGATGACATGGCAGAGAACTTCAAGCCTGAGAAAAGAGCAGCCAAGATATAGGAAGAGGAGGTCCAAAATTTGAATCTTGGACCTCTTTCTCTCTCATTAATACAATTTTGATACATCAAAGAGATTTCAGGCACATCTGAGCTTGGCAACCAAGTGAAATAATGTAAACTTGGAAAACAGAATTACAGATGAATTTTAGTCTAAGGAGCCCTGGCAAATGCAATCCACATATCTATGGGTTGCCAGATTAGGGAGTCATTTCACATAAAATTCTTCCAATAGAAGAGAATATATGTAGCGTAAGATTGAACAATCAAGAACTTTGGGCTTCCGGTCTGGCTTCCGTCGCCGCCAGACGGTCCTCAGAGACCGCCAGCCCCGTCGCCCATAAAGAGCCGCCTTTACACTTGAAAGGCGGCTCGAAAAACTCCGTTTCCATAAGGAAACGTGAGACAGAGCCGGTGAGGGCAGGTAGAGCCCTCTGTGAAGTCCCCAGAGTTCTTTTTTACCTCTGGGGAGGAAGCAGGATGAGGCTCCCTATTCTCCTCGCCACTGCTCCGGGCTTCGGGCGAACTCTGCGCTTTGCAGAGCCAGGCGATGGGACCAGACCAACCAACGAAAACTAATAGACTTTCTGAATAAGAAGGATGAAATCTGGACCTGGGACCCTAAATCGCAAGTACTTCTAACAACCCTAAGACTGACTTTAAAAGCAAAGAAGAGTGGAAGGGGGAAAAAAAGAAAGTTTAAAATGGCGACTGGCTGAGGCTTGAGAAGAGCTGAAAGCGAAAGTCCTTCCATTTGACTAGTTTAATATGTTACAAAGTAACTGAGATAACAGCGCTGGCTAGAAGCGAAGAGAAAAATTCTTATTTCATGCTTCTTCCTTCTTAGAGACTTGATATTGATATTGTTTGGAGAGAAGTCTTCTTCTTTAAAGGGGAAAAAAGAAAAAAAATCTGCTTGTGTGGCAGGATGGCATTAAAACTTACAAAGTCAGACAACAAAGCTGCGGGGAGGGGGTGGCTCCCCCATTCATAAACCACATGAACAAGTTTTGAGTTTGCAGATGCAGAGGAATGGCTTTAAAGATCTAACGCAATTTGTATTGGAGGAGATGGCAAGACATGATGAGATTGTGAACCAGAACCTTGAAAAATTTAGACAGGAAATTAAAGAGTTGGTTCAACAAAAGTATGATAAATTCAAGCAAAATATGATAAGTTTCTTAGACGCAATGATAAAGATGGATGAAAAGTTTAATTCAGAAATAGAGTCTAATATGAAGGAAGTTGATTACAAGATTCATAATTTGGATAATAAAACACAAAGAATTGAAAATGATTTAACAATAATTCAAGAAAATAGCTCAGAAGTAGAGCCAAAAATAAAGGAAGCTGACTACAAGACTTACAATGCAGATAATATAAAACAAAGGATTGAAAATGAAGTCATAATGATGCAATTCAGATTTATGGAATTTGCGGTCAGAATTAGGGGAATACAGGAAGATAAAAGAGAAGATTTGAGAAAGATGTCTGCTGAAGTTCTGGCTGGGATTTTAAAGGTTAGTCCTGAAGAGGTATCTTGCAAGATTGATAAGGCCTACAGAGTTAATTCTTGGGTGGCAAAGCAAAGGCAGCTGCCTAGAGATGTGGTGATCTACTTTACTAATAAAGAAATAAGAAATGATATTGTGCAAAAGTCTTTTAACTCCACTCTTGAAATGCATGGAAGGAAGATTTGGATATTTAAAGAGCTACCGCCCAAGATGTTAAAAGATAGAAAGGATTTTGGATTTTTGGTGACTGAGCTAAAGAAACAAAACATCCCATTTAGGTGGGATGTTCCAGTTGGTATAATATTGAGATATCAAGGAGAAAGATATCAACTAAATACTGTTGAAAAAGCGGAAGAATTTTACTATAAGGTTCTTAAAATGGGTTCAACATCTCCATGTATAACACAAGAGGGGAATAAAGAAAAGCAAAATCAACAAGAGATTGAAATTCAGGCTAAGCAGATGGTGGTGGAGGTAACGGAAAAACAACAAGCCTTTGTGGACGAGCCGCTTCTGGATTCTCCTTCAGAGGTTATAGTTGGACTACCTATAAATACAAGAGAGGCGGCTTTGGATTCTAATGTGATGACTTATCAAGCTGCAGACCAGCATGGAAATCAAACAGTTGATATACAACTCATAGAAAGGAAACCAGGATGGAGATCTAAGCCACAAAAAGTTAAGAAAAGAAGAAGCAGGTCCTACAAAAATAAATTTTTTTAGACTATACAACTGTGTAATGCCAGTTACTTAAGAGACGATTGAATATATGAAAATATAGTTGAGGCAAAGTATTGGTTTATATTATCTTGAGAAGAGTGACAGATCTCTGCAGTGCTGTACTCTTGGGATGTGGAAGATGGCCTTAAATTGAGTGGATTGGAACTTTCTATTTTGGACTCTCTGACAAATGGATTATGTTTATGCTGAGCTACAAGGCAAGAGAATTTTGGGATTGGGGCATGCAGAAGATCTGGTTGTTACCCTAACACGGTGGTTGGAATGAATAATCTAGATGAAAGACATTACAAAAGACACTATATGGAATACAAATATAAAGTCACTCGGGTGGTTTTTTTTGCTATACGAATATACTTACTATTGATGGGGGCAGATGGTAATTGAAGATACTGAACATACTGTTGGAACTAGAATTTGATGTTACCCTAACATGGGTGATGAAATTAACAATCCAGTTGAAAGACATCACAGAAGATATTATATGGATTACAAGCTTAAAGTCATTTGAGAATTTTATTTATATATGGAAATATTTTTTAGTGGTGTGGGCAGAAGAACAAAGATATCGAAAATATTAAGTATGGTAGACCTGTAGGAAAATGGGTGGAGATAGGTTAGCTTACTGATTGTTTAGTTTAGGTAAAGGGATGTTATGTTATATTAATATACGTAAAAGATTTGAATTAAGAGATATATGTATGGGGGAGGAGGAACTGGATAGATTATGAGTTGAAATTGCTAAATTAGGATTTATTATATAATTTTACAGCTGAATGTTGCTTTGAAATGTATACTACAAGGGGGATATAATAATATTGTTAGAAGGGTGGAGATAGGTTAGCTTACTGATTGTTTAGTTTAGGAAAAGGGATATTATGTTATATTAATATACACAAAAGATTTGAATTAAGAGATATATGCATGGGGGAGGAGGAAATGGAAATGGATAGATTATGAGCTGAAATTGCCAAATTAGGATTTGTTAGATAATTTTACAGCTGAATGTTGCTTTGAAATGTATAGTATAAGGGGGATATAATAATATTGTTAGAAAGAAAGGGTCAGCATATGGGGGGTGGAGCAAAAAGAATGGTAAAGTATTATATAATCTGTTATTAATTTGGGTTTTATTCTGGAGAAGCCACAGGGGGAGGGGGGTTAGGGAGGGGGGGAAGGGGGAAAAAATCTGTATTTGAAAAACTTTTTCAATTAAAAAAAAAGAACTTTGGTGCTCTCAGTCCTTGGTTGTTGAGATTGTTGCTCAGAGAGCCCAAAGGACTCCATGCAAAATTCCTACTATACAGAACAGTGTCTTGCATGTCTGTATCTACTGTTTGATTGTTGATCAAACAGCTAATCAGAGTTTCATGATTTTTCTATTAATCTCTTGGTAGACTATTTTCTTCAAGCAGAAAGAAAGGAATACTTCTATAAGTATTCCTCGGTGATGAAAAGCTTCTTCTGACATGCCATTTTCTTTTCAGAAAAAAGGATGGAGAAAATATTACAGTATTCAATGTGAGTATAATGAGCTGGTGGGGATCAATGCAAAGTAAGAACTGAACTATATATTACATTGAAAATATGGTGGGTCATCGGAACTAAAGAAATAAGTTACAATCTTCAAAGGGAGAAAAGGATATTGCTGAACAGGAAATGGGATAGAAGATCACTGAAGAACATACACGATTCAGAATTCTGAGAAACTAAAATGAATGTGTATTGCCTAGACTTTAATTTCATCGGAGCAAGAGCATGGATCAGAATGCAGCAGAATAACTTCCATGAGTTAACAAATCTGCTAACAATTATTACTTCCTGCTAATCAATGTGGAGGTTGCAAGAAAGTGCTAGAATTTACATCATTAGGGACATCGAACATCTAGGAAGGAAGGGGGGAAAGGACTGTAAACATAAAGAAGAATATTGCCAAGGAATAACTGGCTGTGCAAGTTATGTTACATTTGACTTCCTAGATCATAAACTTGATGATCATCATAAGTTTCTTGGCACAAGATGGATTATATCTTAGAAGGTCTGAAAAAAATGTGTTTGCCTAAAACTAATGAGCTTGATCAGGACGGCTTAAATTGAATCCTGTAGGAATTAGAGAAGAAAATATATAGTATCAATATCAGATAATGACTTGTACACTAAAAATAAGGAAGAACATTGAAACGTGTCCTAGTAAACCCATTAAATAAAAAATCAGAAAGATTGGCTAACAATATTCATGCATTTTATAGTACATATTATTTAATAAATAAATAAAGCTCATGATTGGAATATAGTAATGAAAGGATGCAATTAGTTCAAAGAAATAAAAGCAGTAAAAAGGATTGGTATGGTAAATAAAAGCATCCATGCTTGTATAGAAATTGGAGTGAATGAATTCATTTGGTGATGCTCTAAAAAGCATCTGCGTTAAAATATATGGAGGGATGAATAAAAGCAGTACACTATCACCTGCCTAATCAAGGAAAAGATGGAGATGATGCTTTCCAGGAGCAAATTACTCTTCTTTCAAGAAGACATGGGGTGGTAGTGATGGGAACTTTACTTTTCCTAGCATTTTTTGGATAACGAACTTGGCCAAGCATTGTCTTCCGAGGAAATTATTGGTTTCTTTTGCTAGTGGCTTTCTTCTTCAGAGGGCAGAGAAAGGCAAAAATCATTGACTTGATACTGACCAACAAGGAAGGCTTCACTGATGAAATGAAAGTCATGAGAACACTGGGGAAAACATTTAATTAAATATTTGCCAATTAAAATTCTGTATAGAAGGAGGTAACTCATTGTTAAAGTTAACTGATCCCATAAAATTATTTTAAGTGAAAGTTAACCTGAATATTGTCAAACAGAGACTATGATAGTTCTGAATCAGAGGCTGGATGCTTTCAGAATAGCAGAGTCGGAAGAGACCTTGGAGGTCTTCTAATCCAACCCCGTGTTGAAGCAGGAAATCCTATAATATTCCAGACAAGTGGCTCTCCGGTCTCTTTTTAAAAGCCTCAAGTGATGAAGCACCCACAACTTCTGAAGGCAAGCTGTTCCACTGGTTTATTGTTCTCATTGTCTCCTTAGTTTCTAGGTTGCTTCTCTCCTTGATTAGTTTCCATCCATTGCTTCTTGCCTTGCCTTCTGGTGCTTTGGAAAACAGGCTGCCCTCTTCTTCTTTGTGGCAGCTCCTCAAATATTGGAACACTGCTATCATGTCACCCCAGTCCTTCTTTTCACTAGACTAAACATATCTAATTCCTGCAACCTTTCCTCATGTGTTTTAGTTCGGACAGAAAAAAATAACATTTAGAACAGTAGACCAGCATATAGCATATAATTAGAATTTAATGAAGGTGTCAGTAGTTGCTGGCTCCATTTGATACTGAGATCATTGTCCCATTTGTTAGGGAAAAAAAGCAACATATTTTGCTAAACCTTTAATAATAAAATAAGTGTTCTGTACATAAGTGGAATACAAATAGTCCTTATCTAGTGACCACAATTTAGAGACCAATAATTTGGTCATTAAACTAAGCAATTTCTCAGTGAAACTATAACTGTACTTATGATTTTACTTCAGCTTTCCTTTCCTTTAGACTGAAAGACTGAAAAGGTTGTAAATGCAAGAATTGGCTGTAACGTTACTTTTTCATCATGTTGTAATTGCAAATTGTTGTTAAATGTAGTAGTCCCTAAACAAGGGCTATCTGTAGTTAATAGCTGAAGATGACAAAAGAATACCAACATTACTTGCAACATTATATTTCTATCCTATATCATAATTTTTACCTTCATTTTTCTATGTATTGTAGTAGAGAAAATACTTACATTATCTTCTGATAATTTATCGATTGTCACCTTGGCTTCTATCAAATGGTTATTGAGGGCTATTATTTCGTGGCTTAATGCTCTTTTTTCTTCTTCATAGTGTTGAGCCTGGGTACAAAACAGTTCAATCAACATTTTCCCCTTCTAAAACGAGCTACTGAGCTGTTTTTTCCCCAAAGAATAATTATATGAAAGGTCTTTTCTCTAATATTTCTCCTTTTTCCTGTTACATTTCTTACTAAGAATCATATAATAGAGACTTGAAAGCTGACATTTCAAAACATCCAGGTTTCATATAAATTGATTCTAGTCATTGTTTTCGGGTACCAGTGTCAGGCATGTACAACTGCACTGTAATATTTATATAGGACCTTCAGAAAAATATACTGTGCTTTTCTTTATTAGTATCATGTTTAAGCTTCTAATGTGAGAGCATGTTTATATTCTTATGGTCAATGTTTTCAAGACAGAGATACAATTTAAGGGTAATTGTTTAAGTTTGCTTTTATAGATCCATCACAATTATGTAATATACCTTCCACACTTGACATCAAAATCTGGCCCTGAATGTCCCCCAATCCTCTAGAGCAGATTTTGAAAAAATATAAAGGAGTTGCAGGGTGGAAGAAAGTTAGAAGAAATCCCAGCAGAGGAATGGAAGTTTGTAGCACAATGTAGATTTCCCATTCCTTCCTCAAAAACCTCTGATATGTCATATTTTGGCCAATTCTTCTCAATGTCCTGAGCAGTTTACTTATTTCTAAAGTTTCAATTTTGCCAAATTAGGGCAGTGCCTTGCCAGAAGTGTTTATATCTGAAGAATACCAAATATTCTCTCAACAATCATTTAAAGTCCACAGTTCTTGATCTTTGCACTGCAGCCTTCAGGGCTCCATGGGATATTTTTAGTTTGTGAGAAAAACACAGCAGTAGCTCACAGTTTTAGCCTACAGGTGCTGTGAAACAATTACTGAGGCACTTAGGGTGCCATGAACTGAGAAAGTTTGGGAACCTCTGATTTAAAACTTTCTTTGAAAAAAAAATCCTATAAAATTCAAGCAGCAGTAAGTAGTGTGATATTTTGATATACCTCCTTTGGTGCCAGACTCACTTGGCTAATAATCTAAAAAATAAATGTGAAGCAAGCAGGCTGCAAAACAACAACATCTTTACTGAGAAAAGATGCCCTGGACTATAGTTAAGTAAACCTCTTAAACCTTCTCAGAAAGTCAAAATGCAGCCTAGTTGCTTTGTGACTATACACCCAAAAAACAAAGTAGAATGGACAGGAGAATCTTGGGGAACTAGAAGGGCTAGTGGGGAGTAGCTTCACTTGCTTACTGTCTTGTAAACACAATTCTTTTGTGGTTGACAATATGCATCATGGTACCCATCACATGAAGAGACAAACTTCCATGACAACTATTTTGTGAGATACTGTATGATCTGTCTTTAGCATTGCAAATATACTCATAGGCCTTAAAAGACCACCCAAGCCTCTATTAAATTAAAACATTACAAGACATTGTGTATCAAAGCTGACTGAAATAACTTCTATAAGCATGAGGTACAAAGATTTTGTGCTTCATTCCAGTCAGTTGGTGGAGGGACCCATAGCTAGCCTTATTTTCTTTAAATTCGAGTCAACGTGCAATTATTTGCTGGCAGAAGAGCTTCTTCAATTGGGACATCTGCACTATTTTATCTGCCAATCAATTGGGGTAGTGGCTCAAGGCAATTTTTCTTTCAGTACAGCTGGAGAAACAGATGGGAGCGTCAGATGCATCCTGAGGGTTCTGACAAAAACGTCCACAAATTGCATCCAGACAAAATACTCATACAATATTTTTTGCATTTATTTCACAATTTTTAAAGTGTAACTAGGAATACCACTCAATGCAACCTGAATATTGCAAATGTGTATCATAACATGGCAAATTAGAGTGTTTGGGTGGTTTGCCTTGCTCTGCTCCAGGGTGTTTTATCTTACTTTTACCTGCTTTTCTGTCTAGGTTTATAGGTGCTTAAAGGTGTAAACTAGCCAGGAGTGAACTATGCATGTCTACTGATAAATAATGAAATGTCACAATTGCAATCAATTAATAATAAATTAGGGTTTCAAATTATGCTTTATTCATAGAACAGGTGTCCCTATTTTCATATTAAATTAAGGCCTAAAGCAACCAACCACTTATGGTTTAGCATAATATGGGAGCCCAGTGGTTTCCCCCCCCACACAAAAAAAATCCTCCTCCTCCTCCTCATCATCATCATCATGTCCCAGCCCCCAATAATACTATTGCTATTATTATTTCATCTCCTTTATACAGCCTTTTATTTCTCTTTGGAAAGAAACGATGAAAGATAAGCAGAAACACCATCACACATACTCCTTTTAACAACTTCCTTCTCTGCAAAAAAGGATTCCTCAGACATACACTTATCTTCACTTTCTTTTTATTGCAAGACTGAAACACATTTCTCCACTGCATTGTATCCCTAGGAATACGACTGTCCACTTTCATCAAGCTCCATGATAAAACATGGAGTTGCATTTTCTCTGATATGCTAAGCACTGTCCCACATTTGCTCTCTGTTAAATGAGATAGCACAGGAAGTGCCAAAGTCCTGTTTTTAGCTGACAATTTCTTATTTATATTATTATAATGAGATAAAGTAATATCATATTTTATTTTGTCTTTTAATGCCAAATTCTTACAGCATTTTATAAAATCCCCAAATCATTTCAGCCTAAGAACCAAGTAAAAAAATCAAGGAAAACACCAGAAGAAAAGTTTGAAGAAAAAACAATGTAAAAGACAATATTTTAAAAGACAACTGTTATGGAGAGGCGATAGGCAAGATCCATCCAGCATCATTATTTTTATTCCTTCTAACTGGTTTAGGTATCCATGGTCCTTTATCTCCTAGTTTATTGTATCCTGAAGTAAGAGAAAGGTGCTGCTTTTTGAGGCAAGTGGAGGAGAAAACTACATGCTCACAGCAACGCTGTAATATTTTTTTTCATTTTATGTCTTTTTTTTAGAAGGACTTCTTGCTTTGAGAAAATATTTGTATGCTATTTCTTATTTTGATGTTTATCGTAACTAGCTGAGTAGGAAATGTTTATTTGTATATATGGAACGCAGTGCAAAGGTAAAATGTGATTATAGAAATCAAAATGTGACAGACTGCTTACATGAAGCAACACGTAAGTGACTTCAAGACTTTATTTTTGGGCGGATGAGAAATTATGCATCCCCAAATTTAACTGGTGGCAAAAAAACAGGGCAGGTCTCTACTGTTTCCATATGAACTATGTAGCATGTAAATTGAAATGGCAGCAAATTTAGCTGGTTAACTTATTTCAAATAAGGCAATTCCAGTGGAAAACATAAAAAGAAGGGAAACTAATAAGTTATTACATGTGGAAAGAACATGTTTTTTTTTGTCTGTAAAGAAATAGGTATGTCTTACAGGTCAAGCCCAGGATAATAGTTCAGCATGAATGAACAGTGTCTCTAATATCCTCTGGAAATTAATTTGAAATGCTTGACAAAACTGATGCCACAGGTGAATATCTTTAACAGGCATAAAATGAAAATAATTATGTTAATAAATGCAAAGCAATGTCCAGATAACCATAACAATAACAACAGTAGCTTGGTTTTGTGGCTTCACTTTATAAACAGAATTTGCTTGAATGGAGTTCAGGGATGCAATTTAATAATACACACTTTTCTTATGCAGGCTACATGCAATGTTTCTCATGTACTTTTTTGAATACTACTCTAAAATATACACGTTTCTATAAAATTTACTTAAGGATTAAATGATATATTCAATTCCTACACTTGGAGCACATGGATTAGAAGAACATTATCTGATCCAACTTCTTTCATATGTGTAGGTTTCTACCTTCACATTGCTTTTTCCTTCCAAATGCTATATTTAAAGATGAACAATAATTTCATTTCCCACCCCCTTTTTAAAGAAACCAAGGTAATTTGTATTTAGCACTGATTTGCAAAAAAAATGCTTACTTTTAGACTATATATTTAGAATAGAATAGAATAACAGAGTTGGAAGGGACCTTGGAGGTCTTCTAGTCCAACCCCCTGCTATACCATTTCAGACAAATGGTTGTACAATCTCTACTTAAAAACTTCCAGTGTTGGAGAATTCACAACTTCTGGAGGCAAGTTGTTCCACTAGTTAATTGTTCTGTCAGGAATTTTTTTCTTAATTCTAGATTGCTTCTCTCCTTGATTAGTTTCCATTGCTTCTTGTTGTGACCTCAGGTGCTTTGGAGAATAGCTTGATTCCATCTTTTTCATGGCAACCCCTGATATATTGGAACACTGGTATCATGTCGCCCCAGTCCTTCTTTTCATTAAATTAGCCATACCCAATTCCAGCAACCATTCTTTATGTTTTAGCCTCCAGTCCCCTAATCATCTTTTTTGCTCTCTTCTGCACTCTTTCTAGAGTCTCAACATCTTTTTTACATCGTGGCAACCAAAACTGGATGCAGTATTCCAACTGTGACCTTACCAAGGCATTATAAAGTGGTATTAACACTTCTCGTGATCTTGATTCTATCCCTCTATTTATGCAGACTAGAACTGTGTTGGCTTTTTTGGCAGCTGCAGCACACTGCTGGCTCATATTTAAGTGACTGTCCATTTCTGCAATATTTTGTACCATTTCAACAGTTGCATAGAAAAATCTATGGTTGGAAGCATTTCCAATGATTTTCCCCATGGAAGGTTAGGAGGTGTTTTTTTTAAAAAAAATATTATGCTCATTTTTTTTTTTTTTTTTTTTTGTATATTTCTTCCTTCAAAAGGACAAGTACTATCAATTTTCAGCAATTGCAGTCAGGGCAATGCAAAATGTCATCACCGACACCTGGACCACTGTTGTCACCAAAAGGGGATTGTAAAGGTTCAGATACAATTAGATGTATCAATACAAGATGCTTGCTTAGAGGCACATAGAACTGGCTGTGGAAAATTCCTACTCAAGACTTTCTCTTCTAATAAGTCTTAATAAGTGGATCTTAAATGGCCATATGATGTGCCATATGAGACTTGTATAATTGTAGTTCTCAAACCATCTAAAACTTTTCCGTGCTATTAAGATGAAAGAAGTCATGTGGTGCAGGTTTTTTTTTTGTTAGTTAAATCTATTAGCAAGTTCCCATGAAAAATATGTGAATGATTGCAAATTGAAACATTTCAAACTACTTAAGAAAACATGTTTCTGATCCAACTTTCTTTTGGAAACAGCTCTACCGCGACCTCTAAACTTTGAAGAGCTTTCCACTGTTTTATTTTGCACTACATTCCATTATTTTATGTCATTAATGTTCATCCTAAGCAATCATGATCAAGGGAGATCTAAGGGTTTAAAAATGCACTCGGGACCCCCAGGTTGCGCATCTCTGTTATATGAAAAGTGAGGAACACGATTAGGAATGGTCATATTCCTAACTTGGAACCCAAAATATGCACAATAGGAAAATACAGATGTTCCACTGCACTTAAACCAGGAGAGGATAGTAGCTATTAGTACTGGTAAGTCCTCGACATATGATCACAACTGAGCCCAAATTTTCTGTTGTTAAGTGAGACGTTTGTTAAGTGAATTTTGCCTCTTTTTGCAACCTTCCTTCCCACAATTGTTAAGTGAATCACTGCAGCTGATAAGTTAGTAACCCATTAGTAAAAGTTAAGTGAATCTAGCTTCCCCATTGACTTCGCTTGTCAGAAGGTTGCAAAAGAAGATGACATGACTTTGGGACACAGCAATGGTCGTAAGTTTGAACCGCTTGCCAAGCGTCTGAATTTTGATCACATGGCCACGGGGATGCTTCAAAGTTCATAAGTGTGAAAAACGATCATAAGTCACTTCTTTCAGTGCCCTTGTAACTTTGAACAATCACTAAATGAACTGTTGCAAGTCAAGGACTATCTGTAGTGAGTGAATCACTCAAGTTCTGATTCAATTTATCATTTTTTTTAAAAGGAGTTAGGTCAACTGAATCGCTTTTGAAATATCAGATTGAACTGATAAATAATTATGGGATACATCAAACTGCCAAATCCATTCAAGGGTATCTGATTGCTTTTGAAGGAGAGATTTGATCATAGCACCTTCAGATCAAATCTTTGAAGCAAAGCTTCAGAGAGTCTTAAGCTAAGTAAAACTTCTGTAACTACGTCAAAGGTATTAGCATGGTAATACCATGTGCCCCTACTATCTTCTGGAATTTCATGACGGCCCTATCCAATATTACCTGGGCCAGTGATGGCTAACCTTTTTGCCGTCGTGTGCCAAAAGTGGGGGGAACGCAGGGGGGGTCGTGTGCGTGCATGCCTACACCCATAATTCAATGCACTCCACCACCCCCGCGCATGCGCGCACGACTCACCCCACTTTTGGCACAGTGGGCCTGGTAGGCCTGTTTTTCACTCTCCCAAGCTCTAGAGGGTTTCTTGGAGCCTGGGGGAGGGTGAAAATGGCCTTCCTCACCCTCCCGGATGCCCTCCAAAGCCAGAAACAGCTTGTTTCCCAACTTCCAGTGGGCCCGGAAGGCCCGAAAATCAGCTGATCGGCATGTGCATGTGTGCTGGAGCTGAGCTAGGGCAACACTCGTGTGCCCTCTGATATGGCTCTGTGTGCCGTCTGTGGCATGCGTGCCATAGGTTTGTCATCACGGACCTAGGCCCAACTTTAATTTCTGAGATCAGTCAAAAGTAGATGCCACAATTTGTTGAGGCTTATGTGGCTAATAATTTTTGGATATTTCGGGATAGAACTAATCCCAAAGATAAAGCTGAAGCAACCAGTAGCTTAGGATATATGGCATCCTTCATAACGATTGACATACTGTGTAAAGAGAAATATAAATACTATTAGAACTTAGAATCAGCATAGTGCCATACTTAAAGCTCTTTGGTATTTTCAGGAAAAAGCAAATCAAATGTGGGTCTGTATCCTTCCAAAATGGAAAAGTATGAAATTACATGTTTCTTTAATATTTTTCTCATTAAAAATCCTCTCCCTGTGCATAGAATGCAAGATAATTGGGGAACATTCATTGATCTATTCCCTATTGGCTTGTGAAATGGTACAGTCCTAAAATATTTTATTGAAAATTTATATTTTGAATGGTAGTGATTATTACTTAATATATTATTAATTCTCGGTGACATTTAAAATTATTTTCAGTTCAAGTTTATGCATGTTTGCTTAAAAGGAATTATTACTGGAATAAATGGGATTTCTATACCATAACTGGGGAATTATAAAGTCCCCCTATGCAAGATCGAGCACAGTATAACTTGCAAATTAATCCTCCTATACATACATCAAAAGCAGCAGTGCTTTTACATATGAATCCTTTGAGCTCCTTCTCCAATCTTTTGTAGTCTATTTGATTATAGCAACTAAAATAACTTCTTCAGTAAATGGTGGTTATTTTTGTATTTGTAATTCTATAGAAAGAGCTCTATTTTCAGTTAGACCAAATGGAGAATGCTATATATGCTTCAAGGCTGTTTTGCTTTTGCAACAACATTTGTAGCTTTTGGCAATCACAGCTTTAATGGTAATGGATTAACAGAAATCTGAAGGTTCACAGGAATGCCAGCAAAGTAAAAACAAAGGTAAAGGTGCTGATTTTCCAGTTTAAAAATCAGCCTTGATTTCAGAGCTTTATATGCATCCCACAACTCTTTTAATTTACTTTTACTTTCATCTCCATCAAATATATTCCTAGCGTCTCATTAGCATCCTCTGACAACATGAACGTTCTCAAGAGTACATATCTCTGAAGCAGGGAAAATAGAGTAATGGCCTTCCAGAAATCAGAGAACGACAAGTACTAGCAGCCCCAAATAGGTGAAGGATGAGCGGTGTGTATGGGTTTTTTTATGGTCTCTTATTGTATATTGTTCATATTGTCTTTGTTGTAAACTGCCCAGAGTCCTCGGAGAGTTGGGCGGCATAGAAATACGAATAATAAATAAATAAATAAAGGATAAAAGACATTATGTTCAATAAGATTTGGTGTTTCTGCCCTTGCTCCATGATCCGATACTTACACTGGACAATACAGATGCTATAGCAACCTGTTCATTGCACAACAATATTTCACAGCCAATCTGAGCATGATTTAATAATGTGGTTGACTGGTTCTAAGAGGAATGTATGCAGCAGGGCTGGCCAGAGACAAGATCCCACCCTTCTTTTTTCAAATGCTGATTGAGCAGTAAGAGCTATTTGGTAATGGAACAGATTACCTGTGGAGGTGATGGGGGTTTCCTTTGCAGGGCAGTTAAGCAGAAGCTGGATGGTTATTTATCAGTATGGTGTTGGGTTTGATCAAATGACTTCCAAAGCACTTCCAACTGTACAGGCAATCTATTCAATGGGCCAAAGACCTGGTTAAGTAACAAGCTGTTTCCAATGCTGTTAATCCACTGCATGATCATCAGCCAGAAACTTTCAAACCAAATATTTCTTGAGACAGGAAAAACCCCAGATCACATTTGCTTTTGCAATAAGAAGAGCAAAGGTCAGTTGAGGCTTCCAGCTAATTAGTGTTTGTCTTTGCAAATACTGATCTTAGGTGACTGACAGATATCACCATCCCTATACTTTGTATTTTTTTTTAGCATAAGAAAGCCCATTTAAAAAAAAAATGGTGCACAGATCCCACAATAAATCATAATTACAGTATATGCATTTCTTTTGATTTTTAAAACAGTTTTATCTTCTGATAACTTTAATATTTCTAAGCCTAAAGAAAACACTGACATTATTTTAAATGTGGAAATCAAAGACTCACAGAGAGTTATTCCGTCAGAAGAATTCTAAAGGTAATTTGACATGGATTTCCCCAGGAGACTGTTTAAGAGATTTTGGACTTTCCTGGAACCAGAATGATAAAAAGAAAAGGACAATAACACTAAATACTACCAGTTGGCTACCCTTTGATAGTCCTATTCAAAAAACTGGAGCCTGATACACAGATATTTTCTTCTTGGATTCAATATATGAAAAACAGAGAATCATCAATTTGGAAAGGGCTTGGAGGTCTGCTAGTATATCCCCTATTCAAGTGCAGGAAATACAGAGCAAGGTTGTTCTCAATTGATGGCTATTTTGTCCCTGCTTGAACGTCTTCAGCAGTGGTGGGTTGCTACCGGTTTGCCCCGGTTCGGGGGAGCCGGTAGCGGCGATGGTGAGGTGAGAGCAAACCGGTTCGCTCTGACTATCAGCTGGGCCCTCCTGCCGGCCCCTGCACTATACCTACCTATATTCATTCGTTTTTAGCCCAGCTGATAGGCGCGGCAGAGCAGATTCACTTCAGCTGCACTTCAGCTGTTCTGAAATGCAATGTGCTTGCGCAGAGCGCAAGTTTGGCGTGCGTGCGAGCAAAGCAAGCAAAGCGTGTGTGCGAAGTGAACCGGTGGTAACACCGGTTGAAACCCACCACTGGTCTTCAGCAAGAAAGACCCCAATCAATCATTCTCAATTGCTTCCATGATGAAATGGTTTTTCCTAGAACGTTTTTCCAATGCCACTCATGCCTAAGTTTTTCAGGAATTATCAAGTCTCCCTCTGCTTTCTCCTCACCAAGCTAAGTATACCTAGTTTTTTCAGTCACGAAAATGCCTACACAGCTTCACTTTTCTCTTTTTTACTCACCCCAATTTGCCTACATCTTCTAAATGTGCAGGGATGGGACCTAATTCAGTATCAATAAAGGAGAATATTTGTAGTTTAGGTTGAAATGAGGGGTCCTTGGTTTTCTCTGAGCTTGGTTGTTTTCTTGCAGACATTTCAGTACTCAAACTACCGTATTTTTTGGAGTATAAGATGCACCGGACTATAAGACGCACCTACCTTTTTTGGTGAGGAAAACAAGAAAAAGAAATCTGCCTCTGCCTCACAGCAATTTTGCCTCATTGAAGCAAACAGCAAACAGCCTGCTTTACTTTCATTTTCGTTTTCAGCATAGCTTGATTAGTACAAGAAAAAAAAAATCTGCTCCCAGCAATTTACCTCCTTGCAGCAAGCAGCAGAGGCCCGGGCAGCAATAGGCAATGGCAATCCCTGCAGCTTGACACAGCTGAGAGTCGGGGACAATCAACTTGTGCTAATTAGGCTGTGCTGAAGCTGGAATGGGCTGTTTCTTCTTGCTGCTTGCTGCAAGGAGGTAAATTGCTGGGAGGCAGAGGCCAAAGACTGAGGGCCAGTAGGTGGGTAGGGCTACATTCCGTGTATTAGACACACCCAAATTTTCACCCCCTTTTAGGGGGAAAAAAGGTTTGTCTTATACTCTGAAAAATATGGTAGGTAATATCGTCATGATTTTGGAGATTTATCTTTGATTTTCCCTTAAAAGATGAGGTTTGCATTACTGGACCCAATAGCGATGCTGGTTAGCTAATAACATAACTGACAGGATGAGCTTCTTACCAGCTTCAGTTATTAATTCAAGTAGATGCATCCTTATTTGCAAGAAAGTTATAGGTACTCATGCTTAGGCAGGCTTATTCCAATGTATACTTTGTTGAGTGGCCCATGAAGGCAATTCAGAATTTCAGCTGTCTCAGAATGAGGGCATAAGAATGGTCAGCAGGACCTTCTGGGTTTCCAACATTATCTACATGTTGAAATAGCTTCACTGGCAACTGCCTGGACTAGTCACTGCCTTGGCAAAGGTTTTGGAAATGGTTTGCCACTGCTTCCTTCCTAGGGCTGGGAGAGAGTGACTGACCCAAGGTCATCCACAGAGGACTTGAACCCCCAATCTCCTAGTTCCTAACCTGATGCCTTAACCACTACCTCAAACTGGCTCTTCAAAGCTGCCTACTCTTGTATAATCCATTTTGTAATCTTAGATCATCAGAGGAGCACTTTTTAGAGGCCCTGCCATGCATGAATTTCATCAATGACCCATTAATTTTTCTTTATGGCTTTATGGTCAATGAGATATGTCTTCTCTACACAAGGGCAAAGAATAAATGCTATACAAGAATCATTTGCTTTAAATCCTGAGAAGCTACCCAAGGGAGATAACATGACCCTGTCAATCCAAATTCCAGGAGTCAGGCTGGACTAAGACCACTGAGTCCCTGAGAATATCAGTGCCTGAGAAAAGATTGAGGCTTTCCAAATTAAAATCTGTGTAACCAATATCAGCTATGTTTGAATGGAAGCCGAAAGAATCTGAATTTAAAACCTGACTAGACACACTAAGATGCTGAAATAACTTATCAGTGACTGCCTCCTATAAAGATGTATTATGTTATGCTGCTGTGTGGCTGTTATATGGACTCTGCTTTCCACATATCTTAGGTACAGATACAGATTAACAGAGTTGGAAGGGACCTTGTAGATCATCTAGTCCAGCCCCCTGCCCAAGTAGGAGACCCTACACCATTTCTGACAAATGGCAGTCCAATCTCTTCTTGAAAGTCTCAAGCGATGAAGCTCCCACAACTTCTGAAGGCAAGCTGTTCCATTGGTTCAGAAAATTCTCACTGTCAGAAAATTTCTCCTTATTTCCAGGTTAAATCTCTCCTTGTTCAGTTTCTATCCATTATTCCTTGTCTGGCCTTTGGGTGCTTTGGAAAATAGCTTGACCCCTTCCTTTCTGTGGCAGCCCCTCAAATATTGAAACATTGCTATCATGTCTCCCCTGGTCCTTCTCTTCACTAGACTAGCCATGCCCAGTTCCTGTAACTGTTCTTCATATTTTTTTAGTCTCCAGTCTCCTGGTTGCTCTTCTCTGCACTTTTTCTTGATATGTGACTTGTTCTTCTATCCCCTGTATGAATTTGGGATGGATGTATATGTTTTTCTGGGTTAATAGGTAGTACAATGGCAATAGCATTTAGGATTATATACCGTCCATATATACTATTATATACCACAGCACCTCATAGCACTCTAGGCAGTTTACAACATAAGCATTATTTGCATATTGTACCCAACAATCTGGGTCCTCATTTTACCAATCTCGGAAGGATGGAATGCTGAGTCCACTTTGAGACCCATCAGGATTGAACTCCAGACTGTGGGCAGAGTTTGCCTGCAATACTGCACTTTAACCATTCTGCCACCAGGCTCATTGTGCATCATACACAATGGTTCAAGCTGAGTATGGCTGGTATGGATTTTTTAACGAAACAGATTGCAATTAGAACTAAAGCAAGGCACTTTCCTATTACAGTTTAATATTATATTTGTCTTCCTAGGCTTTTTATGCCACTGTTTTAGTTTCTCTGTGTTTCTCATATACTATAATAATTATCTATTCATCCAACAATACCAGTTTTGCCATGGTGTTGGTATTGAAAAATAAAAATAAAATGCACAACATTCCTTTAGATATTTTCAGTGAATTACTTTCCCCACAGAAAATCCAATTAACAATCTCCCTGGTTTTTAATTAGATGCCACTGAGTAAGGGAAAAGCTGAATTTCTGTAGTGAGAAATCATTATATGCATAACACTGAACCCCTTAAATAGTTCTGTGTTTATCATTTCAGAAGAAAAATATGTCTAGCCAAAAACAGAGGAACTATATGACAGCATATAGAGCAAAGTAATAAATAAACTTAAAAGAATAAAAAAATAAAAACATATAAAACACGCAATCCCCAGAATGTTAGAAGTAAATATTTAATGTCAATAAAGGCTTATCTTCTGAAACGATCCCAAGACATACAGTTCCCATGGTAGCTAGGTCTCTCTAAGATGGAGATTTTGCAAAACTCCCATCGCTTTGAAAAGGCTTTGCTCCTGGTAGATTTCCACTCAACAAAGTCATACTGAAAAGTCCCCAGGACTGAGGATCTAAAGAACAGAGGATCTAAAGAACTTGTAGGGGGGCATGACCTTGGAAGGCAGAGCAAAGAGAAGCAGCTTTGGGAATGGTCAGATAAAAGGTACCGGTAACTGATCAAAGATAAAAGGTAACAGCCTGAAGTAGACATGTGAATGGGGTAAGAGGCTCAGAAGGATCCACCCTAGCTGGGATGAGGGGAAGAAATGTACCTTCACACTGCAAGATTGACGTCAACTTTGTAAGGCAAACCAGGCAGAAACATGGCCTGATAACCTAATTCTACCTCATGTAAGGTTATAATAACAGAAGTTTGCACATCTGAAATGAGACTTCTTCTCCATTCACCTTCATAGCCCAAGAAACTAGTAGTGTCCTATCTGAGCCACTTGTCCTGCCCATATTACTGCTGGGGGCTAGTTACCTGTTACCTGATCATTCCTTTGGCTGAGTCTCTTCATCCTGACTCCAAGGTCAGTCCTACATACCATTACAGTAAGCCTGTTCCCATTACAGGGAATGGCATGGGAAACATTTAAGAGGGACCCTCACTAGTTTTCAGGAACCTAAAAAGGAGAAAAAATATTTTCAGTCTTGCAAGATTGATGTCATTTTTGTGAGACAGATTAACAGAATAACAAAGATGAAAGGCCTAGAAAGCCTCTGGAACCTGGGAAGAGAGAAAAACAGGCCTTCCCTACCCCGAGACCCTCCGGAGGCAAGAAACAGTCTGTTTCCCTACTTCCGGTGGGCCCAGAAGGTTTGAAAATCAGCTCACGCCAGCCAACTAGAAAATGCAACTAGAAAATGCAAATTTTCTAGTTGAAAATTATTTTCAACTAGAACCATCCGTTGAGTTGGTACTTAAGCAGAACATGCAGCTGCTGCTAATCCACAGCTAAGATGGTATAGATTTGTTCAGTAAATGAATATGACAGCTACTGAGAATCTGAGTATTCTTGGATTCAATGGTGAGACATGTAACAATATGGAATTAGAATTGAATTATGATGGCCTACTAAATTTTAAAGCTGCAAGTGTATCAGATTTGAAAGTGATTACTAAGAGGGAAGTGAATAAGGACTCATCCCAGCTTATATGCATTCTGTCAGCTTTTGAGTTTGGCTGTTTCAGACATTAGGACAATCCAACTTCGGAAATAAGCAAAAAGTGATAGGGGATTAGGAGTATTGCATCTGAGTTTTTTTTAAAAAAAGAATACTGTACAGAGGGCTTGTTTTCACTAATATGTCATAACCAGTGTAGCATGCAACAAATTTCCCCCTATCCCCCAAGTACCACATTAATACCTGGAGCTAAAACAGCCTTTGCCACTGTGGGAGCAGAATGGTACATTGAGCTAGGATATATATCGCCATGGCAAATGAAAGTGTTATTGATTTACAGTCTCACGGGATACTGTTAAGCACGCATACACACAATAGTTTAAAGAGAATGCTCATCAGCCAAATTGATTATTTTGTAACACCAGACAGGGTATTTAAAAGATGCTATGACTGCTGCAGAGGGTTTTTTGTACTTCAAACTGTTAAGTACTACAACAGTTTTCAAAGAAAACATTTTGATTCTGATATAGCCTGAACATTTTCAAATGCTTGAACCAAAATGTAAATGTTTCTATATTTACATTTATTATTATTAACACAATGATGTGAAATTACAGCTGCCAGTTTTTTAGCTGGCCTTCATATGCATTTCCCCCCAAGAACCTAGTATGTCATAATGTATCAGTGTAGCATATATGTGGACCTAAGTAGTTTGTCCATTTGTAGTTCAGAGATGCAGGTTTTCTAAGAACTGTCCACGATTTTTTTTTGTTATTATACCCAGTGTAAAATAACAAATAGGACTACCATGGTGGGTTTATGGCATAATTTTTCAACTTTGATTTTTGGATCTTGATACTTTGTGATCTTCTCCAAATTCTTTGCCTTCCATTTTACAATCATCTGGTATTGCCACATAATTATCCACACCTTCTTCTTTTCCACCACTTTATGATGTGCCAACGCTTGATCAGTTTGCATTTGGAATCCTCATGATATTCTAATTGTGTAATTTTATTTTCAACTACTCTTTCAACTCTATGTTCCCACCAACTTTTCAGTAAAGGCATATGAAAGTTTTTACAGATGTTCAGTGAATCATTTTGGTGACTGCCTTATGCTGTTGTTTATCAGCAGTTTGTGCAATCGTCTTGCATGGGTTGAGAATATGATCTACTATTTCTTTCCCTCTTTCCACAATCTACACTTTGAATAATTTGATTTTTTTTTAGTTCTTGCATTGTTTGCATTAGTTTGAATAGCTTGCTCTTGAGTAGCCAAAATCAAGCCTTCAGATTATTTTTGTAATGGTCCAGTTGTAAGCCATTGCCAGCTTTTATCTTTATTCACTTTCCCCTCAATCTTTTGTAGAAATTGACCATGTAATGATTTTCCTTGCCATTATTATGTATTATTATTTCAATATCCATGTTTTGTTTCCTTTGAACATTCAGTAAGTTCCATTTTTTTTAATTTGCATCAATGCTTGTTCTTGGCTGTCTTTCACATAATCAGCCAATGAATGCTTTTCTTTTTTGAGAGTTTGTTTGACCTGAAGTAAACCTCTGCCTCCATTTCTGCAGGGCATCAATATCAATATCATTATCAGGATATTGTAGTGAATAGTAATCAGTTTTCTTGTTTTTGAATCCAAACTGTCCACTTCAGTTTGTGTCCAGTTAATAATTCCAGCGGTGTACTGTATCATGGGAGTTGATTACTTTGAAGATGTTGTCTTTGAAGATGTTGAAGATATTGTCTTTGTCTCTGAAGACAAAGTTTTTGTCTTTAGCAATTTTCTCACTCTTTGGATGTATTATTTATCAATCACATCTTTAACATGTCCATATTTGATGTTATCCAACTATAAAATGCCAAGATACATGTAATGTAAGCTTCATGTTTCCTGATGGTTTGGCCATTTGGCATTTCAATTCAGTTTATTGTTCATTATTTTACCCCACTTTATTGCTATTGTAGCACATTTATCTATGCCAAATTGCCTTGCTATATCTGTGCTAAAAATTCTTACAGTCACTAGATTTTGATTTCTGATTTTTCATAAAACTTCAGATCATCCATATGCTATAAAGCAAATGTGAGATTTTTCTCAGCAGTTTTGCTGTTTGGTAGCCAAGATTTGCTTTCTTCAAGATAACTGACAGTGGGATCATAGCAATGACAAATAAGAAGAGTGATAATTAGTTTGTATTAGTTTTTAATCTTGTTTAAAAAAGTTTTAATAAAAATTATATATAATTATAAAACATTTAAGGACATTATAATAAAAATAATATATATTAAGTGAAGTTATATCAAAAACAATTATATAACTGGTTTTTCTGATTTCTGGAGAGCTGAAAAAGGAATGGCATTTGCTTGGCCTTCAGTAAAGACAAACAGGAATCTGAGTTTGGTTGTAGAGGAATTGAGCTCTTACCTTAACAGGAGGTGAGGGACATGAAACAATTAATCAGATTATAGAAGTTAGAAAGCAGGAGAAAGATACAACAGCAATCCCATTTTGATCCTGTTGTCCTTAAAAAGGATTATCAATGATGTCAACTCCTACCTTCAAAACGACACTATAGAGCACTGCACACAAAAACAACTAGACACAAGAACAGTTTTTACCTGAATACCATCGCTCTGCCTAGACCCTGGTCAATCGGTTGGAGAAGAAATGTAACTTAACAGTAATAATTCCCTCAACACTGCCAAATTAGTTATTAAGTCTGCATTACTATTAATTTTCTCATCATTCCTATCACCCATCTCCTCCCACTTATGACTGTAATCTTGTTGCTGGTATCCTTACAATTTATATAGACTGTTTCCTAATATGATTTGATTGCTTATTTGTTCCCTATGACTATCATTAAGTGTTGTACCTTATGATTCTTGACCAATGTATCTTTTATGTACACTGAGAACATATACACCAAGACAAATTCCTTGTGTGTCCAATCAGATTTGGCCAATAAAAAATTCTATTCTATTCTATTCTATTCTATTCTATTCTATTCTATTCTATTCTATTCTATTCTATTCTATTCTATTCTAATATATTAAGAGTCTCTTAATATATCCTACAAGAATAAAATAACATTCCTGGAATCCCTGCGGTGTCTGTTTCTTTACCTTGCTTACCTCAAAGGATGGACACTGTTAGTTCTTGGTCCAATCCAAAAGGGATCTTCTCTTGTGATAACAATTGTGATAATAACAAAATATCAGTTATGTTATGAAGTTTAACACCAATAGACAGAAAAGCTGAACTACAAGTAATAATTATTTTCATCCCTATATTTATCCCTCTTCAGGGATACTATTAAAAACAGTGTTTCTTTATCTGAAATCTTGTGGTTGTCTGAGCATTTTTTTTTAATGTTTACACAGTTGCTGTAAAAATGTATTGAATAATCAGTGTTGCACAATTATCCATATTCATAGTTTTTCCACACATTTTACCAGCATATTCATTTTGTATGACATCTATCTTGATAATCAGGGTAACTGTTTGTATAGGCAGGAAAACAAGATCTAGTAAGGTCTAAAGAGCAAATTGTGCACATATTCAAGGTTAGGCAATGGGAAAAACTGCAGCAATTGATTTTAACAGTAGCTGTTGTGGCTATTTATATCTCACAGAGAATCAAAAATGTGTCAGAAGTTTGAGTTAGAATGAATTGACTCCCAAACAAATTATACAGACATTTATGTCATAGAGAGATTCTGGCTGAAACCTGAGGATTTCTTGGATACCATCTGACGTCCCTCTTGGCCTTGAGGTTTGCAATGTGAACTGTTTTACTCTGGCTTTTCTTAATTGGGAGATATGGTTAATTTTTCTTCTGGTGTGTTGCTGCTTTACTTATAACCAGAAATGCAAACTGCAGTCCATTTTTGCAGAGGTATATTCTGGTGGGCTTTTAAAAAACTTTTTTCTTTAAGAAAAGATCAGCAACGGAATGCGTATCTATTTTTCTTGTAAGATTTTTGATAAAATTTCATCTATAATGCATTATTATAAATTATTTAAGAAAAAAGAATGCCCTTGATGGCATAGACAGGGCTTTCCTTATGAACAGGTGACATTCTTAGAGGGTGTTTACAAATCCATTTTTAAGCCCAACCAAAAACATGCACAATACTGTTAAGTTACATTTCTTCTCCATCTGATTGACCAGGGATTAACCCTAACCTCATGCCCTCTGAGTAGCAACAGTGAATGCCTTGGCTTCTTTTTGCACCTCATTCCTGGGTGAAGGCCAAGGGAGTATCCTCCAGGTGATGGTGGGAGTCTGGCTTCAGGGGACTTTTCCAGGGCTAATCCAGTCCTGATAGCCATTCTCGCACCACCATGTTTCCCCTCTTTGGGGTGGGTCCATGCTTGCCTTTGCTCTGCTTGGCCAATATCTCTGTTAGCCCCATTCCCTTGAGTGCAGGGACAGCCATCGTCCTTGTTGAAAGATGACTCACACAACAGCACTGTCAAGCATACATATGCAGCATGTTGTAAACTATCACATTTCTGTCGCCTCCTGACTTCCTGAACCTTTTAGGTTGAAGTTTCAGACAGGTCTATTCATATCAACAAAAGTTCGCAACTCAAAAGTTCATATGTAGGGAAAAGTTCTCAGCATACCCATGTTTCCCTGAAAATAAAACCCTGTCTTATATTTTTTTGAACCTCAAAATAAGCGCTTGGCCTTATTTTCGAGGAGGTCTTATTATTTTTGGGCACATGGAGCAAGATGGGGCTCCTTTTGCTGCCTTACCTGATTTACAGCTCTGTCTTCCTAACCCTAACCAGAGGAAATGGCGGGGACCGGCTGAGCATGCGTTTAAATATTTTTGGGGAGGGCTTATTTTTTTGGGGGGGGGCTTATTTTAGAGCATGCGCTCAAAAGCCCGATTGGGCTTATTATCAGAGGATGTCTTTATTTTGGGGAAAACAGGGTAGACCCAAAGCACATGATATCTCCATCACCCATGCTAACTAGGGAATTCTGGAAGTTGAAGTCCACACATTTTCAAGCTGCCAAGATTGAAAAACACTGCTATGCCTATTCCCATCAAGTACCTTTTCTTTTAAGCAGTAGCCAGAGTTCCCCTATATCCCCCTCATATGTAAATTATCCGTGGTAGCCTTCTAAGATAATAATCAGGTATCTTCATTATTCTTTTTTAAAGATCTTCAATATGGCTAAAATTATTTAAGATTCCCCACTCTCCATCGTCTGAAGCTCCCTAAGGAAATGAGGGGAGGGAGGGAAAGCTCTCTACAAGCATTCTGTCCCAACCGAGTTAGAGAGAAAGAGATTCATTAATATAAATTGTTCTGTTTCAGCTTCCCCTTAATTCAAATAGCTTTTTAAATATGTCAGTTTAAAAATCTACAGTCAAATAAGTATATTAGCTAACTTCTAATGCAAATAGACTTGTTAAAAAGGTAAAGGCCATTATGCAAATTGCTGGCTAAAAGTGTGTATCTGTGGGGAGATTTGGCTTCCAAATTTATTTAACATGTTTCTCAATTCTATTCCAGCATTGCTTCCCCAGAACAACCAATAATTTATATAGCCTTTTGCATTTTTATACTGAAGGTTAGTTATTAAATGGAAGAGAGGAACCAGATGAATGATTTAGATTAATCCTTATGCATCTGTAGTGGAAAGTAGTTAGGAGTTGCAGGAGGGAGAGGCTCTTTCCTAGAGGCAAAGAGAAAGCGGAGCTTGGAGTATCTGATGGGAAGGAAGAGAGCAAGACTGGAGTCTCCCTAGCAATTCCCAGAGTATATCTACACTTATGGCAGATCATTGCTTTAGTCTGGCAAGATTCTGTTTGTAGGCAAACAACAATACGAAAAGTACTCAAAAGCAATTCCACTTGTCATTCTTGGTTCTTTGCACCTGACAGCATCTTAGACATAAATGTTGTGATGTGTCTTATATGAGGTATTTCTTTGGCCCTGGAAGGCTGTCTTAGAATAGCGTAGAATCTACACAGTACATTCAGTGTACATAACCTCTAGCCCATGGGCTTAATCAGATTTGCAAAGCCAATTGAACTCAAAATAGAATTTACAGTGTTATAATCTTCCCGACAGACAAGCATTGCTAATAAATTAAATTTCTCCTTTGGGAGATCATGTGACCAACTTAGGCATGACTTAAACTATGGACCCTTCATAAATGTTCATCCTACAGTTTCTCCTACAGATTAGATGATATAGATGGCAATAATAAAAACAGAAGCACCCTGTTGGTAGGACAACTTGCTTTAAAACACTTACTTGGAACCTATGTTATTATCATTCCAAACATTTTAATATCTGTGCACTATTTCACTGCTGATTATGATTTTCTCTCCGTTACTGTGCTGTGTTTACTGTTCATTTTAATTGTTTTGTTGATATAACTGATTTGTTCAACCCCAGAGAACCATGGTTATTGTTCTTTAGAAATATAATAAATAATTAGATTTCTTTGCGTGCTCATAAGCAAGACACACCAGTGTAGTAGTCATCATTTCTTGCTTAGTCCTAGCAGCTCTTATTCAGAAATGCAGTCTCCCTTAATATGGCAGTATTGATCTATGCTTCTCTCTCCTTATTCTCAAAAGCTGCCCTCCCATGGATGCTTGGCATCCTCCTCCTTTTCCATCACAGCTAAGTGACAGGGACATGGAAACCATAAAATGGGTATTATGAATTATTTTCACTAATGAGTCACAAGCATGACCAGCTGTTAAACTAGCACTGGAATAAAGATAAAAAGCAAGAAGTGCATTTCTTTCAGCTTATGAGCAAAAGGTCCTTTGTTCTTCAGAAACAAATCCAAGCAACTATCTTCACACCAGCTTGCAAATAAACATAAAGAATTCTACTTTGCAGGGCCCAAGGTAGATTGAGGACACACAGCTCATTAATTGCCTTGTATCTCAATTGTGGGTGAACATAGTGATGAAGAATGAACCCATTAAGAGCATTTGGGAGGAGACAAGGTAGAGCTCGTGATCCCAGCAAGGGATACATTATAGAAAGCATAAGATTTTTTTGTGCATTACTGAGTGGAAGAGCTACCAAAGGGGGCAGACATTCTTGGAATTTTGTTTTTTGCTTTGCTTTTACTTTTTTTTTTAACCCATGAGGGCTGAAAGACAGAAGCAATCATGCAATGGCATCCTTGGGGGCACTTCCCAAGAATGACTGAGATTTACTCCAAACCTGATACATCTCATGACATTGTTCATTTCTGGGAACCACTTCATTTTCACTGCTGATTTATTTCTGACTTTGTTCTAAACTCTTGGAAAGTATTTTCTTCAACATGGGTGAGACTGGCCTCAAATCATTCATTCATTCTTTCAATTCACTCATTCAATACATTTATATAACTGCCCAACTCACACACAGTGTCTCACATTAATTTCTCAATTTCTTCATCCCTATCAAGATTCAGAATCCTGTTCTTGGAGCCTGCCTTTTGTCCCAAGGGTACTTTTTCAAGAGGCAACTGGACTTTCTGGTTTTTCTTTCAAGACATTTCATTTCTTATCCAAGAAGCTTCTTCAGCTCTGACTGGATGGTGGGGAATGGAAGGATATATACTCCTTGCAGACAGCTGGTCATTTGCATTCTTTTAGCAAGTCATTAAGGCCACCTGGATGTTTTATCTATGTCATCAGGGTCACCTTAATAGTGCAAATGGACATGGAACTTTCTGGGAACTGTTGAAAGGATTGTGTTGTAGACTGGCGAAAGATGATGTCGTATTCCTCCCCCTCTGTTGAGAGTGGGCTCTTCAATTTTGACATAGATAGCCTCTTTGACCTCTCTTTCAAACCAGAGGTCCTCTCCGTCCAAAATGCAGACTTTGCTGTCTTCAAAGGAATGGTCGTTGTCTTTTAAATGCAGATGGACTGCTGAATCTAGTCCTAATGGGTTTGTTCTCCTATGTTGTGCCATGCATTTATGAAGTGGTTAAAAGAAAAACCAGAAAGTCCAGTTGCCTCTTGAAAAAGCACCTTTGGGACAACCAGGACCTGGATGACTAAGAATCTCCATAGAGACATTGGAGCCTGCCTTTTCTTCCACCCACTATAGCCACACACACGGTTTTAATCATGGATCTTGAGAAAATCACGTCTCTACAAAATCACCAATGTACTAACATTTACCTTCAAATGTACAGGTATTTTAAATGTAGAGGATAAATAATGGTCATTTTACAAGAAAATTTTGGGAGATTCCAATGCTTCTGTCTACATTTAACATTTTTGTACGATACTTTTCCTCATGTTCCTTTCCATCACAGCAAACTCTCTCTCTTTTTTTAAAAAGCCACCAAATAAAGGCAAACAAATATACTCATGAAAAAGATGGCTGTGAGAAAGGCACTAGCAATTTACTTTACTGATTGGATCGCAATCTTCACATCCTTCAGCTGAGAAAGCGAAACTGAGAACTGACTGGCTAGCAGTTTTCTCTGCAATTGCGGATCAGCTGTTCTGTGAAGGTCAGGGGCACAGAAACACTGTTGCTATGAAATTGCCCTGGAACAGATGGAGTATGAGTATTTTCTCATTCTACTATACAAGATTTTTAAAAATATATTTTAATCCAATTTTACTTTTTGCGTTTTAATCAGACAATTATGTTACCCAATTTTGGTGTTTTGCTGCTGCATTTCAATGACCCAATTTTGAAGGAAAAAATGAGAAAGGTAGGGTGCCACAAGAAGCCTATGTAATAGTGTTAATTCTGTTTTGGGGGTAGGGATGGGCTTTTTCAATATTATGGGAGAAATAGATGAGAGAAATATTAGAGAAGATATTTACAAACTGAAACTATGCCATCCAGAATTAAATCCGAATGTAATGGTTTTAAGCTGTATTATGTTAATAGTACTCTTGGGGACCTTCTGCTTTGTGGAAAAGCCACTTTCACTTATGTTCTGAATTTATTCTAAGAGTACAACAACTTAGTAGGTATACTTGAAAGTAATGTGTATTGCTTCTATGCTGACTTTTGCCCTCTTCTATTCCTTTTAAATGAAGTTATAAGCATGTCAGGACATGGAACAACTTTCCTGCAATATATACTGCACTATTGTATGCATATTGATAGCCCAAATAAAAAATACTTGACCTCACCCATCACAGGACCTATCACAAGATCCTGACTTGATGTAACCCTGACCAGATCTGACTATCACAAGCCCTTATAAACAGAGGAACATTGACACATTGACATCCCCTAAACTCTGCTGAAGATGTTTCCTAGCCTGGTAATGAAAGATTCAGAAACCAACGCACAAGCTTGGAGAATGAATCTCCACCCTCATCCTTCACTCGAGTTACAGATATTCACCACTATCATAAAACAGTAATGCCACTGTCCTATGGATATTTACTGAGCACAATATAGCTCTCAAATATGCTAATGCATTTACCTTAAGATAAAGGTAAAGGTTCCCCTTGCACATGCGTGCTAGTCATTCCGAACTCTAGAGGGCGGTGTTCATCTCTGTTTCAAAGCCGAAGAGCCAGCGCTGTCCGAAGACGTCTCCGTGGTCATGTGGTTGGCATGACTAAATGCCAAAGGTGCAGGGAACGCTGTTACCTTCCCACCAAAGGTGGTCTCTATTTTTCTACTTGCATTTTTTACGTGCTTTCAAACTGCTAGGTTGGCAAAAGCTGGGACAAGTAATGGGAGCTCATTCTGTTATGCGGCACTAAGGATATATACCTTAACAATGCTGTAAATGTCTGCTCAGCCCATTTGAGATCAGTGACCTTAATCTGAGGTAGAATGGGGGAAAATGTTGAATTCTCATAACCAGTTTTTAGTTAAGAATCTTGCTAAATTTCCAAATCAGTTTGAATTTTTAAAAAAAGAATAAATAATTGTGTGCTGTTATCTGCATTTATTCTAATATATGCATTTTTGTTCATTATATAATAATTATATGATCTAATATATATTACATGCATGTTTATAAGTATAATATATTGCATTCAGTTGATTAAAATAGATAATTTTGTATTCGCATTATTTACAGAAACTTTTTCCAAATGTATTTTAACAGTAGAAAACACAACAATATTAAGAAAAATGTGAATTTGAATAATATCTGCATTTTAGATTGAGTGCTTCACTCTCTTTTTGCCCATCTCTATTTTCGCATAAATATGCATAGGACAGAAGTTTAAACATGACTAAAATACCCTAGAATTTGTCACAACAACAGGGAAGTGGTAAGAATGTAAGTATACTATCTGTCCCTTGCGAGTATTTGCTGAAAATTTCTCCTCTTTTCTAATCCTTCATTCCAAAGCTCTTTGCCTTGCTTGTAGATGTATTGGGCTATATTACTATTACTATTATTATTATTATTATTAACACTTCAGCAGGTACCCAATGACATATATCAGGGATTTCCATTACCATACAAAAATGAAAAATAATCACAATAATTTAGATAAACATTTTCCCCCAACTTGTCATGTTATCTTAACAAAGAAGGCCATATTGTTAACAATAACTATAATAGGCTCTGCTCTAAAATTAGGAATAACAATGTAACAAAATACAGCTTGAAAATGCAGATTAAAGTGGACAAGAGCTTTTCCAGTGACTTGATGAAAGAAAAATTTTGGAATGGTCTTCCAAAATTTATATCTACATTCCAGACAGAGAGGACAGCTAGTTTGAAAGAAGGGTCAAAGAGGCCATTGACGTTAAAATTGAACAGCCCTTTCTTACCCAAGGGGAAGGAATACACCACCATTTATCTCCTGTTTACAACACAGTTCTTTTAGCAGTTCCAAGAAGGTTCCACACCAATGTGCATTATTCAGGTGACCCTGAGGGCACAGATAAACCTCCAAGTGGCCTTAATGACTCTCAGAAAGAGTGCTAACAACCAGATGACTGCGAGGGATATAAATCCTTCCATTCCCCACCATTCAATCAGAGCTGAAGAAACTTCTTGGAGGAGAAGTAAAACTTCTTTAAGGAAAATTTAAAAAAAGCCTGGTTTGCCTTTTAAAAAAGCACCTTTGGGACATTTGGCAGACTAGTAGGTAGCAGTAAAGATGGCCACCCAGATATGATAGTCCAGGCCTCCTTTTCCAAGGAACCTTTGTCAGATAAACTCAATCCATAAATTTAAAATATAGTTGTTCTTTTTTCCCTTTAGAGTGAAAAAGAAGGACTACATACAGCTGTGTAATTAATCATCAACACTTGTATCATTCAGAATACGAGGCATAATTCAAGCTACCAGTTCTGCCTGAAATTCCTATTTGCTTTTTGTACTTTGTGCAAATACAAATGCAAGATTGTTTTTAAATCAAAGCTTCCTGGCACTCACCCAGAGAGGATAAGTTATGTTTGTAGCAGGTGGCTCATTGATAAATATATACTCAATCTCAGAACAAATATGCATATTTAATCCTTCTTAATGAGATTGTTTCTTTCTGCCTTTTGGTGAACTTCTGCATGTCCTTTTCATGTGGTTTGTATTTGTTTGTGTAAGATCATCATCCCACTTGTGGACTGCTAAGTTAAACTGATAACCTGAGGGGATCAAGCTGATAAGAATATTTACATTAGGGAGCATTAGCAAAGAGAATCCCTTTGTGCCATGCTTCCTGTTTCTGCTTGATATAATTTCCTCACAGAAACGTAACACACACGTACTATCACATATGGTGGACATGTGTTAAAGCAAAGAAATATTGGATAAAAATAGATGCATGGTTAGAAAAAATGTTAAAGCTACATATAGATTATAAGCCAGAAATATTTTTGTTAGGTATAATACCAGAAAAGTATGATAAGCAGAATTTGTATTTAATATTACACATTTTGACAGCAGCAAGGACTGTATTAATGAGCCGAGGTGGCACAGTGGTTAGAGTGCAGTACTACAGCTACTTCAGCTGACTGCTAGTTCAGCAGATCAGCGGATCAAATCTCACCGGCTCAAGGTTGACTCAGCCTTCAATCCTTCTGAGGTGGGTAAAATGAGGACCCAGATTGTTGGGGGCAATATGATATTTAGTATACTGCCTTTGATGTAAGCCGCCCAGAGTCCTTGGAGAGTGGGCGGCATAGAAATATGACTAATAAATAAATAAATAAAATAAAGTATTTGCACAGTATTGGAAAAATGAGGAAACTCCAAGAGAAGAAGCTGTAATTAAAAAAATATTAGATTGTGCAGAAATGGATGGACTGACATTAAAGATAAAAGAAAAAGAAGATACAGAGTATTTTCAAACATGGGACTTATTTTATAAATGGTTGGATAATAGAGGTAGAAATTAGGAATGGGCTAAATATTATGATGTAAACAAATTGACCCAGGCAATACACTGTTCACAAAGCACTTATGTATGTTAAATGAAAATGTATAAATAAACTGTTAAAAAAAAAGAAACCTAACACATGTATGTATACATGTATAAACTATTTTTTCATCCACCTCATATTTGGTTTGGTAGTGGCTGGTCAAATTCACAGGCATAGATAAGTATCTTCTATCACTTTCTGATGGGGTCTTTTATGTAGTGATGTCAAGTATGGAGCATGGGTCCTACATTGCTTCAAGAAAAAAATAACTGATCCCCACCAAGCTCACTGTATTATTCTATTATTATTATTATTATTATTATTATTATTATTATTATTATTATTATTATTATTATTATTTTCTGGCAATTTCAACGCGAGAGTAGTATCACGCTGCCTGGGATGGCGACATTGGAAAAAATGGAATTAGAAAATGTAACAGCAATGGCCTATTACTACTGAAGACATGTGTGGCACACGATCTGATCATCACCAATACCATCTTCCATCTGCCCACTCGCAAAAAGATTTCCTGGATGTACCCACGCTCCAAGCATTGGTATCTTATTGATTATGTCATTGTGCGGAGGAAAGACAGACAGGAGGATGTAAGGGTGACCAAAGCTATGCCGAGCACTGACAATTGGACTGACCATAGATTCATCATCTCTAAATTAAGCTTTCACATCAAGCCAAAGAGACGTCCACAGGGAAACAAAGCTGTGATGAAACGGATCATCAGTAAACTGAGGAACCCCAATATAGCAGTTTCACTAGCAGAAGATCTTGACAACCTACTCTCAGAGCTGCAATTAGAGGAAAATGCTGAGAAGGACTGGGAACACTTCCAGGATATTGTGCACTCTTCTGCACTAAAGGTTTTTGGACCCTTATACAGGAAACAGCAAGACTGGTTTGACAACCATAATGAGACAACAATGAAGAGATCAAGGCCCTACTTACTGAAAAGCACTGCCTTCATCATGCTTATCAGAACGACCCGTCGTCAACAACTAAGAAAAATGCCTTCAACAACATTTGCAGGAGTGTTGTACAGAGCAAGCTTCGCAAGATGCAGGACTCCTGGTTGAGTGCCAAAGCAGATGAAATTCAGCAGTTTGCTGATAGAAACAATGCTAAACGGTTCTACAAAGCCCTCAGATTCTTGTATGGACCTCATCCCTCATGGAGCTCCCTTCTACTGGACTCTACTGGATAGTGCAACTGTCATTACTGAGAAGACTCTGATTCTACAGCGCTGGGCTGAGCACTTCCAATCTGTACTGAACTGCCCATCTTCCGTCAACAAGAAGGTGATCAACAGAATATCCCAGGTGGATATCCACCACAGCCTGGATGCCCCACCATCAAAGACTGAAACCCTACAGGCCATCAGCCAGCTGTCCAGTGGCAAGGACCCAGGATCTGATGCGATCCCAGCAGAAGTCTATAAGAATGGTGGTGCAATGCTCATTGACAAACTCACTCAGCTGTTCCAATCCTTCTGGAATCAAGGATCCATTCCTCAGGAACTGAAAGATGTGTCCATCATACACCTCTACAAGAGGAAAGGGAATCGACAAGTCTGCAACAATCATAGAGGAATATTGTTGCTTTTCATCGCAGGCAAGATCCTTGCATGAGTGTTGCTGAACCGCCTGACTTAACACCTGGAACAGTGTCTATTACCTGAGACACAGTGCGGTTTCCACAAAGAGCGTGGCACTGTGGACATGATCTTCGTAGCCCAACAGCTCCAAGAGAAGTGTCAAAGAGCAGAATCAGGAATTGTACACCATCTTTGTGGATCTCACCAAGGCTTTTGACCAGGGGTGAAATGCTCCCGGTTCGGACCGGATCGCCTGATCCAATAGCAATGGCAGCAGGTGGTTCGGAGAACCAATAGCAAAACCCTGCGCCCCCCCCATGCCCAGCTGAGCCACATGATCATCAGAGGCTTTTTTTTTTTACTTTTAAAAGCATTTTTTCTACAATCTCTTCCGACGAAAAAATGCTTTTAAAAGTAAAAAAAAAAAAAGCCACACCCACAGAACCGGTAGTAACAAATTTTACATTTCACCCCTGCTTTTGACACTGTCAGTCACGAAGGTCTGTGGCACATTATGTCGAAGTTTGGGTGCCTTGACAGATTCATCCTGATGGTACATCAGTTTCACAATGGATGATGGCCCGTGTTCTGGATGATGGAGAAGCTTCAGAGACCTTTCCCGTTACAAACAGCATCAAACAAGGGTGCGTATTGGCACTGATCCTGTTCAGCATAATGTTTTCAGCCATGCAGTGGTGGTGTTCAAATTTTTTCCCTACCGGTTCTGTGGGCGTGCTTGGTGGGCAGGCATTGTGACTGAGGGGCGGCACCTTGCTGTGAGTGACATCTAATTGGCCATGCCCACTCAATCACATGACCCCCACCAAGCCATGCCCACAGTAGTAAAAAAATTGAATTAATTCTATATTTTAATTTAATTTAAAGCAGTACTTTACAAGCCCAGAGCTGCTTTTCAAGGGTGCACCCCCCCTCCCCTATTCAAACACCGGCCCTGGTTCACATGGCTGTGAAAAAGACTTTTAATTTAAAGCAGTACTTTACAAGCCCAGAGCTGCTTTTCCCTCAGCTGGCTCGCTGGAAGATAAGGCCCATGGTGAGGGGCGGGGCTTAATCCCACCACTACTTTGCATTGGTGGGTCGTATCCAGCCTACACGCCATAGTTTGAGGATGCCTGCCCTACTGCATTTCCAACAAAACCAGTATTGTATTTTATCATCCTTAATCTCTTCAATCAGCTCACCAACTATCATGGATGAAAGAGAAATTAACACAGATTTCCAAGGAGAAATTAGAAGAGATTTCCAAAGCAGAAGCATCAGACTTGTATCTTACACACCAATGTGTGTTTGGACAACTGATCATTCCTCCAAAAGCGGCTCAAAAACCATAATTATACAGATACAAGGCCAAATGTACAATGCTCCTGAGAGTTACTAGAAATATCATCTCTTTGCTCCTAGCTGATTTTGAGTACTTCCAGTTTCTATTCAAGTAGAAACAATACTATTTTCTTGCTGCTGTTTCAAAAGCGGATGCAGTACTAATGAATTGAGCCATCCCTTGAATTGTCTTGAAGGAACATTTATTTAAAAAGAAATGGCATAGATTTTTTAAAAAAGCATATCTTCTTAAAAATTTGCAGAGAAATGGAAAGGTATGAATTTAAATGCAATGCATGTGAAACAGAAACAAACTGAATTAATACTTCCTCAATCCACTAAAATGGCAGATTAAGTTTGATGTAGAGGTTTGGGATTGTCTATGTTTCTTAAGAAAGAGGTGGAAAACATGTTTTTGTTAAACCCATTCCAAACTAAATAAAGAAAGATCAGTAACTATCCCTACTATAAACTATAAAGGACATTTGGGCTACAATTAATATAAGAAATATGTGAATGGCTGATAATTCCTGCCAATGTGACTAGTGATTAGGAAAGATGGGACACTCTATTCAATAGAACGTAGCATTAAGTTTTGGGATTTGGAAAACGCAAGAATACCACTTCTGATTATGGCTGCTTGAATTAGCATTCACATCTCATAGTCCTTGATAGTCTACCTTAATGTAGCAGGGGCTGGAAACCCTCAGTGATTTTCACTGCAGATTTTAAACTTGACTTAAATTTAATCTTTGACTTCCTATATCAGTGTTGGTGAACCTTTTCGGCACTGAGTGCCGAAATGGGAGCGCACACGCATGTGCGTGCAGGAAACCGGAAGAGCAGCTGCCCGGTGCGCATGTGCATGCCGGGAAGATAATAATCTGCTTTCCGGTGCATGTATGTGCACCGGCCATCTGGTCTTCTGGTGTGCATGCGTGCGTGAAGATCAGCTGGTTGGTGGGCATGCGTGCCAGAAACTGGAAGATCATCTTCCTGGTGCATGCATGTGCACCGGGTGGCTGCTCTTCTGGTTTTTGGTGATCCTGTGTGTGTGAAGACAATCTGGCCGGCACACCGGAATCCGGAAGAGCAACGGGCGACAGCTCAGGTTCCCAGAGAGATGAATCTGTGTGCCACTTCCGGCACGTGTGCCATAGGTTCGCCATTACTGTCCTATATTATCATTCCAAGTA
The DNA here is from genome assembly GCA_022577455.1 of Arizona elegans. NCBI lineage: Eukaryota > Metazoa > Chordata > Lepidosauria > Squamata > Colubridae > Arizona > Arizona elegans. The sequence goes on along the minus strand of JAKOOJ010000001.1, from coordinate 20,631,806 downwards.
GTTAATATAGAGTCAAAGATTATTCTCTATCCTGTTGTATGCTGACCTGCTGACATGGGATAATGTAAAATTTATGAACGAGGAAAGGGAAAATCCAGAGTTGCATTTTCCAATAAGATTTTTTGGTGTTGTTAAGCAAGAAAACTCTGCATAACAATGAGCCAGTTTGGAGAAAAATATGTGAAAAGAATCAGGCTGTTATCCTTCAACATCATTATGGTTGTGCGTATACTCGAATATAATTTATTCAGTATGCCTTCTATATAAAAACATCATTTATTTTTACTTTGGATAACAAGCTAATATGTTTCATTTAACCAAGCAAACTACATCTGTTTACATAGGCCTTGGGATTTGTCTCAATTTGTTTGTTTCTTGTTTGGTTTTTTCCCCTTTCATAAGCAGATCCCTCTGCCCCTTTCACAATTCTACAAGCTGAAATTGTTAAGAATTTGAATGAAGAATCTTCGCAATTGCAAAGCATTTCGGAAAGTGCTCTGTTCTCAGATCAAAGAAACATGCTGACTCAGTGAGCAATATTAGGATGCATATTTGCCTGTACATCTGGAAGATCATAAAACTGAGAATCCTGAAAGATTTATTGATTTAGGCAAACGTGCGTGCTGCTGTAATTACTGGTCTCTCAATAGGTAAACAAGATATAAACATACAGTAAAATGAAAAAAAGAATAAATGAGGCTAAACAACTTAAAATGCTTGAAACGTGACAGTTTGCAACAACACACATTTCTAATCTGCCAAAACAGGCCAAACACTCCCTTCCACTATAGGACCAACAATAATGTTCTCTGGGGCTAGCAATGTTATTGCTGCATTGTCCAGAGCATGAAGCTAAAGACAAAAGTTTGATGATTGGTGAATAAACAAACTGGACGAAAACAGTCATATAAATTGAGTGGGACGTTTCCAGCCATGGTGCACGCATCCACAGAACTTTCCTTAGGAAAGGAGTTAGGACCTTCCTTTTCAGCCAAACATTTGGAAATGAACCAATAATTATTTTACTTGCTGTTTTCAGTTAAGTATTATTTACATTTAGCTACATTGCTGTAGGATGAGAGGATGAGAGGTGGGCTCCTTTTGCTTTGCACATCCTTGGGATGGAAAAAATGGAGTATAAATGGAATCAGTTACAAAGTCAAGATGCCTAAGGAGTCTCAATCTTTGAAGTGAGCTGACCACTCAATTTCAGAGTGACAAATTAATTCCAGTTCTGGATCTTTTCTCTGGTTTTTCCCCCTTGAGATATGTTTTTTGATTGCGATACTACAGAACCATAAAATTTGACAGGTTAGAAAGGGCCATGTTATCTAAGCCCATATGCAATGAATGCATGAATGCATTATTTTGAGAGAGAGCCATTCAGTCTCTATTAAACACCTCCATTAAAAGGATGCTCACCATTTCCTATGGTAATCTATTCCACTGTTAGACAGCTCTTGAAAACCATTTTATCTTTTTTTCTGATCTCCAACCAAGATCTAGTTCTTTTTAACTGAAATCTATTATTTTCTGTCCTACTTCTAGAACAATTTCTGAACAATTCTGCCTCTGCACATCTCATCAGAAAAAAAAAAAATCCTCCTAGAAATGCTTTCTTCGTTCAGAGCTTGTGTTTGACTACTACCCTAGGACTTTCTCTTATAACACAGAAATATTTGCTATGAAACAATTACTACTTTCCCCATTTATTTTGTTTTCTGATTATGTCAATCACACCTTCCCTCCCATTGTATGATACATCTAAAGTCTTACTCTTACAGCCAATATAGGAAGACAGAAAAGAGACTGACTAAACTATAAATTAATAATAAAATATGCTTTTATCACCCCCCGCCCCAATTCTCAGTATTTCACCTTGAGTTACTAGGATTTTTAACTCAGGTAGCAGGGTTCAGAAATAAGATCACATCTTTGCATGATCTTATATTAGTAAAATCAGCAAAGGAAAGAACATGCTCGATGTGCAATGGAGTCCAGAAAATAATGTATAATATACGCTTAATCACTACCGAAAGGCATTTTATTATTAAATTTTGCATATTCTAAGATAATTCCAGGTACTAACAGCACCAGCTCTCTCCCCAATGTAAAATCTATATTCCTACAACATGCATATTAAGATTGCCTGCTTTTTAAATTTCCTTTTTTCTTAACTTACAGTATTATGCTTACTATATGAAAAACCAATTATAGAAGCCAACTAGTTTTATAGGGATTATTTAATTTAAAATACTTCTGGGATGTACCACTAGAAGTACATTTCTATCCATATTTTGGTTAATTAAAAGTTTTCTTTTGTCCTATTGGCAAGAAGAATATGTTTCCACTATGCTGATTTTACACATTTCTTAATCAGGCTGCTCAATGAGAAGGTATTTGATTTGAACATCGTATTTTCTTATGGAATCTATGGGGAATTCGTTAGGATAAGATTAAACCTATAGAAATCCAGCTATGTTTACTCTAAGGCTCATAAAGGAAGATCATCTTTTAAAGACAAAGATTTATCTGGAAAATATTCTCAGAGCTGGTATCTTACAACTAGGCCAAACCCAGGGGTGAAATGCTCACGGATTGGACCGGATCGCCCAGTCCGGTAGTGATCTTGGCTGTTGGTTCGGCGATCCGGTAGCGATGGCAGAGCAAAGCTCCGCCCACCCACCTGGGTGTCATTACTTCCTGGTTTTAACCTTTTTTTTTACCTTCTGCGCATGTGCAGGTTTTGCACATGTGCAGAAGGTCTGCGTGCACGTGACACTTCTGAACTAGTAAGGAAGGTAAGTAGATTTCACCCATGGCCAAATCACGTAATTGAGATCTAATACATGTATGTTTTCAGGGTGGAACTATAATTCTGAATACAGTAGATGCAGTGTTACCAAAATATTACACAGGTAATCCTTGACTTATAAAACGTTCATTTAGTGACCATTTGAAGTTACAATAGGATCCAGCCCAAAAGCTACTTACAACCCTTTTCAAAGTTACGGCTGTCACAGCGCTCCTGTGGTCATTCGTTCTTGTGATCAACTGCAAAGATGCTGCAGCGCACCCCCTTGCCTATTTCCCTCTCATCCTGCCCTACCAGTTCCCAAAAGCCACTGAGCCTGTTTTGCCACCCCACTGGGTTCCACATTCTCCTCACTACCCCATCAATAATTGCTAATTTACCTTTCAAAGACCTCAGGAAGTCAGGGTAGGGAAGGAAGGCAGGGTGCTTCATTGCTGGACTGCATAGCTGTTCTGACCTAAGCTTCCCAAGAGCATGAAGCAGATTCCTTGTCCTGACAAAAACCCGTTTTTATTAAGTTACTGTGAATTCCTCTCATTCACATCCAGCAAAGTCTTTCAAGGGAGAATTTACAGTCACAGACCTTATCTGGCTTGGAGAGCTGCCAGGCCGATATCTTCAAAACTTGGCAAAAAATCTCTGAGAGTCATGAACCAATTAAGCGAACTAATTGTCTCCTGCAAATTCCCCTCCCCTTTTGCTCCTCTTTATTCCCTATGGGAGGGGCCATTCACTGGCCACCTGTGGCTTTACTCCCGAGTCGACCCTTGTTCCTTAGCTGTTCCTTCTCCTGGCAGCTCTGTGCATGCGCACACTGGGAACAGGGTCCAACTGTTCTTCTGCCCCACTGATGTCCGACTCTGAAGGCAGCTGACAACTGTCAGAAGGCCCTGGCCCCATCTCTACCTTCGATGCAGAGCACTCATCAGAGAGCCTTCCCCAGACTCCAGGACTGGGCTATGTTCCTCCCCAACCACCTCACTGTCTGAGTCTGCCACCAGTTCCGCTGGCCACTGGCAGGCCACAACAATAGCATAATCCATAAGCACCAGTCTTTTTCTGAGCGCAGCTGCAAATCACTTCGATCCAGCAACCTATGAAGCCCAGCAACAAAACAGTTTGTGGCTGTCCAGCCTGATCATGGAAGCGCTGGTTTAGAAAATGACAGCTGCTTATGGGATCCAAGCAATAGAGACAGTGTTTTGCTTCGCTTGTGTTAGTACTAAGTACCGTAGTTACTACTCAGTTTTGAAGTTCCCGTGGCTGCCTCCCTGCTGTCATGTGACTGCATTGTGGCTGCTAAACTAGTCTCCCACATTTATGACTATTTGCTGTATGCTGCAGACACATGACCACGATTTGCGACTTTTTTGTGGAAACTGTTTACTTTTGGTTTTCGGCTAAAAACAAACCCATAGTAAACAATGGGTTTGTTTAACAACTGCAGCATTCAATTAACGACTACGGTGTTCACTTTATGACTGCTGCAAAAAAAAAAATTGGATTGGTCATGTGATGACCCACATTACAACTCTCACGACTTATTACTGTAATTGTTAGGATCAATTATGGTCATAAGCCAAGAACTACTTGCCCAATTTTCTGTCTCTCCATTGCAGTGGTGGGATTCAGCCAGTTTGCACCACTTCGGGAGAACTGGTTATTAATTTTCTGAGCAGTTTGGTGAATTGGTTGTTGGAAGAAATCATTAGGGCAGAGAACCAGTTGTTAAATTATTTGAATCCCACCACTGCTCGATTGTATTCCGTAAGATCAGTGACCAGAAGTGGAAGGGTAGAAAGCACTAAGTAATGATAGGACAGCATGCATTTCAACCATGACACAGTTGAGGGGAGAGGCACGAAGAAAACATTGCCATCATGAAATAACATCTATGCAACATTTCCCAAGCTATCATCTCAGGCACAACGTAACTTGTCAAATTAGGCGATCATCTTGGATACATCCATAATTCCATGAGTATCAAAACATAAGTGTTCTGTGAAGGCTTGATTTTCCTCTATGGAGCAATGGTAGACTATGCATCATTTCTCTCTCTTTTTAAAGTGGCTTGTGGGAATAATGGTAGGCTACAGTGAAATAATAATGTGAGCAAGTTCATTCATCATCCTAATACCTTTACAGTTTGTCTCATAAACAAAGACACACTTTTTATTGCTCACTAGATAATCCTCGATACTGTTAATGAAAAACATTTTGGCTATTTTTCTAATAACTTCTGAAGAAAATAAACTCTTGTCTTTGATTTATCCCCTTCATGATATGTAGTGCTTGCATTATTTAAGGCTGATCATCTTCATAACTCATACTAGAGACAGCTCATTGAGTAAGTAAACCAACAAATGAACATAGACTGCTGAGTTCCACCAAGTGAAAAAATCAAGAAATAGTCTTGTAAATTAAGATGGAGCCTTAAGGACAGCATTTTGCTCTTATGGTAGACTGCCAATGGCTATTGGGCATGCTTTGAAGGAAGTCCAGCAGCAAGACAGACTGTTCTAGTTCAAGAGATCTGTGATAATGGAGATTACATACACAGGTAGTCCTTGATTTATGACAATTGAGCCCAAAATTTATCTTGCTAAGTGAGACATTTGTTGTGAGTTTTGCCCCATTTTATGATCTTTCTTGCCACAGTTGTTACGTGAATCACTGCAGTTGTTAAGTTAGCAACATAGTTGTTAGGTGAATCTGGCTTCCCCATTGATTTTGCTTGTCAGAAGGTCAAAGAAAGTGTTCCCATGATCCCCAAGACCCTGCAACCATAAACATGATCATAAACATGAGTCAATTGCCAAGTAACTGAATTTTGATCATGTGACTAGGGGGATGCTGCAGGTTGTCATAACCATGAAAAACGGTCGTAAGTCACTTTTTTCAGCATCGCTGTAACTTTGAACGGTCACTAAATGAACAGTTGTAAGTCGAGGAATACCTGTATATAAATATACATACATGAAAATGTTTCATGACTTGGCTTAATGCTGGACCAGAATCTGCATCACATAGCTGAGTATTTCTTCTTCTTCTAAGGAACAGATTCCTGCTTTTCTACCTTTTTATCAGGGGTGGTATTCAGCCGGTTCAGACCGGTTCGCCCGAACCAGTAGCGGAAATCGTGGGTGGATCTGTCCCTCCACCCTGCCTCTATGCTATCCTATTTAGGCACATGCACGGAAGGCGCACTTGTGAGCAAAGCACATGCACGGAAGGCCGGGCACATGCGTGGAAGGTGTGCACACATGTGAACTGGGCGTGTGCATGCACAAAGTAAGCGTGCGCACGAAGGGCAATCTGGTAGTAACATAATGTGAAACCCACCTCTGCTTTCTATGTGCTTCAGAATGTACCCTGAATTCCTCTTGATGGTGCCCTTAATGACTGGAGATGCAACTGAGGATGCTGCTGTTTTTATTATGCACCTTTCCATCATGTGAAAATTTCCCTGTTTGCTTGCATTTCCCAACTTGAAAAAGCTCCAAGGGGAAGAGAAATTCTCCCTTAATAGTCATTGGGATTTAACTGGGATGTAAGTCTAGGAATGTTGCAGGCTTCAGGACAGATGATTGCACAATGAAACACATGCCTTGGTCACCATGCAACCAATGAATCAACACCACGCTCCACCCATTATTCAAATCAAAGTGGACTTGAAAGAAAACAAACAAAATAATTTTTCTGGAATAGCAATAAACTTTAATCTCCCATTAAAGAAGTATCCTGTATGAAGTGGCATTTATTTTGATCTCTCCTGAAACTCACTCAGAATAATTTAACGACGCAGAGTTTTCCACATTAGGTATGGTGTTATTGTGTCTCTTCAAAGATGTCTACTTGCTTACCTTTCCTAAGGCAAAAGGAACCCAAATGTCATTCCATGTTAGGAATAAGTAGATCAGGAGAAAATAATAAATCATGAAAGAAAAGCTGTTCAAGGCAATTATTAATCTCAATGGAATAGCAATAGCACTTAGATTTATATACCACGTTACAATGCTTTATAGCCCTCTCTAAGCGGTTTTACAGAGTCAGCATATTGCCCCCAACAATCTGGGTTCTCATTTAACTGATCTTGGAAGGATGGAAGGCTGAGTCAACCCTGAGCCTGGTGAGATTTGAACTGTCAAATTGCAGTCAGCCGAAGTAGCCTGCAGTACTGCACTCTAACCACTGCACCACCATGGCTCATACAACCTTTACATTCCCATATTACAATATGCACATCATGGAGAATGTGGATACCAATAAATATTCTTCTCTATCTCTAAAATCTAGAATCCAGAGATATTCAACGAAGCTAAAGATGGAGACAGGCAAAAAGGAGGTTTCATTCGTTCATGCATTCATTCATGCATTCATTCATTCATATACTACTTGTCTATCAAATTTGATTTCCCAAGATGTGGTAATGGCCATCAATCCATGCGGCTTCCAAAAGGAAGGAAACAAAGTCAAGAAAGATTATTAAGGACTCCTAGCAATTGGAGTACTTGCGGGGTACTTGCGGGACTGCCTACTACCACCAATAGCCTCCCACCGGCTGGTACGCTCTCATAGAGAGGGGCTCCTCCGTGTGCCGTCGGCCAAACAATGTTGACTGGCGGCCCCCAGGGGGAGAGCCTTCTCTGTGGGGGCACCTACTATCTGTAACGAGCTCCCCCTGGAGATACGGAGGATTCCGGATCTGCGCACCTTCCGCCACGCTCTAAAGACCTTTTTATTTCACCAGGCAGGCCTGGCCTAACTTTCTCCCTCTTTTAAAACAATTTTAATATTTTAATATTTTTAATCCTCAAAGTTTAAATTTGTTTTAAATTGATTGGGGTTTTAATCTGTCTGGGCCAAACTATTTAATTCGATTTTATTTCTGCTTTTTAAATTTTGTATGTATGTATTTTATTGTTGGCTGTTCACCGCCCTGAGTCCTTTGGGAGTAGGGCGGAATACAAATCAAATAAAAGTAAAGTAAAGTAAAGTATGTTGCGAATCAGATGGGAGCATAATTTGGAGAATGCTATTACATTCATGTCCTGCATTTGGGTGTCCAAGAAGTACGTGTTAAGGCACAGTGGGAAGAAAGTACAAGCCCACAGCATTCTTGGTTTGATTCAGTACAGATTTTCTTGGGTTTTCTTGCTTTTAAAGCAAGTATGTCTTGAAATATAAACTGGGAAGCAAAAATAGTGAGAGGAGTTTTGGTGGAATTTCCAGAAAATAAGGTGAAATAGTCTGTTGAGGAACAAGAATGAAAATCAAAGAAAGAATTTTAAAAGAATAGCCAAATTATATTTATCCTCATTCTATCAAGGAAAAATAACTTTCTCCTCTTTAGAGTTCAGCTCCTGCTCTCCCCCCAAAAATTTTCAAGGGCAGCTTTCCAGCAGTTCCTATGGAGAAGAGTATTAAATGCAGTTCTCACCATCCATAGTCATGAAACCATTTGAGGAAGGCTGGGTTAGATAGGACTTTGACCTGATCAGTCAGGTTCTTATTACTCAAGAACAAGCCTTGTTACACTCTACTTAAGAAGGAAGTTCTTTCATATCATTTCAAAATATATACTTTGTCCCAATCTTTGTTAGGTGTGTGGACAATATATGGACAACATGTGACCGATGTGTGTGGACAATAAAGGGAAAAACTTCCCCTTCCCCTTGGGACAATTCTAGGTTAAGACCATTCAAGGCCATGTGAGATCAAGATAAGACAATGCTATTCAACACAAGAAAAATAAGACTGCCCAAGCTGTAGCCTGAGGAAATATTAACGTTTTCCAATTTCTTAATCTAGCCTAAAGCCTGGGATTTCCTAGGGATTCCCATCTAAATACCGAATAAATCAAACCCAGAAGTCAACCAAGATTGGATAGGTTCTACTATCTACACATGGAGGGTTTTCCTGGTTCAAGAGGAAAATCATTTTTCCTGTTCTATCATCCTGAGTATAGCAAAATTAATGCAGTGCTTACTTTGCCAGTGGATATTCCTTCCTCGGTACAAACTTAAAGACATAAAATATCAGTCCTCTATAAATGCAAAATATAAAGCATAAATCTTTGGTTATATGGTTGAGTTTCTTAATGCCTGTAGAAAAATCCTCTTATATAAATGCAAAGAATGAAATAAAACTAAATATGCACCCAGTGTACTCTGAAATAAGCAGGTGTTTGATCTACGTAAATCACAGGGGAATGTCTCAGTACTATTATGCAAGTGTCATGTCCTCCCCTTCTGCCCGTTAAAAGGGTCAGTACATTGATACACTTAAGTTTGCTGTATTGCAGTGAATTCTTCCTATTAATCCTCTAGTCATCTACAGTACATAAAATGTCTTTTTGGAACACCACTCCAGAACATAATCTGAAAATGATCATATTCCAATTAATTGAAATAAGTTTAATTAGCATCACTGCTCTATTGAAAAATCATCCAGGATGAAGTTGACTAATGAAAAGGGATGCTGGCTGACCAATAGAAAAAAGTTAGCATCTGCTCAGCATAATGAGGATGGACGGCTTAGCAAATCAGTTCAAATGTGTCTCATTAATTCACTGCTTCCCAAACTTTTTTCTTCATTACCCAAAACCACTTATCAGAAAGTCCTTTCTACCCAATAGAGATAAAATGCTTTAAGTCAATTTAAATGTCCCTGTTGTGATTGGGTAATGGATCCATATGTTGTTACCCAAAGAAAAATCACTTTTAGCAATTTTGAGTAATTTACCTAGACTTGGAAGTCTAGATAAAGTCATTGCACTAATTACTCCATTGTTTACAATTTTGTCTCACAGTGTCAGAGTTTAATAGAAAATAAGCAGACATGAGGCTTGCAAATTGATTTATTTTCAAAATAACTCTGAGGTTTGCTGATAATATAAACTGGCTAGATTCATCCATCATATTAACCCATAGTTTATTTAACAGAATAAGAAGATTTGGAAGGGACCTTGGAGGTCTTCTAGTCCAATCCCCTGCTCATGCAGGAGACCCTATACTATTCCAGACAAGTGGCTGACCAGTCTCTTTTTAAAAGCCTCCAATGATGAAGCCCCTACAACTTCTAAAGGCAAGCTGTTCCACTGGTTAATTGTTCTCACTGTTAGGAAATTTCTCCTTAGTTCAATGTTGCTTCTCTCCTTGATTAATTTCCATCCATTGTTTCTGGTCTTGCCTTCTGGTGCTTTGGAAAATAAGATGACCCAGTGGTGGGCTGCTGCCGGTTCAGACCGGTTCAAGCAAACCGGTAGTTGCGACCTGCGGGTGAGTGTGCCCATCTGCCCTGGCACTATGCTGTCCTATTTAGCCATGTTTAAGCCACGTGCATGTGTGCCAGTGGCATGTGAGCAAAATGCATGCATGGAAGGCCGCACGCATGCACAGGCGGCCAGGCACCAGTGGTGGATTGCTCCCGGTTCACAAGAACCGGTAGTAAAACTGGTGGGAGGCTCCGCCTTTGACCCAGACATCATCATAGGTGATCTGTGCATGCGGGCATGATGTGAACCAGTAGTAAAGGTAAGAAGAAATCCCACCGTGCCATGCGCATGCGTGGAAGGTGCACACGTGAGCGAAGCAATCGTGCGTGCGCGTGCTCACATTTTCAGTGAATTTTGGGTGAACTGGTTATTAATTCATGTGCCGCCCACCTCTAAGTTGACTCCCTCTTCTTTGTGACAGACCCTCAAATACTGGAATACTGCTATCATGTCACACCTAGTCCTTCTTTTCTCTAGATTGGGCTATACCCAATTCCTGCAAACGTTCTTCATATGTTTTAGTCTTAATCATCTTAGTTGCTCTTTTCTGCACTCTTTCCAGTCTCTACATCTTTTTATATGGTGAACAGAACTGAAGGCAGTATTCTAAATGTGGTCTTATTAAGGCTTTACATATAGTTTGTTGAATAAATCACAATTATCTTGGTACCAATAAAAAGAACATATGTAGCTCAGGGTTGAACTGTGGAGTCCTTGATGCTGTCTGAGCTTGGTTGTTTGCTTGCAAACGTTTCACCGCCCGAATAAATAATATAATCAGTGCTGAGTTCATACATGTTAAAAATAATCATGGTTTATCAATCACAATGGCTGAATTCTCAATCATGAAACCCCCTCCTCTTGTGGCTTAGTACAATGGATAAACCTAACTATACTTCAGAATTAAAAGATATTAGCTGCATTCAAATATTGAACTTAGTCATAATGAGATTTATTTGATTTTGGTTTACATATTGTTTGAATCCAAAACCCAGACTTATTACACATGCCATTTTCACGTATTTAATAAAGCATAATTAAAATTTTGTTTAACATAATGTTAGGCACATTCAGTCTAAGAACATTTTTTTTTTTCAGTATTCGAATGGAAAAGAACTCGCTGTCCTTCAACAAAGAGTTCCAGTCTTGGGACCTCTGGGTGGAAACATGGCAGTCTTCAGAAAGCAGCAGGGATGATGCAATGGCTGAGTGATATGCTTGAGTTAACACAGCTTCTTCAGACAAGAGAAGCTGCTTGCAAGGAAGCCTGAAAGTGACTTGAGAGTAGAGCACCAGCAGCTGTGGAAGAAGACGGCACACTCAAACCTTGAAGAATGCCTGTTCAAAGACACTAGGCCTGCCCATCTAATTTCTAAAACAAGATTAAATGGAACAAACTTGCGTAGTGCAAAGAGACCTTCAGAGAAGCAAAGCCCCTAAAGCTACCTGGATGAATTGACCTTTGACCTGAGAAAGATTAAATTAAAAAGGAAGCAACCAGTTACAAAGATTTAAAAAAGAATTAAATGCAAAAAGCTTACTAGGATTTTGGAATGAGAATATGTTTTTTAAAAAAACAGATTAAAGGGACATTTAAATTTGGAATATTGCTTCAGTTAAAATATTTTTTGAAATAAACATTGTTTGGCTGTTCACCGCCCTGAGTCCTTCGGGAGTAGGGCGGTATACAAATCAAATAAACCTAAAACCTAATAAAATATACAGTATATCTCTGTGAGAAAGAAGAATGTTTAAATTTTTAAAGAAGTTGATGGCTAACTGTGTTAAACAAAGAGATGAATTGAAATCAAATCAAATATTGTATTTTTATTATAGTCTTTAACCAGCTTTTGCAAGAAAAGGAGTACAGTAAAAAAGAAAAAAAAAACAGTTTAACACAACAATTTGTTATTGGAGAAGGGGAAAAATATTAGGACAGTGATAAATAGAAAGAGAAAAGAAATATTAAGCTAAGTACCAGTACTAAAAGGGACTAAAATGTTATGAACAGGGGGGGAAATGCCTCTTTTATTTTTTACTTCCCTTTTATGGAATAAAGATCAATGGTTATTACTAAAGGGAGTAAAAGGTACAGAAGGAAAAATATTATTGATAACTCCAGAAGAATGTATTTCTTTACAACCTACGTTCACAGAAGGGGATAATATTTTGTTGTCCAATAAGATTAATATGTGTATAAAATTGAGATATATTGAAGTAAACACAATGGATGATAAAACAGTAAGTACTTTTGCAGAATACTGACACTTAAATGAACTTTTTGTTGAAAGTAGAAAGAGCCAAAATGATGATTTTTAGGCTAGATGATTGTAAAGTATTGAATAAGGGAGCAAAGGGATTATGGTTATGTTTAAGAGAAGGAAAGACAATAATTTTGATTGTAACTGCTGTAATGAAGGTCAGAACTCACTTCTTTGATTATTTTCCCCCCTTTTTTCTCTTCCTTTGTGGTGTCGTTGGTGTTCTATACTCTAAATAATATATTTATTATTTTTCTTTTATTCAAGTAACACTTCTTAAAAAATATTTAAAATCCACTGAGCTCCAATTTTGAATAGCCCAAGTTTTGTTCATTTCTGTATTAATTTATTCTTAATATCAAATATTTGGAAATCAGGACTCATTATTTATCTACAGAAAAAACATACATCTATCACTATTTCCAATCTGTTTTCCTGTTATATCTATCTAAGCTCTAGAAGATGCAGAAATCATGTGATAAAAGTCAGGAAAGATGTGATCTAGTACAAGTATGGCATATGCTTTGCTGGTGTGAATGAGTGAGTGAGTGAGTGAATGAATGAATGAATGAATGAATGACTCAATATGCAGTCTTTGAAATATGATGTCTGTATAAGGGACCATATGGTCTTGAAGACAAGTGTTCTATCCTTTTTCCTATCTCCTTTTTTCCAGGGTCTAGTCTCACCTATAAAAGCAAGAAAATGAGATTTCGTGAGACTCATGTGGGGGTATATTGGTACTTCTAATTATAGGTTTCGGGTGCCATTTTGAGTGGTCATATGTAGAAAAGTATTTATTTTATAAAATAAGAGTATGTTATAAAATTGTAAGATTTATAATCTGTCCTAATCCTGGCAAACTCTGAGAATGGTCCAATGAGGTCAACAACAATAATAAACAGCTCAGTACAAATATGTGAAAAATGGTATCATTAATAAACAATCAAGAAATCTCTATAAGCAAGCAACAACAAAGCAAGCACAAGGGTAAAATGCTTATTAAATTTTCACCTTGAAAATTCATATTCTCTGCTAATTTTCTAGTGATGGCATTCAAAATTTGATTCCCTCTCTCCTTTCTCCATCTGGTATAGGAGCTAAACAGTATTCCAACATTTATGACTCAGCAGAGAATATCCTCTTGATACTGCTGAAGAAATCTGGACTATAAATTTGATATTTATAATATCAAAGATGAAATACATCTTAGTGTTGCTTATTTTGTTCTTGTCATATTCAGTATTCCTTAGAACAGCCTTCTTCAAGCTGGTCCCCTCCAGAACATCTAACAGATCTATCAGCTTTTTAAAGGCTGTCACAGAATTTTCCATGACCTTGGCTATAGGAGTCCTTACATATAAATCAGAGTTTTGAAAACATTAATTAATGAGGTAGATATAATCAGATAGATTAGTCATAGTTCTCACCTCAGCTATGAAATCAAGTTTCAATACAGTTTCTAATTACATCTCTTTATATGTGCTCATAATGGTCAGAGGTAGTGTATTGAATTGCATAGGCAATTGACAATCCCTTGTGTGACAGCATAATAATAGCATAATGTGAAAGAGTGATGTGCATATTAAACAACTATAAAAGGTGTCTGGCATTTCTATCTATGATCAATTCATATTTGGATACTGCATGTATACACTGAAAGCCTTCTTTAAATTGGCCCCATCTAGTTGTTTTTGAATGGAAGCTCCCAGAATTCTAAGGTCACATGGGAATATTCCCAAAACATCTGGAGGATGCCAGTTTGTAGGAACAGTGAATTATGATTATGAAATGAATAAGATTGCCTTGCTTTTGGGTACAGATCCGGGGCAAACTGTTAGCAACCCACCACTGGTAACAGGTATAACCAACAGCTAAATTAAACTTCAAACGCCTCTGTTAACAGTGTCTTTATTGTATTTCACTTGCAGAAAGTACACAATAGCTTCTGGCGTACCATAAGTCACCACAATCATTTTCTCTGACCTGTCCTGGATCAAATATCTTCGATTGGTTCTGATTAATAATGCTTTTCTTTCCTAGCATTTGGAGAGTCATAAATCTCTGTTGTATATATCTCCACAGCATTTGTTATACCAAAAGGTTTCCTGAAAATTGTAACATAACATCCCTTAACATTTGTTTTCTGATTGGGTATGATAAATCCATTCCCCTATTTCTTTTTTTAACTGTAATGAAAGTTGAGTTCCTTACGGCATTGCTATCTCGATGGGTTTCTAAGAGTTACCCTCCATTGCACATCAAGAATGTCCTGACAAAATATTCTTTCAGTGTATTTAGGCATTTTATGGTTATAGCTTCCTAACCACTTGGTACTTATGTTTAGTATAACTGAGCTCTGGATAAGAGACAAATGTTGGCACTTTTAAGCATTGCTAAGATATCAACAGTTGAACCTGCACTTGCTCTTAGTCCAGTTTCATTATTTCCCAAGTTCCTTTTGATATGTAAGCAGTCATACAGATTAATTCTCAAGATTTCTGAAGAGTAATAGTTCTAATAACTTTAGAAACCCCCCAGGTTGAAAAAGATTGTATTATAAAACTATTTAAGCAAGAACTGATTTGAGTATTTTGTCTGTCTCTCTGTCTGTCCCTCCCTCCCTCCCTCCAGACCCTCCCTCCCTATAAATTCTACCAGTAAATGGGATTAAAATGAAATATTGGCATTCATTATTAGTGGGGAATAGATTGTCAATAACTCCTGTAACAATTACATAACCAAGAACAGATTTTTCTTTTAGCATTCTGTTTAGTAGTATTGATCAGAGCTTTTCATTACTGCAATGTCAAGAGTATTTTACATCCAGGCTGACAGAAAACAATTTAAATTTTCAAAGAACACTCATACTTGAACTTACATTACTTACAAATTGACTTATGCTTTGTGTAGGTGTTCTATCCTTCACTATACAATAATTTCCCTAGCCATCTGCAGCCAGCATGCCTGCTCAGATTTCAATTAAATCCCGCAGGAAGACCTCATGCAGGGATCCTTCCCATGGGCTTTTTTTCAGATAGTAAGCTCATAACATGATATAAATTAGGGGCTATTTAAGCAACTAGCATCTCTGGCAGATTGCGTTTCAATTTGCAATTGAACAGATCCAGTGAAAGAGACTTCATAATTACTGTATCTCTAGGCACCAAGTCCCACTGTCAAAGTCATCTTACTTTTAAGGCTTTTCTTATCATTCGATCAGAATTAGATCTTGACTTTATTCTAATGTGACATCCTATTACAAATTTGAAAAGGACTGTCTTTATTCCCCCAGGTCTCCTCTTCTCATTCCTAGTCCTTTCAGTCTCTTTTCATAGGATATAAAGTTTAGCCCTGATTGCTTTTGTTGCTCTTCTTTGAATCTGATTTAATTTCTTTGAATTCTTGTTAACGCGTGGTGCCTATTAATTGATCATTAGGCCTACTCAAGACCAAATAAAGTAGAATGGTTATTTCCTATGACTTGGAAATAGGCAAAACCAACCTGAAGTCTATCAGCAATGTGACAGACTCTGAATATTTCTCAGGTCATTACTGAAAAGCCACGTTTTCAGCAAACAAAGTTAAGTTAGAAACAGAGTAAAATCAGAAGCTGTTAGTGACACTCTGGCCTATTCTCACAACCTGATACGTTGATATGGATAACAGCTACTTATAGTAATTGAATAGATGTAAACATTATATTTAGCTCCAAACCAACCCAGTCTTGCAGAGAATTAAATTAGCTCAATTTAGTCAGCCATGATATGGGAACACTGAAGCCCAATTGATTAATTCAGTGTTTCTCAACTATGGCAACTTCAAGATAGGTGGATTTCAACATGGCTGGCTGAGAAATTCTGAGAATTGAAGTCCACCCATCTTAAAGTTGCCAAGGTTGAGAAATATTGGGCTAATCTGTTTTGTTTAATTAGTTTTCCAAAAAGAAGAGCAAGAGAAAAAAGCTGAAAAGGCAAAGCTTTCCATAGCTTTCTTTCCTCAGTACTCTCTGCCAAGTCTTATCAATAGAGAAGACACTTTGCAAAGATAGATTGCCTGCAGTGGGCTATGCCATGTCCATTAATGGCTAGGTAAAAGGCTAGCAAAGCCTTGCCAATGCATCTTACAAGAGCACCAAAGAAAGCATGGAGACACATTATATTCACCCAATATCTGTTTATTTAATAATTTTATATAGTCACCTAGGCACATAGTAAAAGTACAGAAACACAATACAAACAAAAATTGAGCTCAACCTCCTAGAAATCACTTATTAACTTTTGATCCAGTTACTTTAGGTGCTGCCAGAACTATTGATAAGGAGATTTGAGACTGCTGGATCAACTCTTAGGACAGAAATTTAGGCAAATCTGTGCCCACAACCAACAATAAATAATGATGGCAATTACAGTCTAACATTATCTAACACTCATGTTTCCCCCCTTTTGCTTCAGGGCATGGTTCTGTCCTGCTAATATTTGGGCTTATAGAATATCAGCTGAGCTTAAAGAGTGGAACCTTGGAAACTCAAACTTCCTTCTTCAGATCTTCACACTTCGGCCCAGTTCCATTTTCTGACAGTGAGTTGATATTTTGCCCTGTCACCATCTATCTCCTAGCTACCCCATAACACTAATGTGTGTGTGTGTGAGAGAGAAGCTAACCTTATGGCTGTGTAGTATAGAGATAGGTGATTTGATGATTCAACCCTTTCTTCCATTCTTGGGAGACAATGAAGGTGTAACACCCAAAAACAAAAATCAACCAATATAGTGCAGATTCATGGCTACAATATTTTTATTTATTTATATAGAAAACAGAAGATTCCTTGAAGCAGATATTCCTTCCGCTTTAATGCTCAGGGTTTTTTCCTTTTTTTTGGGGGGGGGAGGTTCTATTTCTTTACAGCTTAATTGAAATGAACAATGTGACCAGGGATGTTTAGCGGTTTGCCAACACATGCAGAGTCCTTGCACATGAATTGCCTATTCAGAACTTCCTGTAGGCAGAACACCTGGGAACAATATTTCATTCATTATAATATTGGGTCTGGCTGGTATCCAGCTAAACCTTACATAGACTTGCAGTTGTCAATGGACTTAACTAGAAGAACCAAAGCCATTGGTTTCAGAGTTCTGAATAGGCAGGAACATAAGGTTGTTTGTACAACCTTATTGATAGAGATGTTTAAAGATCATGATTTCTTTTCTTTTCTTTTTTTTTTAGGCATTAAAGCCACAAGACACTTCACTGAAGAGGTTGGCAATGGATCAAATGTTCTTTGTTTCTGTTATAATGGTACTAAATCAGCACTAAACAGAGTTAATTATAGAAAATGTCTATGAGGATAAATGTCACTGGCGGAAACAGCTGGTACATCTACCTCCCATTCTAGTTCCCCTTCTAATAAAACTCCACAGCAATTCTCTTCCTTTCTTTTTTATATCATTCCTTTCCCCAATTTTTGATTTTCATCAATGGTTTATGGTTCAGTATTTTATGGCAACACTGAAGAAGCTTTCTTCTTTCTTGGAAAGCAATTCAGGTGTGTAGACAAGTTGAACAAGATACACCAAGACTTTGAAACATAATTCAGAGAGAGTTTTTTTATAATACAATAAGGTCATTTTCTTTTATTAAAAAATGAAGCTGGAAGGACTTAAAAGAATAATAAAATGTTTAAAAGTGAAATGTAAATGTGAATGATCTTGCACCAAGTAGAAGGAAGTTGAATTAACAAGAAATAAAAAAAAATCTCACAAATACTATCTCCTCTTGTTAAAACCCTTAAGCAGCATTAAACGTAGTAATAAATTAAAATGTCTAGGACAGCAAAATGTTTTTTGTAGCTCTAAAGCATTACACAATGAAAAGAAAAACATGTAAGAAAGAACTAGACATTATTTTAATTTTGAAAACCTACTTCTGTTCAGAATCGTGAGAAATAGGAGCACTTAATATTTGCTGACAAATGTTGATTGGCTTTTAAACATATATAATTATGCAAATGAACAGAAACAGCATGGATATATTTCAAAACGTAAGAGAATATTTAGGTACTTTTAATGATCCTAATCAATCAGAACATTGTATCTGCTTTTAAGCAGATGAGGAGATCCTTTACTTTGTTTGCGAGTGGGAGACCAGAATTATGAGTCAAAGAGAAACCATGAAAGCAATGGAATGAAATAAATTAAATCAAGAATAAGGCTAACTCATCATTTGTCCATAGTTTGAGAAGAATAAATAAAATAATAATTTTATTATTGTACGTGTATACACAGTATACCCATACAACAAAATTCACTTAACACCCAAAGACCAGGTCCAACACACATAACAATCCCCAAACACACTCCCACCCACCACAAATTCCCCACCCCTAAACCACCCAAACATCCACACAAGACCAAGTAATGCTGTCCAACAGCTCACTGATGGTGGTCCTTTAGTTCATTGTTGAGTGCAATTATAGCTCTGGGATAAAAACTATTCAGAAAACATGTGGTCCGAGTTTTAATTGTTCTGTATCTTCTGCCAGAAGGCAACAGTCCAAAAAGTTTGTAAGCAGGATGGGAAGAGTCTCTGAGGATGTTATGCAACTTCCTCAAACAGCGAGATTCAAAGATATTGTCCAGGGCTAAAGCCCGATGATATTCTGGGCAGTTTTAATGATTCTCTGTAAAGTTTTTCTGTTTGCTACAAGAGCTGCTTCCATACCATGCAAGAACGCCATATGTCAGGACACTCTCACTGGTGCTGTTATAGTAGGACAGAAGTAGATGCTGAGATAGATTTATCTTCCTGAGCATTCACAAAATTGACTGGACTCATGCATAGCGTTAAGTTATTCTTCAGATAGGAAGTGGAAATTATAGGACAAGTGGAAACACCTGCCATTCATGGGGGAAAGAAGGAAGAACCAAATTCCAAAATTGTAGAAGTTACTTAATGGAGTAAGCAGACTGGGGGCCTTGGTGCTCTCTGAGCTTGGTTGTTGTTATTTTTTTGTAGATGTTTCATTACCAAAGTAAGTTAACATCATCAGTGCTAGAAGGCAGTGGGGGCCTTGCTTTCATTTTATATATAGTAGCTTGCTGCGTTAATGTTGGTGGGCGTGGTCTTGGTAGTTCCTTGATTAAGCTGTTATTTACTGTTAGCTTGTTTGTCTAAATTGGTAGTTCCCTGGTTGGGATATTATTTACTTCTTTATTGTAGGTCTAGTGTTAATTTCGGTGTTAATCTCTGTTCATCTGGTGTTGATTGCTGGGGAGGAGGTGTTTTGGTTTTTTTGTTTCCTCTTTGGCTTTTGGATTGCCTCTTTTGGATGGTATACGGTGCTTAAGAGCCGCGGTGGCGCAGTGGTTAGAGTACAGTACTGCAGGCTACTTCTGCTGATCACTGGCTACCAGCAGTTTGGCAGATCAAATCTCACCAGGCTCAAGGTTGAGTCAGGCTTCCATCCTTCCGAGGTCGGTAAAATGAGGACCCAGATTGTTGGGGCAATATGCTGACTCTGTAAACTGCTTAGAGAGGGCTGTAAAGCACTATGAAGCAGTATATAAGTCTAAGTGCTATTGCTATTAATGGTAGGTTGTGCTTACTGTATCTCTATCTGTACACTAAGCACAACAATATAGCTCAGGAAGAAGAAAGCAATACCATAGCACACTTTCCAATTACATACAAATTAATCAGATTCCAATTCATATAACTGGAGGCCCTAAAGAAACAGGAGGTTTCTCCCAAAGATTCCCATACTGAAATGATGCTTGATGGGAATTGTGGGGCTCATATGGGTCAGTTCTGTTCCTCTGCTACCATCACAGGCACACCTAATTGTTATCACCCATGGTAAAAAAAATATGATTTTCTTGCTCTCTACTCAGAAGTCACAAAAAGGACTCCACATAATTGCTAATGAATATATATATAGGCAGCTTCATTCCTCTATGACAAGGCAGACTTGGCTCAATCGATGTCACTTCTTCGGTGGAGGGGAACACAAAACTCTGCATCTGACATGGGAAATGGGGAAGGCTCAAGAGCTTGGAAAGCCCAGGGGGAACAAAGGCTGATCAAGAGATGTAGCAGACAAGAGATGTAGCAGGAAGAGGTAAACTTGGAAGTAAAGACTTCCTCAGAAATTCAGTCATATTTGATTCCTGTATTTTTCTTTCACAGGACGGTGGCATATTTCTTTGGGGGATAGCTTAGTGCCAAGTAAGAAAGAAGCCCCGATCTAAGAAAGCTGAATTGAAGATCTAGTGAAAATGCCACCCTGTAAGAACTAGGGGAAGCTAGATGTAGAATTAGACTCCTCCGTTCCTTTACTTTAAAATGAGCAAGCTATGGTGTCTCTGCTAACCTGTGGTTGGCTTTATTTTATTTTGTTATCCTATGTTCTAATTTTGTATTCCAGGCTGGAATCAACTGAGAAGTACTCTTTTAGAATTAGTTGTTGAATAATTCTTTTTGTTTTTTCTGTTGTTTTATACTACCTTATATTCCTAATTTTGATATACATAATGACAGACTTGACTTCCTTGCACAGAAGAGCGCGCGCACACGGCCCCACTGCCAACCGGTAGTAAAGGTAAGCAGAACCCACCCCTGGGATGAACCCTATTGATGTTCAACCAAGTGTGGCTAAATCTTCACTTCCCATTTTCCTACCCAACATGGAGATTGCTGATTGAGAAGGGACCAGAATGTCACAATTCCGTATATAGAAATCCTAGATTTACAACCACAATTGGGGCCGAGATTTCTTTTGTTAAGCGATGTGTTTGTTAAGTGAGTCACATCTGACATTATAACCTTTTTTGCCATGGTTGTTAAGCAAATCCAGCTTCCTCCATTGACTTGATGTTGAGGCTTTGGAAAAAGTGGAAAGAAGAGCAACTAAGATGATTAAGAGTCTAGAGACAAAAACATATGAAGAACGGTTGCAGGAATTGGGGATGGCCATTCTAGAGAAAAGAAGGACTAGACCCAAATTCTGATCATGGGAGTGTGGGGATGCTGTGATGGTTAAATGCAAGGAACAGTTGTAAGTCGCTTTTTTAGTGCTGTTGTAACGTCAAATGATTTCGAAAAGAACGGTTGTAAGGTAAGGACTACCTATACAACAATGCATACCGGGGGTCCCCAACCTCTGGGCCGCAGCCCACTACCGGGCCGTGGACTAATTGCCACCGGGCCGTGTGAGTGGCTGGCCAGTGTGTATGCCTCCACATATATGTACAGCCCCACAGCATGCATGGGCACATATGCTTATCCCTCTCATAAAATCATCCCCTCTTTCCTCCCTCCGCCAGAAACTGAATGTTCTCTATACAGGAAGTTCTCGATTCACGACCACAATTGAGCCCAAAATTTCTGTTGTTAAGTGAAACATTTGTTAAGTGATTTTTGCCCCATTTTATGACATTTCTTGATTCAATTGTTAAGTGAATCACTGCAATTGATAAATTAGTAACCCAATTGTTAAGTGAATCTGGCTTCCCCATTGTCTTTGCTTGTCAGAAGGTCGCAAAAGACGAGCACATGACCTTGGGACTCTATAACCGTCATAAATATGAACCAGTTGCCAAGCATCTGAATTTTGATCACATGACCATGGGGATGCTGCCAAGGCTGCAACTGTGAAAAACAATCATAAGTCATATTAAATATAGACTAGACACATTCGCCATTTTAAGAATGGGCAATGGCACTTAATTAGCCACTGTGAGTTGAAATCTTTCTTTCTTGAGGAAAATGCTTTAGGTATGGGCTCATAAAGATAATTTACATCTAGTCTAGGAAGGTGAGATCCTGCCATAAAATGATATATAATAAATATTTCAAGAATTTGTCATGGCAATAAATCTGTCACACCCCCGGACAAGGTAATTCAAAAAGCTGTGATTATATGTCAAATACGGACACTATAAATTATATAGAATTGCTAATGGCAGGTGGCATGTTCAGCATTAATTTACGGGAGAGAACAATCCAGTAAGAAATGGAATCAGAGACTAACAATGCAATTAATGAATAAATTAAAAATGTAATTTCCTCATTACTCACCAGAGCAATATTACAGTATTTAAAACTGTAATAAAACTGGCTTAGAAATACCTTTTCCAATCATAATAATCACTGTATACACAATAATGTCAAATGTCTAAAAATACACATTTTCATAAAGGCTGCACCTGGAGCCTTCATTCACTTTTAGCTCAAGAGTTTTCAAAGGAAGTCTTTCATGCTTATTAGTTGTAATGTAGTTCTCTTTACAATTCTTAAAACTATTTAGTAGATATTCTCTCACTAGAGTGATAGAAATTGCCTGCCTGGTTTTATTCACAATTCACAGGGTATCTAAAACAGCTTTCGACCTTGAATTACTGTTAGCTGTGTTTAGCAACCCATAGATGATTTCTCTGGCAAGGGACACATCATTGCTGTAAGTTTCTAGGAGCATTCCATGTCAGTAAAAGATCTGAGACATATACCAATAACTCTAGAAACAACTGACTTTCTCAACCCCAATGTAAGAACACCTAAAAATGTATAAATTACAACAACTGCATAATACAATTATTAAATTTCGTACATTTTCTATTTTTATGTTGTCAAAGTAGCTATTAAATGTAGTGATTGTTTTGTGTTAAAGTGTTGGGAGACAAGAATTTAATTATTTTCCCTTGGATGATTCCATAAAGCCACATTACTAAAATCTGCTATTAATAATGGAGACAGAAACATATAATACATTATAGGTCTTTTATGTTTTTCTCTGAATACACTATAGCAGTTCTTAATAATCAGTCATTCCTTGCCAGTATCACATCCTTTAACAATATTCCCAAAATTAAAGTGCATGCCTATTTGGAAGGGTGCGCTTTATTGAATTCAACGGACTAGGCTCTAAACCAGGGGTATCAAACTCGTGACCCCTGGGCTGGATGCGTCATATGCTGGCCACCCCCACCCCCAGCTTAGCGAAGGGGGAAAAAGGTCATGATATATTATGCGATAACAACGTGACACTGTGGGTTTGACATGCCTGCTCTAAACCATCATAGGGCTGCTCCATTAATTATGAAAAATGTAAAACAACCAACTTTATACAGCAAAAAAAAGTGTGAACTTTTCTTAGTTACATTTAATATCCATTGCAATATAAACATTTTCTTACTGTTCAGAAAATGCACATAGACATATATCTACAAACCTCTTTTCTAACGTGTGATCTATTTCAGAATTTTAAATATACCCTAACTTGAGGCTGTCTAAGCATTTTGGACCTACACTCTGACAGGATGGCATGTTGGAGAGGATTATTACTTCCCCAAGTTGGGTATATAGTTGACAAATATTATAATCTCCCAAAGAAGGTAACAATATAGATGATATACATAGATTTACAGATAGATACAGAAGATATAGATGTAGATAGATAATATAGACAGAGACATTCGTCTTCTGGCTGATAATATATGCAGTGAATGAGTCTCTGTACCGCTTCCAGTTAATTAGTCCTTTAATGTTTATATTTAGATTGCCCAAATCCAAAGGAACTTTAAAGAAAATTCTAATAGCCATCTGGTAGTCATCCAGGTTTTTGCAGGCCAGATAGGATACACCTAACTTAATATCAAAAATTTGTATAATAGGAACCTCAAGGGAGATTAATTAAATTTATTGCATTAAAAATGGTAATTTTTCCTCTCACCAACTGGAAACTGTGAAGAACAATCTCCTACTTTAAATGATCTGTTTTTTTAATGGTACAGGACTGTATTTTACATCAAGTTTTTATTGACACCTTATGCTTACTAAAAGATTTCAAGAGAAACAGAAAGAACCCCTTCTCTGAACTGTTTGAAAAGCATATGGTAATTTGTAATATTTACAGTATATGCTTTTATTGCAAAAAAAAGCAATAGAGAAAATCACTGCCGTGCTCATTTCATAGATAGGCAACTATGAGAAAAAAATAGCTGGTAAATCACTTAAGGATACAGTATGACAGAACCTTATGGCAAATTTAGGCATTTGGCACTTGACTTCCAAGTGATGCATTCTATATTCTACTTCAGCTTTTGCCAACCTGTGGATAGTTTGAGCTGCAACTCTTGGAATTGCCTGTTTAGCTGGGAATCCTAACAGTTGTAATTAATATACTACGAAGCTGTCAACTTTGAGGAAGCAACTCTATAAAGCCTTACTATAAATGTGTGTGCAATAGGCATAATCACATATGCTATCCCTGTTTAGCTTTTGCTTTGTTTACTTTCATCTTTTTACTTTCTGTAAGATTTTAGACAATGAGATGGTTGAGTGCAGTATTAATTCTTTATATTATATAAAGCATCAGAAAATGAAAAATTGTATTGTCTACTACTCTATGCTATGAGGGGCAACATCCTTTAAGATTATTAACAAGAAATATTTCCCGAATCCTGTTGCTCAAAATTGTTTCATAAGAGCCTTCTAAAGAATAAAGCTGGGATTATCAACTTGTAAAATAAGATACAGTTTGAGAAAACAAAATTCTATGCAATGTAGCTAAAACACATCTTCATCTGCTTTAATCTACAGTTTCCCTGTCTTAAAGCTGCAAATGTTTAGTATTATACAGGAATTCTTTTCTATCCATCACTACTGAAACATTGATTCTGTAACTGGAACAAATAAATATGGTCTGCAACAAAACACTACAGTAAATAGTAGGCATTTGGAGAGGCCAGTTGGACATGCCTATTCCCAGAAAATTCCATTCCATTCCATACTTTAATTTTTATTTATTTTTATTTATTTCTCAACCTCAGTCACCATATTCTTTGATTGCTGCATGCTAGGTTATCATTGGACTTTTTGGGGACATCTAATTTTGTCCTGTTCAGATTTACCCCTGCAAAATAGTTCCAAGCAGCTGTAGAAGTTGCCTTGTAAAATGATGCCAGATGAGTTCATTTTTACAGGACAATTAGAAAAGTCAAATGATGACATTAAAACTTTCCTAAATTCATCCTCTAACAATGAGGGTTTTCCTTCATTAGACAAGAAAAATTTATTCATGCATTATAGCAGAAAAATCTTACCAAGTTATAAGTTGCAACTATAAGCACACTTATTAGAGAAGATGTCATAAGGCTTACTTCTGAATTACTTAGTCATAATGAAAATATAAGATTCTTCATTTTCCATTTATTCCAGCAACCCAAGAATCATACAGATCTACTTAATATGCATACAATAGCCTCCTGTACTTACCATCCTGTATAATTTATCTTCTAGGTCTTGATTAATTCTTTGTAAGGCTAGGTAGTTGTTTTGTATCCTAAAATAAAGAAGAAATAGTGTAATTTACATAATCTTTGCACTTTCACTTTGTACTTTTTAACTCTAGCAGTTGCAACTCAGTTCCTATTTCTTTATATGTGAGATAGGTACTTTATCTGTGATAAATCTGAAAAGCAAGTTGATGAAATGGCCCAGCTAAAACCCGAAAGACACTGAATCAAATCACCACTCAAATACGGAGCTTTCATTGGCCAATCTTGGGCTGAACACTATCTTTGAGTTTAGTCCTACCTCACAGGATAGCTGTAATAGGCAAAAGAGAAAAGGAAGAGAGAAACACTGTATATATATATATATTATTTACCTGAGAGCAAAGTTAAGAATAAACCTGGAAACAATAAGAACCTGACCAAACAACTGTGGGATTTACTGTTTCCTATTCCTCACTGTGGTGCAAATTCAAAGGCTGTTGTGAAATATTGGACAGTCAGTCTAAAATAAGTTGACCTAGATAAAGAATCGTGCCCTGGTGTATTGGCAACTTTTCACATTCTTTACCTTCATGGAAATTAAAAGGGGGAGACCATGTCTGATTCCCTGAAAGTAAGAGGAACAAGCATTCTGAGAATGGCTCCTCTGATACTGATCAGGTGTCTAGGATGAGGACATTTTCTCTTTCTATTCTGAGTTCACTGTCATCTGAGGTCATCAAAAACCAGTAGGAGAGACAAGTTCCAGGCCTGTCCACTAGAGAGCTTTTGGCAGAAGTAAGGAAAAAGCAGAAAGGTAAAATTTCCCTCCCTGCTCTAAAGCAAAGCAAAGCCATAGTCATTGTTAATAATAGAGCATATCAATTTAGCCATTATCTATCCACTGCAGGATGAAGGCCTCCTCCGCACGTTTCCAATCAATTCAGTCCTGAGTTTTCTTTTGCCAATTGGACATACAATACTTGCTGATGTCATCGATCCATCTTGTTTTAGGTCTCTTTCGTGGACACCTTTTTATCAAGCAGGATCCATTCTATGACTTCCTTGATCCACCTGCCATCAATTCTTCTCATTATATGACCAACCCTCTTCCATTTCAATTCTTTTACTCTCTTGATGATATTGTACACTTTCGTTTGTTCTCTAATCCATGTGCAGATATTTCTATCTTGTCTTGTAATGCTGAGCATGTATCCTTCCATGACTCTTTGCGCCATTCGTAGCTTTCATATTGATTGTGAGGTTAGTGTCCATGTTTCACTGACATATGTTAGAGCAGGTAGCACACACTTATCAAAAACCTTTCTCTTCAGGCATAGGGGGGAGGCCGTTCTGGAAAATTATGCTTAGCTTGCCAAATGCCTGCCAACCACATTTTAACACATCATTCAATTTCTTTTATTGTATCTCCTTCCATTGAGATCTATTGGCCAAGATATATGTTGCGGTCTACTATGTCTAGTTCTTCTCCAGATACAATTTTTCCCCTTCTTTGGTGAATTTATTAAACATAATGTGGCTCTTTTTCAGGTTTATTTTTAAGCCAAATGGTTCTCCTGCTTTGTGCAGCTCTTAAGTGTCTTTGTAGCTCTTATGGGTCTTATCAGAAGAGAAGAACATCATCTGCAAATCTTAAGTGGTTTAAATAGGTGCCATTGATTTTTATTCCATCTTTTGCCCAGTCTAGTTTGCAAAGTACTTCTTCAAGGCAGGCTGAGAAAAGGACAGATGATATTGTATTGCCTTATTGTACACCTTGTTCTATGTTGATTTCCACTTTAAGATCATTAAGACAAATTACTGCCATTGTTTATTCATATATTGATTGTAGTAAGTTTATCTAAACAGTATCTACGCCTTGGTTGAACAATGCCTTAATTATTGTTTGCTGTAATACTGAGTCCAATGCCTTTTTGTAGTCAATGAAAGTCATGCACCCATTGCACAGAGATATGGTGTACTCATTGTGCCATTCAATGACTTGCTGAAGAACCTGGATGTGATCCATTGTGCTGTAACAACTTCTGAACCCTGCCTGCTCCTTTGGCAGCGATTATTTAATGTTCTCAATCTTCTTTTTGCTATTATCTTGGTGAAAACACTGTAGATGACTGAAAGAAGGCTAATTGGGCAATAGTTCTTTAAATAATCTTGGGCCCCTTTTTGTGTATAAGAATCACTTCAGCATTTTTCCATGCATCGGGTATTTTTTTCTTCTCTGAAGGACCTGAAGTTTTGCTAGTATCTTGTGTAAACTGTGACCACCAGTTTTCAGCATTTCAACCACAGAGCATATACAAGACAGAAAAGATCAGAAGCAATTTAATTTTGAATATAAATGTTTAAACCCTGACTTTTAAATAGGGATGGAGAACTTTGACGTAAAACCCTGGAGAATTTCTGGCAGTAAAAATACATTTGTTTGGACTTATTACTACTCATGTTGCAAGTCTGGGTGAAAAATAATATAAAATTTAATGATTTTATTATGAGAATTGCCAGCATCATATATAAAACTTGCAATATAGCTAACTTTCAGGCTGCAGGCAATTCCCTAGCATCTTTCTTGAGGCATCTGTGCTGGGTGGGAAGGAACATTTTGGACTGATTTTTTTAAATTTTGAAGTAAGTGTAGTTGAAAGACTGAAGTCTTGCAGAGGTTTAAAGAGCCCATTTTCTTAAATAACCCTTTTGATTTGAAAATGGTCCCTATAAGAAGGTCAAAAGAAACCTACTATGGACAAATGCAGTTAATAAAGGCTCAGATTAATATAAAAGAAACTAGGAAGAATTGCTGTGTGGATCTCCTTTCACAAATCCCTTGACAAATGGGCTGAAAACATTAGATATTTCACCTCTTTCAGTCCTCATTGGATTTTAAGTGTGGCCTCTGCTCACAAGGAAGCAAGAAGGACATGGATTTTAATCAGATTGCTTTAATATTCAGCTGGGTTAATACAGACTGTTAAAAACCCTAATAGGAATTTCTCTGCCATGATTATACGGAGTTAATTTCGATGGAGTTTCTTTGAAACACTTTCCCCATCTCTTTTGGTAGCTGGGCTTAGTTTCCTTTTCCGAAGTAATCATTTAACAGCCTCTCCTTCATTTCCCACAATCTTTCACATGAAGCCGCATACCATGATTTTGAGAATCAATATATTAAGAGTACCTACCCTCATAATGTGCTGCAAAGATTCCTATGTATAAAATATGGATAATTTGTCATAAGAGACATTTTTTTCAATTCGCTCTTGGAATTTACAGGTAAAAGATAGAGAAATATAGTATAGCAATAGCACTTAGCAATAGCATTTAGGCTTATATACTGCTTCACCGTGCTTTTACAGCCTTCTCTAAGCGGTTTACACAGTCAGCCTCTTGCCCCCAACAATCTGGGTCCTCATTTTACCCGCCTCGGAAGGATGGAAGGCTGAGTCAACTTTGAGCCTGGTGAGATCCGAACTGCCAAACTGCAGGCAGACAGCAGTCAGCAGAAGGAGCCTGCGCCACCACAGCTCTATCTATGTATAAATGCTTATTAAGGTAACTTGGAGTTTCTTGTAAAAACATTTGTAGCACTCTACATGGGGCTATCTTTGAAGAGAATCTGGAAGCCTCAGCTAGTGCAAAAAGCAGCTGCACAGGAAGTTCTTGAGGGCCCTAGGCTGGTCGATGTCAATGTTCTGCAACCTGCACTGGCTCTCAGGTTGCTTCTGGGTCCAATTCAAGGTGTTGGTTATCACTTTTAAAGCCCTTCATGGCATGGATCCAGGCTACCTGAGGAAGCAGCTCACCCTGCTGGAGTTAACCCGCTCTGCTGATGCGGGTAGAAGGGCTATGCTGTGGATTCCATCCGCCACAGAATTTTGGTTCCTGTCCTCTGGAACATCATCCCCTGGAGATGAGAACCTCATCCACCCTTTTGGCCTTCTGAAAAATCATGAAGACTAGCCTGGGACTCAATGGGAATCTGGCAGTTTGGAAGTGGCTAATGGAGTAGATAAAGTGGCTAATGGAGTAGACAAAAACCCACCTCCTCCCAGTGCATACTTTGCTCTCTTTGTCTCCATAACCGTCTCAGCTTTTTGGTTATTTTAGTTGAATTTTCAATGTATTTATTGTTTTAATGTTTTATAGTGCATTTTAATTGAATATCTGTAAGCCATCTAGATTTGCCTCTGGTGAGATGGTCAGCATACAAGTATAAATAAATCAACAAATCAATAAATTAAATAAAACCAGCAAAGTTGCAACTAGAATTGGAAGTAAAGTTTATTGAATTCAGTGAGACTTTGCAGGAGAAGGAGAGGCAGAACTTGGAGGTAGAGTCAAAAGAGGAATCAGATTAGAGTCTCTATGTAGCCATAAATGGACTAAGTCCATTCCTTCTTGAATTCCATTGACCCTTATCTAAAGTCAAAATAGTGCTAACCATTAATTGAATAGATTCCTTTGCACAGGCATGTTTAGCAATAAATCAACTTAATTGGAACTTCATGTGTGGTCCTGATCTTTAGCACCATTCCTTTACACATATAGAGTACATACAACCATGTTGTTAATCTGAAACAAATAGTTGAAACATTATACTTACTTCTTACTTCTGATATTCAATCATTCGTTCTTTTTGGCAAATGGTGAAAAAAGGACCATCTTTAATTGTTTATTGAGGAATGAGAAGAGCAGGATCAGATGCAAGATCTTTTTAGTCCTGCATTTAGTTCTATTAGTGGTCAACCAATAACCCACAGCCCAGAAAGGAAAAAATAACTTCCTTTTGTCTATGTAGAATTCCTTATCAATTAGCTTTGTGCAATGACTCTAAGATCCAACATTATTAGAGAGAAAAGAGAGAGAAAAAGAATCCCTATTTAATCGCTCTATCTTATGAATAAGTTTTCATATCTTGATTCTATCTCACCTTACTTGTTCCACCTCCCCACAATTTTAAATATTGTAATTTTTCATCATAGGGGAGGTGCAGCAATCCTTTGATCATTTTATCAGTTCAGTGCTGAGATTTAATTAATGCCAACATTGAATTCCTTTCCAATTTTTAATGAGTGTCAACATTCTTCACATTTCTGATATTTCACGAAAATAATACGTGCAATTTTTTTTTTGTAAGATCAATGAATTCAGACACAAACCGTCTCAGTTTTTCGGTCACTTTTTCTAGTTCTTCCTGAGCGCGTCTCAGTTCTACTTCAAGATATTGACGTGTAGAATCAAATTCAGTTTCAAGCATTTCCAGTTTGTGAGTTGTGTAAGAAAGACGCTTACAGAGTTCCCCCTTCTGTTCCTGTAGCGTGCTAGAAAGACAAAGAGTGCAACAGATTAACACCCCTTACAGACAGCCTAGTGACATGAATTATACAATTTACATAATGTAACAAATATTAGAAGTTTATTCTTATTCCTTGGTATTCAATTATAGCTGTCATCCTCTGGAGCAAAATTTCAGAAAGTGAAAATCATTACCAATGTTTTGGTTTACTATGACTACCTACAGTATAATTCTCCAGTGTGTGAGCATTAGACTTCTAGTGAATTAGCCTTTTAACTGAGAACTATTAATTGGAGATACAAATACATGGAACTAAGATCTTTTCACAAATCAAACAAAAATGATGGGGCCAAGTAGAAGTTCCTGCTATGGGTTCAGAGTTCAAGATTTCAAAGGCAAACCCACCAATTGGATACCATAGTCCATTGGTTATTAGTACTGGTTGTTCTGTTTTATTGCTTGGTCACTATTTTATGTTTTGTATTCTGTATTTATATATAGATGTGTAGATGTTTAATGTTGTATGGGTTTGGGAACTTGTTGGTTTCCTATTTGCCTTTATTTTATATGCCATCTAGAGTCATGATGAGTTTGGCAGCCTTATGAATCTTGTAAACAAATAAATAGTAGCTTCATGCTACCTAGGATTGTGAGGAATAATAGAAAGTGGGAGAGATGATCTACTTTTGGAACATTCTTTATTTCCTATGCTGCTATAAAGAATCATCCAATCCCTTTTTTTAACCTCTCCACTTTTTTTTTTTTTAGGTAAGTGAAAAGGAAACCAAAAAATTGTCTCACTTTTATATATGGTACAAGTAGTCTTCGACTTACAGCTACAATTGAACCCAAACTTTCTGCTGCTAAGTGAGACAGTTGTTAAGTCATTTTACGATCTTTCTTGCCATAGTTGTTAAGTGAGTCACTGCAGTTGTTAAGTTACTAACAGTGTCAGGTTTCCAAGTGATAAAACCCATTCAAAGAAGAAATATGCAAAGTCCATCTCCCAAAACAAATTTAGAATAGAATAGAATAACAGAGTTGGAAGGGACTTTGGAAGTCTTCTAGTTCAACCCCCTGCCCAGGCAGAAAACCCTACACCACTTCAGACAAAT
Organism: Arizona elegans; assembly: GCA_022577455.1. Taxonomy (NCBI): domain Eukaryota; kingdom Metazoa; phylum Chordata; class Lepidosauria; order Squamata; family Colubridae; genus Arizona; species Arizona elegans. The sequence continues at coordinate 20,599,760 of JAKOOJ010000001.1, read as the reverse complement.
GGTTATCCAACATCTTCTTAAAAATTTCCAGTGTTGGGGCATTCACAACTTCTGCAGGCAAGTTGTTCCACTGATTAATTGTTCTAACGGTCAGGAAATTTTTCCTTAGTTCTAAGTTGCTTCTCTCCTTGATTAGTTTCCACCCATTGCTTCTTGTTCTACCCTCAGGTGCTTTGGAGAATAGTTTGACTCCCTCTTCTTTGTGGCAGCCCCTGAGATATTGGAACACTGCTATCATGTCTCCCCTAGTCCTTCTTTTCATTAAACTAGACATACCCAGTTCCTGCAACCGTTCTTCATATATTTTAGCCTTCAGTCCCCTAATTTCTTTTATTTAGGTAGACATCAAACTGGCAAAGTCTGTTATAATTCCGGATCTGACACAAACCAGAATTACACCACATAATATTGTAAATTAGAAACATCCCACAAAAGTCACATTCCCCAATGAAAGCAAAATCAACATTGCCTGATGTCTTCAAACTCTATCTCCAGCTCTCAGCAAGGATAGCCTCTGTTCCCATGGGAAAGAAAGTCACCTAGCGAAAATAATCCTCACTATCTATTCCAGTAGTGAGTTTCAATTTCGTTCGCTACCAGTTTGCTCATGGGTGCGCATATGCGCCGCTTCTACTCATGCGCAGAGATGTCCGGGCGGGTGGGCAGAGCTTCCCGCTGCCATTGCTACCGGTTCGTGAACCATTAGCAACCCACCACTGATCTATTCCCTCCTCCCAACCTTAAGAATGTGGCGAGCCCGAAAAACCTCTCTTACATAAGTAAAGAGAAAGAGAAGGAATAAATGAGTATAATATAGGGCTAACTGAAATGGCTACACACGTCAACTTTCAGGTTCGACAAACAGGGTTGCTAGATGAATCTGGCTTGTCAAAGAGTTGCAAAAGGTGATTCACAGGATTCTAGGACACTGCAACCATCATAAATATGATTCAGTTGCAAGCCTCTGAATTTTGATCACGTGACCATGGAGATGCTACAACGGTCATGTGTGAAAAATAGACACAAGTCATTTTTTCAGTGCCGTTGTACCTTTGAACGGTCACTAAACAAACTGTTGTAAATTAAGAATTACCTACACCAGGATACTAACAAAACTTTCTGTTAATGGAATTCAATAATAGGATAGGATAGGGAAGGAAGGGAAGGGGTGGGCTTCCCCTCCCCACAGGGAAGGGAAGGATTTAAGGACATATTTCTAAGAGAATGTGGTAACTCTTAGTACATTTTTGGTAAAGTGTCTTACAAACACTGAATGAATTAGCTCAGTTACAGTTATTAAAATAATGCAGTTCATAATGTGTTCAAACTAGAATGTATTATTTTAATAAAAACAATTTATAATTACAAAATATGATTTGGAGGGAAGGAGAGAAATCACTCCGAACCAAAAAATGGTACGTAGAAACAAAATCTTTTCTATATATCCCTTTTGTAAATTGAACTGTGTGCACTGAAGTATGTTATGTCAGTTCTGGGTGAATCCTGCAGGCTGAATCTATGAATGCATAATACAATTATTTGTGAGAAAGTACATGAACAACTTAGAAATGTTGGATGACAAATTATATGTCTTTGACAACAGTGGCTTTACATATTCTAGGTATTTGCTCATACCCCATACCCCAGCCCATAAATAGAAATAGTATTATGCCTATAAAGTTTATTATTAAGTCTTCTTTGTATTAAAAGTCCTCAAATATAAGAGCACTGGGGGTTAATTTAGTGTTCAGGTGAGCCCTGTCTTTTCAGCAGCGGCTGAAAAGCAGATGCCTAAAAGGAGTCAAGTAAGTAGGACAATAGCACAGTAGTTCCTTCTCACTGTTTTTCATCAGTGACAACAGGGGTGGGCTTCAGATCCTTAAGCAACGGGTTCGCTGCCCCGTTGCTGGGTGGGCGTGGCCATGGTGGCCATGGTGGGTGTGGCCTAGTCGGCTGCCTGTACCACGACCAGGGGGGCGCTTTTTGACCTCCCCAGGCTTGGAGGCTTTCCCCGAGCCTCCGGGAGGGTGAAAACTGCTTCCCCCAGGGACTGGAGGCCTCCGGAGGCTGGAAACAGGCCCATTTCCAGACTTCCGGAACTTCCGAGAGGCCCATTTTTCACCCTTCCCAGGCTCCAGAGGCTTTTCTCGAGCCTCCGGGAGGACGAAAACAGCTTCCCCTGAACCCCAGAGATCCTTGGCTAGAGGATCGCATGAACCCTGCTGAATCTCCAGAAGCCCACCCCTGAATGACAGGAATGCAAAGAAAAACTAATAGCTATTTAAACTTCAATTAGTATGCCTAATTCTCTTTTGAACTTTCTAAGTTAGTGGCCATTACTCTCTCTTCTACAATCTTAAATAAGTACATTGGGTGAACAAATGTTTTGGTTTTGCCGGACTCAAAACTCCTATCATTCAGTTTCATTCATTCTATTCTTATTAAATATTTAAAATGACCCAATAGCTGAAGGTCTGTGTAATTTACAATAAACTACAATAAACAATGCAATTTGAATAAAAGCATATACAATGAAATCAGATAATGAGCAAGATGTAACTCCATTTGAATTACATAGCAGCAAGGTTGTAACTGTGTAACTCCCATATTATTTTACATGCCAAACAACTACAGGTAGTCCTCGACTTACGACAACAATTGAGCCCAAAATTTCTGTTGTCGAGACATTTGTTAAGTGAGTTTTGCTCCATTTTACAACCTTTCTTGCCACAGTTGTTAAGTCAATGTCTGCAATGGGTAAGTCAACCTGGTTGTTAAGTGAATCTGGCTTCTCCGTTGACTCTGCTTGTCAGAAAGTTACAAAAAATGATCACATGACAGTAATGGTCATAAGGATGAACCAGATGCCAAGCACCTCTATTTTGATCATGTGATCATGGAGGTGCTACAAAAGTTGTAGCTGTCAAAAACGGGCATAAGTCACTTTTTTTCAGTGCCATTGTAAATGAACCGTTGTAAGTCAAGGACTACCTGTACACAACATTATTTTTGTAAGAATCAGCTTTTTTAATTGCACAGATTTCTGTACATCTGAGTAACATTCTGTTCTGTACTAAAACTGGGTCTTTTATGATATAAATAGCATTAAAAAAAAGCACTATCCACTGAACACTGCAGACCTTGTCTAATGCCAACCTTAGCTGTTTTAACATTTGGACAGGAAAACTGGATTTCATAAAAAACACCCCAGATTCCCTTCTCCTCCCTTCCGATAGAGAGAGGTTCAAACTGTAAACAGCACTATCCCTGAAAAACAGTGTTTCACATTTCATTTTAAATCCAGTTTTCACCCCAAGCTTATTATTGCCAGAAATGGTAAATGAAATTGTTTCACAGCCAAAATCACATCATTTCTTGGAAATTAGAATCCAGCTGATAACGTTGAATGTGTTCCACAGTTGGAAGAAGCAAGATTGAGAATAATTGCTTTCCAAAGCCTATAATTAAATTTATACATTGCATTAGGAGCCGTGGTGGCACAGTGGTTTGCATGCAGTACTGTAGGCTACTTCTGCTGATTGCCGACTGCCAGCAATTCGGCACTTCGAGTCCCACCAGGCTCAAAGTTGACTCGGCCTTCCATTCTTCCAAGGTGGGTAAAATGGGGACCCAGATTTTGGAGGGCAATATGCTGACCCTGTAAAACGCTTAGAGAGTGCTATAAAGCACTATGAAGTGGTATATAAATCTATTGCTATTATGTCATGCTTTACTTAACCATAATTGGTTGGCTAAGCCACAATTGGATTAGTTCACACAATACTCTATACCATTAACCATGCTTTTATTGGACTGATTCACTGAATAAAACTAAATCCAACATTACGGCCTTAGAAAATAATTGCTAGTTAAAATAGACATTGTAGCACATGCCAATGAACTTAAGATTTCCTTTTGAGTAAATGTGTATGGGATTTTACTGCACAAAAGGTAAATTACCAATATGGCAGTTGATTGCTTCATACATACAAATGGGATTTAAAACAAAATACTTTATTGTGGATTGGCTCCAAATTAGATTTCCATTCACTCTGTTCAATGGATCTGTATTTTTTCTTTCTTTCTTTGAGTCAAGCAGCATTTGATAACAACTAAGTGAAATCGGTGTTCAATGGCGTATGTTTGGGGGAAAGAAGAGAAGGGTAAAGCTTTTACCTGTAACATTTTCAAAGAATTTTACTTTTATAAGCATTGTTATGACAGAATGTAACCACTGCCTTAAAAAAAAAATCAGCTGATGGTTGGGAGAAGGTCAAAAGAAGGAAATGCAGTTTATCTACCTCTTCAAACACCCATTTCTCTCTGCCTGTATTTGTAAGACAGACTGAACAAAAAAAGACATTTTGTCTTCTTCTACTCATTCATGTCTGATTCTTGGAGACTACCTGGACAGGTTACTGTAGGTTTTTTGGTAAGACTTTTTAGAGGAGGTTTGCCATTGCCTCCTTTCCAAGGCTGAAAGAAAGTGACCAGCCCAAGGTCACTGAAGTGGCTTTGTACCAAAGGCATGACTAGAATGCCTGTTCTTCTACCAAGTAATCCATTTTAGTCAAATATGTTTTCCAGACCCAGCCCATGGTATATATGCATAATGTGAACTCAGTTAATTGCATTAATTGAGTAAACCAGTGTTCAATTAACCAGAGGTAATGATTATAACTTCTGGAGTACCTTTCACTATTCCTAGAATTTCTCACTGGTTCATGTGACTGGACTAGAAAGAAGATTTACCCATATTCATAAGTAGCTTCACAGAGAGACTTCTGGTGCACCTGTTTAGGGATGTGAAAATGTTCCATTATGGAAAATTGTGACCCTTGAATGGGCTCTATTAAAGATTGGATTGCACTTAATTTTTTTTGGAATAATTAACTTCAAGGCCAAAATAGCCTGTTCAAAATCAGTTCTATTTCTGAACACCGGAACAGCCCTATTTGAGGGAAATGCCCCATGATTAAATATTAGGCTCATGGCAACACCCATTACCTCCTGTTTATTTTATGGGATTTATTTGTTGCCTCAAAGTTGTTGTATCTGATATTTGACATTGGATATTGGGTGACAGCTAGTTAAGAAATAGGTTCTCTCACTCAACTAAAAGATTAGTTTATGTGACTAAGGGGGAATAGTCCGCCCATTTCTACTTCTAAAAATATTGGCATCTCATTAGCTTTGATCCCTGGATGGAAATAGCTCAAGTTGCTAGCAATTATTGTTTTCTTTTTTGCAAAATCTCTGCAGTAAGTGGAACAAGCCAAGCACATTTGACTTGTGGTGCAGTGGACGGGAAACACCAGGGAACATAATTCAGAGCAGCAGAAATGAAGTCATCATCTCCCTATTGGGAGATCCTTTTTGCTTTGGCAAGTAGATGAGATGATATTGCTGTGCATGGCAGATGAGCATTAAGAGAGCCAAAGAATGAGAATAATTATGAAACTTAGTCAAGGTTTTCCTTTCCCCCTCCTTTTTTGGATGGAATTACTATTTCATGTTAGCAGTTTCAACAGTAAAACAATTTGTGAGACTGCTTGTAGTTTTAATTTAAAGTGAGCAGTTCTCAATCTAGCATCTGAGGTCTTTTCAAAATCACAGTGAACTTTCCCAGTTGAACCTGTGCAATAGAACCATCCTTCATTGAGCCATGAAGGATTATTTTAATATATATAATCACAGAAACAAGATTACTATATGCACAAAGATGGAAAAAAAATAATCATCACCCACTATGAAGGAACAGTTGGTAAAACTGACAGAATTTGCTGAGATGGACAAACTGACTTCTTTGATTAAAGACAGGACAATACATTTACTGGTGACTGGAAACTCCTTATGGATTTTTTGTGTAAAAATGAACTTGTGATTTATGGTTTTGATAATTACACAGGATAATTATAGAAAGAAGAGAGTTATGGTGTGACTTTAGAGAAAGAGGTTAAAATATAATTGTACTTAATTGCTGTAAAGAATTATTGGAAGCCACTTTAGATCTTTGTACTTTATATCTTTCTCCTTTTTTAAAAATCTTTTTTTCTTATTGCACTTTTATTTCCCTCTTTCCTTTTACTTATTTTAAAAGGTAAGGTAAAGGTCCCCCTTGCACATATGTGCTAGTTGCTCCCGAATCTAGGGGGTGGTGCTCATCTCCGTTACAAAGCTGAAGAGCCAGCACTGTCCGAAGATGTCTCCATGGTCATGTGGCCAGCATGACTAAATGCCAAAGCCACATGGAACACTGTTACCTTCTCACCAAAGGTGGTCCCTATTTTTCTACTTGCATTTTTTAGGTGCTTTCGAACTGCTAGGTTGGCAGAAACTGGGACAAGTAACAGGAGCTCATTTCGTTACAAAGCACTAGGGATTCAAACTGAACTGCTGACCTTTCAATATTAATTCTTAATATTGCTGATAAAGCTTTCAATGACAAGGATATCTATATCTATATCTATATCTATATCTATATCTATATCTATATCTATAAAGAGTATTGGCCATAATAGCTCCTAGTTCTCTTTTAAAGACATATAAGTAGTTGATCAACACCACATCTAATTTAGATAGGTTAAATGAACTTTTGGTCCATATTCTGACCAAACAACCCAATAAATTTATAGGACACTCTAAATGTTTCGATTTGGAATGCATACATATTTGCATTTTATACACATTTGCAGAACTGTTCATTGCTATATTTTCTTATGGATTCATTGATACACAATTGATACATGATTCATTTAAAAATTGACTCTGGTATTTTGATCTCAATATATTGAAAGAAAGAAAAAGTAAAGAAAACAGTTATGACTTACGTCAATAATATTTTGCAACAAAAAGAAAGGTAGAAATTCAGATTCAATAGATCTTTTGTGGAAGCTAGAAACCACCTACATTTTAATATACATTAAATTAGAATCTCTAGAATGGCATTCACTGTTTAGCAACAAAAGCAGAATTGTTATAACTCTAAAAAAGAACCCACCTCATTCTGAACAGTTACTTTCAAGCATTCAGATGTCTTGAATTTGTCATGTACATGCATTCTTTTTCAGGACTAGGGACAGCTCCATGCAGAATAACCCACACCAAATAATTTTCTTTAATACACATAATGTTTGAGCTCAATACTCAATGTTCACAAGGAAATATTAGAGATGAACGAATGAAATTGTATTGGAAACAATTATTTTCAGTACAGTATTCAGTTTGCAAATTTCTAGATCCAACCTACATTTAAGTTTCAGGAATATCTCAATGCCCAATCAGGTGAGGTAACCCGGTGATCAATTCTTTGAAATTATAGTACCATATATCTCCTAAAGAGACTGAACAAGAAATCACTAATGGGTTCCCCTAATTCTGGAAATAAGTTGCTATTTTGATGACCTTTATAAAGAAAAAAAATCAGAACATTTGTATTATGTGTGGATATCATGATTTACTTACCACTTATTAAATGCTGCCAAGTACAAAGAACAAACTGCTGCCATTAAATTGCATTCCAGCTTCATGGATTGGTTTTGAAATGAATAAAATCATCATGAATGGAATTTATTGTGAAATAATTTGCTGCATTACATTCAGCAGGCTATTTCACTCACTATTCATGAAGACTTAGGGTCAGATTATTCTTGAGAGCAGCACAGCAAGAAGAATGTTCATACGTAAATGAATTATTGCCTTCCTTCTCATTCTGGAAGTAAAGAAAAGGATTTATACAGCAGAGAAAAAAAATTGGGTGGGGATAGATATGAAAGTACTTTGCAAGTATCTGAAGTTTCACAGAAAGTCAAGACATGTTCTCTCTTATCAAAAATCAAAAAGAGCCTTGATAGTACAGTGGTCTAAGCACCCTGTTATTAACACAGCTGCCTGCAATTTCTGCTGGTTCGAATCTCTCCAAGGCTCAAGATTGACTCAGCCTTCCATCTTTTCTAAGGTAGGTGAAATGAGGACCCAGTTTGTGGGGGCAATAAGCTGACTTTGTATAAATATACAAAAGTATGAAGGCTATTGCTTAACGCATTGGAAGCCGCCCTGAGTCTCTGGAGAAGGGCGGCATATAAATCAAATTAAAAAAAAAAAATCAGAATATGATATACCGTAACAATCTTAAATTAAAGGAAGGTAGATTTGGACTGAATGTCACAGAAAAACAATTCAACAGAAGAACTACTTGTGGGATTGGGTGGTAACACCCCTTGTTTGGTAGTGTTCAAACAAAGGTTGGGGGTGATGGATTCTTTCACTGATAGGAGGTATGAACTTGATGGTCCACTGCATGATTCTATGTCTATTCCCAAGTCATCAGTCTTGGGATTTTTGCAGGATTGGTCATTTTTTAATGAAATAACCATGTGCCAGAATTCCAAGGGCACTTATGCTACATAAATATTTTATAGAAGGAACACACCCTACATATGGAGCTGGCATACAGAGACAACAAAACATTTCCCTGGCTATTTATCATCCCCTGAATTTCATGCAATACCAGTGCTGTGACAGAGCACAGATGTCAAAACTCTGAAAGGTAAGCCAACAATGAACTCATTGTCCAAGAAAATGAGATTATTGATGGCAAACCAGTATCATATTACGTTCTGTGCTTTCTCTTAGGGCCAGGTAGAAATGCAATGGAAACGGTAGTTTCTACTCTCCCTCCCCTGCCATCTCCTCAGCCCTAAATGAGAAGGTATAATTGTTTCCAAGAGACTCTAATCTTCTGATTTCCATTGACCATCTGGGAAGGCAACAGGCTGATAGATCTAGATGTACTAATAGATATTTCTTAATTGTTTTGCAACAACAATGAAACAGGTTCTTGCCTGGATGTACCCCCAAGATTTTTGCATGACCATAATTCATTTCTGATCTCACTCTACCTTTAAATTGGTGAGTGCCTAAACAGGATCAATTTTTTTTTTTTTAAAAAAATTGAGACACAGTATTTTTTAATCACTACTATATAAAGATACATATAAAAAGTAACTTTGAATGGGGTAGGAATGTTAATTTTTAAAAGGTATTAAAACAAGCAATAAAAATCGTTGGGCCAAAGTTGGGACTTGGATGTTGTCTTGAAACTGCCAACTTCTGCTTAGAATAAGCAATATCCAGTCTTTAGCTTTTATAAAAGGAACAGTAGATAAAAACAATCCTAACACAATAAGAGTTCAAAGTAATTCTGAACTAATGGAAAAGATAGAACACACTGGCCAAAGAGTAAGGATTGCTTGAAGTGTGTAGGTGACCCTGCCCTTCTACCTGGTGTTGCATTGTACCCCAGTGAGAAAATGATCAGACATTCACTGTGCCTGTCCTCAACTCTATGAAATTCCAGGAGATAATGAACAATGTCCCTACTTTCCTTTCTTGTATGTTTTTTTTTTTTTGTCTCTAAACCACATTTAGACCAGACTAGCCTTGAAATCTTCAAAGACTTCTTCAGGAAGAAAACTGTACTTTATAAAGCAGGAAATATGATTAATCTATAGCAATAGCAGCAGCAGTAGCCTGAATATTTAAAGCTTTTAAAGCATAAAATTTTTGTTAAAAGGCCAGGGAGAGCTAAAGGAATTTCCAGTGGTGTGTTAAAGACTAAGTGAGCCACTTGGCAGAACACATTTTCAATTTGGGGAAATGCCTGAAAATAATTGCTGTCGTGGTGGATGCAAATCTTGCATACATAAATATGGCTACTCCAGCATTAGATGGTATCAAACAACAAAAAGCGATTGTTTAGAAAAATGCTGTATGTATTAATGAGCATTAGATATTCATCGTGGTATCTCCTATACTTGATCATACTGTAGCTAGTTGATTATCAAGCACAGTACATAGATAGGGAATGAAGAAAAAGCAATTCATAAATAATATATCTTGCTGCCCAGAGGAAATCAGCAATAAATAGGACTGTTCCAAGACATTTGTTGCTTGAATGCCTTGGCCATTTTCCTACATACAGGAATCCCAATATAGATCAGCCTGTGGCAGTTCAAATAAACATGGCAAGCCAGCTGGGATGGAATGCAGTGAGGAGAGGGATTCCCAGGAGGGAGGGGGGTGCTATCCAGAGGAGTAAGGGGCAATTTAAGTGTGAGAGAAAGAGGGTAAAGACAGCCCCTCCCTAAGAGTTCACATTGCAAATGCAGATAATAGAATTCTGTCTGGCAAGATTTTGTCTATAGGTGTAAAGTAATAAAGAACTCTGCTTTGGCCACTTAATGACAAGGAAGGACTCACTGGAGAAGAGCCTGATGCTGGGAATGACTGAGGGCAAAAGAAGAAGAGGAAGGCAGAGAATGAGGTGACTGGATGGAGTCACTGAAGCAGTCGGCGTGAGCTTAAATGGACTCCCAGGGATGGTAGAGGACAGGAAGGCCTGGAGGAAAGTTGTCCATGGGGTCATGATGGGTTGGACACAACTTCGCAACTAACAACAATAAAGACCTCAGCATGGAAGAATTGCTATATGTCATTATTGGTTTTGGGCCTGACACCAGTTTAAGGAGATTGCCCCATGTAGTTCATAGGATATAGCCAGCTCTGATCTGAAATGGTATGTGGGAAGGAACTTGGGGCAAAGAGATACTGCCTAGGGAACAGTCAGATAACAGAGAAATAGTCTGCTGCAGGATAGTGGGCAGAAAACGAAGCTAAGAAGGAACCTTTCCTAGTTTCTCAGGCTGTAAATGAGACAGCAGGAGATGTGTATGTTCAGACTTGTAAGATTCTATTAATATAGCCTTACAATAAAATAAAATTATCTCATTTGGTCATGTTTCCTGTCTGGTCTACCTGGGAAGGCTGACATATCCCTCCCATTAATAGTTCCTGCTTCATTCTGCCTAATTGCCTGGCCTTATTCTTTATCTTACCTGCAAAGATGGAAAATAGTTAAGAGATATTTGCCAGCCTTCTGTTCAAATTAGATTAATCTGATTTACAGCTCTTTTGAATGGAAGAAAATGAAGAGTGTTTATATCTCGGTCATGCAATGGTTCATCATCAGATATATTTGGAGTTTATATTAGGAAAAAATAATAATTAAGTCACCTTCTGTTTCTAGGCAGAATTTGTCAATTTCCACTGCTTCCAGTGGCAACGGAATGCAACCTTGACTGGTGAGATGGAAGAAGGGAGAGAAAAGAGAAGTATGCATGGAAATTATTTTGAAGGCAACAAGAGTACTAAGGTATTTTTGTATCTTAGTCTGAACAACAGTGCCCAGACCTTAGGCAGAAAGGACTTTGAAATCCACATTGAATAAGAAGACATATATAAATGATTCTAAACTAATAGCTTTATTTCTATTAATGAAATCCAGGGAAGACATTTTGGTAAATTCTCAATTATACACAACTCTCCTCCCCTTATGAAGTTTAAAAAAACAAGAGATTATTGTTTTAAGAGTCTTCCTCAAGTAAGGAAAAAAGAAGACGAGACCCATTTCAGAATATATGGCATGAGAAAGTTCCAGGATCAAGAAGGGATGCAGGGTAAACCAGAGTTTTCTATAAGGCTAAACCCAGTAGTGGGTTTCAATTTTGGCTGCTACTGGTTTGCTCATGGGCGCACATGAGCACCGCTTCTGCACATGTGCAGAGATGTCCGGGCGGGTGGCCGGAGCCTCCCACCACCGCTACCAATCCAGGGCGAACTGGTAGCAACCCACCACTGGCTAAACCGCCATCTTAGATTAGTTTGCTGATTGTTCCCATATTCTGACTATACTCTGGCAATAACTGAATCCAACTACTTTTCTCTAAAATTTACAGTCCTTCATTTTTCATTTTGCTGTGGCATGTTTCCTAATAAATTTTCAAACACATATTTCTCTTCTTATTAGCATTTGGGATTGCTGTAATCTTGTAGCTTGCTGCAGACAGCCAATGTAAACTGTTTATTAGCTGCTGGGCTTAAACTGTCTTTGACTTTTCGTCTTTTAATTAATTGAAGTGACATTTTCCTCTTTTTGACCTCAGGCTTAAATCTCTGGTCAAGAGGTGGAAAAAGTTGTGGCAGAAGCAATACCAGTGGCCAGAATTCACCAAAGACCTCAGAAAATGACCCTAAAACCGTCCAGTAATAGGGAAAGTAAACAGGAACAAACATTTCTGCAATCCTATATTCCTGTATATATATTTCAGTGCATATACATTGGAATATAAATATGAATATATAGATAAAATTTTTGCATGATGCCTAGCTTCCTCCCTTTGTCAAATTAGGTTTAGCAACTCCAGAGGAGTCAATCTTGGAGATCTCCCTGACAATAAATGTGTATATGTGACACTTTGTATATGTGCATTTGTTTATGTCAGTCTGTCTGAAGCCTAGCTCCAAAAGAAGGTCAAGGGCAGGAGAAGAAAATTGATATCGGTTGAATAAGTATTGATTAAAATTAATTGCTTATAAAATAAATGACCCCCACATAGGAATCCCTTTTTATATAAATCAAGAAATATTTCTATTCTATAGAAATCAGTTTCACATACAGAAATATGTAAGTGTGCACACAACCTGTAGTCCAGCAGAAACTACAGAAAAGGAGGAAAAATATATAGGATGGGAATGAGGGAAAGAAAAAGGTGCAAAGAGAAAGAAGAGAAACTGGATGAAGATATAGAAATGGGGCAATTTAGCAGCAAAGGAATGAAGAAAGATAAGTCCTGATTAGGTTTTCAAAAAGAGTTAAAATTTAGCCATCAAAGCAGGCCCTCTATATAAATGACTAATCTTCAAAAGCTTCCATGATTTTCACCAGCCATCTTTATTTCACACCCTATCTATTTGTCTCATCAAATTTGGGAACACTGGATAACTCCCTACTCCCTAATTATATATGACAATAAATGTTTGCCATATTTATTATCAAGTAAATATGGCAAATATTCTTTGTTTGTATGTATGTGCCATAACAAACTATCTATGGATCTGCACTTCTTCTTTTTTATTATTATTTTAATTATTTTTAATTTCTCCAAATCCAATTTTAAATCCAGTTGTGAAATTTTCTTTCTTGGGCTTTGGTACTTTAACCTCCTCTTTGTTCTTCTCCCTCCATTAACTTTCCCAAGTGCCAATTAGCTGCTAATTTCCGCTCTGAGACACCTTTTAAAGTTGTTAATTTTTTTTTTTTTTACCTGTGAGTTGGCCAATCACTCACCGATGTCACCTGCACAAAAAACTTAGCCTGGTTGCCCCAGCTTCAGAGTGGTCATTTTTCAATGGCCGCCACCCCAGCCGCCAGTTTGAAGAGCAGCCTCCAACCTTTCAAGAAACTTGCCTGTTCCTCTTGGTTGTCCGAGGCACCTGTCCTAAAGGACAGTTCTGGTCTGAAGAACCCCCTGTCCAGCTAGATTTTCGCAGAGCTCATTGGAGCTTGCTATTTTTCCAGCTGGTCTCACAGCGATGCTTTCGGTTTCTCGGATCTGCACTTCTAAGTTTGACAGCCATTTCTCCTTGTCTGAACTGGGGATATATTGAGAAACAGCCAAAAGAATAAAATGGATTGAAGGTTCCAGTCCAAATTGCAATTCAGCCTTTAAACATTTGGGCAAACTTAGACAAATCAGTAAGCTCTCAATTTTGTCATTTAAGAGGTGGGAAAGTATTACAAGGTGGCAGTTCAGAAATTGGTGAAAACTATTAAAACTTCAGGTAGTCAGAAAGCAGTGAAGCTCCGCAGTAGAAATGAGAATTACAAACCAGCCAGTCTGACATCAATACCTGGAAAGATTCAGGAATGATGCTGTTTTAAGAACCTTAAAAACAATACAGTGATTACTAGAAGTATTTGACAGTAGCTTTTCATGACACTCTGATTAGGAAGCCAGTTATTTATAAGATGCATGGTATGCCTATTATGTGAATCCACAGCTGACTTGGAAACCATTTGGTGAGAGCTCATCAAATAGAATTGAATTATGAAGTGAGATGTTATATCAAGTGAGATGCAGTATTGTCTGGGATGCTACACATCCTCTTCATGACCTATTTTCCTTGTTACCTTTTGGGAGGAGACTTTGTGGTATCTGAAGCAGAACAACAAGATTCTGTGTGTGTGTATGCGTGTATGTATGCGTATAGGAATACAATACTTTCTTTTGGGACCAGGCAACAGAATTTCATTTTTAATGTGGACCAGTGTGCTCACAGTAAAAAAGGAGAATCAAGATTACCTTACCTTACCTTACCTTACCTTACTGTACACCTTACCTTAAACCTTACCATACCTATCATTTCATACTTGGCCAAGTATTCTTCAACATTTTCATAATTAATGCCTTCGATGAAGAAATGGAAGAAATGCTTATCAAATCTACAGATGATGCAGAACTGGGTGAAGAGTTAATATTCTAAAAGGCAGAAATAAAGTTTAAACTAATCTTGACAGTTTAGGGACGTGATTTGAAAAATAACACAATGAAATTAATAGAGACAAATTCAAAGTTAATCACTTAGGGGGAAAATCAATTTGAAAGATACAGCAGGGGATGCCAGACTAAGTATATGAGAAAAATATATTGAAATTAAAGTGAATATGTATCACTAGCAGGACATTGTTGCTGAAAAGGCAAATGTAATTTTAGATTGCATAAATTATCTAACTTAGACTGCAGAAAGCCAGATGACCTGTGTGCTAGCAAACTGTTAAAGAGTTCTATATTTCTTTGCTGTCAATTAATAGTCGTCTAGATTTTTACAACTTAGTTATGATAGAAAAATGAATAAAAGACAACTTTCCATATCAAAGGGTGAGTTTCACTTCATTCTATATTGTTTAATATATGCTTGAATACTGCCTCTAGTATTGGGCTCTCAATGTTGAGAAAGATTCACAGAAATTAGAACATAGGCTAAGAAGATCAAACATAATAAGCAGGGGATTAGAAACCAAGTTTTATTGAGAAAACTGGCATGATAAGCTTTCAGAAAATATGACAAAATGATAATACAATAGACATTTAAAGTGAGTGAAGGGATGTCCCCAAAAGAAGCTAAGGCTTGTTCTCTATGGTACCAGAATGAAGAGGCACAAAATTATGGTTTTAATTGAGAGAAAGGATGATTTCAGTATAATACTAAAAAAGTTCCAAGGAATAAGAATAATTTGATGGTGAAATTAATTCCAAGACAGATGGTGAACTTCATTTACTGAATGCATCAAAGGACGGTTATCTATTGGGGCTGCTTTAATTTGAATTCCTGCTTTGTGATGGGAGTTGGGTTCATTGGTCTACATGCCCGTTTTCAAACTTAAGTCACAGGAAATATATATATATATTTAAGAGAGGTAAAAGTGTAGGCCAGAGGAAGATAAATGATTGTTCTGATTAGAAACTGCAGGAGGATAGCTGCCAAATTAAATAATGACTAAGGGAATCTAAAGTAAACTGGACACTTAAGGAAGACTTGAATTGTCATATTTTAGCCTCTTGGGCTTCTGTAGCATGTGTTTCAATTCAAATTAAGTTTGACAGGCTACAAAACAGTTAGGGATAGCTTGGAAAACTGGTTTAATGGACAAAATTTAGAAAGAGAAGAAGTCTTCCACCTTGACTCTGGGAAGCAGGTTGACTCTGGTTTATTGATGATACCCAGTTAGATATCTCTATGCTGACCAAGTGATGTTGTCAAGCTGGTTTTGCAATCTCTGGAAGCTGCAAGGGCTAAAATGGGGAGGATCAGAGACAATTGCAACCCTAACAAAACTAAGTGGCTGATATTTGGAGGATTTCCTAAATCTGTTTTTTTAATAAGCTTGTTTATGAATGGGATGGCATTTCCCAGACAAAGCTGATGGGCAATTATAGACTATTTCTATTTTCTTGAGTCCTGCTTGAAGAGCATTTATAACTAAGAAATCCGCTTTGTGTACCAACTACCTCTTTTTAGATTAGAAGGCCATATTCACTGTCACTCATTTTTTAGTCACCTATTGTCATTACTGCAATGGATTTTACGTGGGACTGCCTTAAAAACTACTTGGAAAATATAATTTACTGAGATACATGCTCAGGGCTTTGGGAATTCCAATGACCAATGTTGGAAGAAAGATACAACACTGACTATATCAGATTGGGAATTTAAACTTGGACATTCTGAAGCAATGGCAAAATTTACAGCATATGCCCACAACAGAACTTTAACCAAATTCAAGCAAGAATGTTTTCCATATAGACAGTATATCATGTAGCAAGCCATATATAAACACAATATAGTTTTAAGGGAGTCTAAATATTTATAAACACTGTAAATTGATCAGAATATAAAAAGTGGGTGAAGTTAGAAATTAAATATCTATCTACATTTTCCAAGCAGCTCCTCCCCCCTCCCCCCCACTTTTTAAATTAGTGGTGAAATTCAAATTTTTTTACTATTGGTTCTGTGGCTTGGTGGGCGTGGTATGGCTTGGTGGGTGTGACAGGGGAAGGATACTGCAAAATCTCCATTCCCACCTCACTCTGGGGCCAGCCAGAGGTGGTATTTGCCAGTTCTCCAAAGTACTCAAAATTTCCGCTACCGGTTCTCCAGAACTTGTCAGAATCTGCTGGATTTCACCCCTGTTTTAATACTTATAAATAACAAGGAAAGGAAGAATGTAATATTAAGTATTAGTCTCAAAGACTGAAACTTTTTTCATAAAATAACTCGGTGCTTTTTCCCATTTATCACTGCCATATTTAGCATTAACTGTACAATTTAAGCAACACTATATTCATTACATTTTAGAAATCACATTTAACATTGGTGTACGCTTTTCCTCCTCTTCTTTAAAAGTTTAATTGACCTAATTTATCACAGTGTTAACAATTTCTAGTTGTATAAATACCACCATATCTAGTTATCATCGGTATTCTATAATATATTCTTTGCATTTTATAATGCAATAAAATAATTAATTTAGGGAAAAAAAAGATTACTTGGAAAGCTGTAGCTGGTCCAGAATGTAGTAATGAGATACCAGTAGTTATGGGTGTGACTCTATATCTATGTAGAACCTCTACTTCAATAGCTGCACTGACTCTCAGTTTCCCTCCGGGTTCAATTCAAGGTGATGGTTACTGCCTATAAAGCCCAGCATGGCAGAGGACTGTTCTATTTATGGAACCACCTTTCTCCAAACACTTCTGCTCCTCCCACAAGAGGTATACTTGGCCTCTTTATTACACAATGTCATCTAATGAGACCCAACAAGCATGCTTCCTCTGCAAAGGCATCCGCCCTTTAGATTCAGTCCCTGGTAATCTTTAGGGCTTGAAGAGCTGGCTCCTTCTCTATGCAGTCTGTTGGCTGAGCCAATTTTGGTGTTCCTGGTTGTATATTACTGAAATACTCCATGCTAAGCCCAGATTGCCTTCTTCTATTCTAAAGTATGCCCCCAAAGAGCTGTAGAACCCTCGCAATAAAAGTAAGAGGTAAATTTACAGCTTTCAAGAATACTAATGACTATTATAAAGATAAATGGAGAAGTTATCTGAAAAAGGTTCAGTTCACAAAAGGGAAAAGCATTCAAGAATTGGTCATTTTAGAATCAATCATAATTCTTATTTCTTTTAATGGAAGCATAACTATTGAAATTAGAGCTTCACAGTAAGTATAATTTAAATTTTAAAAAAGCCATCAACTAGCTTCACAGTATAATGGCTAAATTCCAGGAACCATTATATTAAGATATTCCTGTTCAATGTTACAAATGTTCTATCCAACTTGCTTCTGGGCACTCAAAAATCTTATGTGAAGTGAACCATTATCTGCAGGGGTCAGACATAGGATTTGAGGCCAGCAAAAAGTTGCCAACCCAATTCAGAAGTCATTACGTAAAGGTAAAAGTTCCCCTGCACATACATGCTAGTTGTTTCTGGCTCTAGGGGGCGGTGCTCATCTCTGTTTCAAAGCTGAAGAGCCAGCGCTGTCCGAAGATGTCACCGTAGTCATGTGGCCGGCATGACTGAATGCCAAAGGCGCACAGAATACAGTTACCTTCCCACCAAAGGTGGTCCCTATTTTTCTACTTGCATTTTTTACGTGCTTTTGAACTGCTAGGTTGGCAGAAGCTGGGACAAGTAACAGGAGCTCACTCCGTTATGTGGCACCAGCGA
The DNA here is from genome assembly GCA_022577455.1 of Arizona elegans. Classification (NCBI taxonomy): domain Eukaryota; kingdom Metazoa; phylum Chordata; class Lepidosauria; order Squamata; family Colubridae; genus Arizona; species Arizona elegans. The sequence goes on along the minus strand of JAKOOJ010000001.1, from coordinate 20,581,635 downwards.
TTTGAACTGCTGAACTAACGACCTTCTGATCAGCAAGCTCAGCATCTTAGCCACTGAGACACCACGTCCCTTTTTCAGAAGTCATTACAGAACCTTTAAAAAAAACTATTTTGATTGTAAGAATAGTTAGACTATATGGCCATGAAACTGATGGTGCAGGTAAACAAATTGGGCTTATTTTCAAAATACTGTCTCCTTTATCAAAGCATTAAGAAAATGACTGGCAAGGGAGATAGGGAATGAAAAAAAAAGCAATAGCAGAAAGTTATAAAAAAACATTAACTTCATAAAATATCACTCTTTAATTACCTGTCCCAGAGGCTAGGTGAAGATTTTGCGAGCCTGCCCTGGAGTATTCTAGGCTGCCATAGGCAGGTAGGCACCCAGGAATTTCGTACCCTGCAGCATGAATAAAGGATAAACCATGGCTAGGAATTCGTCAAAACAACATCTCTGTGATAACCTAACAAAAATCCTGCAAACAAGCAGCTAATGTATATAAACATATGTATTGAGCTAGTTAAAATTAGGTCCCTGAAAAATATTCAGTGTATGATGGACACGTCAACAAATCTCTTCAAACAACTACCGCTTCATAGGTCAACAAGCAGACAACTGGAAAGAAATTAAACTAAGCATGAAACTGAGAACTAGTGGATTATCACCTTCTAAACTGAAGATCTTCCCACAAAGTGGATTCTACCATCAATCTAGCTAGTTAATTCTGTTGTCAAACAATGCCTCAGATGTTTTTTCTTATTGTTCATCTGAAACTAGGAGCATTTGCTACAAGACAAGAGTTCATCAAATAAGTCCTCTTGCTGCATTGGGTTTGCCCAATTTTCTGTGTTGCTTATTTGATCATTGTTGCTATTTTATCAACTTTTAAGGCCGCTCAGAGTCATTCTGATTTGAGTGGCCTTGCAAATTGAATGAATTAAAATGAAACTGAATATATGTTTTGATGTCATGATGCAAGCTTTATTCCTTTTATGCCTTTGTATCGATTGGCCTTCTGCAGATGTTCATGACTAAAATTAATTGCACTGCACCTCTAAGTCTGCTCACTAGGCCAACCAAGTATTTGTCCTCTTTTATGTGAGTCCACTCCATTTGTCTACATCTGCCTTCCCCAGCTTAGCACTTTCAGAAAGTGTTTGATTAAAATGCCCAAAATCTATAATCTTTTCTACTGTATCTGCAAAACATCAGATTGTGGAAGAGTGGTGCGTATCGTACAGTACTGAACACCTCATATGGGTCTTTAATTATCAGTGCAGAAATGATGACTAAGCAAGTAAGAAACATAACTGTTTGAATCCACTCTTAACATATGTTGCATGTGAGATTAAAATATATCAATTTGTATGCCTCCTGGAAAGAGTTTGTCATTAAGGTAAAGGTTCCCCTTGCACGTATGTGCTAGTTGTTCCCAACTCTAGGGGGCGGTGCTCATTTCTGTTTCAAAGCCAAAAAGCCAGCGCTGTCAGAATTCGTCTCCGTGGTCATGTGGCCGGCATAACTAAATGCCAAAGGCACACGGAACACTGTTACGTTCCCACCAAAGGTGGTCCCTATTTTTCTATTTGCATTTTTTCATGCTTTCGAACTGCTAGGTTGGCACAAGTTGGGACAAGTAACGAGAGCTCACCGCGCTAGGGATTCGAACTGCCCAATTGCCGACCTTTCTGATCGACAAGTTCAGCAGCTTAGTCTTAAAAAGGAAAGGATCATCTTAAAATTGCAACTTGGACATCCTAAAGCTATTATTTTACACCAAGTGTTTATGTTTTTCCCCCCAAGAGATCAAGTAACTTAATTGGATTCTGTGCATCAATCGGTAAATGTGGGAAAGGAAATGATATCTGGGTTCCTTTTTCCTCCCTTCGCAATTGTAACAATTTGTAAGGAGAGCTTCAAGACAGAGACACGAGTGGATCAAGACCACTGCTCCAAAGAAACGCTGAGGGCATCTTAGTTTAAACTGGATCTGGACTTAGATTCTGCATCTCATAAATTGGGCACATTGGCAGCAGAAGTAGAATGACATGTGAAGCATTGGAAATTTATTGGAGTGAACACAACTGGAACTAAACTTGAAGAAACAAATATACAGACCATGATTAAGACACAGCTAAAGCAGATTGAGTGCCTGACCAAAGGACAACAGGTAAGCAGGCTAAGCAACAGGAACTGCCACGGAATAAGGCACAGCTGTGCAGCACTAGTTTTCAGTCATTTTAATTTTAACTACCTATTTTGTGGAATTTCTTGTATTTCTGCTAAAATAAGCAGATGGCTTTAAAAAAAAAGAATATCTAGCACACATGATGTTCCTTGGTTTGGGGAATGAAATGTCTGCAAGAAAACAACCAAGCTCAGAGAGCATCAAGGACCCCTCAAAAGAATATCTGCACAGAATAGGAAAATAGAGCCCAATATTTTTTAATGATTAATGTATCCTATTTCTTTTTATGTTTGACTTTTATATTCATGGCTCTGCAGCCCTTTCCCCACCCCCAATATTGTGCATGATGCATAAAACAAATACCCTTCTATTACCACATGCCAGAATAAACCTGCCAGCACTGTTTTACAACAGAGGTAAAAACCACTGGAATATTTCCCAGGCACAATCGGTCTGTATAATTACAAACCACACTACCAATGTTTACTGAAATAAAGTGATATTTCCTCATGTTCATAATTAAGTAAGGCCTTGCTATGATCGCCTATAATCAGGTACGGGGTTGGCTTAAGACATTTTGTTGTCGGAAGTGAAAATCAAGATAGTGTCTTCCCTTAATTCCATTTACAAATTAAACTGAAAGTTGAACCTCAATAAGAATGTGAATTTAGCTCTGGCAATGGAAGAAACAGGTTAGGTGATTTTGGATAGCTTCTTAAACCTCACTGCTGCTGCCATCTTGTAGCATCTGCTGCCCAAGATTCATGTCGTGAAATGGTAGGGCTAGAGCTGGTTCCTGCCTTACTTCAGGCTCTACTGGCAAGTAAAGGATTCTACTTTCAGACCAAAATAGAAGGATATTCCCATACAGGGAAAAGAAATCCATTACAATGTGAATAGGAATGGGCATGCTTTAATTAATACACAAGTAAGCAGAACTGAACAAATGTTTTAAAGTAGAATATTAGTTAGTTAGTTAGTTAACTTTATTGTCATTGCACCTCGTACAATGAAATTAAATGCCATCTTCAGCGTACATCATACATAAGAAAACTATAAAAATAAAACAAAAACACACATCCTTCACTTTCTATACAATTGAATTAAAAACCCTTGATACTGCATTAATATTACACTATACAGTAGAATTCAATATAGTTACTGCTCTGGATAGAAGCTGTTTTTCAGCCTATTGGTCCTTGTTTTTATTGTCCTATACCATCTGCCAGATGGTTATAGTTCAAAAAAAAAGGTGCCCAGGATGAGATGGATCTTTAAGAATGTTTTGAACTTTCTTAAGGCAGCGGGAGCTGTAAAGCTCTTCCAAGGAGGGGAGAGGGCAACCAATGATCTTCTGGGCAATGATGTTAACCCTCTGGAGCGCTGTCCTATCTGCTACTGTGCAATTGGCAAACCATATACAAGTGCAGTAAGTTAAAATACTCTCTATAGTGCAGCGTTAGAAGGTCACCAGCAGTTTTTCATTCAGTTGTTGTTTCATGAGAAGTCTCAGGTAGTATAATCTCTGCTGGGTCCTTCTGACCACTGTTGCAATGTGAGCACCCCAGATCAGTTCCTCTTTTATGATAACACCCAAAAATATAAAATGAACGTTGGCTCACCTGAACGTTCCTTTTCGGGGCAGTGCGAAGCAATTCTTCATTGGGATATGCCTTTCTAGTTAATTAGTTTTTACTCTCTGTTTTGTAAATAGTGTACATAGTTAGTATCCACCGTGTCCTGATCTTTTCAAGGACGTCATTAGATATTAGATTTTTTAATTATTTAATGGGTTTTAGTCGTAAGGTTCTTAATTTTTGGCCAAAGAGTATAATTCATTTAAATTTTTAAATTTTGTATTGGATGTTTTTTACTTGGCTGTGCACCGCCCTGAGTCCACTAGGAGAAGGGCGGTATACAAATTTAAATAAAATAAAAATAAAATAAAATAAAAGACAGTGGGACTCGCCGGGTGTTTTGTCTGCTCCTAGGGGCCACGATAAAAAGCTGTATTGTGCTGACCCGGCTCTAGAGGACCTTCTAAAAACACTAACTATGTACACTATTTACAAAACAGAGAGTAAAAACTAATTAACTAGAAAGGCATATCCCAATGAAGAATTGCGCAGCATCGCCATGGAAAACTGGCCACTTGCTCCACTTGGTCTCCATTGAAAACCAAGGGCTGGATGTCTATTCCTTCTGTAGTCCACTATAAGCACCTTGGTCTTATTGGTGTTAAGGACCAAGTTATTGTCTCCACACCACAAAAGCAACCAGTCCACCTCATCTCAATAGGCAGACTCATCCCCCACCCCCCACCCCCCGGAGATGAGTTCCACCACTTATACATTTCTTTATGATGACCTGAGTGCCTTGTTAAACAGGTTACACAGGTGCTGTCCATGATGAACATTACAAAGCAGAGTCCCCAACCCCCGGGCCGCAGCCCACTACCAGGCCATCGCTAGTTCCAGAAGTGGGCTGTGGGAGCAGTAGGCCGGTGTGTACATGTCTGCATCTCTACTCATGAGGGCTGACACACACACAGCTCTACTCGCACAAGTGGTGGGCTGGTGAATCTTGATTTACACAAGCCAGTGCACACACGCACCAGCCCACCGCTTGCATTCCCCCCCTCCCAGCCCACCAAGTCATAAAGGTTGGGAACCACTGTTATAAAGGATTATTCTGTAAGTGCATATCCACTCAGTCATTCTATTTCTCATATTTTTGCATCTTCAAATAATGGACATTATCAGAGAACATCACTACACAGAGGATTGTGCCATGTGCAATTAAACTGAACTCATTTTTCAACAACTGCTATTTTGGGGTTTTCCATCTCTGAACATGGAGACCCAGACAGAGAAAACTAGGCTGAAGAGACCATGTCTGAACAGCAGGATTTAATTTTTATTCCATACCTAACCCTATTATTTCCCTACCATCTATAATATATCAAATAGTCTTTGCTATGCTAACAGACCAGCACAAGACATAAGGAAATAATACTGTTCTTTACATATAACTTGATTCTCTTTTAAGTAGATTCTTTTATTTCTATGCTACACTATCAGTACACTATAGAATAAAAATCTGCTAGTCTGTAAGCAATCCCTGCTTCTTAACTGCATGTCATGCATTCATATTTTGCCCTTTTTTTGCATTTGGATATATTGAAAGGTTTCAAAATTGTTGCCTGAAGTATTGCAGAGAATTAAGATACCCACGTTTTGCCCGCTGACTTCAATGAGAAAAATTAACTTGATTCTTTGAGGGCATGGGAATGACTTAAAACACCTAAATTGGACCTTATGCCTAACCCACATCTCCTAATACAGAGATAAAAGCTATACAAATCATTGAAAAAATGCCAGCTGTGCAATAAATGTGAGGGGAATCAGAATCAGCAATAATAATAATAATAATAATAATAATAATAATAATAATAATAATAATAATAATAATAATTTTATTTATATACCACCCTCCTCCCGAAGCACTCGGGGCGGTGTACAGCCAAAATTAAAACATAAATATACAATATCATAGTTAAAATTAATTAAAATCATTAAATAGTTTTGGCCAAATTTTAAAACCCAAAGTTAAAACCCAATTTAAAATCATTCAATTAGACAGCCCCGCCTGTCGGAACAGTAGGGTCATGAGGGCACAGCGAAAGACCCGGAGATCAGAGATGTTACGAATATCCGGGGGCAATTCATTCCAAAGGGCAGGGACTCCGACAGAGAAGGCTCTCCTCCTGGGTGTCGCCAGCCGGCATAACTTGGCTGACGGCACCCTGAGGAGTCCCTTTCTGTGGGAGCGAACTGGTCGGTGGGAGGCTGTTGGTGGCAGAAGGCGGTCCTGTAGATATCCTGGTCCTAAGCCATGGAGCGCTTTATAGGTGGTAACCAACACCTTGAATTGCACTCGGAAGACCACTGGGAGAGGTGTTACATGGGTGTAACGAGGTGCGCCCATAACCACCCGCACGGCCGCATTCAGCAAGAGGGCTGATGGACCATTATGATTAAACCTTGCCCCTTTTCTAAATGGGTGTGACATCAACACATGCACAAAAAGGTTAGGGCAGCATCCCCAACCTTTCTGGCTTGGAGGGGGGGAGAAGGAGTTGTTTTATTTGAATGGCAGGCCCGCACACTTGCATACGCAGCTCAGAGGCGGGTTTCAGCAGGTTCTGACCAGTTCTGGAGAACCGGTAAAGGAAATTTTGAGTAGTTCAGAGAACCGGTAGTAAAAATTCTGACCGGCCCCACTCCCATCTATTCTCTGCCTCCCAAGTCCCAGCTGATCGGGAGGAAATGGGGATTTTGCAGTAATCTTCCCCTGGAGTGGGGAGGGAATGGAGATTTTACAGTATCCTTCCCCTGCCACGCCCAGCAAGTCACACCCACCAAGCCATGCCACCGCTCACACTAATTGACCTTCATGGTCAAGCACAAGTGTCCACTGCTTGTGCAAGTGGAGCTGAGCATGCACCCCTCACACTTGCACAGCCCGGTTCCGAATGGGCCACAGCCTGTTGGTGAGCCTGGGCCTGGGAATTGGGGACCCTGGGGTTAGGGTTTGCTTCACAACAGGCTGACTACCAACTTGTCAATTTTGGTACATACCCACATGTGATACTACTGTTGAGGATTTTCCTGTGACATACTTACTTTCTTACTCTTGACATAATAAATTAAAAATATGAATCATATCCTGCTGTCAGACTCAATGAAATTTTTTAAAGTCTTCAAAATCCACAATTAAATGCATAGCATAATTTTAAGCCCTGATTTTGATTGATAGCTAATATTTTCCTGCGTTCCTTCTTCATATGCTTTTTGACATACATTGCTAGCAAGACTCACATAACTTCTCCTAAGACCTAAGTGAAGAAAAAAAATGTTTAAAAAATCTCCCCAAAGGGATTTAATAACTTCCTGTCAGAGATAATCAGTGTTCACTGTGGCTACATTAATCCAATTCAGAAATGTAAGGTTGAGAGATAATGAGCAATTATATGACTTATTTATTTGCCTCATATATTAGAAATATGAAAATGAAGCTAGTGACATTCCAAAATTACAGTGAAAACCTTTTTATCTTTGATAAAAGGAGGAAAGATTCTGACACATTCCAGTATTAATTCTTATCTGATGAAAGTGTTGTCATTGAAAAACCAACAGGAAATATAGCTATACTTTGATGAGCTCATTTTTTGCCTTTGTAAACACAGACATCGATTCAATATATGCGTCTATTCTTTTTAAAAAGACTATTTTTATTACTTTGTCTGATGTCTTTCCTGCCAGGAACAACAAAAAATGGTTTATTTCTATAGATAGCTCTGCCAACTGCTGAATATTCTATATTAAAGAAAAGAAACAAGGAAGCTTTTTATTGTGCTGTGGTTGATAATATAATTGATTTTGCTTTTTATTTTCATATTTCATTACTGACTCTCTATAATTTTTTAATATACACTGTGGTGTAGATTAGAATTTTCCCAGTGCTTGGTAAAAGTAAAGGAAGTTTGAGAGCTGCATGAACCTTTGGCAGTCCCTCAGTTATGATAAAGATACAGATCAGGCCTTAGGCCATAACAGTCCTCCCCCCCACCCCCACTTTATTTGGCTAGAAAGGCTGTGAGAAATTGCAGGACCACTGGCTTCTATCTGGGCTGAAAGGACTTCAGTTACTGGTCTCTATATCTTACAAAGTCAAAAGTTTATAACCTGAACAGGCCTGGGAAGAGGTTAGAACCTAACAATAACAAGTTGGAGCTAGGATGTGAAAGTCCAAGAATATGGAGTGAGGGCAAATATGGGGAGGCAGGAGGGTTTCAGATTGGACTGAACTTCTGGAGAGGATTTATTGTTTTTGTCAGCTAGTGTTACCAGCCCATCTTCAGGGCCCCACTGGCCAAATGCTTTGGCTACAGGAATAGATGAAATTCTATTTGCCTATGGGGATTCTCAGTCATCCAGGTCTTGGTTGTCCCAAAGGTACTTTTTCAAAAGGCAACTGGACTTTTTTGTTTTCCCTTGAAGACATTTTGCTTCTCATCCGAGAAGCTTCTTCAGTTCTGACTGAATGGTGGGGAACAGAAGTATTTATATTCCTTGCAGTCATCTGGTTGTTAGCATTCTCTCTGAGAGTTGTTGAGGTCACTTGGGGGATTATCTGTGCCATTAGGGTCATCTAAATCAGAGTGCAAATGGGTGTGGAACTTTTGTGGAACTGCTGAAAGAACTGTGTTCAGGTGACCCTGTGGGGTCTTTTGCCTCCGTGTCCTAAATTACTTCAACAACAAGGTGTAGTAGTTAGGGCAACAACCTAGAAACAAGGAGACACTAAGTTTTAATCCCACTTTAGGCCCTTAGCTAGATTGGTGACCTTTAGCCAGTCACTTGCTCTCATCCCTAACAAGTACAATAGACAATGGCAAACCTCTTCTGAAATCTTGCAAAGAAAACAACAGGGTCTTGTCCAGGCAGTCACCAAAAGTCAACATTGACTTGAAGGCACACACACAAAATAATAAGAACAAATTAACAACTATCTTCCTGCAGTTCTGGAAGATGAGAAGAAATTGAAGCAATCTAAGGCATCATTAAACATGCTTTAATCTCACTCAAAAATGCTAATTCATCTAATGTTTTATTAGTTTAAAATATTATTTTCACAGATTCAAACAGAGAGATGAAAATATTCACCAGCATAAAAAAAGCTTCTAATTATGACAACCAAGTTTTATTACTTATACTAATAAGAATTATAACAGTGAGCACATCAACAATTAATTAATATTTGAATCTTGCTTTCACTGTTCAAAAGCTTTCACATGTATAATCTTGTAAGAAAATCAGTAATCCTTTATCCCATAATGAAGCTGGCAATAGGTGGTGGGACAGACACTGAGACATAGCAGCTTGCTAATGAGAATGCATGGAATACTTTGTCAAAAGGGTTGTTAAAATCAGGATACATTAGATCTATAATTCTCCCATAATTGAATAAAGTAGCTAATTCAATTAAAAAAATGAGATAAATTTAGGTGGCAAGCTTGATTTTTACAAATCTATCCTGATGCCTGATAGATGAATGTACTGTTTTCAAGGTGCTTACAAACAGATTGTTTTTCAAACTATTCTAGAATCTTCCTGGGTATTAATGAGAGGTTAATCAGATTTGTAGCTCCATGAATCCTTCTTTCTTTTGTTTTGTTTTTGGAGATGTCTCATCTCCGAAAATAAAAATGTCTCATCTCCAGTCACCTGACTTTCATTCATTCTCCAGGGTTTCTAGAAGATGAAGGATTGAGATTTGGCCAATCCATCAATAAGATCTTTCAGTACCCTATGAGGCATTATCTGGCATTATTTAATTTCAATAAGTATTCCTTAATAATATATTGAATAAGATCGGGATAAGGAGAGCAGTGGCTCACATAGTTAGGAGGCTGGATTAGCCTGCATTCAAAGCCCGGTGCCATGGTATGTCGGGATGAGCTCCCATCATTTGCTTCAGCTCCTGCTCATCTAGGAGTTCAAAAGCATGCAAACTTGAGTAGATAAATAGGTACCATTTTGGTGGCCTAATTAACAGGGTCATGAAAAGAGCCCCCAATTGGGTGTACTCTAGGCAATGGTGATGTCACCAGCTAATCCGTTCACCATGGAAGCACCTCAGATATGGACTGGAAAAATGCAGATGAACCACAGGTGGCAGTACACAGAGGTATGAAAATAATATACCGTAGATATTTTGAATTTTGTTAACCTCGGTGCTTCCGGCCTGGAAATAGGAGTAGCTCAAGATAGTGTCCTAGTCCCACCTGGTCCTCACAATTGCTCAGAAGTTTTAATGAAGACTCAGTCAATTAGGTATTGAGTAGATATGACGTTCTTTTGTTGCCTTTTAACATTTTGTCATATTCTTTGAGAAACTGGCACATCTATTTCTTTTCTGCCTTTTATTTTGAACATATCTGAAAAAGATCTTTTCATTCACTAATCCCAATTTATTCTAAACTTTATGTCTTCTGACATCATCTTTACAGTTATGGGCTACCTTATGTACCCTTCCTTGATCTTTTTGTTTTCTATTTGCAGCCTTCATTATTTTTAGTGTGCAATTTGTACTATCACATTGGACTCTTTTAGCTGTCTTTACTTTACTCGCTGGAATTCTTTATGACTGTACTTTTAGTATCTCCCAACATCATGATCTCCTTTTCCTACCTGCTTCTCCCACCATGGAGGTTTATTTATCATTACTCTATGTTTCAAACCACTTATAGCTAATTTGATCCTACATACCAAACATAGGAAAATGAGCATTTGCCTGTTGGAGAGTCAGGGTTACACAATGTTCAAGCAATTAACATCTCTGCTGTTAAAGAGTTTTTGAAATACACTAGTTGTAAAAAATCTCTAAAATAATTTAGGGCTCCAATAGAAAAAAAATATTAGTATCTCAGGGTTGATGATGTTACGTAATTTGGTAATGAAATGTCTGCAAGAAAGCAACCAAGCTCAGACAGCACCAAGGACCTCACAATATTAGAGCTATCAGATATGGACTGCAAAAATACAGAGGAACCACAGGTATCAGCACAGAGATATAAAAATAATAATTTACAGTAGACATTTCAAATTTTGTTGCTCAAATTGACTAGCCTAATAAATAGCTAATATGAAATCCCTTTGTCTTCCTAAAACAGGCTAAATTTCTAAAAAACATTCCCTCCCAGATCCCATTGTCATCTTAAGTAAACATAAGATACTTCACCTGCTTCCTACACCAATGTCTCTTTAAGTACCCCAACTAGCAAAAAGTCTGGTTATAGGCCAATCAGCTGTGAACGGTCTTAACCAATAGACAACAATCAAAAGTGGGTGGGGATTATGGCTGACATCACATGACTAAGCAGGAAAGTTTGTTGATGGATTTTATAATAAAGCAAGTGCAGTGCTTAGGTATTGTTATAGCTCAGCCTACATAACTTGATATATTCCAAATATATTGTTCTTCTACAGGCGTATCATATATCATCACATTTCAACAGACATCAGTAATACTTTAAAGGCATTCAACACTCTCTTTTCTATGTCAGATGCTTAACTTTAAATGTTAATAGATAACTTGTTCTACAATATCCTCTCCCAAACACAAGTTGAAATTATGTGCAGTGATTACACTGCATATAATACTAATATAATGCTAATTATTCCTTTTGCAATTACTGTACATGCGACATTTTCTGGAATGCAGGTAGATAACAATACAAAGTTGATGGTTCAGATCCAATATTTAGGAGCTGCCAAATTGTTCCTGGGGAATAACTGTAGTATGGGCATGGATTGCCTACTCTTTTCTAGATAATATATTGCAAGAGAAAAAAATTGAACTGGTTATGTCAAGGACATTCTGATTGATTGTGCCCAACAATTGAAGACCCAAGCAAATAAATTAATACAATGATCCCAAATGGAAAGATTATTTGGTCAGAACAGGGGTGTCAAACGGCATCATCACATGACATATCATGACTTTTTCCCCTTTCGCTAAACCGGGCATGGGCATGGCCAGTGAGTGACATATCTGGCCCATGGGCCGCGAGTTTGACATCCCTGGGTCAGAAAATAGCATTGTCTTATTCTTGATAGCAATAATGGCTTATGAGGAAATTAAATGGAATACATCAATATATCAAAACACATTTTGCATATAAATCTGGTGAAGGCTTTAGAATTTAAATATTACTAAGCAATGTTCAGAGTTATTGTTTTAATTTCTAAAAATATAGAAGAGCTTTAAAAATGTACCAGGTGTGAGCAATCACTGTATAATTATTCCATTCTGAGATGCTTGAATTACCTTTACTCTCATTCTTTAAACTATTGTCAAACATGTCTCTGTTTCACAATTTTTTTTTAAAAAAAATCTGTATATGCAGATGAGACTTCATGCCACCTGGGTGGCTCTCATCATGTGTTCCTTGATTCTTTCTTTTCAAGTTTATAGAAAGCTCTGCAGTAAGAGGGAAAGTCTCAATGCATTTAAAATTTGGTGGGCAGGGAAGCTTTAGTCTGTATTTTAAAAAAAAAACTTAAAATGACTGCTTTAATGTGAAACTCACATCTAAATGTATGTAACTTCACACAAGGATGGGCCAGCTTTTCTCATGTGCTAGGAAGCTCTTTGAAAGATGGGAACAATTAAAAGCTGTCTCACTGCAATCTGAAGAAAAGTTGACAGTTCTGAAGGTTAGGATTGCATGAGAAAGAAACAATGGGTTATCCATTTACTGACGGCAAGATATTTCAAACTGGCTTCTGAATGGGCTATTAGGGAGCTGAGATCACCTTATTTGGCATGATGGATTATCTTTGCATAGGGTTCAATACAAGGAACATATTGAACCTTTTTGAACGTATTGTTCCTTTTTGGCCCTTCAGCAACTTTCTATATCAAGTGTGCTCTCCTTCTGGACTATGTGAATGATGCAGTTATTCCTATGTCAGATTGATATTGGAAGGTGCCAGCTGGAGATAGCTGCTCCTGGAGTTGGGAGCTATTACATAGTGTTATATAGTATCCCTTAGGCTCCATTCTATCTCCTAGTTTTCAATATCTAAATGAAATGCTGGGGGATATTGCTGGGAAATTTAAAGCTATATATGCTATCAATAGACTGATGACTTCCAAATCTATAATATCTGCAAGTAATGGTGTGCCTGCCTGCAGTTGGTAATGAATAAATTAAACCTGAATTGAGGCAAGATAATATGCCTCATCATGTTCAGGTTACAATTCCAGAGAATTTACAGTATCCTTCCCCTGGAGTGGGGAGGGAATGGAAATTTTACAGTATCCTTCCCCTGCAACACCCACCAAGCCACGCCCACCAAGTCACACCACGCCCACAGAACCGGTAATAAAAAAAAATGAATCCCACCACTAATGTGTATGTATACACTTAACAGGTTAATTAACAAAGTTAAACTTCAGTGGTGTGTGTGTGTGTGTGTGTGTGTGTGTGTGTGTACTACAGCTCATTTCCTCAGATTACTCAAAAAAGGTGCTACCATGCTCTTCATATTTGTCTACCATAAAGTAACAGGGCTGTCCTCCAACTATGTTTGTTATTTCTAAGAAAGTATAATCTCATTCAGAATAAGGAAATCTATCGATCTCCATTTCCTCCCCACTCCAGGGGAAGGTTACTGCAAAATCCCCATTTCCTCCCAATTAGCTGGGACTTCGGGAGGCAGAGAATAGATGGGGGCGGGGCCAGTCAGAATTTTTACTACCAGTTCTCCGATCTACTCAAAATTTCCGCTACCAGTTCTCCAGAATTGGTCAGAACCTGCTGAAACCCACCTCTGATACACTTGTGTGTGTGTTTGTGTGGTGTGTATTAGATGAATCACAGGTCAACTGGTTACATATAAATACAGAAGCTTATAAATCTTAGACCTATTCACAAGAGGAGAAAGCTATTATTGTTGTAACATATTTGTCAGGCATCAAGCTAAAAAACAGGAAACTATGAGTTCTTGTCAGCCTAGAAGTCAGCTGGATAACAATAGCCAATTATTTTCTCTCAGCCCTAAAAAGGAAGGAATGTCAAACCACTTCTGAAAAACCTGGCCAAGAAAATTGCAGGGACTTGCTCAGGTAGTCTCTGGGAATTGGACAACATTGAACAGAAGAAAAAAAAATAAGTGGAAGGAGGGGAGTAAATCTACTTTCTCCATGCACATTAATTTATTTATAGCATGCACAATTAGAGCTTTATTATAATGGGTAATTGCTAAGGGCAAAGAAATATAGACAAAATTGGTCTATTCCTTGCATGAAAGAAATTTGCTCTTGTAAATTTCTTTGTTTTCAGATGGCTTCTACACCTAATATCACAACCCACCAATATAATACACCTTCTTCAGGATATTCCTCTGACTCTTTAGAATGAACTCCGGTATAGTGCAAAGATTTTGGGTTGGGGTTGGGGGAAGAGTATGCGATGGATGAAAAGGAACTTTGCCTAATTTTTATTTCTATTAGAATGGTTGCTTATATTACATCCACCAATAAAAAGGACAAAAGAAATTACTAATCTCTATAATATTTGCACGTTATGGAAGAATTCCAATTTGGAAATAATTACCATAATAGAAATTCCATGCAGCTCACTAGAGTGAGGAAAATTGGGACTTGGGTGGTCACATGGCTGCTGTTTTATAACTGCTAACGACCATCTGGCAACCCTGAGGTTTCTCTTCTCCATTTTTACAATTTTGTATAGAAAACATCCAGACCTCAGACACCTTCAAAGAGAGAATGGTCGTTGCTTACCTGAACGACCCTTTTGTCCTCGCTGTGAAGACACTCCTCAGTATGGGTATTGCTCACTCTCATTTGCAATGGCTGGGTGTCAATCAAACCCTCTGGAGCTGGATACGCCCCTACTTCCTGCTCCTTCCTCAGTCTTTTCACGAAGACAAATTGGTCAAAAAGACATCAGGACGAAGTTTAGAAGATCTCCAGAGGAAACGACAGGAACAGGACAGGAACAGAACAGCTACAGAGGGAAAAAAGAAGAAAACCTCCACCAAGGCCAGACCTGGCAACTATAAGGGAGGGACGGAGTGTCTTCACAGCGAGGACAAAAGGGTCGTTCAGGTAAGCAACGACCATTTTCCTCCTCGCTGTTCAGACACTCCTCAGTATGGGACATACCCAAGTTCAAGAAGAAAAGGGGCGGGCTTAAACTGAAGACTGGCCTTGGGGAGAGATTACAGACTGCAAAACCCTCCTGCCAAAGGCAGCATCTGCCGAGGCAAATCTGTCTAAACGATAGTGGGTCACAAAGGAAGAAAGGGAGGACCAGGTCGCCGCCTGGCAAATATCATCTACCGATGCCTGGGTAGCCCATGCCGCCAAAGTCGCGGCACTACGGGTAGAGTGGGGCAGGATACCCCCCGGGACAGGAACCTCCCGTAACTCATATGCCCTAGAGATACATGCTTTGAGCCACCTGCCCACTGTTGCCGAGGATATTTTCTGACCTAACGAAGAGGGGAGAAAGGAGACTAACAACGCCTCAGTTCTGCGGAACGAGGCAGTTCTCTTAAGATATCTTCTCAAAGCCCATCGTACATCTAAAGTATGCCATCATCTTTCAGCTGGATGACGAGGGTTCGGGCAAAAATTAGGCAAGATGACTTCTTGAGCACGGTGAAAGCGAGTGTTGACTTTAGGGACAAACGAAGGGTCAAGTCGCAAGACCACCCGGTTGGGGTAGAAAATACAGAGATCACTCCTCATCGAGAAAGCGGCTATCTCGGACACTCTGCGAGCGGAAGTAATTGCTAGCAAAAAGGCCATCTTCAAGGACAGATATCGCAGGCTGATCGCAGCAAGTGGTTCGAACGGAGGTGCAGTCAAAGCCTGTAATACCAATGTAAGGTCCCAAGTAGGGTAGCGGTGAACCGGCGGGGGCCGCAAGTTGGTAACCCCTTGAAGAAACGAACGGATCCGCGGGTCCTGAGACAGAGGAGTTCGATTATCTCCAGACAAGACAGTGGCCAGGGCTGCCACCTGACGGCAAAGGGTCGCTGGAGCTAGTCCTCTAGAGAATCCTGCATGAAGGAACAGCAGAATATCTGGAACTCCTGCTGTTGTGGGATCAACGTGATGGGCACCGCACCATCTGGTAAAGGCAGTCCATGAGGCATTATAGATGCGAGTCGTCGATGGTCTTCTAGCCGCCTGAATGATGGAGATGACATCCTCAGATAAATGATCATTGAGCAGCTTTATGCGCTCAAATGCCACACGGCTAATCGCAGCCACTCTGGTTCCGGGTGACGTACAGCCCCTTGGGTCAAGACCACTTTGTCGGGTGGAAACTTCCACGGTGGTTCGACGGAGAGATTCTTGAGGTCCGTGAACCACTCTCGGCGGGGCCAATATGGTGCTACCAACAGAAGATGCGCCCGCTCCTGAATCGCCTTCCGAATTACTTTGGGAATAATCGGCAGAGGGGGAAAGGCATAAAGTAGCCCTTGAGGCCATGGACTCCGCAGAGCGTCCAGCCCTTCTGCGGCCGGAGACGGGTAGCGGGAATAAAATCTCGGCAGTTGAGAGTTGGCGGCTGTCGCAAACAGGTCCACTATGGGTAGGCCGAACCTCCTCGACAGGTCTCGAAACAGGCCTGGATCCAGCTTCCATTCTGCATGGTCTATCTGGCCTCTGCTGAGCCAATCTGCCTCTCGATTCACATTCCCGGAAATGTGTTCGGCTTTTATTAATGATAGATGGATCTCTGCCCACGACAGAAGTCTCTCCGATTCCTGCATTAGAGTCCAAGAGCGGGTTCCCCCCTGCTTGTTGATATGGGCCTTGGTGGCCACATTGTCTGTCAGGATCAAAAGGTCCTGCTGATACACAAGATGTTGGAAGTGAAGGAGAGTGAACCTGACCGCTCTGAGTTCCAGCCAATTTATGTTGTGCTTTTTCTCGGCCGATGTCCAGACCCCTTGGGCTAGCTGGGCATTGAGATGGGCCCCCCATCCGTGCAGGCTCGCGTCTGTGGTTAGAACCAATCTTGTCGGGTCCAGAAAGGGAGAGCCTCTGCTGAGAGCAGGGGACAACCACCATCGAAGGGAAAGCCGGACCGGGGCCGGTACCGACACTTTGAAGAGAGTCTCCGCTCAACCTTGCTTCTGGAACGGAAGCAGGAACCATTGTAGACGACGAAGATGCAGGCGAGCCCAGGGCACAATGTCTATGCAAGATATTAGTTTTCCCAGAAGCTTGGAAAGAACCAACAGAGGGACCGTCTGGGTTAGCAAGATGTGAGTCACCAACTGATGAATGCTGGCCTGTCTCTTGGGAGACAGGAAGACCACACACTGCTTCGAATCGATTGTTGCCCCGAGATGCAGAAGACGAGTTGTAGGAACCAGATGACTTTTGGTGAGATTCAAGGTGAATCCGTGTTCCTGGAGAGTCTGGACCACCAGCTGTCGGTCCTGAACCGCCCGCTCGGGTGACGTTGACAGGATCAAGATGTCGTCGAGGTAGCATGCTAATCGAATCGGGACCTCCCTGAGAGAAGCTGCTACCGCCGCCAGTAGTTTTGTAAACGTCCTTGGGGCGGACGAAAGGCCAAAGGGCATGGCCCGATACTGGAAGTGATGGTTTCCAAAGGCAAACCGGAGGTACCGTCTGTGGGAGAGGTGAATAGGCACATGAAGGTACGCCTCTTTGAGATCTACCGATTGCATGAGATCTCCCCGCCGGATGCAACCTAGCAATGACTTGAGAGAATGCATTTTGAACCGACGGTATAAGATGTGTTGGTTGAGACGTCGTAGATTCAAAATACCTCTCCAACCGCCCGAGTTCTTCGGAACTAGGAACAGCGTTGAATAAAAGCCGGTCTTGAGCTGGTCGGGCGGAACTTGCTCTATTGCATTTATGGGCAGCAGATGTTGAATCTCGTGCGAGAGTAGGAGCCGCCTGTCCGGTTGGGCCGGCCAAGGGCAATGAACATAAAAGTCCCGTGGGAGAGTGGTGAATTCCAAACATAGACCTTTGGTGACAGTTTGGACAATCCAGGCATCCAAAGTTGTAGCCGGCCACCGATGGGAAAAGGCCTGGAGTTTCCCACCGATTGGAGACAGGGCCGGTGAGTCACTTGCCTCTTCTGGCGTAGCGGGCAGAAGACGAGGACCTGAAGGGACGTCTGGTGTTGACTTGTCGACGACCTCGGTCTCGAAAGGACGCCCGGTCAGAAGGTGGTTGGTACTGGAATTGGGATGGTCTGTAGTAAGAGGCGCCCCCGGCGCCTTGCTCCTGACAAAAGGGCTGCCGGGTATAAGGCACGTAGCGCCTATCCTGACGATGAAAAGATGTAGGCAGAACCTTCTTTTTGTCCCGGTTCTCCACCAAAACGGGATCCAGTGAAGAGCCAAACAAAGCCGGTCCTTTGTATGGAGCCGCCGTCAGGCGCCACTTAGACTTAGCATCAGCTCTCCAGTTGCGTAGCCATAGCAGACGCCTCGAAGAAACTGTTGAGGCCAAGGCACGAGATGCAAATTTGACGGCGTCCAAAGATGCGTCCGCCGAATATTCAGCCGCTGCAATGAGTTTAGCCAGATCTTGTTGCAGACGTGCGTCCTCAGGTGGAAGCCTGTCCTTCAATTGACGCAACCACACTAGCGAAGCACGGTTGAAGAAGGATGATGAGGTAGAGGCACGGATGGCCCAAGCCGTTGCCTGGTGCGTCTTACAAAATGCCATTTCTGCCCGCTTATCTTCGAATTTAAGGCCATCCCCTGCTTCACCTACCAGAACGGAGGTTATATAGATGAATAAATCACAGAGAACAGACACCCTGAATGCTTTTGCAAATGGCTGAGTGAAAAGACTGAGGAAGGAGCAGGAAGTAGGGGCGTATCCAGCTCCAGAGGGTTTGATTGACACCCAGCCATTGCGAATGAGAGTGAGCAATACCCATACTGAGGAGTGTCTGAACAGCGAGGAGGAAAACTATCCTCTAAAGTAGGAATCACATTGCATTCTTTTATTTATTTATTTATTTATTGGTTCGATTTATATGCCGCCTTTCTCCGGAGACTCAGGGTGGCTTACAATGTGTTAAGCAATAGCCTTCATACTTTTGTATATACCTGCTTGGTAGGGCTTTCGGGCCCCCCTAAGCGGTGTTCTTTTTTATACAAAGTCAGCTTATTGCCCCCACAATCCGGGTCCTCATTTTACCTACCTCGAAAGGATGGAAGGCTGAGTCAACCTTGAGCCTGGTGAGATTTGAACTTGCAGCTGGTGTTACTTAACAGCACTTTAGTCTGCTGTGCCACCAAGGCTCTTTTGATATGATCATCAATCACTGCCCAAACCATCTTGACAAACAAAATAGAGAATAAAATTTTAAAAAATGGTAACAAAAAGTAGTTTTCCTTTACCTTTTAATATTGGTTTATGGTTCTTTCTTACATGTATTTTTAAAAAGGCAGTGAATGTGCTGCAAAATTCTTCCTCGGTTGGTATCAGGTTGCTTTCTGTAGTTTAGCATATGTTTTCCTCTCAGAGAGCTTGATGGAAATGGAAGATGTAAACCCATAGGATTCAGAACAGGCTGATGCCTTGTTCTGATTGTGTAAACAATGAGCAGATGACTTTACTTCTTTGGTGAAAAAATATGCAGTGAAGTTGCCTATCCCCTGTTCATTCAGATCTGACAAATTAAATGAATGACCATTCAATTCCTAAATATACAAAGCATTGCAGAGTGATGCTGATAGATGTAGAACAAGACTGTCCTGAAACAAAAGGCTTCAGTGTGGAATTCTCATTCTTCCAGCCCTGACATTCCACTAACACTCTCATTCTATTGGCCCTTTCTCAACCACTTTTGATTCTCTAAATAGGCACATGCTGGAAATGCAGAAAAAATTATTCCGGCTATCTATAAATAGCCCTGGGAAAACTCCAATGGGAACTACTTCCAGTCAATATGGCCAATACTCAGTGGATACACACACACACACACACACGTCTATCTATCTGTCTGTCTGTCTGTCTATCTGTCTGTCTGTGTACATACATATACACACACATATACTGTATATATACACACACACACACACAATTTTGCTAATTCTTTCTACCTTTTAAATGGGAAGAATCATTAAGAAGAGTGCATCAACCAAATAAAATTAAAACATCAATAAAATGTAGGATATCAGAGGAGACGTTTCCTTCTGTGCTTTAGTGAAGTATCCAGCAGTTCCTGGTTTTTTTGAACAAAAAGCAACTCAATGCACAAAAGACCAAAAGTGATTCCCTTTGTCCAGTGTCTCCACTGCATAGACATAGATAATGTTGAATTTAGTGCTGAAATTTCACCAGGCTCAAATAATCATATTTTTGGATGTATTCTGGCTCTCTCAATAAGTATATACTGCTGGGAAGGTGGAACAAAAGAGAAGAAAGAAGAATCAGCATCAAGGTGGATTGGTTTAATTGCAATGGCAATGTTGGAAGGTCTGAAGGGCCAGGCTGCAGATAGAGCATTCCCCAGGGAAGATTTATCTGTGTGGCCTCTAAGAGCAAACATTCACTTGATGGCACAAAATCCACCCATCTATCCCTTGGCAAATTAATCCAGATTGTATGAATATACTGTGGAAAAGTTAGCGCCTCTTCAATGAGTAAGAATGAAACTAAAAGGTTTATCAGGGAGAAGGAAAAAGAGAAAGGAACAAATGCATAGGCTTTTATTAAATGTAGCTCCAACAGCATCCACACCTAAATAAGTAAGATCATTGTGAAACATCTTTAACAATCTTTTGTTAGTAGACCATGATAAAGCTACATGCTGATGCTAATCCAAGGTTGTATGGTGTTCAGCTGATAGCTCTTAGCTTTTTCATTGTTTCCCAATAGCTGGCAGACATATGTAGCACTTGAGGGAAATTGTCCTCTGCTTCTGACAAGACAGATATAATATCTATGCTCCTCTAACGTGCCCCTTAAGTGTATTAGAAACATGTAAAAGCTAAAGAAACTAAATGATCCAAGCTCAAATACCTATTCCAGAGAATAGGCTATGAATGCAGATGAATAACAGAAACTGTATCATTTGCCATAGGACCAGGCTGATTCAACACAACACTGTATTACAAAAATACAACTTTGGTTTCTGTTAACAGGACTGCGTAGAACTGATACCCATTTCTTTAAAATTGAAGGGATATATTTAGGAGATAATTCAGACAGGGTTAAACATCTTGGTAAACTCCAGGTAATCTGATAATCACTGCTCTGAACTGGACCATACTGGCCAGAGCAGAAGAAACTTGAAGTCCAAACCATTAAAAATGTACTAGGTTACTTCTCCTTGATATTAGGGAATTGAAAGAGATTTTTGTGGCTGCCCATGATACAGAGTTTGTATTCATACAAATTCTAAGTATGACCACGTTAGCTAAAGACCTGGCAACTGTATTTGCATAAGGTATTACAGTTTGGTTAGTATTAATGTAGCAATGTATTTGATGCTTAGCTGTCATTAAAAAAAATCCCTTCCTCCTTTGATTAATTTGTGGTTCAAAGTATTGTGTGAACCCAGAAAATATTTTCATTTGGTCATCAGATTAATCATGTTGGGCAAGTGTAAGCATAGCCTTTTAGGGACAATATTCTTTTAACAATATAGTAAGCGCACTATTATATTAGTAGAAGTGGAACATTGCAGAATTCCTAATGTTCTACTTCTACCTGTTTTAGTTCATGCCAGGTTACTAGTTCAGCTCTAAGATGGTGCAAGCACAGTTGTAATTCTGCTTGTATTCTGGTTGCCACAGCTCAAAAAGTATATAATGACTTGGAGGAAGCATATAAGAGGAGGAATCACAACTCAAGACGGTGAACATACCTAAAACTCCTTCCACTCCTATTTTCTTCACAACAACCTTGCAAGATATATTGGGCTGAGATAGAGTGACTGGCGCAAAATCACCCAATTGGCTTTCGTGCTTAGGGTGGGACTAGAACTCACAGTCCCCTGGTTTCTACCCTCGTGCTTTAGCCATTAAAATCTTGAACTCCTTAATTTTCACACACTGCAAGGTCCCCCAATCTCCCAAATTTGAATTCAAAATGGATCCCCTCTCTGGTGACATCAGGTCATTAGATTTGTCCTTTGGCACATGTTGCCCATGGAACTAAGGACAAATATATCCTCTTCCCCCAAAAGCTTTCTCATCTTCTGTCCCTCTTCTAATAGAGAAACTAGAAAATGAACTCCTTTAGTGATCAGCTTCAAATAAGAATGGCTTTTAAATCAGGTCAGAAGCTGTTTTATGCAATTATATGTCTTCTTTTCTGCACCAATATTTAGGAAAGTATATTCTCCTGGGCATGAAATAAACGTGGCAATTTCCTCACGAGCAGGGTCAAAGACAGTCACTCCAATTCATAACATTACTCAGCACCACCTAGAGACTGTTTATACCACAGCTCCCACTTCTGACTCTTAAATGAGAGTGGTGTTTTTGTGGCATTTAAGCCGGCAGAGTCTGTTCCTTCTTTCTCATTACTATTGAATCAGGTTCTTATTTGTCATACACCGTTCAGTTAATTGACCCATAGACTCACTGAGTAGATTGAACTTGGACTTTCACTGGCATGGGGAAAATATTCTTGACATTGCACATAGCTCATGACAATTATAAAACAAACATTGGCAGTACAACTCTTAGACAATGAGAATCACTCTCCATTTTCTCCTTCAAGATGATGCAAAATATTTTATGTTGCTCAAGTAAATTTTTTTTGATAAATTAAAAACTGGGAATATAAACCATGTTCTCTTAAGCCTTTAAACTTTTAAACAATTGAATTTTAGATTCATTATATATATTTAATGAAATTTAGCAGTTTAACAGTAACAGAGTTGGAAGGGACCTTGGAGGTCATCTAGTCCAACCCCTTGCTCACCTGTACTAGGGATTCGAACCGCCGACCTTTATGATCGACAAGCTCAGAGTCTTAGCCATTGAGCCACCTAGTCAGAAATATCTCATTGTATTATTTGATGAATATTGGAAATTGAATTTTTTTTTATTGTTCTTCCCTTATGTTAATGTTTCGTTGCTGAAAATCAACTAAACAATAGAAACTTAGTATATTACAATAATATTCTTTATCAGGCTGTCAGAACTTAAGAAGAAATATTTAGGAAGTTTTTTCAATGGTGCATAGGCAATTTCTGCAAGAATTAGAATGTCATAGTTGCTACCATGCATATTTACTTAAGGTCCCATTTCCATCATTTACAGGCATGAACACTTTTAAATGTATTCCTCTTCTTTTTTCTCTATAACTTTTCTTGTGTTAAAAAACCAAACAAAGATAAGAAGCATCCCCTCTAAACCAGTTTTCCATGCTCAAGCAGTTTTCTATTCAAATCATTACTTGGCTTGACAGCGCTTTTCAGAAATTCCTTTTCAAAGAATTGACTAGGGCTCCTTCTGCAGAATGATAGCTGCTGCTCAACAGGACAAGTTTAATTTAACAACACTTCATACAACAAGGAATTTCTTGCTTCTTACCTGCTTTTTTAAAAACATTGGTGTGAATAAGTGACAAACAATTGTTCAACATACTTTGCAAAGCTTTATAAACAATACCTCCGGTGTACAACTAATTATTTCTGTAAGTCTTGGAAATTAAAGTAATTAATGTAATGTAGTTCAGTATGGGTATGTTCCTCTGGGAACTGAATTTGACTACAATATCTTTTTATACATACATAGAGTGGCATATTTTCTGTAGTCCATGCAGTTGTGCAGTTTTCAATTCAGATTCAACATTCACAGGTCAATTCATCCATACTAAAAAGACTCTATATTTAAAATTTCCAAGTGTACCTGGATTGCTGAATTCATGAAAGAGACTGGAAATTTATTCAATAATCCAGTGGCATGGAACATCACTGTCAAACAACTGTTAAAACGTAGGTAAACAATCTATGGACTATGAATTACATGAACCCTCCAGCTCAATTTTTGTGTTGCTCAGAACCTTTCAAAATCATATCATTCATCCATTTATATTCTGCCTTTCCTCCAGCAGCTCAGGACATGGTTTAGCCTAAGATCTCTCACTCTCTCTGGCAAATGTCACTTGTCAGCTACCATACACAATACTTGACCGGACAGATCAATGGTCCAAATCAATGAAAAGCAATTTAATCTGACAACAGGGGCTTTAACTTTATTAGAATCAAAAAGAAGAGATATAGATGTAGATATATGGTATTGTGAATGAAAATGCATGGTTGCAATAAAAAAGCAAAAAGTAATGACTCACTGTAACATATTATAAATAATCACAAAGTTGATCTCTATCCAAGGGGGAAAAAAATCAATTACTGTACTTTATAAAACAATAAACAGACACAATGCATGTATCTCAACACCGTGGCCCCAACAATTATGCAGGAACACATGAACTTATACAGGTTTTTGGGAAAGAGGAAAAGGGAAAGTGAGTAGATTAACTGGATAAAATTCTATGAAATGCAATCAATTCCAAAATTCTGAAAATAAGTATGTGGCTGACTTCTGAACCTTTCCAATGGGACATGATTTGCAAAACTGTATATAGTTTTAAAACAATAGTGTCAGCTTCTTACACTGGAATAATTAGTAAAGTCATTTAACTCTAGATGCTCATTACCTGATCTTTATTTATGTTCCTGTCTCTAAACATGGAGCTTTCTTAAATGGGCTTAAATGTGTATTAAATGTGTATTAAAGATGGATGGAGCTGCACTAAAGAAACCAGCAGGGAGAAACTTAGATAGTGTTATAAGAAAAGTCTAGAACAGTGTCAATTTCATACAGAGACACTGAAGAGAATGCCAAGCTGAACTAACTGAATTTGCTAGTTCTCCTCCATCATCTTCTGGTTATACATGTCTTGAAAATAACCAGCCAACCAATGTTAGAAACATGATACTCAACAAAAGGGGCCTTTGGTTCATGGCTGTTACATTCACCTTCATACTTAAATCTTGACTACAATCTTTATGGGTAGGGGCACAGTCCATATTGACTGATGGATTGATTGGCCATGTTTGCTCATCTCACCTTGCCCTGAATATTACATATTAATCATATGGAATGTGCAGGGCAAGGACAAATGTATTCATAGTTAAAGCACATGGTAAATACAGCATTGAGTGAGAACCATTTTTCTTAAATCCAATTCATTATTTCTACTGATGCTCACATTATCCTTCTCTCCTTCCTTAAACCCAATCACTTCAACATAATCTGAACAGCTGGTGGAGCTGGACAGAGGCAGAGGAATTAAAGAAAAAGCTTCCAAGGTACACATTTAGATTTTAAGTTCCTTGGGGTAGTTCCTATAATGCCATACACACTTATAATCAGTGGTGGGATTCAAAATTTTTTACTACTGGTTCTGTGGGCGTGGCTTGGTGGGCATGGCAGGGGAAGGATACTGTAAAATCACCATTCCCATCCCACTCCAGGGGAAGGATACTGTAAAATCTCCATTCCCTCCCCACCCCACTAACCTGCTTTCCAGCTCCATTCTCCTGTGCAGGGCAACAAAAGAAGACCCAGCCAATCAGCTGCGACTCAATCAGCTGGGTCTCGGAGGCAGAGAATAGATCAGGGCCGGGGCCAGCCAAAGGTGGCATTTGCCGGTTTTCCGAACTACTCAAAATTTCCTCTACTGGTTTGTCAGAACCAGTCAGAACTGGCTGAATACCACCTCTGCTTATAATGCAGGAATGCTTTAAACAAATAAAATGGATGAAAATATTGTGGACTGTTCCTGTCTAAGATTTCAGCTTGGTCAGCTTGTCGAAATGTCACCATTTCATTCCTCATCACATACCAGATTTCAGTGTTATTCAATTCTAACCATCGTCTTATGTTCACTGAACTTCACTGAGTTCTTAACAAATGGTCCCACCCCAATGGCCCCTTCCCAGAATGTCTACTTCTGTATACTGTGAGATTTATCATACCTGTTGCTACCTTTCTGTTGGTGTTTGGGCTCAGTAAGGATGGAGAATAAGTTTGCCTTTATTACAAGCCACACTACGCTTTGTAGTTCCCTGCTGCAAAGCTGGATTGCTTACGAAAGAAACACTTAATCCATAACTACTGCCAAGATTATTACTTCAGACCGCTTCTGGTATTATATGCATGCTTCAGCCAAATGATAATAATGAACACCTACATCTGCTGTTTTTAAAGTGACCAGTTAAATCATGCACTTAGTTCTTGTACATTGGAATCAATGGGATTACAGTGTGCTGG
Organism: Arizona elegans; assembly: GCA_022577455.1. NCBI lineage: Eukaryota > Metazoa > Chordata > Lepidosauria > Squamata > Colubridae > Arizona > Arizona elegans. The sequence goes on along the minus strand of JAKOOJ010000001.1, from coordinate 20,555,535 downwards.
CCTTTGGCTGCCTTTGTTCACAGTGCTGCATTGCAAAGTTGCACCAATGACAAACCAGTAAGAATAAACAGTAAGAATGGGGTAATCATATCGTCCCCAGATCATCATAATGTTTACTGTCCAAACAATTGCTGCAATGCAGCAGCAAATTACACGAGCAGAGCAATGCATGGACAAGGGCAATGCCTGCTGCCTCTCTGTGCACTTGCTAAGACTGTGACATATTAGGAGAAGACTAGATATAAGCCCCAGAACACCAGGCTGATAGTATTCTGTTTTTTAAAAAATTTCTAATACAGTTTGGTGGGTATACTCTGGACACAAACACAGTGTTAACTGTGCCAGACAATATGCCACAACATGGTTTACATAGCTAAGGCTTATTGAATAGAATTTGCTGGGATTAAATCGCATTTGAGTCATAAATCAGGCTTTATAAACTTCAGTGGCTAGGTTCATACAATATTTAAAGGTAAAACAAGCAAGCTTCCATATGGTTTGGTGTGCTATGGGAATTCTGCCAATAACATGACAAAAAGAACCAAAAGGAGAAAATGAAAAAGCATGAAAATTTTTAGAAACACAAGGCTGCCGTGTTGGATAGGTTCATTGAGACTTACAAGGAGCCAATCATATGATAATGGTAGATGTTAGCATCGTAAGAATCATGTGATAATGGTCCACAAGTTATGTGGCAGTGGTACTTTATTGCTCATATGATCCAGCAAATGGAGATTTGAAAATATCGCATAGATCATGGTTCCCTTTATTGCAATAAGTTTATGGGTATGTATTTGCAAGGTAGAGGATGGAAGGATATGAGGGTCATGAACTAGGGATTCTATTGGAAAACCCCTGGTAACTGGAACTAAACTAGAAAAAAAATACATCTTGCTATTACTATTGTTGATAGAACAGTCTCCACAATTAGGCAGCAAAACAATATTTCAGGCAGTCAGTTTCCATTGTATCTTCAAATCAAGAAGTCTTTGACTCTGATTTGGCTTATGTTAGTCCAGCATGCTGTTCCTGCCACCCAGTGATCTGTCTATCTAAGTAGTTTTTCCCATTTCAAATTCCATAGATGTTTCTTTAGTTGATAAGTAGAAGCTGAGAAAAGATCAATCTAACAGGTTCTCATAACTTTCCCATAGGGAAAGGGTGCTGCTGCAGAGCTGGCAAGAAGGAAGAAGGTGGAGACTTAAGGAGAAGTCCTGGAACAAGAAGGAAAAGGAGATGGAGGTGGATGAGCACATCAAGAGGGTCTAGAAAAAATTGGCTGTTAAAGAGTTGTTGTTTCGAAGACCCCAGGACAAGAATAGAGTAGAGTAGAGTAGAGTAGAGTAGAGTAGAATAGAATAGAATTTTTTATTGGCCAAGCATACACTCTCAGTGTACATAAAAGAAAAGATATGTTCATCAAGAATCATAAGGTACAACACGTAATGATAGTCATAGGGCACAAATAAGCAACCAGGAAACAATATCAATATAAATCGTAAGGATACAAGCAACAAAGTTACAGTCATACAGTCATAAGTGGAAGGAAATGGATGATGGGAATGATGAGAAGATTAATAATAGTGCAGATTTAGTAAATAGCTTGACAGTGTTAATAATAATAATAATAATAATAATAATAATAATAATAATAATAATAATAATAATAATAATAATTTTATTTCTATACCGCCCTTCTCCCGAAGGACTCAGGGCGGTGTACAGCCAGTTTAAAAATACAAGACACAACAATAATTAAAAATTAAAATAATTAAATAGATTTGGCTGATTTAAAACTCTAAAAATTAAAATGCCCCAATTTAAAATGATTATATTGACAGCCCTGCCTGGCGGAACAACAAGGTCTTCAATGCGCAGCGGAACACCCGGAGGTCAGAGATCTTGCGTATTTCCAGGGGCAGTTCATTCCACAGGGCTGGGGCTCCCACAGAGAAGGCCCTCCCCCTGGGTGTCGCCAGCCGACATAATTTGGCTGATGGCACCCTGAGGAGACCCTCTCTGTGGGAACGGACTGGTCGGTGGGAGGCTATTGGTGGCAGGAGACGGTCTCGAAGGTACCTGTTGAGGGAATTATTTGTTTAGCAGTGTGATGGTGTTTGGGAAAAAAACTGTTCTTGTGTCTAGTTGTTCTGGTGTGCAGTGCTCTATAGGGTCGTTTTGAGGGTAGGAGTTGAAACAGTTTATGTCCAGGATGTGAGGGGTCTGTAAATATTTTCACAGCCCTCTATTTGACTCGTGCAGTATACAGGTCCTCAATGGAAGGCAGGTTGGTAGCAATTGTTTTTTCTGCAGTTCTAATTATCCTCTGAAGTCTGGGTCTGCCTTGTTGGGTTGCAGAATCCAAAAGTTTGTGATTGGGACAGGTCTGAAGACCCTCAGAAGGAAAAGGACTGCCATGGGGCAAATCTACTCCATGCAAAGAACTTTCATGGGAAACTGAAGACAGAGGAGAAACTACATCCTGCTAACCAGAGAAAAGCACCAGAGAGAGAATGCCAGCTAGTGTAATTACTCCCTACTTATCTCCATGTAGGAGGACATAGGAGTAGCAATATTTGAATTTAGCTAACACATAACAGGTAGAGTTTACCAGGAGCAGAAAGCTTTACTTTGCCTGTTGAGAAAGAGTTTGAGAAAGAGTTCACTTTAAAATGTCTGAGTAGTTGCTTCTACTGTAACTCAAGCTGCTACTGATTGCTTTTTATCGCTGGTTTCTGTTTTAGGAGGAAGAAGAAATGCTTTCTGGAATGGAAACTAAAGGCTTATGTTGCTATGCTTACTGAATACAAAAATAAAAAAAAGGGGGGGGGGAGGGGAAATCATAAGCTGGGTCTGAGATCAAAACCCCAAGAATTCCAGAAAAAACTATGGCAAATTGATTAAAACCACACTTTAAAATGTAAAACAAAATTAAAAATTACAAAATTAAAATATTGATATATTTAAAGGCAAAATGTGAAAAGTAGGGCTGTATAAAGGCAAACATTTTAAAGAAGCGCCTAAACATCCTTCAATTGCTGCCTTCTGAATGCTGAGGAAGGAGGATACTTTTTGGGCTGATATGGTCACTTGGCAAACTTCCCAATTTCCGGATGTGTCTGATTTGCAAAGTTGCCTGTTTGAGCAGAAAGTTTACCAGGACAATAAAGGGTAGTTCACAGATTTCAAGGTGTTCTGCCCCAGCTACGGACCACAAAGAACGCAGCACACACAAAGTCCATACAAACCTTAGTTTCAGTGGTGGGATTCTGCTGGTTCTAGGCAGTTCGGCTGAACTGTTTGTTAAATTGCTGGCTCGCCCCGCCCCTTGCCCCGCCCCTCCGCACCACTATTTATTGCCAATAAGTAGTGGTGGGCGAGGAGTGGGCGAGCCAGCAATTTAACAAACGGTTCGGTGTTTTTTTGTAATTTTATTGGCCTTGCAGCTGCCGCGGGGCTTCAAAGGGCCACCCTACAGCTGATCAGTGTTAAAAGAAAACAAATGAGTAGACCGGTGCCTGCAAAAATAAATGGGTAGACCCAGTGGTGGGATTCTACTTCGGTAGAACCAGTTGTAGTTACGCCAGTGGTTGCCAAAGTGGGCGGTACCATGCCTTAGGGGGGTGGTAAGAGGCAAGGGGGGTGGCAGGGGGTGCTAGAGGCAAAAGAGGGCAACAGGGGGGACTAAGTGGCAAGGAGGGTGGCCCCCACTCTTTGGCCTGTGCAGTTACCTCCTTGCAAGCAAACAGCAAGAAAAAACAGCCCCTTTCAGCTTCAGCATAGGTTAATTAGCCCAAGTTGATTAGATTGGCCTCCCAACTCTCAGCTGATTTGCTCTCAGCTGTTTTGCACAGGGCTCTGTTGCTAGCTGAAAAGAGTGCTGGAGCAGATTTTTTTCCCCCTACCTATGCTGAAAAAACGAAACTGAAAGTAAAGCAGGCGCTTTGCTGCAACGTGACAAACTGAGGCAGAGAGAGATTTCTTTTTCTTTTTCTTCACCAAAAAAGGTAGGTGCAAACAATGGGAAATTTAGGGCAAAAAAGGAGAGTTCAAGATTTTAAAACACAAAAGAAAAAAAGCTCTATTTAACTAGGGAATTGTAATAATTGAGATACTATTAATTGTATATTTTGTTGAAAGCAGAAATGGTTAAGTTGTGGTTTGGAGGAATATATGGGGGAAATTATTTGGTTTATTATTATTGGTAAATATAATTAATTGATTTGTAAGAAATTGGATTGCATGAAAATAATTGGAATATTCAAGTTCATATTGATTAATATACAAAAAAAGAGTTATATAACTAATTAATTTATATTAAAATGAATTTGTATTAAACAAGTGTAATATTACATAATTAACCAATGTGAGGATGGATTGATGACAATGGGAAGGGGTATAATATAGAATAGAAGGGAAAAATTGAATTTGATTAAGATTAGAGATGAGGATGAAGGGTAATATTGGTTTTTTAAAAAAACAGATGAGGAATAAATATGGCAAAAAGGAAATATAGAAATTGTAAATTGAATTGAAATGACTAAACACTGTTTAAATTTGTGAACCGGCCAAATACTTTGTTCAAAGAAAATACATTGTATGTTTCTATGCGTGTTTCTAATTATTGCTATTTATTCATATTTGTTCTCTTTTATTCTTTAAAGTTTAACAATTCATTCTTTATCTTAATATCTTTATATTTGTTTGTTTGGGGTTGGCTTTCTTCCCTTTCATCTTTTTTATTGTACAGCAATCTTTCTCCTCAAACCTACCACCTCTCTCTTTTCTTTCCTTCTTACTTTCTCTTCCCCCCCTCGTCTTCTCCTCCCTACTTCCTCTTCCTTTCTCCTTCTCCTCTCTTCCTCCCTCTCTTACCCTCACTCCTACTCTAATTTCCTTCCTCCCTCCCTTCTCTTCCTTCCCTCTCTCTCCTTCCTTCATCCTTCTCTATTGCTGTATCCTTTTGTGCATATGGACTAGTCAGAGGGCTGAAAAAGTTATTTTTGACCGGTCCTCGCACTTTTGACCAGTCCTTGAACTTACGACTGTCCTCACATTTTACGTTTGCGCCCTATCTTGTCACTGTGGTGAAGAGAAGTAGTGGTGAAATGACTGACATGTTGTTAAGAATGCCACAATGGGCATAAATGTGAGGATGGTCATAAGTGTGAGGACCAGTCAGAAATGACTTTTTTCAGCCCTCTGAGTAGTCCCTATGCACATAGCCACGCCCACCCGGTCACACGACCAACTAGCCACACCCTCCCGGTCACATGACCAGCTGGCCACGCCCACCCAGTCACATAACCACCAAGCCACACCCCCAACTAAGCCACGCCCACAGAACCGGTTGTTAAAAAATTGAATTCCACCACTGCTTAGTTTACTAATTAAGACTACTAATGAGCTTTCTTAGTAGTTGTTCAAACACAAGTACAGTTTAAATCAGTCTTTTCTGAACAAGGGCTGTTAATTTAACTTCATTAACAGCTGACAAGAGTCCAAGGAATAATAACTCAATTCTGAGGCACAGTCTTTCAGATAACCGTAAGCTTACTGTGGTTGGCAGAATGCCCAGAAGCAATTTGCAGGAAAAATGACAAGAGAGAAGCAAGAGCCGATCATACATTTCTGGAGTCAATACGCGAAGGAATATGAACGAAGTTGTTTTCTGCAAATTGCCTCAGTGGTTGTCATTCCTTAAATAGGTTAGGGGAGTGGCCAATTAGCCCTAAGCCTTACTCTCGAGGAGACCTCCTCCTGAGGAGACATTCCTGCCTTTTGGCAGCTCTGCGTGCTTGTGCATTGAGAAGAGGCTCTTCCATTTCTTCCTGTTCACTTATGGGAGCTTCTGGAGGTTCTGAAGGCCCTGGCTGAATCCCTGCCTCTGACACCAAATCTTCTCCAGCCTCCTCATTGTCTGACTCGGGTGCCAGCTGCACAGGCTGGCGAATCACCACACTGGCCTCCTCGCTGCTGGAATCAGCTACCAGCTGTACAGGCCGCTGGCGGGCCACAACACAAGGTATGCTCTTGTGGCTTGAAAAAACAATGTATCACAAGTTACACTGACATCTTTTTTCATCAATAATAACAGAACTAAATGCAATCCAGGATTATCATTATTGCTCCATCATGGCATCTCAGGAGGAGACCTGAAGCTATGGCTGCTTACCTCCCCTAATTGGAGGTAGGTAATAGCAAGACTATCCCTTTGAGACTAAGTAAAAGTGAGGAGATGGCCTAATCCTAAATGATTGAATTTATCATGTGAATAAACTGGATGATCAACAGATTAATAAAAATAAATCCTTTAAAAAACAACAACAACTGGACAGAACTGGTCATAAGTTTGAAATGAGTGGCTATACAGTATGTATGTATATGTGTGTGTTTGCGTATGTATGTATGTATGTATGTATGTACGTACCATTTTCCCCAAAATAAGACATCCCTGATAATAAGCCCAGTTGGGCTTTTTGAACGCATGGCAGTAAGGCCAAGCACTTATTTCAGGGTTCAAAAAAATATAAGACAGGATCTTATTTTCGGGGAAACATGATATATATGTATTATGCATATGTGTGTGTGTGTGTGTGTGTGTGTATATGTGTGTACCAGACACTCTCTCTCAGCCCAATCTACCTTACAGGGTTATTGTTGTAAGGAAGAAAGTATTGAACATGTTTTCTGCCTAATTATTTGCAAAAATAATAAAGGTGGGATATAAACAAACAAACAACTTTGCCAATTCTCTGTTCTTGCTGCCTGTCAAGATACTGAAATGGTAGACAGCTTTTGCTTTTTAGGATAAATGATTGACAAAGAAAAAACAGTCAAGAAATAAACTGCAGACTAGTGCTTGGTAGAGTAGGCATAATGGCTTTAGGTAAGATATTCAGATGCTGTGATTTATCTATGCCTACGAAGTTCTGAATTATGCAAGCCATGGTATTCCCTATGATATACTGTGGCAGTTTTTCTCAATTTTGGCAACTTTCAGAGATGTGGACTTCAGCTCCCAGAATTGAAGTTGAAGCCCATACCTCTTAAAGTTGCCAAGGTTGAGAAACACTGCTCTGTGGAAATGAAAGCAGGACAGAACGATGCTTTGAAATTTTGGTGGTGTGGAAAACTTCAGAGAATACCATGGACAGCCAAGAGAACAAACCAATGGATCAAATCAACTCTCTTAAATGAGCAGGCTCAAATTATCCTACTTTAGACACATTATGCAAAGACCTATTTCTCTGGTGAGGAGCTTGTTGCTGGGAAAGAAAGAAGGATGTTCACTAACAAGATGAACAGACTCCGTTACAGTAGTGATGGGTACACTGTTGGAAGACCCGAAGGACCAGGTTATGGGGATATCATCATGAAGAAAATCTAGCAATGTGATTGCTAAGAGTTGACACTGACTGGGTGACACATAATCAACCAATTAATTAATCAATTAATCAATCACAGAATCTTGAAAACCTGACATAGTTTCTCTCTGCTTCTAATTACAGTATACAGCATCAAGGTGGCTTATTTTGAGTTTATTTCTCATGATACACTCTTTCCAGGATTATGCTATCATATCACTTTTATCTTCTAATTTCTCTTAATGATTCTGCTAACAATTCTTGCATTCCTTGATTAAATTTAGCTCTGCATTCCTCTACAGAAGTTTTGTCTTAAAAATATATCTGCTCATGGATTTACAATGTTTGCTAAATATACAAAAGCAGGTATGCCTTCCTCCTAGTAATTACATTTAGAAAGGGCTCTTTATATGTGTTATGATGAGGATGAAGACTATAATATTGTGTTGTATATGCCAATCTTTTAGCTATGATGAAAGCAATCTTATTTCAATTTAGTACATTCAATGAATATGTAATGGGAGAACTGAGTGATTTTAGAACTCTTTTCTTCCAATACTCTTAATATTCTTTGGATCTAATTCACATAAATTATATTTTTAGTTGCCAGCAAACTGGCAAAGTTTGGCAAACTAAGGCAAGCTCATACCTTTGATGACATTCAGAAATGTTGGAGGTAGCTGCAACTATTTGTATAATTGCAAAGGCTAGAAAGCATGCAGTTGTAATTGCAAAAATAGTTTCTGGCTAGATGTGAATAGATTCAAAGTCTGAACATTTTTCTGGAATCCAAACAAATGCTTTGTGTAGTGAAATTTTCTATTTCTGCAATATTGAAATCTTTTGACCACAGTTTTGAAAACATTGTTCACCCAAAAGAACAATCCATACTCCTTATACTTGAAACAATTATTTGTCACTGTTAGAAATGAATCATTAAAGTGATGAAACTATAAGCAGAACTTCCATCTGTCTTCGTGTAAATTCAGATTCAACATTCAGCACACAAAACAACTCTTGACATAGGGCTGCCAGTCCTACCCTACTCCTCAAATTGGGCCATATTATTGTATTTCTTTCCAATAATAAGGTCCAATTTGTTCTTTGCCCAGCTAGCCACCTGATTTGTAAAGAAGATCATGATGACCAACTATGCTTTGTTCTTATAGCGCATTTGATGGTTGTGATGGAAGCCCATTCAGATCCTATCATATTTGAAGGGATGGTCCTTTTTTCCCTGAGACTAACTCAGCAACTGCTAGGTGAGTTGGTGTAACCATATGGTGTATGTGGCAGAATTGGCAAAATTATGGGCTACAAGAAATTTCCCAGGTTACTTCCATTTGTGGTAACATTTCTATTATGATTTTCCTAACACTGTTCTTCTGATATATGTTGATATTCAGATGACAGACAATCATTCCTGTGTTATTTATCAACTTGATTATTATAGTTTGCTCTATATGGGGCTGACCTTCAAGACCACCTAGAAACTTCAGCTGGTCCAGAATACAGTGGACCCTTAGTAAGTGCTCACTGGCCAATCTTGGTACTACCATGTTACACCTCTGCAGCAGTAACTGTATTGATTGTCAGTGTATTTCTGAGTACAAGGTAAGGTGCTGGTCATTACATTTAAAACCTATATATCTTGGGGTCTGGGTATCTAAGAAGCGGAACAGTCTGTGTCCATCCAATCCAGATGGCCAGAGAGCACTTATTAAGGGACTCCATTTCTAGGAGGTGTGTTAGGAGACACTCCAATGCCTAGCATTTGTCAGAAGCAGCTCCCCTTCAATATACACTCTGACATGCACACATACTGTTTGATGCTGTTTGATAATAATTGTTATAATTTTGTTACTGAAGTTATATAATGACATTTTATTGCCATTTTAATATGTGTAAACCACTTAGAGACTGTGAAGATTGAGATGGTAAGTATATCAGAAATCTAATCTAATCTAATCTAATCTAATCTAATCTAATCTAATCTAATCATTTCTAGTAGCAATACAAAAACGTATTATCTAATTATATTTCCAGGAAATGAAGTCAATTGATTCAATTCTTTTTAAAAAAGAACATTGAGATATACAAATCATTCTTTTCCTGGACAATGACAGTCTTCATTTGTTCAGTTCTGTCCCTACGTAACTGAACAAATATATATATAACTATAGTTATAGTTATAGTTATAGTTATAGTTATAGTTATATCAACATATGCCATAGTTTTTGGAGTATAAGATGCATTTCCCCCCTCTAAAAGTGGGTAAAAATTGTGGTGCATCTTATACACCGAACGTTACATTAGCCTTGAGGATGGGGGAAGGGAGTTGGTGCAAAGGCAACAAGCAGCTGATTGGTGGTATTCTAGGAGGCTGATCCAACCCCAATCAGAGGGGTGGGATTCAACCAGTTCGGCTGAACCGTTTGTTAAAGTGCGGAGAATCGGTTGATCCCACCACTGCCTGCCCTGTTTGTCAAGCAGTTCGTCGAGGACACCCTGCTGCCACGCCACGCCCTGCCACCGCCTGCCATCCTGCTGCCTGCCACCCTGCTGCCCCGCCACCAGTCCTGCCGCCTCACCACTGCCTGCCGCCCTGCCACCACCTGCCGCCCCACCACCTGCCACTGGGCCTGCCAGCCCACCACCGCCTGCCACCCCGCTACTGGGCCTGCTGCTCTATCACTGGGCCTGCCACCCTGCCACCATCTGCCACCCTGTTGCCCACTGGGCCTGCTGCACTGCCGCTGGGCCTGCTGCTCCACTGTTACCTGCTCGTTGAGTAGTTCGCTGAGGATGCCATGCTGCCACCTGCTGCGCCGCTGCTTCCTGCCACCCCACCGCCTGCTGCCCTGCTGCCCCACAGGGCCTGCCGCACTGCCGTTGGGCCTGCCACTCCACCTCCGAGCCTGCCGCCTTGCCCCGCCATTGCCTGCCACCCCACTGCCACCCTGTTGCCTCACCAGGCCTGCCATACCACCATCACCTGCCGCCCCGCTGGGCCTGCCGCACTGCCTGGACTGCATGGACGGTGAGCCCAGAGACACAGAGAGAGTTATGGCTTGGCTTCCAGCACCAGAGAGGGTGGGAAGGGTTAGGGTAGTGTCATTGGGGCACACGTGGCGAGATGGGGCTCCTCTTGCCATCCATTTTCCCCCTAGCACTGGGCATGGCATAGCTTCCTGATCCACTGCAGCCATCAATGCAATTTGGGGGTGGCAGACTGTGTTTTATTAGTACGGGCAGGCATGCTAGAGCCTGCCTGTTTTTCTTTGTAAAGATAACATGGCTAGATTTTTTTTTTCAAGAGGAAAAGAATCACCAATGACCTAAAATTCTCAGCTTGCTATTGTTAGTTTAGGGTGGGGGCGTAATGAGCTAGTGTGGCATGTACTGTATACGGTATACTGGTATCTTTTGTATGAATGTATGAACATGGTTTCAGTTACAGTGCTCTGTATTGTTATAAAGGACACATTACTGTTCTTTCTTGCAGAAAAATACTACGGTACCTCCTTATGCTACATACCAGTACAAGGATGTCAAAACAGAAAAGGCAAGCATATAAAATTTATTTTAAATTGGAAGTAGTGAAATATGCTGAGGAACATGGAGCGTGCGCTCATATTTGCGAACCGGTGAACTGAATGAAGTTCTCCTGCATTCTCATTTTTAATATATAGTTCTCAGAATCTAAGCTAGTTTCTGATCATGAGAAAAATCAAACACTTAATCTGTCTAATGCCCTCAAAGTAATTTTAGATTGCAATTCAACATTTCAAAACAGTATGATCAGTTTCCACTGATCGTTTATCAACAGTGTTTGGTTTGTATTCTTTATAAAAGCTATGACCTGAGACAACAGTAATTAGGATCTTCTTGCTCCATATCCATTTCCAGTTTTAATGGGAGATATCTTCAAGAATATTTTAGACATGGCAACTGTCTGCCTCTAGCTATACATGCCATTTCTCCAATTATCATTTTTCTCATTATTTCACTCACTATTATGCTATATAGAATTTGCAATGCAATGACTTCCTCTTCACAGTCTTAAGGTACTTAGCTAGTTCAGAACAATTAGTTCTCTAGTCTTTCCAATCTTTAGACAAATACTATTCTCTCCATTGTGATAATACATAAACAAAGTCTACTGAATACCTAAACTGTTCTCTCTTTCCATTCTGCTTTGGTCTCTTATCATTCAAAAGTTAATAAAGAGAAGAAAAGACATGTCATTTAGTCCCAGACTAAAACAGGCATTGAGACAATATAATGCTACTCCCAAAGCTATTGTATTTCACTTGACTAATATTAAGGTTACCATTTCCTTGCTAAAGAATTACTATTTAATTGTTCTAATCTAAGACATTCAGGACTCTATTATTCTGTATCCTGCTTAGAATTGCCACAATACAAGCAAGCAATTTGCTTCACACCTTTAAGTGCAGTAAAATCAAAGGCATAAGAACAGGATGAACAGGCAGAAAAATCATTGCTTCTTTTTATTTATTGAAAATTTCATTCATTCATTAAATCACTCACTCATTCATTCATTCATTTATACTTTTTTAAAAATGAAGCCTGCTTTGAGCTTCCTTAAGGATAGAAAAGCACAAATGATAGAATATGGTAATCAGGGTAATCAGGCAAAAGTTCTAAAGATGACAATTGAAGGTATATTCATGGACCCCATACTTGGATAACCAAAGTTACTGATGCAATTTTATAAGAATTATTCGTATACAGATGCTCAGCATCCAGCATTGTGATGTTAAGGTACAAGGTGATTTAAAATAATCATAACTCTATCAGGGCATCCCATGTTATGGCTCTTTAAAACATGATTTACTACAAACACCATAATGACTAGTTATATACCACTTGTAAACAATAAACCATGGTTTATAAATCACTAGAAATATATTAAATTATGTATATAGAAAATAGATAAGAAGGAACTTTGGAATATTCCAAATAGCTATATATGGGCCAATTTTGGAACACTTCACATAACACATCATTGAGCTGTGGTATTTGTTACCATAAGACAAAATGAGATGACTATGGTAATTAAGGCTACACAGGGGAAAATGGGGCTTAGGTAATCAATAAAATATGCTAGTCCCAAGCCACTTAGAGCAGTGTTTCTCAACCTTGGTAGTTTGAAGATGGGTGGACTTCAACTCCCAGAATCCCCCAGCCAGCGCTGCTGGCTGGGGGATTCTGGGAGTTGAAGTCCACCCATCTTCAAACTACCAAGGTTGAGAAACACTGACTTAGAGCATTATACAGACAATTGGTAAAGCTTTGAAGTATATCTAAAGGTACTTTTTAAAGAGGCAACTGGACTTTCTGTTTTTTCTTTGAAGACGTTTCGCTTCTCATCTAAGAAGCTTCTTCAGCCAGAAACTCCAGTTGCCTCTTGAAAAAGCCCCTTTGGGACAACCATGACCTGGATGACTGAGCATCTCCATAGACACTTTGAAGTATACCTTTCGGGCCAGCGATAGTCAATAAAGCTCCTGAAACACAATGTAGAAAGAACCGAGATTTGATCATCCCTAAAGCTATTGCACTGCTTTATTTTCCATTGCCTGACTTTGCTGAATTTGCATCAAGGATGCCTCACACAGTGCGGATCACAATAGTCCAACATGGAAACTAACAGAGCATGCACTGCCATAGTAAGAGGAGTATCTGAGGGGGAAAAAAGCTGATCTGACAAAACCCCATCAGCTGTGAAAAGCAGTTCCAAACTATAGCACTTATTTGAGATGACAGAATAAGAGGCCTACAATGACACTCAGGTCTTGCCCTTTGACCTGATTTTCAGATGGATTCTTGAGAATCACATACCATCTCTTAGTCCCATGATGGCGAACCTATGGCATGGGTGCCACAGCTGACATGCGGAGCCATATTGGTGGGCACACGACTGTTGCCCTAGCTCAGCTCCACTGTGCATGCGTGCACCGGCCAACTGATTTTCAGGCCTTCCAGTCCCACTGGAAGTTGGGAAACTGGATGTTTCTGGCCTTCGGAAGGCCTCCGGGGGTGTGGGGAAGGCTGTTTTTGCCCTCCCCAGGCTCCTAGAAAGCCTCTGGAGCCTGGGGAGGGGGAAAACCGGGCCTAATGGGCCCACCGTGCCATCGCGTGCCAAAAGCCAGGGGAAGTGTGGGGGGGTCATGTGCTCATGTGCTGGAAGGCAGGGCACATTGAATTATGGATGTGGGCACACGTACCCACTACCCTCCCTGCTCCCCCCGCTTTTGGCACACAATGACAAAAAGGTTAGCCATCACTATCTTAGTCCATTCTCCCAGATCCTTTCCCCTGTCTAATACTACAGCATTTTAATCTTATTAGAATCAAATTTTAGGCAACTCAATATTAACCAGACCTAGACTTAGCTCCACCCAATCTGAACCAAATAAGATATACACCTGGGTACTAACTCCATGTATATGATACTGCAACCCATTACATTTAAAAAGTTCTCCTACTAGGTGCAGGGAGGTGGTGGCTCAGTGGCTAAGATGCTGAGCTTGTTGATTGAAAGGTCGGCAGTTCAGCGGTTCGAATCCCTAGTGCCATGTAACGGGGTCAGCTCCTGTTACTTGTCCCAGCTTCGGCTAACCTAGCATGTAAAAAATGCAAGTAGAAAAATAGGGACTACCTTTGGTGGGAAGGTAACAGCGTTCTGTGCGCCTTTGGTGTTTAGTCATGCCGGCCACATGACATAGGAGACATCTTCGGATTTGAAACGGAGATGAAGCCTAGAGTCGGGAACAACTAGCACATATGTGCGAGGGGAACCTTTACCTTATACCTTATACACAAGGTGAGCTCTTTTTGGAAACCCAGAAACATAGGATTCCAGAACTATGGAAACATTATCCATTGCTATTAAGTGGTCTGAGGCTTCAATCTGAACTGGGATCATGCCAAAGACCAGAGCCTCTGCATCAGCACTATCGATGAACAGAATCGAACCCCACTGATAGATAGATGTCTATGGAGATTCTGTCATCCAGGTCATGATTATCCCTATTGCTTTTTCAAGAAGCAATTGGACTTTGTTTTTCCTTGAAGATGTTTCATTTCTCATCCAAGAAGCTTCTTGGATGAAGATCTGAAGCTTCTTGGATCCAAACTGAAGAAGCTTCTTGGATAAGAAGTGAAACATCTTCAAGTAAAAACTAAGTCCAGTTGTCTTTTGAAAAAGCATCTTTGGGACCCACTGGTAGATCTAACAACAAGAAGCAGGATGGATGGAAAGGCCCACTGTTGATCACCAAAAGGAGATAATCACAAACAGTGATGAGTTCATTCTCCATATTGTACTCAGGCATAAACTCAGCTTGGTATTGATTCCCATATCTGCTCAAGCACTTCTTTCTCAGTTAACTTCCCTAAAAATAGGAAATTAGAATTTGTCCAGTAATTAGAAGGAACAGAGGAATAAAGAGATTTGAGCAGGAGCTACCGACTAGTAACTTTAAAATCAGTGAAGCCGTTTGCTTTAAAGAGTGAAATAATCATCTCCCAGCAGGTTAAAGTAGATCAGTTAACACATAAGAGATTAATTTGAGAAATGAAGAACCCTTCCAGTTTTGCCAATGAAACATGCTTGAAACAACCCAAAGGAGGCATTGCTCCAAGAATAAATCTGTAAACCAAGTTGAAGGGCTTTAATCTGACTGATTTTAGAAGGAAAAAAAAAACACATTATACTCTACACAGCATTGAACAGATGGCTCTGCTTGCGAAAGAAGACAGTATGGATTTACTAGACTGTGCAAAACTTCAAATACATCTATTGGATGATTCTCAGTCATGGTTATACGTGAGGCAAGAAACAAAACACCCTTACCATAGCCTTATGAAATTCCAAGCAAAATGCAGTAAAGCATTTATGACGAGCAGAGGAATGAATATGCCTCCGGCAATTCTCAAGTCTCTGTTTTTCCTTTGCAGCTCATCTGAATACCAGAATAAGACACGAGGGCTAGATCTTATTGCTTGAATACAATTTGCAAGGAAACACAAGTAAAAGGCTGCAATTGTTATCTAGCTGAATGCTAGAGGAAGTCAATGCTGTACTAGATCAACTCTGGTCTAACCAGAATGGCTCGTGTGCTTTTTTGAGCCTATTTTGAGGATATTAAACATCCTCATTGTCATCTTGCCAAGTGGCTCACGCAGTTATAGAATGAAGTTAGCTTTAAATTATTAACCTTTTTAAAATGACATATCAACTCCCTATTGACCTGAAAGTTAGCTGAACTAGAACCTGAAAGAGAGATAATTCAAGTAGAAACTGGCATATTTCTCATTCCTTGCTCGGGACCGTTACACGTTATACAATGTAATTAAAACAGCTTTGCTAGGATGAGGTATCACTACACTGATGATGTTACCTAGTTTGATAATGAAATGTCTGTAAGAATACAGCCAAGCTCTGAAAGCGCCAAGGAGCCCATGAGATGCCACTATTTACTGGTATAGTTTAGTTAGTATGCAGCAAGTCCCAGGATCAATCCCTGGCATGACATCTAGTACCAATATGATAACATGGTCAGCATCATGCAAGATGAGGACTGGACTACAGCAGGATATAAGTCTGCCAGTCAGTGGTATTGAACCCTAATGTGATTTATTAGAATTTAGATTAGTGAATTATGTGAATCCGGCCACTGCCTTGCAAATTCTAATTTATGACTAGGCATATTATGTAAAAGCAGTCAACTGTTCCTTATTTAATAAACCAAGTCCAAGCAAACTATGGAGTAATGTGAATCAGAAAGTAGCCAAGATACTTCAACATAAGTTACTTTGGGTGGTATATGAAAAAGCTTCATGGAATCAACAGTTTGGGTATACTATATAATATATGTAGGAAAATAACTTTGTATATCAAAGAATGGTTTGGCGTCAAGATTAGATGTTTAGCATATAGCTAGATCAGGGGTATCAAACTCAATTTCATTGAGGGCTACATCAGGGTTGTGTTTAACCTCGGGGGGTGGAGTGGGCATGGCCAGCTTGATGTCACTCATGTCAGGGACGCCTGTGGAGGCCTGAGTGATCTGCCAGCGAAAGCGAGCTCTCAATCTCCGTTTTTGCCTGGGAAGGGCTCCTGCAACCCTCTGCAGTGAAAACGCATTTGGCCCTCCTGAGCTCTGTTTTCGCTGGCAGAGGGTTGCAGGAGGCCATCCCAGCTAAAAACGGAGATTGGGAGCCCATTTTCACTGGCAGAGGCACCACAGGCCAGTTCTTCGTTGTTTCCAGGGCAGCCCCACAGGCCAGTTCTAAGCACCCTGCAGGCCGGATCTGGCCCCCGGGCCTTGAGTTTGACATCCTGGAGCTATATGAAACTGAGCTAAACATTTAGCCCATCCAACACAGTAACTCTTCAGATGGCCTGCAGCTTTCTTTTACTAGAGACACTAAGGTTTGAATCAAACATGGCTTGCATGTTATCTGTACCTGAGCCTGCACAGTATTTATGAAAAAATAAAATAGTAATCTTGAAATGGATTCTAATATATACATACACGCTGTAGGAAGCTTACAAGACTATGTAGAAAACACATAAATTATAAAACAGCATTAACAGTAAATGGTAAAAACTATAATCCTAACAAGGCCTGAGTAAAATTAGTATTTAGCTTCCATGTAAATTAGCTAAGAAGAGGAAAATCATTTTTTAAAATTTATCCAGTGGCACTTTATTCCATGCAATGGGGATCTCCCGAGGAAAAAAACCCAGAACATATTTTTGATTCCAAATATATCCATAGTATAACTTGCAAATGTTATCCTAGTGATTCAAGGAGTGCTGAGCAAGTAACTGCAAAGAAGAATGCAGGGAATTTGGGACTAAGCTACATCGGGGGGTTTTTTTATACATCAACACAAATTGAATTTGGAAAGCAATGTAGCTTTTTCAAATGTTCATAATCTAGCACTTCTAGATTGCCACTGGCTGCAGATTGCACTACATTAAGGGCCTGAAACAATTTCCAGACCATCATCAAGATCTTCAGGAGACATTACCAACCTCCTTGTAGGAATCCAATTCCAATTCTACACTCTATGCCTTAAGACAATAAAGAATAGGTTTGAACCTTCTTCTGCATGATATTCCTTCAGCTGCTCCTGTTGTGTATCCACCTTTAGTCACTTTTTTCTCAAAAATAAACCCCACTAGTTTACTCATCTCTTCTCATTTAAGATATAAATTTTCCAGTCCTTTATCATCCATCTACTCTTTCTTGGAACATTTCTTAAAATATGTTCTTAGAACTTAGAACATAGCAGGGTGGATAAAAATCAATGTTTTTTTTAAAAAAATAAAAAAAAATTGGATCTTTTTGATTTAAATCAGATTTTTTTGATTTTTATTGAATTTATTTTAATAAAAAACTTTTGGGGTAAAAATCTATCGTAAGATAGTTTTCTATTTAAGATACATAAATAATTTAATTTATTCAGCATGAAATGGAGCTTAGTTATGTAGCATGAGGCTGTATATTCTACAACACTGGGACTATCGGTGAGTCAACAGTGGGTCAAAGGAGTAGCAGAGATGACAGTTGCTCTTTAAAAATTATGATTTAAAACGAGTTGATTTAAATCAAGTCTTTTTACTAGTGATTTAAATCATGATTTAAATCATGATTTAAATCGACTCGATTTAAATCAAATCCACCCTGGAACATAGTACACTGGATAGAATATAATCAATGTGAAGTATAGTGGAATCATTTTTTCCTCATGAATTTATTTATTCATCTAATTTATACAGCTGCCCATCTCATGAAAAGCAATTCTGAATAGTGAACAACAATTATATTGAAAATGATATTTTTGTGCTGGCTAACATTGCATTTGTCTTTTTGGGAGCCACGTTGACCTGCTGATTCATATTCAGTTGGGAACAGCTATAATGCAAAGGTCATTTTCACATGTGCTATAATCAAATGAGCTCTCCTCATCCTATCCTTGATATTTGGTTTCATTCAACACTTGGTTTTAGCCAAAAGGCTGAGAAGCAACTGATACCATTTCACATTTTCTTTCTTTGTTTATTTAATAATGTATTTATTTATTTTATTCTTGTTAATTATTTATTTAATTTATTCTGGGGTTTTTTTCAGTCTATTTCATCAACCAATGAAGAGTAGTTTGAATTTTATTTCTGCCTTCAATTGTACTGTCTATCCTACTTAGTTTGGTGGGAAAATGGAAAATATCTGCCATCAAATTTGCAAATCTGGTAAGCTTTTCAATATTTTACCCCACCCCCCCGCCTTCCCACCAAATCATCTTCTTAAAAGATTCCTCTGTCTGAACCAGAATTTTCTATTTTGGTTCTGATCTGGTCTCTGTCATAGAAGTCATGTTGAGATAATTCATTCAGCTACGTAGTAAACAGTCAAATTTCTTTTAGGTCCTTTACAATTTGGATGTAGCTTCCAGAGAACAGGAATTGGGTCTTTATTCTAACATGAAATCAAGTTTGTGTGTATAAACTAAAGCAAATCCCTCCTGAAAAAAGAAGAAACAAGTCTCAATCCTGGAAAGAAAGCTTGTGAAATCTCATGTAACTATTGAAGGACTGGCCCTTGGTAGAAGAGTGCCAATATTATTGCTGTTATTCGATGTCTTTGCTAATCTACTGCAAACCATCTGAAGATAAACTAATAAATACTAATAAATATGAATAAAACAAACCCAGGCGTAATTTAAAAGGCAGGCATAATTAAATCCCGTACCTCCTAACAAGTACATTAATTTAATGCTTCACTTTTTTCTAACACTTCTCAAAAAAAAAATCTGGTTACAATTTTCATTCTATTTTACAATGTTCATTCTATCTTCATTTTAGTGGTCCAGGGAGATAATTGGCAAACCTATCATCTCCATTTTATTTCCCCAAAGACTGAGAATTGTCTATCCATTCCAGAATTTGAAGCCGGTAGCTCATTTTACGTTCCATCTTCAAAAATTCCTTTCTGAGCCTCTAAATCTCCTCTACTCTTTCCCACATTGATCTTGGCTTGCTAAGCATGCTTTGCTGATTCATCATCCCACAGAAATTCCACTTTCCCCTCCCTATTGCAATACATATCCAACAATCAATTTGTATGATTGAATAGGAATCCCATCAATGCCGATACACATTTAACATTGCCAAAAAGTTTTTTTCCCCCTTAGTGAGATAGGTATTTCAACTTGTCTCAGTGAAAAATGTGTTTTTTGGCTTTTGTTCGTGGGGAATCTGCTGTCCTAAAGCTACAGGTGGGCCCCTGAAAACTTCTTTGTTCTGCTCCTTTTATGTTTTTTCCTAAAAAGAAAAAGAGATGCAACAAACAAAATAAAAAATTAGCAACATGCAATTTCCAGTCATTTTGAAGCAGGAAACCTCCACACTGTAGTATAAACTATAATATAGCACAATTAGGAAAAGAGAAAGGAAAACCATCCTCCTCCCCCTCAGACTAAATGGAAAAAATTGGAAAATATCTGCCATGTGCAATATAGATGCCCTACACTAGGGATGTCAAACTCAAGGCCCAAGGGCCAGATCCGGTCTGCGAGGTGCTTAGATCTGGAAACAGCAAAGGTCTGGCCCGCAATGCCTCTGCCAGCGAAAACGGAGCTCGGGAGGGCTGCGTGCGTCCCTTCCGAGCTCCATTTTCACTGGCAGAGGGTTGCAGGAGGCCATCGCAGCCTAAAATAAAGCTTGAGGACCTGTTTTCACTGGCAGAGTGCTCGGGCCACCACAGGCGCCCCCGACACGAGTGATGTTGAGCTGGCCACGCTCATCCCAACTTCCCGTGGTCAAACACAACCCTGAAATCGAGTTTGGCACCCCTGCCCTACACCAAAAGAACAATCATTGGCTTCATTTCCACTGGCTTGATATATATTTATTCCTGTCCTGTCCTGTCCTGTCCTGTCCTGTCCTGTCCTGTCCTGTCCTGTCCTGTTTGTCTGTCTGTCTTTGGGTGTAATCCTACCAATTTTCTTTTTTTCCTCTTCTTTTCAGCTGTTTTTCTTGGAGGACCAACTTTGAAAATAGGTCAATTGACTGAGTTTTTAAAAGACAAGCCTAAGTAGAGTTAAACCTTAAGTGTGATTACATCTATTTTGGATTATGTTTGACCTCCTACAGGTTAGCTAATTAATTTCTTTTTCGTGTTCCCACAATAGACCATCCCTGTCACTGACCCAGTTAAACCTACTGTGGGAGCAGAGCCCCTGTGTACTAAGACTAGGCATCTAGATGTTTACACTTCTGGGTCAACACAGGATACTTGATAATTCTCTTTGTCTTTGCAGAACACCAAACAACCCATTGTGCACCTCACTAATCCAATATCCTTAATAGTCAGCCTTTTTTTAACATTCTTGTGGTGTCAAGTAAACATGAAAAATAATCTTGCCTTGAACTGGTCTATCTTAAAGTCATTAGCAATGTATTTAATATTCTTTAATACTCTTGATTTGTTAATAAGGAATATTCCAAATTTTATTCCAGACTTCTTGCACATAATTTAGGTCAACCTTAGTGATATTCTTTCACTGTTTATTAAAAAGTACTGAAAATTTAGAATTATCTAAAGCTTGTTAAGATGCTGATAATAATTTGGATTTTTAAAACATTGCAAATCTATCTTGACTAAACTGTGAAATCAAGATGGATTGAACCAACCATGCTGACTATACAGGGCCGAAATATAAATCCAGCATATATTGCACCAGTCAAGAGTAAATCCTTATAACAATATTCTTCTGCATGTGGGCTGCTGGCCTTTAGCCACTCTAAAGCAACACTAGATGATGAATAAATCAGTCTACAGTATGACAATCAGGGAACAAATGTGCCTTTGGCTGGATCATTCCTAGAGCATATTAATTTGAGAATACCTCTGCATGGGTTTGCCTAAGTATAGCTCTTGTTCATTTTAGATAAGCCAAAAGGACAGAGGCTGTCATTTGAAGAAAATATTGGCAAAGTCATTTGGGGACAAGGGACAGTGTGGTGACTCATCCAGAATATACTTGTGTATGCAGCATGAAAGCATAAGGAGAAAGATGATACAGGGACAGCCTGTCAAATCACAAAGAACTGAACCAGGGACCCCCTTTCTCACTTTAGTTATTATGATCTCACAAATGACGGGAACGCACAACTTGAGAAACGCTGACTGTCTGCTGTGCTTTGAAATCTCTTGTGGAAGAACTGCCAGTATCTACGGCGATGGCAATAATGCTTTACAAGGCAGATTACAGTCCATGGACTAAACCTATTAAAGGGTTCTTCTTCAAAGGAGACTGCAACCATAGCTATGGAGTTAAATGAATAACTTTTTGTTTTATATTAGGACTTGCATTGGCCTTTAATTGAGGCTTGTCAGCACAATTTGCTAGCTTCGAGTAATTGCTGAGCTATTTTCTCCCCAAGAGATTGTTTTTTATATGCATATGTTCTAATTCTGGTTTATGAATAAGAATGTTCTAAGAATGGAAATACTCATCTTTCCCAAAAGTGGGTGATTCAAAAGAAAAGAAAAAGGAGGAGGGAGGGGGACTGAATGAATACAGCTTAAAGAAAGACAGGTCCGCTGCGCCAGTCCGCTTGCAGCAAATTCATGTTAAGAGGAGAGAGATTCAGCTTCAATAATAGTTACACATTGCAAGCTTAAGAAAGGTGGTGCAAGGAAGAAGATAATGTGAATGTGAGTGGTGCATTACTATATTCAGTAGTGGCAGTGCTGAAATCCAAATTTTTTTACTACCGGTTCTGTGGGCGTGGCTTTGAGGGTGTGGCGTGGCTTGGTGGGCATGGCTTGGTGGGCATGGCAGGGGAAGGATATTGCAAAATCTCCATTCTCACCCCATTCTGGGGCCAGCCAGAGGTGGTATTTGCCGATTCGCTGAACTACTCAAAATTTCCGTTACTGGTTCTCTGAACTGCTCATAATTTCCGCTGCCAGTTCTCCAGAACCTGTCAGAATCTACTGGATTTCACCCGAGTGGTGGGATCTTTTTTTCCCAGTATTTGGTTGCTTGCAATTTTAGAAAGCAAAATTGTATTCTTGGAATCTAAGCATACCCAGGTTATTCAGACATAGGTTCTGTAAGTGCTGTTGCTTACGAATATAAGAGCTGGTAAGATGTCAGACCATTTACAATTTTTAACTCTTCATGTTCAATTTAGTAAAAAAAAGAGAGAGAGAGAGAAAAAAAACTGTTTTTCAAAGGAAAAGAATATGTTAGGAAAATTCTCATGGGTGAGATTCCTATATTAATTACTAGGTGGCTGAAAAGAGTGCAGATGTGTTCAAGTCTTTTTTTTTTTTTATTGTGCTATAATTACTCCAAAGTATGGATCTCTAGCTTCCCAAGCTTTAGTTAAATCGCAATAGAAGATATTTACTGGATTTTGG
This sequence comes from Arizona elegans, assembly GCA_022577455.1. Lineage (NCBI taxonomy): Eukaryota > Metazoa > Chordata > Lepidosauria > Squamata > Colubridae > Arizona > Arizona elegans. The sequence continues at coordinate 20,532,695 of JAKOOJ010000001.1, read as the reverse complement.
GGATTTGGTGAGATTGGAAGCATGGACAGCCAAGGGGGCTTCAGACTACTGGAAACAGAAAGCATTACCCATATTGCCTTTTGCCATTTTTAGTAATACAGAAAGCTCTATATTTTATATATTGTAGAGCTTTTTATATATCCTGTTATCTCCAGGAGAAATTCCAAAGAAATTCTCCAGCATTCTAATAACAACATGGAAACATAAAAGCCTGTTGTTTGAGAAAATGTTTTAGGGATTTAAAAAAGAAATTGTTTTATATAACACAATTAGGACCGGTAGTAGCCTCTTTGGAATAGGGGGCAGGCGAAAAAGGAAAACATGCTAGGAATTTTCTCCAAGACTATTTTCTGAGAAGTTTTGGCTGAGGTCCACTTCCAAAATGGGATTGCTTCTCCCATAAATAAATATGAAAAAGGCCCTGATGGCAATTTAGCACATTGTGTGAATCTAATGACAGCACTGTAAGATAGGTTAAAGCCACATTCTCCTAAACCAATGTTTCTCAACCTTGGAAGCTTGAAGATGGGTGGACTTCAACTCCCAGAATCCGCCAGCCAGCACTGTCTGCCAGCCAGCACAAGTCCAAGCTACCAAGGTTGAGAAACACTGTCCTAAACTGTCTTGTTTGCTAACTGGAGACACTAATTGATGTACTTTTATCTTTAAACCTCTAGGACTTTTGTGATTGAAGCCCACTTTGGCAAACTTATTGGCACTGAAAAAAATCTGACTGTTTTTTCATGTTCTATCTAATCCCCCATTTAGAACACTGATTTTTTTTTTTTGCGTAAGAATAAAAAAATAAAACTGTGCAGAAACTGAACTCTGTCCAGTATTTGACCTGCAAGATTAAACTTTGTGAGTCTAAGCATTTTGATAGTACTTTGTTAACTGGACTGTCTCCTAATCCATTTACACACTCAATTTAACTGGTCATTTTCTATTAAAGGTACTGATCAAGCCATGTGAAAGTGCTCCTCTTCATGTGTGTGTGTGTGTGTGTGTGTGTGTGTGTGTGTAGCTACCTAAACCCTAGGATCTTCTTTAATGGCCAAATGTCACTTCCGATTGAAATCTTTTAGGCTAGTTCTCTTAATTTAAAACATTTTCAACTGTGTTTTAGCATTAATATTTTGTGATGTTTTTATTATTTACAACCTGGGTTCTACAGTTGCAGTTATGAGTAAAGTAGTCAGACAACTAATGTTATGAGCCTGCTAAATACAGTAGAATAAATATGCCAACTATGCAGAACTGCTTATTATTAATAAAGACCAAGGGAGCCCATTATCTGACAAGATACTGCTTATTACTCTAAGCCATGCAATGGTTTGTTTAGGGATTAGATAGGTTTGCAAATGGGGAAGGGACCAAGAATTAACTATGGTTTATTTTATGACACTAAATCATAGGTGAAACTGTGGTTTGTATGATGTACCAGGAGGTGCATATAATTCGTTTATGGTTTATTTTGGTTTGTTTTTAAGCAATCTGCAAAGGGGCAACGTGCAATTACCTAAAAGGAAGGGGAAAACATATGATGAATTAGCCAAATAATCCATGGTTATCTTGTGAATCTGCAACACCAAATATCATCTCTTTCTGTTTTATTTAGCATATAATACTTTAACGATCTTTTAACACAACCAGTTAGAGCGCCTGAATATGGTATCCTCCACATCCACTGCATTCATACAAACCAACTGGACTAACAGATTAAATTTACTTCAGTGCTCATGATGCGACAATACCTTCTACCACATCTGAAAACAGCAAGCTAATTTTGAAAGGTAGAGCAAGCTGATTGGAACTCATGGTTCTGTCTTCTCCACAGCATATTTTTGTTGCCATGTATCTGCCAAGATCTGTTATCTAAGGTAACTGTTTAACTCTGCTTGTTGATAGGGATGGCTTTGCAGTTTGTGTTTTGTGTTTGAAGGCCATTCTTCTCCTAAATCTTTAAATGGTGATCTTGCTCATAGACTCAAGCAGAAATCTTTGAATTGCAGTTGAATGTGTGGTTTGAAGCAGTTTGTACTTCAATTTTAAACTGAGATTTAAGTTCACAGATTGGGTGATCCTGCTTTTTAGTCTTTCTTAACTAATTATTATAATGAAATGGCTATTTTCAAGTCCCTAATCCCCATCAGCCAAGTATCAATTGTCATAAAAACAGCCCTGACTTCTGCAGTCATTTATTTCCTTCCTTCCTTCCTTCCTTCCTTCCTTCCTTCCTTCCTTCCTTCCTTCCTTCCTATCTATCTATCTATCTATCTATCTATCTATCTATCTATCTATCTATCTATCATCTATTTTGTTGACAACCAACTGTTTTGGGAGACTTATAAAAATACTTGTGGAGTTCTTTCTACTAGGAATCACATTTAATTCTATGTCTGTCATATTTTATCTGCTTTCTCGCTTTTCTTGTACCATCTATTTTATCACTTTGGGAATACTTAACTTGCTTAACGCATTGTAAGTCGCCCTGAGTCTCCGGAGAAGGGCGGCATATAAATCAAATTTAAAAAAATGCTATGGCATTTTATGATTAAGCTAATCAGTTTATCTGCTCTGAGTGGAGTGTAAGCAGAAAAGCATATTACACACAAACATATCCTAGATGCTGAGGATTAAAACTATACATGCAGAGCCTTTGTTCCTACTGAACTATGTAGCTTAATTAGTGTTTTCCCAAATGACCCTAACGGCGTTTAGTCTGGAATTATACATTTAGTATTCTTTATATGGAAAGCAAAAAGGACCCCGTGTTGAATAAAATATACATTTTAGCTGGTATTATTTTTGCAAATGAAATTCTGAGGATGCAAAAGGCAATTACATGTTAATATCTTAATAAATGATAACTACGTATTAACTGGGCTGGTTAGAATAAGCCATTCAAACAAAAAACCCAAAGAAAAAATATCAAAGAGATGTGCATATGATATAAACATTGTATTTTAGCAGTTTAAATGGAAAAAGAATGATTTCTGATTCTGAAGCTTGCAAAGAAGTAATTGGCTTTCCTTGCTAGTTATCAGAGCTTTGATAAAAGATGCTTTGCTGAAATAAATCGGATTCGTGCACATTAAATGGTTTATGGATTCGAGCCTCCACAGCTCAAATACAGAGTTAAGTTTAACAAGCTAACAGAGATAGGAGAAACAAACTATAATGAAAGAGATATTGATTGGGGGGAAAAAGAAATTTCTGTTCAAAATATACTTGTTAACTAAATATAAAGCTGCTGTCAAAAATACTGAATGGAGGATGGAGGAAGATCTGTTTGTAAGTCTGGACTTCACTATGATCATAAATTAAGCTCTCATAAAATGTATAGTGGATCCAGACTCTATACTTTATTTTACTGAACTACACTTGACCTAGTTAGACACTCTGAGTGACTGGTGAAGTTGGGTGATTTTACTTGGATTTGGTGTCAGGATATTACACTCTTGTGAAGATGCCAAATACTAGTACCCTATTATTATGTACTATTGTGGTCATATGGCAACAAAAGGCATATAACATCAGCACTCTTATCTCTTATAGATTGTTCACAATTTAAATTTTCTATAATGTTACAATACTGCTCTTCTGGGATATTATGAGATATTAAAATGACTCCATTGAGAAGGTGCTTTTTGCATTTACCATATGGCCCAAATGAATCATATATCAAAGGAATAATGAAAGATTTGTGGAGTTTAAAAATTAAAATTCTTTAAAAGTTTTCTTAGGACTTTGATTTTTATGTATAAATCATATGTCAGTAGAAAATTGCACAGGACTAAGAAAGTTGTTGTGATTCAGGATGCCCTTTGATACTTTAATTCAGTTTCAAATGGCCTGAGTAATGAGGCAGGAGGCAGATAAATATAGTGTAGACTTGCATTTTGTGAAGAGGTATGGAATAGGGTCACTTTATTTTAAAATAGAAACGATTGTAGATCAAGATTAACAACAAGAGTTAAGGCCAAGTCAGACTACCTTATTGCCAATATAGAATTGGGTTTTTTCCTGCCTAAGTAAATACTAAGTAAATGACTGTTGATGCATACTTCCTTTCTTCTATAATCCAAAATGATGCCTCTAAAAATGGACATCAGCAAATGGAATGTCTATAAATCAAATTGTCTATATTATTGCTAAAAATAGTGGAAGAACTCAATTATACCATTAAAGATAAAGTCAGATGTTGACTATGGAACAGATCATGAACTGCTTACGGACAAGTACTAGGTTAAGCTAAATAAGAAGAAAGCCAGTCAGTTTATATGAGCATATACCAAATATTTTTGAGGAGAACATCAAGAGTTGCTTTGAAGTCCACAACCTCATTGATAGAGAACCAAAGAAATTATGGGATGATCTTAAGAGGTTGTTAGGGATGAATGTAAAAATAAATAGCCAAGAATGAAGAAATGAAAGAAAGCAAACTGGATGTCAGAATAAACCATGGAAATTGCCAAGAAGAAAAGAGAAGCCAAACCCAAGAAATACAACTGTTGGAAGAGACAAGAAGCAGTATTACAATAACATCTATAAAAACATTGACATGGAAAAACAAAGAAAGTCTTTTAAAATATATCTGAACTTGGAGGTTCCAACCTTAGAATTTGTATGCTAAAGAACACCAATGGACTGATACAGTAAGTGATTCAAAGCAGATCAAACTAAGATGAGTATATTGAAATTCTGTATCATGAGATGTCAACACCCAAGATACCTGAGAAGATATTACCTTCTAAGAAGAAGTACATCATTACCAAGTTGGAAGGCCATAGGAACAAATTGAAAACTCATAGAAATAGGGCAAAATATGGCAAGACGTTGCCTCTTGAAAAAGCACCTTTGGGACAACCATGAGCTGGATGACTGAGAATCTCTATAAATATATGGCAAGAAGAATTAATGATGGTTCTATGTCACCAAATCTGAAGAACAATTTGGTGGCCAACAGTTTGGAAAAGCTCAATCTACATTCCAAAATAAGAAAGAGAGGTTTAACAGAATGTATAATTTATTGAACCAGATCTTTAATGTCACATGATAGCTAAATAATGCTTAGGTTAGAGTCCTACTTGGAAGAAGAGATGCCAGATGTTCCAGCCAGCTTTAGAAAAGGCTGAGGAACCTGAGACATTATTTCAGATGCAGGATGGATAATTGAGAAAGCCGAAGAATATTAAAACAACAGCCACCATGTGCTTAATTAATTATTTAAAGGCCTTTGATATTGATCACATCAAGCAGTTGAATGTGTGCCAGAATATCTAAAGGTCCTCATGAGAAACTATATACAGGCCAGGAAGTCACAACATGTACAGATAGACATGGCAAAACAGACTGATTTTGGGTTGACAAATGAGTCTAACAATAAAATAAAAGATAAAGGCAGCCTTGAGTCAAGCTTGATTCCCGATAACTGCAGAGACACAACTACACATTTGTTTTTGGAGATGGTACAGAACTTGTTTGGCATTCCTGTCTGTCAGCACAGTGTTCAACTTCTCAGTCTATGTTGTACCTCTGGTATTTGCTATTGGCCTTTTATCCATCCAATTTCTCCTGGCACTTGAAAAAGTTGGCATTCCTGTATTTCCTGTGTGGATCTAATTATATTATAAAATGTTGTGTTTTTATTAATATGCAGAAGAAACTGTTGTGAAGTAAAGCCTCTTATACCAACTCATCATTCTAGTATATTGGCTGAGAATGTTTGAGTGCCTAAAGAACAAAGCAGTATTCCGATTTCTATGAAGGAAGAGAAAGGTGTCATGTGAAATAGAATTGAAGAAATGTAGCTCAAAGGGAACACGGTGGCTCAGTGGCTAAGATGCTGAGCTTGTTAATCGAAAGGTCAAGCAGTTCAGTGGTGCTGCATAACAGGGTGAGCTCCCGTTACTTGTCCCAGCTTCTGCCAATCTAGCAGTTCGAAAGCACGCAAAAAATGCAAGTAGAAAAAATAGGGACCCCCTTTGGTGGGAAGGTAACAGTGTCTCGTGCGTCTTTGATGTTTAATCATGTCGGCCACATGACCACGGAGATGTCTTCGGACAGCATTGGCTCTTTGGCTTTGAAACGGAGATGAGCACTGCCCTCTAGAGTTGGGAATGACTAGCACATATGTGCGAATGGAACCTTTACCTTACTTTAATGTAGCTCAGTAACTGAAAGAAAAGGACCCAAAGGAAAGGGAAGGAATGTGGGAAGGCTGCTTGAGAAAAACAACAGAGGAAACACGATCTGAGCAAAAGATTTCTGAGAAAATTCACACAACTTAAGTAGTGAAATGCTAAAATTGATTAAGTCCGGACATAGCTTCTACATTCCTATCCCATCGTACAAAGTTTTTTTTTATTGCTTTATTAGCATGAATGTAAACATCTCAAAAGTCAAGTTGTAGAGTTAGAACATTAATGGTATCAAGAGAAGGATTCTTACTGCAATTCACTTGCAGGCTACACAGTTTACATATAGGAGTGAATTAAGATAGGCCACCTTCTATTCCATCAGGAAGTTGCATGAGCCACTTTTTTTTTAATCACTTCCAGCAGTATGTTTCCAGGGATGGGCTTCAAAAATTGTAGCAAGGGGTTCTCTGCCCGGTTGCTGGGTGGGGGTGGCTATGGTGGGGGTGGCCTAGTCTGCCTCCTGAACCATGGCGGCTCCAGAGGCTTTCCTCGAGCCTCTGGGAGGCAAAAATGGTCTCCCCAGACTCAGGAGGCCCTCTGGAGGCCGGAAATGGGCTCATTTCCAGCCTTCCCAAACTGCCAGTTAGGCTCGTTTTTTGCGTTCCCCAAAGCCTCCGTGCGTGACCTGCAGTTACCTGCATACAAACTGGGCCACATGGGGACTACTGGGAGGGATGGGGTGCGGTGGGCAGGGGTAGGATTTGGGGGTTCTCCGAACTGCACAGAATCATAGCTAGAGGTTCTCCTGAACCCCTGAGAACCCCCAGCAGCCCACCCCTGTATGTTTCTGTCATGGCAGATGATGACCATGCTACAGACTCTGAACAACCACAGTCTGCATATATAGTGGAGGGTTTAGTTTAGGTTTGGTTATTTAATAAAGGCATTTACCAAAACTTTATAAGCAATGAATCAGAGACTGAAATACCTGAAATGCCACATTTCATACCTTTCAATGGCATTTTGAGTATTTTTTTCCATACCAAGCCTTGGTGAACATAGCTAGCTGTGATATTGCTTGTACCAGCATTTGCACAGTAACATCAAGAATTACAAAACGAGGGTTTTTTTCTAATTCCTCTTCAGCTGTTTGCAAACCAGTATTATTTCTACACTCTTAAACATGGCTTTAAAACGGCATTGCACTGAACAAGATGCCAACTTTCCAACTATACTTTATAACTATGTCTTAAACTGATATTTGACCTACAGTTTAGACATTAGCAGTTGATAATAAGTTTCACATGCTAATTTCTGGAGGTCAAGCAGATGTTTTAAAAGCACAAAAGCAGGGTAGGTTATGTGTGATATACATACATACATACATACATACATACATACATACATACATACATATATTTGTTTTCTGAGGTTTTCGCGGGTGTTTGTATGTAGGTCTTTGGTTATTCGGGTTTTCTCCTGCATAAAATTGGAGGTGTCTTGGCAACGTTTCGACGAAGTCTCATTCGTCATCTTCAGGCTGGTGTTCTCGGCTTCATGCTTCTAGGAGCAATGTGTGTGATCGCAGCTGTTTCTTCCTTTTAACTGCCAGTGGGGGTGTGAACTGATTGGGTGGGAGCTTGGCTGTGTTCTGATTGGGTGGAGGTGTGTTCTGATTGGTTGGGGGTTTGGCTGTGCTCTGATTGGATGGGGGGGGTTGGCTTTGCTCTGATTGGATGGGTGTGTGTTCTGTTTAGGTGGGGGCTTGGTTGTGCTCGGGTTAGTCTGAGTAGCAGGGGGAGTTGAGCTGGTGAGCTGTGTTGCTGTTGTTTGGCTTCGTGTTCGTGGCCGTGCCATCTCTTCATGTTGGGTGTCAGTCTGCTTCATGTACTGATTGGAGGGGTTTAAAGTGGCTAATGATGCAGCTGTGGTCTGGCTTCTGGTCCGTGGTCGTGCCTGATCATCAGTGTGGGTTTGAGTCTGCTTTCTGTGTGGATGTGTGGTGGTTACATCCTGGGTAGCTCTCGTGAGTGTGGGTCTGGTGTTATTCTTTGTGTTAGGGACTCGTTTGTCAATAAGGGCAGGTTTCCAAATGGCTGGCAGGCGGGAGGTATCATCTCATTTATTCATGCTGTGTGGATGTTTTTCTATCTCGATGGCTTCTCTGATTATTCTGTTGTTAAAGTGTTCAGTTTTGGCGATAGTTCTGGTCTTTTTAAAGTCAATATCATGTCCTGTGGCTTTGAGGTGTTAGACCAGGGAAGAAGTTGGTTCCTCTTTTCTAACTGAGTTCTTGTGTTCTTCAATGCGTGCACTTATTCTTCTGTTGGTTTGTCCGATGTATGTGGTGGGGCAGGCGGTGCAAGGGATTTCATATAATAATATATATAAAACATATATATATATATTTCATATATATATGTTTTTTCTTTTAGCCAGGTTTTCCCTATGTAACCAAGGTTTTCTGCAGCCCTAGCTCAGTGGAGTCACATCCACTCGATTCTGGGCTATTTTCCTTCTGGCAGCCAGCAGGCCCTTGCTGCCTGGTGAGAGACTTATATAGATCTATTTGTGGCTCATTAGCCATCATCAGTAAGCCACACCCACATCTCATGTATCCTCCCTGTAAAGGTACAATATCTCTTTTCTTACTCTTCGTAGGATTTATGTGTGTTTTTTCTTTTAGCCAGGTTTTTCCTACGTAACCAAGGTTTTCAGGTTTCTTTTAGCCAGGTTTCTTTTAGCCAGGAAAACCTGGCTAAAAGAAAAAAACACACATAAATCCTACGAAGAGTAAGTATATATATATATATATATATATATATATATATATATATATATATATATATATACACACACACACACACACACACACACACACACACACACACATAATTAATTAACACCTTAATCAAATTGCAACCTTGACTGGTCAATAGAATATTCTAGCTTTGCAGTGTCATCATATAGTATCGTGCCAACATGTTAAAATTTTAGTGGCTGACCATTTCTCTCTATCTTTAAGTACAGCTTTGTTTTACAGAACCAGGTAATTTAATTGGCACTGGTTTTTATTATAATGCCTTGACTTGGCTAGGAAAGAAAACTGTCAGTGCCTTTGAATTATCAATGGAGCTGCATTCTGCGTCCTAAAATGGTTTATTATTGCAGATCTTAGTATGAAATATTTAGACGTTTCATAGTTGCTGCTGCTCTTATATTCTATCTGGATTTGAGCAGGTGGAACAGATGTGGTCTTCAGGTCATATAAAACATGGGTCTGTGAAGGCAATTATGCACAGATAGAAAGCTCAGAAAAATAGTATTCACTACATTTTTTCTCTGTCTGCAGGCAAAATCTGTTTCTGACTTTCTTCAACTTTCTATTTTTCTCTTTCCTTCATCTCCTCCTAACTTCGATAGACAAAAACCAAGTGTGAGAAGGTCTGGTATTAAAATAATATTCAGTACACGTACTGCTAAAACCATGGTGTACTTGTTTTCTTTGGACTCAGCTACCTGATCTCAATCTCCTTGTGTTCTACACGATTACCTGTATTTTTACGGTCGTGATAGCCACAGACTAGAATTGTGATTGCACATATGATGGGAAATGTCAAAGCGTGATAAACCACTGGAAGTATCAAGTATCAATATGTTCAGTATTCCTGGAAGATAATAGTTCCAGGAGTCAGTGGCTGGAACTCTGGAAATTAGAAATATAAGATGTACAGGTAGTCCTCAACTTACAACCACAATTGAGCCTCAAATTTCTGTTGTTAAGTGGGACATTTGTTACGTGAGTTTTGCCCCAATTTATGACTTTTCTTGGCACAGTCGTTAAGTGAATCATTGTAGTTGATAAGTTAGTAACCTAGTTGTTAATTAAATGTGGCTTCCCCATTGACTTTGCTTGTGAGAAGGTCACAAAAGGGGATCACATGACCTTGGGACACAGCAGCAGTCATAAATATAAACCAGTTGCCAAGCATCTGAAATTTTGATCCCATGATCGTGGGGATACTGCAAAGGCCATAACTGTGCAAACAGTCATAAGTCACATTTAAGCACCATTGTAACTTTGAACGGTCACTAAACAAACTGTTGTAAGTCGAGGACTACCTGTACTTAAGTTCTTACTGACTGAAGATGACTGCAAGGAATATAAATCCTTCCATTCTCTACCATTCTATCAGAACTGAAGAATCTTCTTGGATGAGAAGTGAAATGTCTTCAAGGAAAAAACAAGAAAGTCCAGTTGCCTTTTGAAAAAGCACCTTTGGGATGATCTAATTCTCACAGTACTGTCGAATGCCTATATATATTTACCCATGTTGTATGGCAGAAGTATTACTATTATCCTTCTTATCTTCTTTACTACCTCCTCTTATTGGTATGATGATGATGATGATGACGACTGTGTTACTTTGCTTATACACTGAGAGCTTCTGCACAGGAGACAAATTCCTTATGTGTCTAATCACTTGGCCAAATAAAGTATGCTATGCTATGCTATGCTATGCTATGCTATGCTATGCTATGCTGTACTATGCTACTCTATGCTACTCTACGCTACTCTCTTCTCAATAGAAATAATTTTGCTATTGCCGATCATAAACCACATATATATTGTCCAGTCCCAGCAGAATTATTCCTTAAATATACTTTTAAGAAAAACAGAATCCTTAAAGGGGAAGATTCCAGAGGCAATCCCTTGCCTTCAGGACTGATGAGGATTACAATAAAAAAATGCTGGGGTGATTCCTATTGGGCTGGTGGACTTATAACCAATTAACAATGGAGCAAATCCATATGGAGCAGATCTTCTGTCTGCTCTGTTGCTGAAACTTGTCAAAATTACAACAAAGCCTCTAACCAGAAGCCATGACAGATTGAGAATAGTCTTCATAAGTTTCTTCCAGATCAGATATGGCACTTTTACAAATATTTCCAAATGAGAATTGTCTAAAAGTTCCCAAATATCTAACAGGCATAACCAAACATAACTGAACTTTAAATACATTCTACTACAATTACTAACTCTACCTCATCTGGGAATTCTAATACGTCATCAACCTTAGAAATTAAATATACTATATGGTTACAGGATTTAACCTCTTACAATATATCTGTTACATGATTAATAGTATACAGTCTGCACTAACTAAATTTTATAGCACCAAATAATACAGGGACAGATAAATTGAAGGGTTGTGATCCCGTATGGACACTTTAGTTACTCTTTGACTTGCAACTAAAAACAAACTATTTATTGCTGCTAATTTTCAATTTTTTTGTGTTGGCCAGAATAACAAATTGGAAAAGCAATGGAGAGCATGGGTTCTTGCATACTTTTAACCAGTTTATTATAGGAAGTATACCGTATGTACTTTCTTTTATATAATGAAGCATTGTGTGTGCATTTCTTCTTTCCCTTCACATTCCCTTCACCTGTAAACTGGGAAGCAACAGGGTAGATTGCACATATTCCTCTGTAAGTCATATGACTAGGAGGGAGAAGAGAAAGGGGCTCAGAAGGGAACAATCAGCAATATTCTGGCCACTATCCAACTGCCTCTTTTATTGAGAGAATTTTTTAAATGTCCATTTTCTCTCTCTCTCTCTCTCTTTTTTTAGTTATTGTTCTGATGGGCTGGCAGATCAAAAAACGTACAGACAGACAAAAGTCTGAGGCTTCTTCACATAATTCCCTTCAAATATTTCTTCTGGTGTGGGGTTGTAAAGAATAAAAAAACAAAAGTAAATGCAAGTTGTTTTTCATCCCCACAAACACAGGTAGTCCTCGATGTACGACCACAATGGAGCCCAAAATGTATGTTGTTAAGTGAGAATTTGTTAAGCGAGTTTTTGTCCCATGTTACGACAGTTGTTAAGTGAATCACTGCAGTTGCTAAGTTAGTTAAGTGAACCTGCCTTCCCCGTTGACTTTGCTTGTCAGAAAGGGGATCGCAAAAAGGGGATCGCAAAAAGGGGATCATGTGATCCCAGGATGCTGCAATGGTCATAAATATGAGTCAGTTGACAAGCGCCTAAATTTTGATCATGTGATCATGGGGAGGCTGCAAAGGTTGTAACCAGTGGTGGGTTTCAATTTTTTTTACTACCGGTTCTGTGGGTGTGGCTTGGTGGGTGTGGCAGGGGAAGGATACTGTAAAATCTTCATTCCCACCCCACTTCAGGGGAAGGTTATTGCAAAATCCCCATTACCTCCCAATCAGCTGGGACTTGGGAGGCAGAGAATAGATGGGGGGAGGTCCAGTCAGAATTTTTACTACCGGTTCTCCGAACTACTCAAAATTTCCGCTACCGGTTCTCCAGAACTGGTCAGAACCTGCTGAAATCCACCTCTGGTTGTAACTGTGAAAAATGGTCATAAGTCACTTTTTTCAGTGCCATTGTAACTTCAAATGGTCAGTAAATGCACTGTTATAAGTCGAGAACTACAGTATTCGCCTCACTTCACAAACACCTCACTGCACAAACAATGCATCTGAATGGCACCAAAGCAATCTGCAAAAAGTACTGGCCCTATTATTCTGTCATGGGATTCACAGGATTAGGTGTTCAGGTTTGCAAAATGAAACCTGTCTGAGTAGCAGATACATCTCATATGTTTTACATGTGCTAGCAATTTATTGTAACTTACCATAGTTTGAATGTTATTTATTTATTTGAAACATTAATCTGCCATTTATCGAATAGCTCCAAGAAAGTAAAAGAAAATATGAACAATATGTCATTAATGTTTTTTTAAATAAATTAAATTAATCATAATGTTAATGTTAACCTAATGAAAAGGCTAGAGAATTTCTAAACACTTCTGAAAATTAAAAAAAAAAGAAAGAAACTAAACTGTTTAGCTAGAGCTTGAAGGGATTGTAACCTACGAAGACAGTCAATAACTTGGTCATTACTTTACAAAAAAGTCATTTTTTGCTGTAACGAAGTATAAAAGGGATGCTTACAGAAGAGTTTTAACAAAATAATACTGCCTATGCATGGATCATGACCATCTGCAGTAAAGGAAAAGAAAAGCAAGCAATAGAATGTCATCATCATGTAATCTGAGTCAGATGTCGCAATACAACTTTAGCATCTCTATGATGACAAAACTGCATATGTGCTATTACATTTCTATCATTGTGATTTATAATGGATGCTGTTGCTTCAGACTGAAAAAGACTACAATATGCTTTTGGAGCACACATGAACACTGATGTGTAGTAGTATCTCTCTTCAACTGCTTAAAATAAGTGCATCTTTTCTCAGGATCACATGCTAACTCTGCTGTTGAGTGTGTTCCTTGGAAAAGACATATTTCGATGGTTTAAAGCAGTGGTGTCAAACTCAAGGCCCGTGGGGTGCTTAGAACTTGCCTGCAAAGAAACAGTGCATGGGTGGCCCAGGGTACCTCTGCCAGCAAAAAGGAAGTGGTGAGGGCCACATGCTGCCTTCACGAGCTTTGTTTTCTGTGGCAGAGGGCTGCAAGAGGCTGTCACAGCCAAAAACAGAACCCAGGAGGGCCATATTCAGCCTTCCCAGTCTCCGTTTTCCCTGGCAGAATGCTAGCAAAACAAACCACTAGCAAAAGTGGAATTTGATCACATAAGTGATGTTGAGCTGGCTACATCCACCCCGGCCCTCAATGAAATCGAGTTTGACACCTGGTTTAAAGGGTTACAAGCAGGTGCTATGTAGGTTTAAGGTTTAAGGTTTATTTGGATTTATATACCACCCTTTTCCCGAAGGACTCAGGGCGGTGAACAGCCAAAGATAAAACACATACAATATAAAATTAAAAAAAAACAATTTAAAACATATTAAACAAATTTGGCCCATACTAATTAAAACACCCCTTTTTTTAAAAGCAAATTAAAATTAAACCATTAAAAAGAGTTAGGCCAGCCCAGCCTGTTGGAATAAAAAAGTCTTGAGGGCACGGCGGAAAGTGCGTAAATCCGGGATCCTCCATATCTCCGGGGGGAGCTCGTTCCAAAGGGCAGGTGCCCTCTCCCCCTGGGGGCCGCCAGTCAACCCTGTTTGACCGATGGCACCCTGAGGAGCCCCTCTCTGTGGGAGTGTACTGGCCGGTGAGAGGCTACCGGTGGCAGAAGGCGCTCTCGTACACACCCATACATGGGAACCCAAAGGATCATTTCTGAAGCATTGAAGCATTGTCTATCATTTATTTATTTATTTATTTATTTATTTAATTTCTATACCGCCCTTCTCCAAATAAGACTCAGGGCGGTGCACAGCCAAGGTAAAAACAGAGCATACAAAATTTAAAAACAGTATTAAAATAATTACATATTTGGCCATAAATTAAAACAACCCAATTTTAAATCAATTTAAAATTTAAAATTTAAAATTTGGCTCAAGCCAGCCCAGCTAGTTGGAATAAATGGGTTCTCAGGGCCCGACAAAAAATCTGGAGGTCTGTTATTGTACGCAACTCTGGGGAAAGGTTGTTCCAGAGGGTGGGCGCCGTCACAGAGAAGGCTCTCCCCCTGGGGGTCACCAGCCGACATTGTCTGGCGGACAGCACCCTGAGGAGGCCCACTCTGTGAGAGCGTACTGGCGGTGGGAGGCTATTGGTGGCAGAAGGCGGTCTCGTAAGTACCCCGGCCCTAAGCCATGGAGCGCTATAAAGGTGGTCACCAACACCTTGAAGCGCACCCGGAAGACCACCGGAAGCCAGTGCAGCTCGCGCAGGAGAGGTGTCACATGGGAGCGCCTCGTCGCCCCCATAATCCCCCGCGCAGCCGCGTTCTGGACCAGCTGGAGTCTCCGGGTGCACCCCAGGGGGAGCCCCATGTAGAGAGCGTTGCAGTAGTCCAGGCGGGAAGTGACTAGTGCCTGAGTGACTGTGCGTAAAGAGTCCCGATCTAGAAAGGGACGCAACTGGTGTATCAGGCGAACCTGATAAAAAGCCCCCCTGGCCACGGCCGTCAAATGATCTTCTAAAGACAGCCGTGCATCCAGGAGGACGCCCAAGTTACGAGCCCTCTCCGTGGGGGCGAGTCATGACTGTTCTTTAAAGATTAGGGCACATGTCTTAACCAACCTAATGCTTTTCAGATAGTGTATGTTGGACTATAATTCCCATCTCTAAAAGGTAGCTTTTTATATGGACATTCCCTGGCTTTCAACTCTCCCGATTTATTTTAATGGATTGTGTTTACTCTGGCTTTCACTGTGAAATGTTTTTTGGGGTTTAGGATTTGAAAAACCACAGAGAATGAGAATTGAGAAATAATTAGAAGTGGTATAAAATGCTTCAAATAAACAAACTCTAGTGTGGCCATGATGGCTGGAGATTATTTATTCATTCAAAATATTTTTCAACTACTTGTCTAATTACAAAGTACCCAACATTAAAAAACAAGATAATTAAAAATGGAATTAAATATACAACCGATATTTCAGCCAACAACCAATCATAAACACGAGCTTAATACACTTCGGGTGATAAAATAGTCCATAAAACAAGAGCACTACCCTAAAGACCCATGCTTCTACAGATATCAGCCTCGTTTTCAAAACCAGTGGAAACACAGAAGGCAGCATCTCTATCTATTTTTGGTCAGGGGAATTCTGGGAGTTGAAGTACATACACCATAAGTTAAAAACACTGATCTAGAGCATAGGTGTCAAACTTGATTGCCTCACAGGCTGGATGGTAATGTATCACAACATTTTTTGCCTCTGTGGAGCTGGGATGGGTCTGTCCTGCGTGTGACGTATCCAGTCTATGGGTGCCAATTTGACAAGCCTGAGCTAGAGTGTACACAGTGAAGAAGTTTGTGATAGTACTGAGATTGAACACAGAGGCTTCTTCATGAAAATGTTCTATAGTTAGAATATGATTCTAACAATAGTGTAGTTCAGTGGTGGGTTTCAAATTTTTTTACTACCAGTTCTGTGGGTATGGCTTGGTAGGCGTGGCATGGCTTGGTGGGCATGGCTTGGTGAGCATGACAGGGGAAGAATACTGCAAAATCTCCATTCCTGCCTCACTCCAGGGGAAGGATACTGCAAAATCCCCATTTCTTCCCAATCAGTTGGGAATTGGGAGGCAGAGAATCAATGGGGTGGGGCCAGTCAGAATTTTTACTACCGGTTCTCCGAACTACTCAATATTTCTGCTACCGGTTCTCCAGAACTGGTCAGAACCTGCTGAAACCCACCTCTAGTGTAATTGTATAGTGTACATACATATAGTGTATGTACAGGTAGTCCTCAATTTACTACCATAACTGAGCCCAGAATTACAAAGTTGTAACAGTCATTAAATGTGACTGTGACTGATTTTACAACCCATTTTGAAGTGAATGTCACAGTTGTTAAGCAAATGCCACAGTCATTTAGCAAACCTGTTTTTCCCATTCGGCAAAATATAGTCATGTGACTGTAGGACACTGCAAACATCTGTATATGGAAGCCAAACTGCCAAATACCCATAATGTGAATCATGTGACTATGGTACATGTTTGTGTGTGATCATTGTATCTTTGAAATTGGGTTGTAAGTAGCTCTGGGGAGGTCAGTCATAACTTTGAAAGGTTACTAAGCAACTGGTCATTAAACAAGAACTACCTGTACCTACTTTATTATGGCAATAAAATTCTCTTTCTGTGTTCATTGTGAATGGACATCTAATGCACTTTTAAAATGGACAACATTTGCATGCCATCAAAGAGAGGAAGTTTTCAGCCACATACAAAACGGCAGATTTGCTTTCAGCAAGTTACCCAGATGATCCAATTACATAAATACTTCAAAAAAAAAAAAATAACACAAACAGCTAAGTTGCAGGTTTAGATTTGGTACAAAGATTTATCAGGTGCAAAATTCACTCAGACTTCAATGAATTTAAAGCAAAGTTCCTTTACTATGACGACTTTCATTTCACAGTATGGCTTAACTATATTTCTTTTAAGAAGAAGCTTTAGGATAGATGGAAGATTTGGGAAGGAAGAATAATGCAATGAATTTAAAAGTTAAACTACACCTTTCATTTCTGCACTTTCTAGAGGATGTTTGTATTCCCAGGTACAAAATGAATTTAATTAAATGAAATATAACATGCTTTTTTGGGGTTCTGTAGAATATATGAACTTTCTGATATGCTGACTGTGGACCACATAGCAATGATCTGCTAATGAAGTAGTACTTATTCTGTGTCACTGATTCACGTTCACCTATCAGACCCAACATAGTTGGCATATATTTTGTATTTATTTGTACATTATGCAGTATGCCTTTCCAATCGTCTCAAAGGAAATGCATAAAACATTAGGCATGTATTGCCTATCAAATGGTAGTCAACCTCTGGTGAGGTACTGTCATCCTTATTTTTACACGAACATTTCGATTTTATTTTAGATGACAGACGGTTGCTTTTAATCATATGAAGACATGTTACCACCTGACTCCTAATTTTAAATAATACTGTTTTCCATAAAAAAGCATACAGCAATGTCTATTTGATCTCACTTCAATCTTGCACAGCTCTGTACCTATTTCTATGCAGACACAAAGCACCCGCTTATGCAATCAAAAAGAGATGATCTTATCTCAGAGAGAGAAAAGAATTTTGATTCAAGCGTAACATCTAACATCTTGTAACTTCAAGAACATTCCTTAACTTTGACAGGGGTCCTGATTTGAAAGGGGTTGTTTTCCTAGATGCTTGGGTTTTGGACAACTTTTCTGAATATTTTCAACATGCTGAGTTTTGTTATAGGTTCAAAGTTCTGGCTCAATTCTTCAACTTTTGAGATTCTTCTTTGTTGAAAGGATATTGCTTAGGAGTCTGTGATGATAAAGTTAAGAAATGTTTTTCTTTGTGCTAAATAAGACATTTTTGTCTCCAATCCACATTAACCAGATTTGCTAACTGAAATGCTGCCACAGAAAAACAATAACATAATAGTTGTTATTCCTAGAAAAATATCAGTGTAAAAATCTTGTTAGGCTTTTACTAAAATGGTGCATATATTAAAAAGTCACCTCTAGTAACTTAATTGGCTTTTTAATGAATCTTCCAAAAGGAAGCAAAACAATAAGTAGATGGAAGGAACAACTATCTATGCATCCCAATCTTTGGTTTCCATTCTCATTCTTTTTCAAAACCTACCTTTCCCTCTCTTTTTTTTTTTTCAAATGGAAAAAGTGCATTGCCTTCTTCTCATATTGGTTGGTGGAAGAGGAGGAAATAACTAGTGAGGAGAAAGTTGAGCAGTGCAATGTTACAAGAAACAGCATAAACTAGGGGACTGAAGACCCAATCTTTCTCTGAAAGTCTTAAAGCAACTTCTGCTCCATTTGCATACAAATGGTCCCAGGTTTCAGAGGAACTGTTGGCCATCTCAAAATTTGAGTTAGGCGGAAGTTATCATCTACCCCTACAGGCCACTATTTTATTAAAACATCTTGGGACCTCCATGGAGCAAAAATGTAGCTTAAACTAAGAATGGTTAATACAATATATTTGCCAAAGTACAGGTAATCCTTGACTTACAACCATTTGTTTAGTGACCATTTGAAGTTACAATGGCACTGAGAAAAGTGACTTTGGACCATTGTTCACCCTTACGACAGTTGCCGCATCCCCAGGGTCACATGATCAAAATAATCTTTTGTGACTTTCCGACAGGCAAAATCAATAAGGAAGTCAGATTCACTTTACAACCAGGTTACTAACTCAACAATTGCAGTGATTCACTTAACAACTGTCACAAAATGGGGACAGAGCACACTTAACAATTGTCTCATTTAGCAACAGAAATTTTAGGCTCAATTATGGTCATACTGTGGACTACCTGTGCTCCAATTTGATGAAGTTATTAGAGTAGAATGTCTGTGGCCTGCTAAAAAATATTTTTGACCTTCAAAATATGAGTGGGAACAAACCTCTTTTTAACAATGGGGACAGATGAGCTTTTAAAAAGAAAAAAAAAGCTAATTAAGCTTTTCATATATTTAAAGCACCTATTCATATATTTAACTACCCTTCTAAAATAGATCCGGGTACCTGAAACACAGCTCTCAGTTTACAATGCACTTGAGCCCACAGAAGCAATGCATTCCTCTTAAGAGAACGGGATTAGGATCTGAAAAATAAGTTCCATTTCTTACTCACTGTTCCTTGATTGTCTTGGGGTCTTCCTCAGCCCGAACTACAGTACTTATGCAGGCATTTGTCCAGACACAATAGGGAAGAAAGCATTCATTTTGCTTTGCGGTTCTTGAAGGATGAGTTGGTCTTGGTAGTATTTACATACAATGATATAGATGGGCAACTTTTACCCTAAAGCTGCATACATCTAATATTTGGCCTTTGGAGCTGAAAATGAATGACCATTATGAGCCAACCGACAAGAAGTATATCACTAGTAGCTTCCTGTTATTTATCAGGAAACAAAGTAATCTGGTTTCCCAATCCTAATGGCAAAATTGGACTCTGGGAGGAAAGAGAATGAAAGATGAAGAGAAATGACATATATGTGTGTGTGCGACTATTGTTGTGGAGGTATGCAAGTAACACGAATCTTCTATCAGACAACTTATAAGATCCTTGGTACCAAAAAGACTGCTAAACTATGCACTATTCCAATGAATTACATGAAGAATGCGAAATTATTACATTAGAAAAAAAGAAGAGTCTTTTTTTTTTTGTATTTCTTATAAAACTTTTTAATAAAAAAAAAAGAAAAAAGAAAAAAAGAAGAGTCCTTTTCCCCGTGATTTATTTTTTAACTTTTTCCCTTTTTTATAATCAACTGAAATCCTCACTCAGGTGAAATCCTCACTCAAATTCAGAACTGGTCTACTGAAATCAATGAAGTTTAAATCAGACATGATTAATTGAAGTCAAAACTGGTTTTGTGTAAAAAGAAAAATTCATGTCTTCTCTGTGACGGCGCCCACCCTCTGGAACAACCTTCCCCCAGAGTTGCGTACAATAACAGACCTCCGGATTTTTCGTCGGGCCCTGAAAACCCATTTATTCCAACTAGCTGGGCT